>OZ022218.1:10812495-12012495 GCA_963978815.1 Aleochara curtula | reverse complement strand
AATTACGTTTCTAACCGCACAGCTGTAGAGTGTGCATTCGCTTGCCGCCGCCGCTGCCACTGCCACCGTTCAAGCGTGCAGCAGCGAGGTGAGGTGAGATTTTACTTCGTCGCGCCGAGTGTAAAGTCATATTTGAGTTATTAAATTAATTTCGATAATATTTAAACTGAAAATTTCACAACTGAATCTCAAACACCGCTGATATTTGGAATTTTTATTATGTAAATCGTGCAACACTCTGTGAAATATTAGACGTGGAGATGCTAGTTCAATAATGTCATAATAATTTCTGGAGGCGACCTTAACGCCGACGTTTACACCGGCAATTAAATATCAACTGATACGGTGGCGTTAATATTCACAAATTCGCACATTCGGTGGCGGCAACGACAACGAACGCGGCACAGTGGTGGTTTGGATATCAAAACACACACTCGGGGGGGTTCATAGCTTTCACTTATCCGTATGGAGAAGCAAGCAGCAGTTTTAGTCTAATTAACTACGACACTATCAGCACTATATTCAAACACTCCTTTTGCTGATCTTTAATGCTTCCTTGGATTTACACCCCTCCTATCTATCGTATAGGATGGCTATATTTGTTTAAGATTATTGGCTCTTATAAAGCAATAACCGTTTGAGTATTATGTACTTGCATCGTGGCTCTAGATCCTAATAAAAAATGATATCAGGACTATCATAAAAAATGTTATCGACAATAGCATTGCATAATCTTCAAATATCTATTTATAAGGGCGAGAAAACTTGGAGAAAATCCAACGAATTACCTTCATGATTGTCGGGGATTTGTCGCGCATAATTTCTAATGAATATTTGAAGCGAACGTTTCGCGTTCGACCGCACGAAGTGAAAAGAAGCGCTAGCGAAATAATGTTATTACGAGTGAATGGACAAAAGGTCAATGATATAAGTCATGTACACGTTTTTTCCCGGCCTGCTCCCCCGATCGGGAATCGCACGGATGGCTGGAATTCACCGTGATTTATTTATAAGCGTCCCACTCGATTTGCAGTGTATACATCCATACAAATGCTATCTCCGCACGGAATAAAAGTGAGTGTGTACAATATGCTGCTGCTGCTGCTGCTCTCGAGGAGCGGCAGAGCAAAAAGGGGATGATGAGCAAGCCGGAAGAAAAGACAATGCGCGTTTTCGGCCGAGGGTGCGATTCGAATATTGCGGAATAGTGCTCGAAGCGAAGCACGAGCAGAAGAGCGCACGCCGGCAATGATGTGATGCGGGGGCGGCACGTATTTGCTTTATGACACCTGTTTGATGCCGCACCACCGAGCGAGCCTACACACATATTCCCTTTTACAACACATCCGTACAGGTCGTTCGCGCGCGCGTTTTTATACCGCCAACTTCAGCAATGCTCTCCTCTCTTCTTCGAGATCAAATGTTTTTTACGTTCAAACTTTGTTCGCGTTTTTCGTATTTGCACGCTTCAATTCGTCGTCGAAAAACACAGCTTATAAAAGCGTTTAGTACAATAGTATTCCTTAAAAGCTTTTAACTTTTCATACACTCAAGCACCAAGTGGTAAAAATGAACATAAAAACAATAGACTATTGCGTTGTCCTCATGACGTATTCGCGGTATTCCAATATGGGCTTTAAACTATTATCCTTGGTATTAAATTAATCTCACAATTATTTTTTGGAGTGCTTGACTAATTGACAAGTGTATTGAAGTGGACAGAAGGTGTAGGAAGATGAAAGTACTTTAGAAATCGACATTTTTGATACACATTTTCATTGAACTAGTACTCCCTCACTCTCTGACATTTTAACTCGCTTAATCGTCCATTGCGAGAGTGCGCTACGTGCGGGTATCATCATTTTCTTTTTCGCGGCCGTCAAACAACAGCAAGAGAGGAGAAAAGTGGGGTATTTGAAATTCTCGCATCGTGCGAGCAATCTTTATGCCTCGCTCTTTTATTTTTACATTCTCCGTGTAAGAAGCGCTGATGTTTTTTGAGAGGCAATTGAATTTGACATTTGGCGATTGAAACCGCACACCGAAGAATGCTAACACTCGCCATCAAAGAAGGCAATCAACATTGAATGCCTTAAAGAATTTCACCATCATCGTTCGGCTGCTCGCTTTTATTACATTTTGTACATTTCATTGCTTTGCAGTAGGTGTATTTTACTTTTATCAAATTTTAATGGAACTCAAGTGAAATTAGTCGCGTCTGCTTTATGACTGCAGTTTATGTGATTTTCTTCGATTGCACGAAAACAAATTTTGTTTTTCAAAGCGCGCTGAAGGCGGCAGCCGCAGCGGCTTATATCTGGCGGTCACGCTACTTGGCATTTTTAATAACGCGCATCCCTAACGCGTAAAACTCTTACTGAGTCGCTACCGCAATTTGCCTTCGACGATAATTTGTACAAATCGGACAGTCGCGCATTTATTACAATCACAATGCAATAAATTACATTTTAATGGCTTCTCCGCGAAGAAACAGCGAGTTTTCTTTGCATATTGTTTTTCCACCGCGATGTTTGAGCATCGCTAGCGCGCGTTATTATTTTTTGATAAAATACCAGCATGAATGCGGCGACTCAAGTCGGAGTTGGAGTCGTCTCAAAAAAATATTCGGTTTGTGCAATTTTACGCTTGATTGTTTTTTAGCCAAACGCCGACTGCGAATTGAATTGCTGCGAGATTATTGCTTGCAGAGATAAGCACGGCCAACGATAAGTTTAATAATAAGCAAGCGCAACGAAAGCTTCGCTCGAAATGATCGCATTCAAGCAAATTGAAAAAGTAAATACAATAAAACAACAGCTCGTGCATGTTTGAATTCGGATGATTTGCTTTCAGATATCGACGCGCGTATAAATATGGAGTGTTTTGCAAATGTTTCATTCTCATTTTCATTTAATCTTTTAATTAATATTGCGCAAACAAGGAGAACGAGTGCAGAAGGGAAAGTTGGTATTTGCGCAATTTGAAAATGTAAAATTTCTTGCGGGATGGTGGTAAATTTGAGTAATTCTTTGTTAAACACCAAGTGAATGGATTATCAATACAATCTCTTCATAGTAGTGCTCTTCGTGTTTACGTGCCGGCTGCTCTTCAAGCAAGAAGGAAAAGCCGTAGCAATTGAAGACTCGCGCGAGCGTTGGGTTCATCGCTATTACTTCAAAATGCATTTTGCTTTACCTTTTCCGCCTCCGTTTCTGTTTCGTCGGCGGCGTCGGCAGCAACAGCAGTATTGTGAGTGAGGCTTTTACACTGCCCCTTCTGCCTGCCTGCCAACTAATACTCGGAGGCAGTAGACTTTGTGCCAGCTCGTGTAAGGGCCTGCAATAAACATTCAGCGCGCACTTTCAACGCCGAGTTGAACACATTGTGTGCGCGTTCCTCTCTTTGTATTTTTGCGTCTGTTTCACATACCTATAAACTTTTCTTGCGCGTGAGATTTAAACAAACAAAATTCGCGCACGTGCGCTCGAATTAATACCGGCTTTCGGGGCAATAAGAAAAACTTGGAATTAATTAAAAGAAGACGCCGAAAAATATTAAGCAGCCGAGAAGCAGATGAAGAAGCTGGCCGCTTTTTTTCCCACGTTGCGCACTCAGCGAACGTGTCTAATTAATGAATAAATCTTTGGCGTGCTCTTGTTTAATCTTCCACTTGAATTCACTTAATTTGTGCTCTCGTAACTATTATTTATTTGCCAATGAAGATGCTGCAATGTTCTTAACTTGCTCAAACTTTGATTATTAAAAAGTTTTGCGCTCTCCTCAACTCGTTCGTTTCGCTGTATTTGCGCAAAGAAATGCAAACGGCGCTTATTGAAAATTAATTATTTTATTGCAAATTTACGTAAATCACTTAAGTGGACATGAATTAATTAGACGTAAACATGTTGTCGAGATTGAAAAACTGAAATACGAGAGAACATGCAGCGTTCCGCTGATGTCGGGCGGCTTGTTGCATGAATATTTAATAAAGCGGCGGTTCGCGTATGAATTAATTGTTATGTCATATTATGACGCTGATGGTAATGATATGGCCTGTTGGCTTTCACAGGTTGTGTGAATGAACATACATCTCGTGTTTGGCGGTGGCGTGTTAGTAGTGCGGAGGCGGCTGCTCGAGTGGAAGCGTTTAAAATTAGTAATTATTGTACGTCCGCGCGTTTGCGCTCTACGTACTTGTGTAAAGAGGTGTTCATTACAACCATCACATTCTATTTGCATTTACACGTACTTCACGCGGCTCGTCGCCACGGTACTTATCCGGAAAACAAAAACATTTACATATTTTCGTGTTGGCGCCGCCAATGCCGCCACCGGTGCAACAACACCGTTCGCCGAAATACTCTAATTAAGCCGTAAATGCAAATATGCTCGGCGTTATTTCAATTGGAAGCACGCATTACCAACACTTTTAATCACACTTTGCCCAAAAACGAAATCTACCCATTCGCGGCAATTTTGATTAAATCTGCCATTATATTCATACCTACGCCGGCCGTGTTGCTTGCATTCCTGTAAAATTTCCACATGAAACGTGAAATTTATTCCATCAAAATTAAAATCTAAGCGCAGATATGTGTGCGATTGAACATTCAATGCGGGTTTTTAGCTTTAAAAGTATGCGCCAAATTTTAAAAAAAAATATTTTGTGGTTATTTAAAACAACAAAAAGTAATTGTTGCGTAATTTCACTCTTCTGTTTGGTATTTCAGAGGAAATAATTTCGCTAATTAAAAAAGAGTTTATAAAATTTGCTAAATTGTATGACGGACACAAAATAACAAAATGTGAAAGGCCTCATAATTTTTATTTGTGAAGTCCGCATAATCATTCATAATATCATTAACTCTCATTCAAGTAACATCACCGGGAGAGAGCAGTGCATTAAACTCGTTTTTCATTTTATTGTGCACAGTTTCCGTCATGGAAAATGGAAGTAAATAAATCTAGAAATGACCCATACGTGAGGAAGTGTGCAAGATTCGTACTCGCACTTTGAAGGCAATTAAAGCACGTGCCAATATTTATCTGCGAATTGCTAAGTGTTATTACATTAGTGTGCGGCGCGTATCGATACTGATTTTTCAATTGGCGTCCTTGTTAAAAATACATCTGCGGCGGTGGCGCGCGTGAAGGCGGCAATCCGAGCGGCTTTTACTGCTTTTCTACGACGTGCATCGCAGACACGCTCGGTTTCGTGCGACGGCGACGGCGGTGGCGGCAGCGGCAGCGGCAGCGACGAAGAAAATGCAATTGCATGAAAATATTATTCGTGATGTGTCATAAAATCGATGCGCCTTCGTTACACTCGCCTTACGTTTTCGCTTCTTTACCAATTTTACCAACCCCTTCAGCGAATGTGCGATCGTATATAATTTGGGTAATATGTGCTCTAAATCTTCAATGCGAATATTTCACAATTGACATTACTATCACGTAAATTTGCACACATTTTTATATTAGAAAGGAGGCATCTCGCACGGTACTTATTAATTTTTTTCAAGCGGTTGTATTCCAGTCATATTTTGTCGTCGTCGTCGTACGCGCAAGCTATGAATACTAAGCGCGTAAAATTTCGGGTTGTTTTGTTTCGTTTGGGGTCGAATGCTGGCGTGTCACTGATTACGTAATAATATCATAAGCCATCAGCTTCAGCGGTACAGCGAGGTGAGGTGAGGGGACTTTCACTCGTCACGTCTGTGGCAGGACGGGACGCGCTACGTCTCGTTGACATGGAATAGCAGCGAATAAACGATGAACGAATATGGAATGAACAACAGAACGGCGTGTCAAGATGCTGCTGCCACCGCTGCCGCCGCCACCAACATATGTCGCACGTGACGCAAACACTCTGCGCAAATAGTCGAACATGGAGTGCAACGAAGGCGGCGGGCATGCATGATGGCAGGTGAAACTGAAAAATTAAATTCCCTTTTTCGATTTGGCTCGCGTTCGCGCTCTTCTCTTTCGATATTTTCGCGTGGATGTCAGTGCAATGAAGAGAAAAAGACACGCGGAATTGTTTTGATATTGTTGCTGCTGCAGCCGCCCGCTCAACTAACCCCTCTGCGTCAATTTTCAATGCTACGTGCCCAGAAGCTTATGCTTTCGTATTATACATCTTTTTGGGATAAGCGCATAAAAGACGCGAATGTGTACGAATGAAAAAGGGAGCAGTGGAAAACAAAATTACTTTTACGCTTTTCCACCGAATGTCTTTATTCAATTTTCAGTAGCAGCTTTACGTTCGATGCGCACACGGCAAGAAAAACACTTTGTATCGAATAAGTTGAATATTTTTATGCCAAACTGATGAGCAAATAGCTATGATATGAACGCATTGAGTAACTTGTTGAATTTCGTCGAGGAAATAAATAATACGCAGCGAAGGCAAAAAAAGCGTAGAAACCATTTTCCGACTGTTGAATATTGAATATTGTTGAATGCCGCGAACGAATAAATTGCGCGCAACTTCGATATTTTCTTGTTTATTTCCATTGGCGTGCTGCTTGCTTATACGTGCTGCTTTTATTTGCACAATAAGGAAAACGGTTATGTCTTACGCGCTGCGGCGGCGGCGGTAGTGACGGCAGCGGCAGCGGCAGCAGCAGCAGCAGCAGCAGCAGCAGCAACAGCCGTGGCGGCAACTTCCTCAGCATCGCGGTAATCGTGTAATGGTTGGCAGGGGCGGAAAACTTCATAGAGTGATAAAGTTACCTTGAGCATTGCTATTTAACGATATCGAGTGCTAGCTATTTGCGTGAATGCGTTGGAAATTATACGTTGAAATTTATTTGACAAACTTATTAATTTACAAAACAAAAAACTTTTGCGGCGTAGACGTCGAAAAGCATAAATTTATTAATTTCTCGCTGCACGTTAGTAACTTGGTTGTGCGATCGATTACTTACATTTAATGAAGTCTTCAGTTACGTGTAGATGCTTAGCACATTGAGCGCGCACAAAGTACGCAGAAACAAAGAGTGCTGAGTTTTAATTAAGGCAATAATATTTTCAGCATTATGCGCTGCGCGTTTGTCACTCTATCAGATTTTGATGACTAGGGGAATGGGCGAGAGGAAGGACTAGGTCGGAAATAATTGCATTCGAGGTGTCAGTCATAAAGATGCACGAAATTTATCTGCTTGGGACTTGAGCCTGAGAGAAAACATAAGGCAAAACTAACAACCGCCGCCAAGAAACGGTTAAGGTTAATATGTCGGGCTTTAAACTTTTATGTCTGCTGGCGGGGCCCGGTGTATCGCGAAACACGACGGCGGCAGCGGTGGCGCGCGTCTCTCAAACGTCTATTATTTACTCGCGTACCTGTTTGCACGTGCAAGAAGTGCATTCGTGTTGTTCAAAGCGGAATTTATTTGACAGCTACGCGAGCTGCTATTAGAAGAGGCCAAACTTGAACAAATGCACGATCGAGTTTAATGCATTTTCCTCCAATTTATTTTAATGTGCTGTTGCAGCTTGCTGCTTCAACTTTTTTTGTTGCTGGATAATTATTTAAAGATGGACACTTGCCACTGTGTATAATTATTTATGATTGACTTGGAGGAAGGCGGCAAAAAAAAGTTAGGTGTATCCAGAACACGTATTATGTTTTTATGCAGTTATAAAACCGACTTTTTCTCCACATTGTTTCCGCGCTGAGCAAATAGCAAGGCGAAATAACAAATACGTTATGCACACGGGCGAAGGTGGATTTAAATGTTGCATAAAAGAATATTTACGATAATAGGGAAACAACCTTACTGGGCGATACGTCTTTGGATCGTTTGCGGTCGTATAATACAGCGACTCGTAAATAAAATAAACAATAATAACGCGCGCCACCAAAAATGCTACATATTTGCTACATTTAGTTTAATACGAATTTACGAATTGTGCTTGCTCATTACGAGCAGCTGATAGACAGGGTAGGTGGGGGGTTGGTTGGCAGACTAAATCGAATAAACACGCGTTTGATTTAATTGGTTGTTTGCATATTAATTTGACGATAATGAATTATGTTATTTAGATTTATGTTTAATTGCGTGCTCAATATTTAACAATGCCGCCTCCGGCAGATGCGTTGTTTGTCCATTAAAAATACACGTGGGAGCTGCAACAACAACGTAAATAAATAAATCAAAATGTCATAAAAAGCCATCCACGATATTTGCTCGTTGGCTCCTTGTCTCCAGGGTAATATCAGACATAATTCTTCGGAGATGTACGAACGGTTTTTTCATCATCATCTTCTTCGTCTCCTTCGGCGCCGCCGTTTAAAATCGCTCTTGCGGTGTACGTTTCGTTGTTGTTGTTCTTTTTGTGCTCGTTTCGCATATGAGGCGTGTATTTGTACGAGGGAATCGTGTTATTTGCGAGGAGCGGCAGTTACAATGGGTGGTGGCATTTCAACGTCGTGCTCCATCCGACGGTGGCACAGCTAAAATTTAACGCGGATTACGCGCCTTATAAAATTCCCATTACGTTGCTTGTTAGTGGCTGTAACCCGACATTAGAACGAGCCGTATCCTCTCTCTTTTGGGGCTTTATTATCCTGGCCAAGTTTATGGGCCTCGTCCTGTTTTATTCGGCATTATAAAAGCATATTTTATTAACTCGCACCTTAAGGGCCAGCTGGTTGTTTGCGTGCGGGATGCGCGCATGTACCTTGAATATTTGTTAACGCATAAAATTGGGCAATCAATGTGCGCCGCGCCGCGCCGCGCCGTATTTGTCAGTTTAAAGTCGAAATTATTATACGCAAGGATGCGCCGAATTATGAACAATGAACCCTTCGTGCGTCGGATATACTTTCGCGTATTTTCATCCTCAAAGTTTTCTCAGCCGAACGACGGGAACCGAGTGTAACGATTTCGATTTTTCATTTACATCTGGAGCATTAGGGAAAAGGGTAACACCTGAGTTCACTGCCGCCGCCGTCGCGTTCCGAGTAAGCGTGCAACGTGTGCATTCTTCCGTAGAAATCCGGCTGGAAGTTGGCGCGCGCGTTATAAAATACAAGGAGCCGGCAAGAAGTTCTTTATTAAATAATAAAACTGGATGATGTCTGCGTGAAATTAGCTCGTGGACTAATTAAAAATCCCCAGGCCCCTGCTGGGTGTTTGGGGGGCAGGCGCACGGATAAATCAGCGCGGTCCTTGGACGCCGCGCCGTTGCCGCCGCTCACAGCGTGCTGTGCAATTTCAAATCACGTGGATGCACGTCCGTGCCTTGATTATTCATAGTTTATTGTTATTTTGCCTCTGCGCTGCTGCTGTTGCTGCTGCGTCCGCCACCGCCGGCGCCAGCCGCTTTTTATCCGCGCATTCAACTTGCAAGGAACATCCGGAAGGCTTTATTGTAATTTACTCAAACCGTGGACCGCGCTAGCGCGTTGCTATAAATTTTATTTATTCCAAATACAACACAGCGCGCAATGCTTTATATCTCCGATGTGTCCAACAGCAAGCAACTTTGGTTAAAGGGCTTATAATTTTTTTTCATCCCGCCAACCTGGATTAAGCATCATCTCTAAGCCATGAATTAAACGCGTTTTAATGCGCGTGTCCTCGGATTTTTTGCGTTCTCATTTCGCACGCGTGCTTCGCGCAAAAAAGCAAAAATTTAAAGGTTTTGCGCTCGCACGTTGGCTTTATGATATATTCAGGGTTTTGTTGTGAATAATTTCGGTGCTAATTTCATTCAAACGATGCCCGCGTTTGCATGTGTAATATGTCAGAATCATTTCAATGTGGCACGTGGAGCACGTGAGAAGAGAAAGCGGCGGGGAAGAGGGGTGCGCATTGTCTTTGACCAAGTGAGGGGTCCTTTTCAAGGATCATTTCTATGCTAAGTGCAGATGCATTTTTGGTGTGTGCGGTGTGTGGAGACGTCAAGTACTCCTCGCGTCATTTCCCGCTTAGGTTGTGTTTTCGCCCGGGTGAATGTGTTGTTTATCCCCGGGGATCTCGTAAAAGTGATCCAATCATCTCCCACATCGTCAGAATGCGCGCGGAGAACGTGCTGACCCTCAAAAAACTCTTAAAGTAAATTTGTAAATGTCCACGTTCGTCCTGCGCGCCACGATCACGGCGTGACCACCACGTGGCGTTCGGTATTGACCCCGTATAACTGGAGTGTCCTTTGGTCGCACCGGCGATAAACTTATGCATTAAAAAAGCAACCATTCAATAAAATGTGTCTGAGCTCTTTTCTCATGAACCACCGCCACCATTTTTTTGCGTTTCTTCGCTCTGCTGCCATCATTTTGCGTGCTAATATCAGGACAAAAGTTAGTGGCCATCACAGCGTATGATCGTCATTTGATGTCAGTTTATGGGGGATATTCGACATATAGTGCGGTGCGCGGCTCCGAGCGCTATTAGAATGTAAAACCACGGACAGTTGTCCTCGTCGCTGTCTAAGCCTATGCTTCGCGTTTTTATCGCTTCGCTTGTTTTATGTTTCACTATTTATGCATGGTGCGGCTCTCAGAAAACCGCTGATATTTGTGCTTTTTGCAACGACAGTCCTCGCATATTTTATTGCAAACTTAGGCGTTCCCTGCACAGTACGTAGGTAACCTATATAATAAATGCACGCTGCGTTTTTGACAAAAATCAATTGAATATTAATCCGGGCGCGTGCAATACGTGGCGGTGTGGAACTTTTGTGCAAGGAAAAAATTGGCTCGGATTTAGGCACTCGAAATTCATTTTATTTCGATCACGAACACGTGAGTTTATAACTGACATATTTCATCGCGGTATTGCGAATGCCGACGTGGACAAAACAGTTTTTGGTTTCGGCTGTGATTGCTTCCGGAAAATAACCAGAAATATGCATTCAAAAATCTAAACAAACGATGATTTTTGAACTGTACAAACAGTTCAAAATATAAAACTCATTGTTTTCGATGAATTCGCCCGCTCTACACACGCAAAGTTTTAACTAACTCGGCTTAAATTAAGAGGGCTTATTCCTGAATATGAAAAAGTAACACTACATATTGTAGGAAGCCAACGAAATGGGCTTCCTTTGAGATGCATGCATGAAATATGCGGCAGGTCAATATCGTCTCCTCAAGGAGGAGACTGCTAATTGACTTTGCTAGTTCCTAATCTATCACGCGCGTGTGTAGGTGTCTACATTATCCTAATTAACAGCGGTCCCTACTCGAACTTCCTATTAAATTTTACAACATACTCTCGGACGTGCGCGGCTCCCGAACGTCATCGTAAAGTTGGGACGGGCATTTAGTGGGCATCTCGACCGCGTATTGGAAGCCATCTTTGGCCATTTGGCGGCGGCGGCAGCGTTGGCGGTGTCGTCGCTGAAACTTTGCCGTTTGGCAAACGGGGTGCAAAAATGCAATAGAAAATAACGAATAAATGGCGTTATTAACGAGTCGCACTCACAAGGCACTTCATTAAAATCTTGGAAGCGACCCCGAACGCGACGACGACTTCATTATAACAGGTCTCATTACACTTCATTAAAAATGCAAGAAGTGTACACGTCTTTAGTGCGGCAAGCAAAAAGAAAATATTGAGTACACTGGCACAACGGGAATTTTAAGGACATATTGTATGCTTAGAGGAAAATGCAATTTCTTGCGGAATGATGATAGGGAGAGAAATGAGGAGGAAGGTTAATTAGTTTCCATATAGTTTTATTGTTATACACAGCCATGTTGAAATTGGGCATAGAAATAGCTTTTTAAGTTAAGTGCGCGGCGATTCATTTTACAAACGAATAGTTTCATGAGCCGTCCGTGTGTGTCTCGCTTTCATTGTGTGTTTATTGTTGCAACTCAACTCTTCTCTCCAGTCGGCGGTATGGTTTTGAGTTTCCGGGACGGCAGTCGCAAACGTGCGCTCTTTGCTTTCGGGGAAAAAGGTTGCAGGGGCGTGTAAGTTTATCATAATATGAAAATAATGATAAAAGTTTCTATTGTATTCGAGCACACGCGTGGCAGCACCCACAAGCGCAAATGACGTTAACTGCGAGTGATTTCAGTTTTAGTTTTATCAAACGTCGAAATCATGCACGAGTGAGTTAATTATGTCGAGCATTAAAGGCTCACATTGTGTAATAAATTATTAGCCATTGGAAATATCATGTGCGCTGCATAAATTTAATTAAAGACGAAGACATTTTTCTTGCGCACGTACTTAGTCGCTGCTGGGACCGACCATAAATCTGCATTTCTGGCACGTTGCTGCTAGTGTGCTGCACTAGCTAGCGAAGCGAATGCGAATAAAAATGATTAGATATCGGTGATTGGTTGCGATTTTAATTAAAACGTCAATAACGCGAGTCGTTTGGCTCCGGGATATTGTGTGTGCGTTCGCGCCACAATTACCTACGCGTCCGGGTGCATAGTCATTTCAATTCGGCCAACGTGATATTTCACGTGTCATACGTGTCACTATGCGTCAACAATTCCATACATGCCATAAGGGCTTTTGTCGAACAGGCTGTTTGCGACACTCCGTATCTGATTTTGGACAATATGTATGCATGATAGGATTGCAATGAATATTATGAATAGTGCGCTGCCAAACTGATCCCATCAATGGCTATTTTGTTTTGTCTCTCTGCGCCAATGCCGCCGCCTCACTCATGCGTGTCGAGCACTCATTGTTGCCGCGCATTCAATATGTTAATAATGCAATAATTGTTTTCCACCTATTGCAGATTTTACTTGTTTCAATTATGTCGAATATCATTGTTGCGTACTCGCTAAAACGCAAGCTCTAAGGATTTTCCGCTGATGATTTAGACGCTTTGATAGTGAATTATGGGATTTTTCGCATTTTTATTAAAATTTTTGAGAAAATTGATAATCCTATTCAAACGTTTTAAAACACATGTAAATTTTATACTAAAGGTTTTCGTAAGGGTGAAGAATATCCTTTAGCAAATAGCATGATTATCATAGTGTATCCCGGAAAAATCCGAGATTTAAATGAAAGTTATGAGTAGGGTTTTTCACCCGGAAAAAAAATGAGGGGGGATCACGAGCCGTAGGCACTTTAATTAAATTATTCGTTTCTTGCCTTTGAAGCAGGCGCCCCGTGCGCTTGCAGTTTTAGGTGAAAATGAGAAGGAATAATTTCTGATACTCGTTCTTAGCGTTGAAAATCATAACTTAAGTGTCCATGCATTCATAACAATTTGCGCCTGATTGTGTGTGGCTCGCGCGCGTCGGCCAATTTTTTTCCGCGTCGGAGATGAATCTTTATCGTCGGCAATTTGCCATCGCGCTGATGGCGCCCTTTTATTCCCGATTATGTTGCAGCGCGGCGAAATGTGCGCGCAATTTGCATAGCATTATGTTGCGAGATCATCGCGCATAAATTGATAAGTCGACGTAAATTTGGGGCGGCGTGAACGCGCGTCTTAACAGGTCTTCTTCGCGGCATCCGCCCGGAGCGCGCACATTTAGGGTCGAGTGTTATCTTGTTAAGTTCACCTTCGTGCGCGGCCAGTTGCAGCGGCGAATGAAAATGGGCTTCCCAATTAGTTTGGTGTAACGGAGCGCGTCGAGTTACGGCCGGCGGCGGCGGCAGCAGCAGTGGTTTTTGAGCTTTTGCACGCTGGCTGGAAGAAATCCTTGCGCGAGGGGCACAAATGCGAGATGGCCACTCGTCCAATATCTTAGAATGCTAAAGATGCACAAGGGTGTATTTTATATAGTCATTGAATATTTGCCCGCAAATGCAACAACCGAAAAGTCGCCTTTATCTCGCCTTCTCTCTTTTTTCGCTGTGGTGGTTGCGTACTTTGTTTGGTCGATATTGGAAAAGACCAAAGGGGATGATATTGCCCTTCGTGCACGCACGATATTGCCTTGCGCTTCCGCGCGCGGGAAATTTTCCTAGTGTAACAGGAATTCCTCTATTTTTATATTTACTCAGCACATATCGTCCGTTTGTAAGGAACACTGCATGCAGTGCAACTGGAGGGTGCGCACCCTCGAAATCTCGCCGAAAATTCCGGGCGTTCTGCATTAAGTCCGGTGTGCGTGTATGTTTTTCTAGCGTATTGACTAATCGAGCGGAAAATTCTAATTGTGATGGCCCTCTGTGAGTGCGCAATTTCTGCGATGCATTCGCACTCACCGGAAGAGAGCGGACGCGCACTAGCTCAAACTTGCAACGCAACCGAGTGTAGACATTTTTCAAGCCTGCGGAGTAAATTCATGCTATTTGTATACATTGCACTTGTGCACACATTACGTCGTTCCCGGAAAAGCGCAAGCACGACGATGACGCGAAATGCATGCGGTTTGCGGTTGTGCAAAGTGCAACCTTTAAAAAATTCCCATCTCGCGTCATGTCGCTATGTATTTCGATACAAATTGCAAACGACTCCCTCAAAATATATGTATCCGCAATATATATCACTCGCCTATGAACGTATATGGGTGGCGGCTCGGCGGCGGCTGGCCGCATGCTGCGGTGTGTGAGGGGCGGCCGACAAATGTTGCCATAGTGGGTGCATTTTTGTGTGTGCAGGACTAAATAATTCCCTAGCGCGCGTGCAAATGGGAATCACTTAGTAAATTATAAATCAGTCCCAGTTGATGCAAAAACCACCCAACAGACTGCCGCATGCTGCTGGTGCATGTGCCATCCACTTGCAGTTGTGCTTTTTATTTAACGCAGTTCATGAGAGATTACACTAAAAACCAGCTCTCTCCAAAAAAAAAACGGTGGAAGCGAAAAAATAAAACTAGGTTCACTTAACACAAATAGCCCGTATGTATACAAAGTGATAAAAAGTAATGATATCAACAATTCATATTGAATCATTATTACAAAATTGATCATTACTTATTTAAGCAGATGTGGCATGGAGAATTTGATACAAGCAAAGTTTTCATACTAAATTTTATACCAATTTCAAGCAAACTAAAAAAGATAAACATCGCTTAGGAAAATTTAAACTTTTGGTAAAGTTACGCAATTCGCTATATCACTCGGTAGGAATCAAGTGTGCTTAAACAAGAAGGAGCGAATCCCTAGAATTCTGGACTATAATAAATTATATAATCAATTCTATTTACTTACTTTTATAACACACATAAGGGTACTTACCCTGAGGGAAAAACTAACCACTAGAGTAAATTAGTCTAAGTAACTGACTCCCAAATATGCAGTCATTAATTTCATGAAAATTTCGATTCTTTTCTTTATGCCTACGTGGAAATGTAGGTATTTTATGCTCTTTGACAAGTGTGTTCGCTTAGAGGTGAATTATGTAAGTGGATTTGATGACTTTCGGTATAAAATAATAAATATATTTGTATAGTTTATGAATCTCACGTGGAAATAACCAAAGAAATCATAGCACGACGTTTGTAACGACAGGTTTGATTTTTGACCCTTGACCGAAATTTCCACGTAAAGCAAAAGCAGTTTGCGGCGCTCGTACACACTCATTTCGTATCGTGCTTCTTGACCAGCACGTTCGTTGAGTTGCAAACCCGTGTATGAATTGCCGCGCCACCCACATCTACATATCGGTTCGATAGCCGTCCGTGTATCGACGAAGGCGCACTCGCCGAGCGAAACTTTCCGCATAATAATACACACGCGAGTTTCGAATTTTCCCGTAATAAACGCAAACTTATGTTATTACCATCTGAACACCGGTGCGCGCGCAGTAAGCGGAAGTTCAACAGCACCCTTTTCTTTCACATGCAGCAGCACCCCGCTAACTACGTACAAATACCAGGAAACGCATCCTGTCACGTTAAAATTTTATCATAAATTTTCGAATTTATTCTCGCCGAGCTTATTAATCTACGGCGATTATTTATGACGTTGCGCAGCAGGGCAATGAACCTTTTTATAATTTTCAGCGTTGCGTAATTTTTGGCAATTTGCATAGTGATACTGATATTAAATAAATTCTATTCATAAGTACGATAAGCGAAGGCTTTTTGGTACATTATTGTTGCGTGGAAGAAGAGAGGAGGCGCGTACTCGAAGCGCGTACGCGGATAACCGCTCTTAAAATATTCATTTGTATGTTGGGTCCAAATTGGTTTCACCACATTCAAATGAAAGGAAAAGTTTCACCTTTTCGACGCAGCACACCCATCATCATCATCATCATCATCATGATGATGTTGAACATAATAAGAATTGAGGAAAGTGAAAATGAAAAGACCTTTCAAAGTCTGGCTGTAATTTAATATTTTAAAATATGAGTTTTCAATGTCTGGCGAATTTAATGACTGGCTTTCTTGCACGTGTAAATGCAAAGTTTTTATTAGGCGAGGTTATCCTTAATAATCCCGCCGAGAATTAGGTGAAAATTTTACATAAAAAAATATTTTTATGATACCCTCATTAAGCTTATGGCATAATTTTTCTCACACGGTGCGCGGCGGAGCACGTGCCGGAAATTTAGCTTAATTCTGCGGGCGACCAACATTTTACTATTTGGTGATTTAGACGCGCATGCATGTAGATTAAGCCATGAATTATCCTTAATTAATTTTTAATTGTCGCCATTTGTGCGCGCTACTGCTGCTGGCGCCTTTGGGCCTGCGGTTGTCGCATTCCCAAGTTTTCATTTCTTATAGTGCTTTCCGCTCTTAGAATAATCAGTCTAATAAACTACATTACGACGAACATTCTTCCACGTTTCGGGCTCGAAAATTGTGTTCTTAATTAATTAAACAATTTCGATCGTTATCGCGTGGATAGGTATCTGGTTTATAATCGGCATGTGATGATTATCGGTATATTATAAATTTGGTGTTTATAAATGGAATATTGTCGAGTCGCATCGGTGGCCGCAGTGGTGGCGACGGCGGCAACAGTGCCCTCATGCGTTGTAAATATTTAATTGTTTAATCAAATTGAATACAACCGAGAATCCAGCGAGCATAACGAACACATTTTGCAATCGAATTGCGCAATGGCATTCAACATTGCTCTCGAACACTTTAAAAATTCATGCGTTCCGATATTGTACATTTGTTTTTTGCCAACTGGCAAACTTTTGTTCCATTAGTCAAGTCCATTATTCATTATATTGGTTCGATAAAAACAAATGGAGGGATTAACAATTGTTTCGAAATAGTAATAATTATTACCAGCAATCACCACTTTCAAAACGAATGAATATTGTGCGTGGTAAATGACAGGACGAATCGCGCGCATGAATGTAATAAATATAAAGGCATGAAATGGAACGTAAGCATCCTTGCGATGTCATTAAATCCGCATTCAGCCGATACACTGCTTTGGACAACATTATTTCGGAGCCAATACCGTAATATGTCAATTAAAATGCAAATGCGGCAAGCGCACTACTGCATCATTGCATAATTACGCCCGTACGCATATCATACGCATGCAGACATGAACAACTCACACTCTTAAATCATACTATTGCGCTCAAAATGAAATGAATAGCCGGGATTCGCTTTGCAATGTGCTGTGAAAACTCGCGTCTTTCATATTTCAAAGATTATTTCAGGCCACGTTTACATAATTAAACATTCAGTGAGATGAAACTACGTGATTGGTAACGTATTTTTTCTTTTAGTGAGAAGAAAGAAGTGAGTTAAAAGTGTAAAAACAGAATACCAACAATTTTTCCGTGATGCATAATTGAGATTTTCACACTTTTATTATCAATTCCACGCTTGATGTCATTATGTATTCATGCGTATTGATATATTGCCTCTGTTTTCTTTGGCTTAACAGCCTAACAAGGCAAGAAAGCATATGCACGCGCGCTCAAAGAAAGAGAAACGTAAAAAATTGATTTATTAAGCCATAATTACGATGTGCTGCTTTTTATGGCACGCCACCTGACGGCGGCCGAGCAGGCCCATCGGGGGTGGGTGGCGTGTCCTCGTAAAACATTATTCATCACGAAAACGTAGAAAAGCCAAAGAAAAAGAAAAACACTGGTCGTGGCGAGGAAGAAAGAAAAATATGTACATCTACGTGATATGGAAAACTGTACCAGTTTAATCGACCCTGCGCTAATAGCACACGCGAAACACGTTCATCTTTACAATTAAAATGCATTCCGTGCGTCGGAGGAGAGTCGATCGTTTTCTTAGCTTAGTACTGTTTGAAGAGAGAGCTTGCTCCCCTTTGGGGACACGCGCGCAAATAAATACAATTTAATTAAACAAGAAAGCAATAAACGACGCCGCGTCGCACACATAAATTCGATGGTGGTGTTGTTGATGTTGTTGTTGTGCGCGCAGTCCAAGTCCATCCTTAATTTCGGCTTTCCACGGATTTTCTCAGATTATGCAGCGTCCCGGACTGCCTTTTTCATCGACATGAACATGAATTATATTACTGCGGATCGCACGATGCAATGATGAAATTACACGATGTGATTGTCTTTCATGTCTAGCGCGTTTCAATAAAGCGCCGTGAATTGTAATGACAATATTTGTTCTATTAGTGCATTATTTGTTCTGACGTTATATCCATCCATTATATGGAAGAGACATGCAATTGAGCCGCACGACAATTCCGCAAATGTAGAATAACAAATTAATCCATATAAATGGATTTTTCTCTCGGTTTCATTCAAGTGACTTTCTCTCACTCATATTTGCCGTACAGCGGCGAATTGATTTCTAATTATTGGTGTTCTTTTTTTGCCGTCATCAAGCGTAAAAACAGACGCAATTTTCTCGGTCTATTTATTCGTTGGTCTCGCAAGCGAGTGGTACCCGCGCCCACAGGGGTACTTATGATGATGACTGCAGGAAGCTCATAACCCATCTAGGCCGGGCTTTTATAATCACATTACGAATGTCCAAACATGAGAACACTCAATTAGCGAGCAGCTCGCAACGTTTGCGAAATGCGCGCAAATATAATAGACCTACTGGAGCGGGCCGCGAAAGGCACATTAAGCACACTTCTTCTTCGCAGTATCTAAATTAGCAAAGCGAGCGAACAAACACTATAAAATTGGCTGGCAAATGTCTAATAGGCGCGCACCACACTCAACATTTCGCATAAGTCAAGCCTTACGTCCCCACATTAACACCGCGCACCGCTAGCGCGCGTAAGAATATAAAATTTATTACAAAATTTAAATGCATGTGCAAGTTTCGAACAAGTTTCGTAAAGAGCACTTAATGTTTAGTTGGCTTGTAATTTCAGTGCACGTAATTTAAAATGTAAATTATGCGCGTGTGCTGAAGTTGATGAAATATTAAAAGCATCTTTTAATATTGTTATTGAACGACCATTGTGTGCAGCCAACATGCGGCTTGATCATTGAGTTGAGAGTTGCGGCAAGTCAGCATACACATGTCGGATGAATTATAGCCTTAAATCGGATTAAATTTTGCGTTTGCTCTCTTTCCTCGGCGGGGAAAGCAGCGGCAGCAGCAGCAGCATTTTTCCGTCACGTGTACGGACTGATAAAACTTGGTGCCTTCTGTCCGGATGGTCGGGAGACGTCTGCCGGCATATCGGGCGCGTGTCGGCTATTCCGAAATGGGAACGAAAGCATGCCGGGCACACGTCAACCGTCGGCGGCTGACACGCGGAGCATCAGCATTTCGACTATGTACAGGCGCGCCACCGCTGCTGCCGCCGCCAACGTTCATTTCGCATTCCATACACAGCATTCGTTCGCACACGAACAAAATCTGTTGATATTCCGTCATTCCTAAGCAAATATTTTCTCATATATTAGCCCATCAGGATTTCCATCCTGACATCCGGCGTGTCCTTTGGACATTACGATTTCTTCTCGAGTCACAGCGCACGAAATGAAGTAATGCAAGCAACACGATTGACAATGACGTGCGCATTAAGAGCTTTTCATAGATTTTTCCGTGCAGGACGAAAGGAGCGTAAGATATGCACTGTTATTTCTCGCTTTATTAACGCGTCTATTCGTGCTTGAAGGGTTTCATATTACGTCCATCAGGCGGGCCCCTTCCTCCCGTGCTAACTTGCCGCCGTTGTCGGCTTTCAATCTTCTTCAAACTAACTCGACTACGACTCGCAAGGGTTGCTAATTGTCTCTGCATGCATACGTACTTCGCGGCAGTCAACGATCGTATTTCAAGGAATCAATGACTCATAAATGGCAGCATGAAGCAAGCGATAAGCCATTCGCAAATGATAATAATGAGTAGTGTGCAGTAAGTAGTACAGTGCGCATTGTGTTGTCATTGCATGATGCAAGAAATGAATCTCTTTGTGTATATGGCATGTGGGGTTGGGTGGGGTTGGTTGTTGGGAAAACCACCACGAGCAAACATTGCAGCCCATTGCCGTGATGATGATAACGATGATGATGATGATGGGGTTGCTCAATCCGCAAGCGCTTTGCAGCACAGTCGCGTGCGCGCCTAGTTGCCATCACCTTTGTAATACATTGCTCGATGTTGCGTGGCATGCCACCTCCGAGTGCTCCTCTTTTTTGCACTTTTGCCAACGCAACAAATGCGTTCCAATCTGTACACACACGCGCGCGCGAATAAAACGCGAACGCGCATCGTATACATTTAATAGGCTTATAGTTGCAACACATCCATAGATGGAATTATTGATGCGAATTTGCTTCATTGCGATCCATTAAAAATTGAATGCCTAATTGGCCGGTGCTGACGTACATAATGCATCGCCCGCTTTTTTTTACTCTCATCGTATTCTGCATACGCGTTCTCATCGTCCAGCAGCCGCCCGTGTGTGATCGTACATCACATGAGCCATTAAGAAGATTAGTGTTAGCCTTTCAAACACACCAGCATCATGATTTTGACGGATTTGCTGAAAGAGCTTTACTCTTAAATTGTTACTTTGGCAACTTTGTTAAAATTGCCAATTTATTATTATGCTGTCAGGAAAAAGATGAAACTAATACGGAGAGACTTTTGCATAAAATAATAATTGCCTCGTATTTAATTAGCAAGTGCAAATTTAAACAAAATCCTGCAGGATGGAAACGAATGAAGTGAATGAATTGAGAGACTTGCTGCGTCCAATAAAATAAAAATTTTCTGCAGAGGAAAATAAGCGAAAAAATAAATGAATAAGAACAACAAAAATGAAGTACGTAGCGCACGGGGCGCAAGTTGAAAACAAGGCAATACAGCCAGCCGCTACCGATGCATTTTCGCGTGTTTTGCACGACATGAAAACAAGTTGAAACTTTTCTAAAGACATCTTTGATAAGGCAGCAGTCCGAGGCATTCGATTCGCAAAGTTTAACAACTCTCTTTCACATTGTACCTAAATATATACCATGCACGTTTCTTCGATGCGCGCATAGATCTATTGAAAGTTGTGTTATATCGCGAGCTCGCGCGATTCCAGCAAATACGAAATCCCTTCGAAAACGGACTCGCGCGCTCGCGTTCTGACATCAGGAAATAAAATCGCTTCAGAAAAATAATAGCCATCTATATGTAGTATGTATGTTACGTGCCGCCGTCGCGGCAAGCCAATATAAGTCCAATATGAGAGCTCGATAAACCTTATAATCTGATAACATTGCGCCCGCCGGCAACGACATTTGCTTCTTCGGCATTAAATATTCATGCTAAAAGCAGCGCGCGCGCGGGAAAACAATGTTTTGAATGCCTTTTTCAAACGAATCCAAGATAATCGGGAGCCAATAATGATAACGTGCTTTTCGAAATTATGATATTGCTACTCATAAATATTTTGATTGCGAAAGAATGGCGCGTATTGTTGAGGTGAAAATTGCATGTTAAATATCCTTAAGTTTTTCCGCGTGCTGGGGCGGCAAAGTGACCTTTTTTCTATGCGCAGCGTGGACTGTAATTTAATAAATTTATGTGCGCCCAATGGCACTTTTTCATATTTTCATCGCCTCGTGTGTTTTCCTTTGCCGCCCCCTCTCCGCGTAAATTTTGTAACGTGAAGAAAAAAAACGCATGCTATCAAATGACAATGCAAATGCATTTTTACTATACGCACCTAGAAAATCAGCGGCAGTTGTAAACAATGATAACACTGTCAGTATCACAACGAACACGTATCGCGCGCGTTTATCTGCCATCGAAACGACGAGAGACACGGAGGGGGTGTCAGGACAACTGTTCGGCGCTGAACGCTACCGCATGCCGACTGAACGAATGCGGCGGTTGCCGGCAACCGAGAGCGTGTCGTCGTTCTTCCCCCGTTTAACGGCGGTGGCACGAACGCGTGCGCGCCACCAACAAACAACCTCTTGCGAAAAGAGCATGCTAAGCTTGCCGCCGAAAACCGACGTGATTTTTGCGCCGCAAAACTATAAAGACAATAGCAATTTATGCAAATAACTTTTAGTCGTTCGCGCGCAGTTATTATTAGTGGTAGTACGTGGTGGCGCATCGATCATAAACCGCCGCCGCGTGTGATTTGTGGGACTTAAAGAATTTGTTTCTAGCGCCGTCGCTTTGCGAAACTTTGCCAAACTCGAATCGCGTCACGAATTCGGCCGCGTTCACTGATCGAAGAAATGTTGAACGCGCCTGCTTGAGTTGCGCGATGGAAAACCGACAAAAACGAAAGGCGGGCAAACAGTAGAAAAATGTAGTCGTCGCAAGAAAGAAAAACCAGCAGCCGCAGAGAGTAAAAAACACAGCAGAGTTATTTCTGCGCTCAGCAAATAATTCTTCGCGTTCTCTTCGGCTGGTCGGTCAGTTGAAGGCGCGACGTTGCCACAGAAGCATGATTATCATCTTAATTAGCGCGCGCGTTGCGTGGATGATTTCATATTAATTGGCCGAGCGTAAATATTTGCCACAGCTCGCTGCGAAAGCGTGCAAATATTTGCACGCAGCGAAATTTATATTTAATTGTTTACTCGGTCTTGTTTCAAGCGTTGTTCCGTCGTTTCCTGGCCATCACATATTGCTGATATATAATAAAACTACCACTATGCTAATAAAACTGGAAAAAAGTGGATGCAGCCACTCCGGATTGATTAATTAATCAAAAACACTCATTTCGTGTTTGTAAATTAAAAAGAGCTGCTTTTTAATTAATCGCTTAATTTAATAGAACATTAAAATCTGCGCTTCCAGGCGCGCCGGATAAAAAATGAAAGCACTTAGAGAATGATGTAATTTATCTTTTAAGGACGAGACAGACTCACGCTGCGGGGGGACACTTTTCGCACCGCGAAAATTAATTTTGTATTAATGGAGATTTTATTGACCTTTTCATCGGTCCTCATGCGGTGTATGTAAATGTCAGCGAATAATTCACGGGTCCCGCCCCACCGATGATGATTTTTTCCCGCGTCGCTCTTGTTGCAACATTTGCTTCGGTGCGGAATTATGCATACAACACGTACACGCGGGGCACATAAGCAAAACGTACAGCGGTTGCTGGGCCGCCCCACAACGTTATTATGAAAATACTCAGAAGGGAGCATTTCTATTCCGCACACCGGCATTACAAGCAAATTACGTGCGAGCGATGCACAAAAAACGAGCAGGCAAACAAACAAACGAGCGCGGGACGTGGACCTTTGCGCCAGCGTGTACAAAAGAAACGCATTAGAAAAGGAACAAAGCGAGGTGGTGCAGAAATGCATCGGACATTGAATGGATTTTTTCTTGCTCGCCTGCGTTATTGTTGTTGTTGTGTTTTCCTACGTAGTCAGCTGGCTCTCGAAGACGACGCAGGACGAGGCCGAGGACGTAATAACACATAGCGAGTAAATCCAGTTTGTTTTTAACAAGCGCCGAGGTAGTTATTACGCAACAAACGAACGCAAAAAGTGTGCGCACGCCACAAAGGCAGTCGTCGTCGGCGGCGTAGTCGTCGTCGTATTTATTTGACTTTTGCGTCAATACATAATCCGTTTTTGATGTTTCACTCGTACGGCTGTTCCGTGTGATATTTGTTAATAATTCATCGTTTAATGAGCACATAAATTTTCCGCGCTGCCATTCTGCGGAACGCACTAGGTAAATTCCACACCGGTGGCCAAGTGGTTGCATTCAGGCACGAGGTCTATTTATAAAAATAAATCTTATCAGATCCGAATAAATGCAGCAACGAGCGCGCGATCGAGGGTGGAGGCCTTGCGCTCGGTCACTCTCTCACGAGATTTAACAATAATATTAACACATCACGCTAACGTGGAATAATGATAACGAGCCTCCCAAAGCGTTTCAGTCAAGTCGCGCCACCCGCATAACGGGGCAGCTGCATAAAAGAGTTTGAGTTTGAGTGAAAAATGTGGAAAGCCGCCGTACTGCATCCTTCAGGGCAGACTCGCTAGCGGGTCAGCAATTATATCAAATTATGAGTAATTATAATTACTTGACCCCCTCAGCGCGACGAGGCGAAAAGTGAGAAGTGCTAAATGCGCTTTTATTTTGCTTGGACTTTTTTCTCATTCTTTCAGCATTTCCGCATTATTCGAAAAAGTACCTTTTCCGGCCACTCCAGCCGCTCCAGCCGTGAAACAAGTGAATTTTGTATTAAACAATGCATTAAAAAACGGTCCCAAGTGCGCTCTCACGTACTGATAGTAAAATTTCCCTCGTCCGCACAACGAATACGAAACGGAATGGATGTGTCGAAAAGTCCTTGGGCATTTTCGTGCGCCGAGAAGTATCAGAGCAAAACGATTCTGGGCGCTCCTCATTCTCCTTGCTATTTTATAGTGCGTACACAATGCACTTTCCGGCAGGAGAGACGAAACGATATTTACTTTTATTGCTTTCCACTAGTGTGCTTCTTCCTTCGCAACGGTGCATGTACGTACAAGGTGTTTGCAAATCGAAAAGTCATCTTCATGCCGGGTGATTATCACGTTAACATTGATATACCTATTAAATGGATAAAATGCACTTTGCTCGTGCTTTCTGTTTGTGTTCTATTGACGGCCGGCAGCGGCACAACAAAGGCAGGTGGTGCCCAGCACGTTTCCGGCGCGTGCATGTAATCCGGACGTGTATCCATTAAATTAGAACGCGCCTGTCCGATTAGCGCACATATTTTTTGATAGCTCATCAATACGATCGCGAGGACGCTCTTGCGAAAGCGTTTTAGATTTCCATCGGGTCTCGATGCGCGTGATTAGTTCGCTTTCACGTTATCACCTGGCGTTGTATTTGATTCATGCCGTGAGCAGGGTGAAAGTCACAACATTTGTCGATGGTAGAAGGGCTCGGCCTACGATTTGATGCCGTGTGTACTGCCGATTCATTTATTCATTCATTGCATTGCGTTGACGACCTGTTAGTCATTTACGTGCCAGGTGGGGTGGAATGGAATTTTGTTTGAGGGGTGAAGAGCAAATTGAATCAAACTAAAAATTACACCAGAACAAACACGAAACATTTGATTTTATCAGAAAATGAGAATGCGACTAATTAAATTCGAATCGGAATAAAAACAAAAATGAAAAATGTTTGTCAGTCGGCACAATACTGTAATTCTGAAATTTGCATTGTATCATTGTGTGTTGTCCGTTTCGGGAAAACGCAAGGCAAAGGCATAAACTCTCATAATGCTCGGGCTTTATGCAAGGCCGAATTTAATTAACATTATGGTTCGCTCTGAAATTTACTTCTTCGTCGTGCTGCTTGCTACTCGTCGGCGGCGGCGGCGCACCAAAGTGCTGAGTGCAACATGCAATTTGACTCGGACGCTTTTTCATTCTCTGTGTGCGCATTTCCACATTATAAGAAGAAACTGCATTTTCCGGACATTATTCCGTATATTTAATTTCTAGCCTCTTCCGATTCATTCTCTCATCTCGCTGCGAAGCGAAGGAATATTAAAATTTGCTGACAATTAAAAATGCTCCACGTCCGAATTGTATTTTTATTCGCTCTCAGTCTTTGTTCGCGGTTGCAAGGGAGGCATAATGAGTCGTTGCAATATGAAATATTAGTTTTATTTTCAATTTACTACGAACTAAATCCCACTTGTATACTTGCTTATTGCCATTCCAGCACTTTATAGACTTCACTTATTCAATGAACTTTCAAGTCATATTTCTCAGGAAGCGAAGAAGATCACTTATAAGACTTCTGCTTCCTTTCTCCAGGATAAAGATATTTAAAAGACAAAAGAAATATTCAAATAAAATAGTTAAAACTGTAGCAAATCCGCTCGGAGAGACAAATTCAAGTCTATAATACACGCACTATCAATTTTTCATATATATGAAATTAAATTTCGAAAGAAAGTCTTTCCGACTATAAATATCCAGGAATTTTGTTGTAGACTTCTGCAAATTAACGTAACTCTCTTGTATGTAGGTACAATATAAAGATTGAATTTTGTTGTTCAATCTGTGCAAGAATTTTTTTACGTTGCGGAAAGTGTTTAAGAGCCATTGGAATGATTTACGATGCGGTGTGGAAATTATTCACAGGTTTCAAGAGGTAATTGCTGAAAAGTAAACATGCTTGGAGTGTGCGGAACGCGCGCGCGCGCTCGCATTCCAAAATGAATTCTTAGCTTTTAATTTGCAAGAAAGGAAAAACGTGAAGAACCACCGCGTCATCATAAACCCGTGTGTATTAACCGCATGCGCTCTTTAAGGCTGCAAGTTGCAAAATTCGCGTAGCGTTTCAAGTGAAGTGTGCTTTGATTTATGACATCGGCGAGTGTTTGCCGAGCAAAGTAGACGCTAAATAGACGCGCGCTGTTTAGAAACGATTAGACTACGAAGTTAACTCTTACGATACAGGCTTCTCTAATGTGGTGTATCGCACGTCACACGTGCGCGCTCGTAGGTAGATCGTGTAATTTTGATGAAAACCGGGCGAAACTTGTAATTAGAAAAGTTTTCATATGTCAATAAACATACGTGCAAACAGAGGTCGTCCAACGGTGGCCGGCCCAACATTCGTGACTGATTCCATAACCGGACCGCCGCCGTCGCCTTGCCGCCTCATTGAGCCGCCCCGCGTGTGCGGGTTCGCGCGCGAGACTCACCTTTTATAGGAAACGACCGAGCGAGCGGCGGGTCGAAATGATGAAGCGCGCCACCGCCACCAAAGGGCACTCGACCTGTCGACTGTAATTTGTTGCGAGGCTAATGAGTTCCTACGCCGCTTGCGCAGCAGACGATCATATCGATATAAAAGTAATATTGTATCGCGGCAATAAAAGCGGTATTTACATATACGATAGGGTGTAGTACGTGCGTGCACAAGATTTGATGTTTGCGGGTTTGCTTGATGTGTTTTCGAAAGTTCCGCAATGATTGGCGATTGCTTGTTGTGTTTCTTTATATTTCATTCCGAGTCCAAAGCTTGCCGTTGGATTTTTTCGCGTAGTAGTCGGTGGTTGGTTGTTGTTATTCTTCGATTTTTGTATGCAGCGTGGTGCGTTCCGCGGTGCTGTGGTGGTGAAATTGCCAAAGGGTGCTTTGTTGCTTCCTTCACGTTCCTTCACATCTATTGTGTTTGGTTCGCTTGGCATTCGGGTGTTTGCAAGCAAGCAAGCTAGCAAGCGCACGGCCAGATATTGATGTCGACATTGCGGGATCGTTACAAACTTAAATATTCCGGGGGCGGCATTATAGCCGTTCGTGATTTTCGGTTACACGCCATTCGTCTTAATGATACCTCTGGCATGGAGTCAACGGCGACATTAATGTAACCTAAACATGTACATATTGGCGCTTTCCACACAGCCCCTTAGTTATTTCTGGGAACGCGCGTCGTCCAAGTTGCGGCGCAACCGTGGCGGTGGTGGCGGCGGCTAAACTTCAATTCACTCGTTTTGGCGGCGTCGTCGCATTGTCGGCGTGCCAGTGAATTCCGCATAAATCACAAACCGAAACTAGCCTGCCCCCTCCGCCGCTGTTGCAGGTATGGGTAACGCGTTTCTCATTTTGGCGAACGAATGAGATTTGAAAATGCATTGGCCAAAAACAATGATCATAAATCAACAACTAATTGGTGCGGCCACGCGCGCGCGCGCGAGGGATACGAAATTGAAACGCAAATAGTTGCAGTGACACAAATTGTAATAGAAATTCGAGCGAGAGCGCGACAAATCTGTAGAATTGCTGGAAATCGGCTTTCCATCACAGGACACAGCGCCATGATAGAGCGGCAACGGTGAGCGGGGAGGTTTTAGAGCAACCACTGATCCTCCGCACCATTATCAACGTGTGTCCTCCGCATGCTCGCCGCGCGCTCCCCGTCCTTTTGCTTTTGCATCGCAAACCTTTCACCGGACTTGGTGCATGAATGGTCGCACGGTTCAAATATGTTTGCTAGTTGTTTGGAAGCTTCTCCAACAACAACATCACCACTATTCCGAACGAGAGAGAAACGCGGACACAAACTGTATCAGTATCTTCCTCGTGGTGTGCGCGCACACCACACAACTTTGCAATAATGCTAATGTCTACTAATGCCCGATGGGACTCGACCCCGAAATCCGCTCAGTGCACACTGCTGCGCCCTTCGATATTAGCCCGTCTACAATATTAAACAGCGGCCTGCGGTATTCAATCACTCGTTAGCCGCAATACTTCCGCCACAACATGCCAAAACTGGTGAGCAACTTCCTCCCATTCGACGCGCACTCGCGCTCGGTGTTTAAAGAGACAAAGTCATTCATTCGCCCAGCTATCATCATCATACGTCGTCCGCACATCATCAACATCATCAATGCGGTGCAGCATGATAGATGGGCATACAGGATACGAGTGCGCCCGGTGTTTGTTGATTTGCGGTTGAATCACTTTACACCAACATATACGATAATCAGCCATCGTCGATAACATACACGACCCGCCGCGGTTGCCACCATCGCCAATGCGTACATGTTGCTTGCGCTGATCAATTCTTAACCATTGATTAATAATGCACGCATTCAGGGTGTCCATTAGGATGCCTCTTTATCACTGGCAAGAGCTAATGGTCGCAAAATTGGATATAAACATGTTTGCATATTGCGCTAATGTAATTGCCAATCGAAGTCGAAAGTCAATAATTATTATACACGATTGAACGATGAAAAGCTTGCTCTTCTCCAGGCCGGTAATTATGCTTCAAACGTTTGCGCTTGTAATCTTAAACAAATATTTTATACAGCCAATTAAAAAGCAAACATTTCTTTGGCGTGATTATAAAATTTTCACGCACGAATTGAAATATTAATCAGCACGGTATTTGCGAAGAGAAATGAGCAAATAATTGCAAAATTAACTACATCTTCATTAAGATTGTCGTTTCGTAATGACATATAACAGAACCGCTGACTTTCCGTTGAAGTTTTACAACCGCACATTAAATAACTTCTTTACTCGTTCGTGGCGAAAAAAATCTTTGCCAAACTTTCCTCGTTATTGTAAATGCAAACGTGCTGCTTGCTTGCTCATTGCACACTCTCAACATTCATGCGCAAATTTCTTTTAGCACTTGCTCTCTCATCATTACGGCAAATAGCGCACTTTACTTTGAGGCACGGAATTGCGTTAAATTGGCGAGCAAAGTTCGCATCAATACTTAATGCACAACTAATAATTCGAGTTGATTTTGCGCGCTTCTATTAACATTTCGTACGTACGACGTGACGTATTATTGTGGGGCTCTTTTGCGCGTACGCCCACGATAAAGAATCGCCGACCGTTAGTCGAAAAGCGTTGAGTAATTAATAAAGTTTAGCTGCAGTTATATGTGCGCGAGTTATTTACACATTTTCCACCGCGTAAACTTACGCCGAAGACGTCCTTCGTCGCACACTAAATGGAAACGAAACGAAAATTTCTCTTCATCCATTTTAATTATGTGCAAACATTTCTCGTCGGAAAACTACTGCGACCAATCGCCGGTTTTCTTCTCCCAGACTTTTTTGTTGCTGCTTTATTAAATTTACGAAATTCAATGCTCGCCAACTGTCACTATGATCAAGCACATGCCAACGGCGAAGTGAAATGTTAAATTGATTTATCACTAAATAATTTACAAATGCGGAGCCAACTTTTCGAATAACACGCGTGCATCGTGCAATTAAAGCAAACAGAGTTTTCGTGTGTTCGTAATCTGTAAGCGCGCGACACGTCGCTTTTCGGGAAACGGATAAAAGTACGCGACGCAATAAAGCATGAGATGCCATGAGTAAATCCTAGACGGTAGGATTCGCTTGATCTCGTTTGGTTGTCCGCTGCCACCGCCACCTTCATGGCTCGCGTATGTGCTGCAGTCGGAGTCTGCTACCGCCGCCACGACTGCCGTAGCCTAATGGTCTCGTGTCCAAAGAGTGACGGTGTCACGCAAGCATGGCCAATCACGCCGACAATGGAATTAACAAGGACCAGATTCATTGTGGCAGAGAAAGGTTGCCGTGTCGTGCGCCAGAAGTGTAAGCCCCCCGCACGCATCTCGAAAGCGGCAAGCAGAATACAATGTAACTAACAATAGAGATTCCATGCGATTTGTGCGCGCGTTGTTGCAATGCGCTCCTGTTGTTGTTGTTGCTGCTGTTTTTCCTCTTCAAGCTCTTTTCTTGCGACGCGTGCAATAAACCGCCTACACGGATTGATACGCTTGTACGACAAGGCACGAAATGTTCGCACAGATTTCGGCCAAAATACCTAATTAGCTGCTTGTGCAGCGGAAATCGCTCGCCTCTCGAATTGATAACTTTATAATTGTTTGCCGGTTGCGGCGTCGTCGGTTTTCGTGAATGTTCAATTATCGCTAATGAGTGCCTATTATGAGTCGTTACTTCTGCGCCCCCACGTTTAGCGCTTAAAAGCGTGGACGATTTTATTGAAAAGTTTTTCCTCCATTACTCGGCATTCTCACAACTATATCCTCAAAGCTTCAATTTGTGGCAATCAGTATTGCATTAGAGTGAAACATTCATTTTGCACTAATTGCTCAAATATCACTGCATACTCTTCACTTGTTTTATCTATGATTCGAGCTCATATTTCATAGATCGATATTAATGCTTAGATCAATATTTCCTAACTCCAGCACTGTACACCTAAATGTTACATGTTGTTTCAACATGATGGAATTTCGGAGTACGTGAATCGACTGACGCTGCCGTTTTCGTAGAGGAGAAGAGCAAAATTATTTAATTGTGTTTCGGTCCTGGAAGTTGGCGTTTCTTGGTCGGCTAATTCAATTTCTCGATTAATTCCCATTGAACCATGACGGCTGCTGCGCTGTGCAGTACGCTGCTGAATGTCGAAGTCGGTGGCGCGATGAACATCAAACCTATCTATGATGGTATTGAATACTATAGCGGCGCAGAGAAGCGTTTGCATCCGTCCGGACGGAATTAAAAATCGGCGCAGACAGCGAAAATATGAAATTTGTTAAGTCGACCGAATCGCGGCATGCGTATAGGATTTTACATGCGCACACACGACGGCGATCTCGTGTGCATGCCAGCACATCCTGTAAGGGAGTGAAATATATAGCGTCCAACAGGAAATTATGTCCGACGCCGCCATTCACATACGCGCACAACGCGCAATCACAAATCGCGTGCGCCCATTGTCTCCGAATGCGTATGTACATACAACCGCCGCCGTTAAATCACATTCGTGATTTACTGCATATTCCACACAAATTGAAGCAATAAATTAATTCCAAAAGATCGCTGCATGTATTTGTAAAATTCTCTATTCGATCAGTAATTAGTAAACAATATTTTACAACCTGAGTCAGCCCAAATGGCTGTAGTTATGTTTGTTAGTATATTATTAAGTGGAACATTACTGGATGATATTATGGCAAGGGAGGTGGCATGAATGCATTAGGTATTCATGAATAAAATCAGGCAATAAACAAAGTTTAAAGAAAGCAAATTTTATTGTGGTATCTCACAAATAATAATGACAATACGGCCCGAGATCATCCATAATTATATATCTGCGCTTTCATACTGATACTTCCGTAAAAGCGGCTACAGGCTCAAGGGCTTGTGGTACAAGTCCAAGTAATACTTAAATTGTTATAATAACAATTTTCCTATATTGATGCCAGAAGTATAAGTTTCAATTTTTAACATGTAAAGTCGTGGTTAGCGCACCTGGTACAGTGCATGAGTCTGACTTGGCCGTCATGGGTTCGAATCCCAGCACTGGCCAAATTATTTTTCTAAATAATCGAATAGGATAATAGCTCTAGTGTCCGTAAGACGGCCATTCAATTGGCCATAGCATTTGAATTCAAATCAACCACTTGGAAAATAATTCTAAGTCCCCACTTCTCATAAGGTGGCGGCGCCCCAGTCTCAAATGACGTCAGAAACCGCGGTCTGTTGGTAACGAAAATCGGGAATGGGGAGGCAGTTGCTAGTCGGACAGCGACCGAGCTGGTCGACAAGCAACCTGCCGGGGAGCGAAGCTGGGGTGGGTTTTCGGACAACGATCTTAAACGTACGGGCTTCAAAAATTAAAAATGGGGCTCTTGTACGCCTCCGGGAGCCCCATTGGACATACAGTCAAGTCCATTGGGGCCCCCAGGCATACAAGTAATTTAAAACTTGGAAATTCAAGTTGCCTTTCTCAGGATTCGAACCTGAGACACACAGATCACATCCATAGCCGAAACCACTAGGCTATGGAGTGTTGTTGATACGGATAAATTTGATCTTCCCCTTATAGACTAAACTTGGTTTGAATTAAAGTTAAAAGTTAAATATGAGCTGATTTTCTCAGGATTCGAACTTGAGGCACACAGGTCACTTCCATAGCCGTAACCAGTAGGCTATGGAGTATTGTTACTCTAGTTCAATTTGATCTTCCCCTTGTAGTCTAAATTTGTTTGAATTGAAAATTTAAAACTCGAGATACTAAGAGAACAATCATAGACTTTACAAATATCAAAAATCAACTTACCGCAGTCGTACTTCTTCAATTAGTGCCACTATAGAATAGCTTTAACCAAATTACCAAGAGTATCAATAGATTTTTATCTAATTTAAATAATTTACAAGTCTTGCGTTACATCCTTCAATTTTGTATTGATATTAAATATTAAAATTTATTCATTTAACTTAAATAAGTTAGGTCACAACTTTTGTTTCTTGTTTTAATTCAAATAACAATAACAGGTTTATGGATTTTACTACACATAGATATTTCGTGTATGTACAACTTATATTCTTATGTTTTAATCGTTCCTCGTCAATAATTTTAAGTTGGCAGGGAAATATTTCAAATATATTATACATACACTACAAAACATTGATAAAACTACCTAATTTAACAATTGGCTATTACGATTTTTCTTTAGATTAATTCAATGTTTGGGTCTAATACCATTATTTGTGTACTCATTCATTTTTTTGTAATATAATGCAAGTTATTTTATCAAGAGAATTAACAAAAGGTGCGATGTACGTGTAAAATTTTCAAAACAATACCATCGTTTAGAGAGAATGTTTGATAACTATTTGTAAGCAACTGACAGGAAAATGGTCTGCCAGGCAAGAATATATTTGTATTAAATCTCATTCATGGCCTACTCGAGAGAATGGATATTCCACAATTGAATTTCATGTTAGAAATTTTTAAGTTTACCATTACTTATCAAATCAGGGCATAGCAACTTTGCAAATGTTTGACTTATAAGAGGCACTGCACTTAGATTGTACATACCAGAGAGTTTCGCAATATGTTTAGGGATGCGATTACATCGTCGACGAAAATCTAGTGCAGGCGTGAGCGTGGCGGTAAGGTCCAAATCGGTGGAGCCTCGGGTCACAGTTTTTCCTTAGTCGGTACCCAGATTTTCGGTCCAGATTGTTGTGCAATTAACTCTTTAACCATTGCATAAATATCCTCTGGTGTATCGCCTTGCACGACAGCTAAAATACGAGATGTTAGATCTGTATGGTATACAAATTTCTTTCACGAATCTAATCACTTACCAGTAAAGTACTCCCCAAATTCTTGCTCCATCTTAAGAGCACGTTCATACGTTTTCTTCGCTTGCTCCTCTGTAGTTCGTTTAGTCATTTCCATAATGGATTCCACCGATTTCGGCTTCATAAATATTGCAATTGGATACAATTGAGCTACTTGTAATCTCTTTATGGCATTGCCACTGACATCCAGTATACAGTGTTTACCCTGAAGATAAGATGTTATAACAAATATTGTATGCGCTAAAGTGATTAACATTACCTTATCCGCAACTTCTCTGACAGACGCAACAGAAGTACCGTACAAATTCTCATTGAACTGACCAGCTTCAATGAAGAGATGGTTTTGAATATCTTTTTCCATTTGTTCTCGCGATGCAACAAAGTGGTAATCTCGCCCATCGACCTCGTATTCACGCTTAGGTCTTGTAGTATCTGTAAACAATTTAAAGTTGAGTATCTAACTAAAAAATTAATACGAAACTTACGAGGAACACAACTGCCAAATTTATCCGGAAATTCCGATATAAGGTCATCATTGATACGATCCTTCAATGGACCGAGAATGATGACTGGTCGTGTGTATGCAATTTGCATTTGTTGAACTGGTTCATATGAGAAAACATTCTCCTCGTTACCTGCAATAATATAATATTAATGTAATAATATGCTATTTGTGATATAAATAAGGACGAAAACATAATTTGCAGCTTGCTTTGTTCATTGATTCATAAAAGACTAGATTCAACAATCTAAGAAAAGCCAATTAATGAGAATTGGCTTCTACATTGTGGGTGGATACACAAAACTAAGACATTATTCATAATAATATTGGAAACATATACGTGGCCTCTATTCATAAATATAACGTGGCACAATAATTGCAGTCTATATCCAAATATATACAGAATGACAATATCTGTACAAGTGTAATAACGCGATTGTAAAGAAAATACAAAAAAGAATTAATAATACAGGTATGCTCTTTATAGAGATGTATAATGTATAGGCTGTTAGATGTTTCACTTATCTCTCTGTTATTATTGTATCCACCCGTTTATGAAAAAAGAAACTTATCATGTAGTAAATATTGTATAGACTCTAATTATCACAATATTAATAGTAATAATACTCGACTATAAAATGTATAGCATACACATTCAGGTAAAGTCAAATGGGCAATAATTGATTATGTCCTAAAAACTAAGCATTTATCCAGTTCTAGTTCAGTAAGTATAATACTATATTAAAATATAGCCAAGGTAAAATAGTTGAATTTTGCCAGAAACTCAATAATAAAATTTAAATGTTCGCTAACTTTGCAACTGAAACGAATTATTTAAGAAATATTTATAGGAAACATACAACAATCAAACGCACTAATCAATAACCAACCAACCAAAGTCAGTCAACAATAAATTCAACTCTATTATTTATATTCGCACTGATGCAGAATATTGATGCAGTTTAATTTGTTCTCATCTACTTTGTAAATAAATAGAAGAACATTCACTATATGTATATATAGATAAGAATATATAAATATGCTAAGCGATTAATTCATAAGATACTTAATCGAACAATGAATTGTAATATAGTAAAAAAGAATCAAAAAGTTTAGTAGAATTTTCATTAAGTCTCCGAGATTAAACCGCAAATTATTTGGGCAGCGTTGATGACTTTGAATCGAATAAATTTTAATTTAAGATAGCAAAATCAAGGTGGGTTTGAAGTCCTAAGTAAAATATTATAAATAGAGTATTAGTGTGTAACGCATCTTGTTTTGTTAAGCCATAAAAAGCAGTTAATTATTGTAGTTTAAAAGTTAGAGAAAATATTGTCTCAATTTTACAAACGCACTGAGTAAGAGAGTAATAAATGTGAAAAGCTAGAAAGAAGTATTAAGCGCCAAATAAATCAGTAGATTTTTAATTTGTGACTAAATATTCATCACTTATAACTGAAATTATATTAATCGCTCAGATTAAACGAGATGAAGATTCGCGGTTTATTATTTAGTTATTATTAACTGTTTAAAATTCAATTTAAAGTTAGAAAAGTGAATGAGAATAAATAATATTTTGAGAAACAATATAGCAAATGAATTAAATGATGAAAAAGATTAAATATGACATAGAGACAATTGCTTTTGAACAAAGGGAATCTATGAAAAAGAAACACGTTCGCTTAAATGTGTGCAAAAGGGGCACTTGGCGATTGCCATGCAGTCACAACACTAACACTTACTATAGTTGTCATAATTATCATTATTCTCCAGATATATTAACGTGATTTCTTCCATGTACGGGAGCTCAACGCGATATAATATTTCACCTGTACTATGAAACACAGAAAGAAGCCAAAAAAGAAAAATTCATATAGTAAACCAAAAGGACACCGCTATTTGTAAAAATGTCTTTTGTCAAGTTATTATGTTCATATTGAGATATGTTGAAAAGTGTAAAAGTATAGAAGAAAACAATTACTGTACCTTCAGCATTTGTATCCTCCTGCGTGTAGCACAGCATGAACGCTAAAAGATAAAAACAAATCATATATTAGTCGTGTGGATATTGCATTGCGCTTTCTTGGAATGGTGACGACAATCAATGCATATTTCATTTGTTAGTACTTACATTGCATTTTCGAATCGTTATCATTTGGAGAATTAGGTGAAACAGATTGGGAATCTAATGGAAATTAAAGCAAATTAAGTGAAAAAACAAACACAAACAATGCTACAAAACCAAGTCAAGTTGTTAAGCGATATAAATATGAAATGAATTAAAATTGCACAATTAATTGGACTATGATAATTAGTAACGGATTTGAGAGAGTATATCAAGTTAATTGAGTAGAATTTAAATGCAACTAGGCGATGCGTCAATGAACTGCATAAAGTACACTTACGTTCTTGGTCAGAGCCATCCTCGGATTTATCATCTTTGCTCTTCATGAATGGGAATTTCCGGCTGAACGAGAAGTTCTTCTTTTTCCTATCTAACGTGGATTGCTACAAACATGAATTTCAATTTAAAGTGAATGCCACCGTAATCCAAACGCAATTCATCTCAATACCTTCTCTAGAATGTTGGGCATGTGCCCTTGGAACTTAACAGATCTATCTCGAGCGCGCTGCTTGCGCTCCCAGCGCTTCTTCGACGGGATGATACCCATGCCCTGCTCATCCCCCGAGTTAAGTACACGCTTCGCCTGCCACCATTCGTCGTCGCTGGCGTTCGTTACGTGCAGGATGTCGCCGTAATGGAACGCGAGTCCTCTGCTCGGGAGGCCATCGTCCTTCATTGGGTCGTAATCGAAGAGGGCACTAGGGAATAATTAACTTAGATAAGCATACAAACGCATTGGGCATGCCATAATCCAATTTCACTTACCGGACGTAAAGAGATCGCTTCTGTGATGTACGTAGGAGCGTTCCGCCAGGAACTTGTTGGGACATTTGTTGTTTGAGGTCGTGTATCTTGGCTTCGAAGCGATTGTATTCCTCCGGTCGATACTGCACGACTATTGTAACCGTTTGGCTGGTGCCTTTAAGTGCTTGGGCCGCCTCCTCGTGGGTCGCATTCCGCAAGTTGACGCCGTTTACGCTTATGATTTGGTCGCCTCTGCGGAGCTCCGCGCAAAGGTCTGCTGGTCCACCGGCGAGTATGAATGATATGAAAATGCCTTCGCCGTCTTCACCGCCGACAATGTTGAAGCCAAGGCCACTGTTACCCTTTGTCAATTGAACAGTTCGTATATCCCTAAAATGACAACATGGTTTATAATTTTTCAACAACCCAGACAAAAATGAAATACATGCAGCAGATTTATAAAAAGTCAGTGATCAAAGTGTTCAAAACTCATTGCACAAACGTGGGAGATCCATTGTGAGGGCCATCACCACAAGCGCGCTCTCGCAATTTGATTGTCATCATTAATATTAAGCAGACCCTGGCGTGCCATAGTAATGAAACAAAATATTTTCTCACCCCCCGCTTGACCGAAGGAGTTACATTTTATGGCCAACATATGGTGGCAGAATGTGGCGAAGGATAAATTGCTAACATCGAACTCACGTGTCGCGCGTTTTATCGTCCGACATAGATTCCCAACGGCTGGAACTCGGACTCACGTACAGATACATCAACGATGGCGATGAAATATGTATACAACAAAAATCAAAAACTATCGATGAGAGAATAATGCAACAACCTGCTGGCGCTGATGCAATATTAATATTACGAAGCGGGCGCGCGTGCGGCGTGCTTGACCTACGCTAAAGGACTTTCAGGATTGCCGTTTGCGCGCCCGACCTGCAGGCGTGAGAACGCTTGCGCTGGCTGGCTGGCTGCCTCCCTTAGCAGCCGCCACCATCCCCACAGGTGGTGTGTGTGCGCGCGGGGATGGAATCAATATTACTGACAACATTTCTATATATAAACTAGACCTTGATCCCGAATCATGTCTGCAGAACGACAGGCTGAATATTATTACCTACAGTAGCACACACCTCCGCGCGTAGAACAATAATAATAATAGACAAATTGAATAACAGCATTTCAGATAATTGAAAAATCCTTGAAATATGCATACAACACGCGTTTGTACCGCAGCTGCCAAATACTCTGTCAATACAATGCGCGCGCCAACATTTAATTCACATTGCAATATTTTTTATTTTTATTACGCGTGTGCAAGCTGATGCGGCCTAATGATTGTTTATTATGTAAAGCATAATTGATCGCGAGGACAAACATCTAGAGAACAGCACGGCGCGCACCATTCAATCAAACAAAGTCCAATAGCAAACGTGTAAATGTCTCGTATTTATACTGCAGCAACAAACAAATGCAAATGTAATTTAGCAACTTCAACACGAAGTGTTTATTTCGTCAGCGCGTTCAAACAACAGCCTATATCGTCGTATCAAATTCAAATTGTGATATATGCGCTAATCGATTAGTAATAAACCGAACATGATAGCAATTCTGGATGGTCCGCAAATGAGCGCGCGCGCGCAATTTATTTACCATTGTAATTTTTTTTTTCCGCCGAAATGCTAAAGGGGTTTTCCTTGGCCAGTCAAGGTATTCGCGTCAAACGCATTCGTGTTTTACCGGCCATAATAAAACGAGTTACCTACATTCCATAACGAGATCTTCGACGTGATACATGCGAAAACACGAAGGAGAGCGCAAGCTAATCTGTGCATTTTATCAAAATAGAAATTCTTGAAATGCCATTTCTTTACTCTACCTTTTCAGTTTATCTCTGTTCCTACCAAAACGGCGACTAAGTGTTGTAAATGTCGTCCGTAGCGGAAAAGATTGCTGTTTGTTCTTCGTCATACTTGCTTTTCGGCTTAATGAAAATAGTCCGTCCGTTCGGTCAGGTCCTTTCCAAGCGAGTACAAACACCAAACACGCGCTCGGTAAACAAACTGCAACTCAGTGCCTGCGATATCTGCGCAGACTATCGTTTAGCAAATAGTCGTACGGAATCCAAAAGGCGTCGTCGGTCACGGACTAGACGAATATATTACGAAGAAGCAGTATACTGCGGCGGCGGCTGCTGCTACTGCTGCTGCTGCACGCAATCCGCAACCGAACACAGCACAGTACCGACGATAGATAACTTCCAGTTTCGCGTACGCGTTCTGCGATGATGGCACCTGATTCACTACTGGCGAAGTTCACTTATAATTAGTATCATTGCATAAACAGCAGTCGACTTCACGCCGGCTTTATTACCAACAATTATATGAGTCACGCGCAACGCGAACCCGCAAGTTATACACTTGATTAGTTATTCAAAAAATGTACACAAGCGACGTCATACAAGCCACACAACTTATCCATTCGTCATTGGTACGTGTACGATACGAGTTTGTGTTTCGTTTTTAACTCTCCGCTCTCGGGGAAAAAAAAGCGCACTCTACTGCTACGTTCAACTGGTAATTGATTTCGTGTATCGAGGCCAAATTCAAGTGACCAACATATGACTGACTCCATACGAATTGTATATAAAGACATTCAAGCGCAGAGGTCAATCATTTCGAGAGTTATTGACACGCAAATCATTTCTTCTGCCATTGCCATGCCCAATGGTGATGGCGGCGCACATTGACAAACAATGATGGCTCGACGTACTTTGATTAAAAATGGTTTTTCGCCTCTACCTAGATAGCGATTGCTGTAGCTCGCTTGCTTGTTGTGCCATAAAAATATTTATTCAACGAGGAAATGAGTTTTGAGCAGAAACAGAAATGTGAAAATAGATTGAAAACGGCGAACACGACGTCTCGTGTTATCATCAGCGCATGTTGCTTTCGATTTGCCATCAAGAAATTTATATTCGAGCGCGGATTTTAATGCTGCCGTAAATGTTATTTCAACAGTAGGTACACACCGGCTCTGTCGTGTGCATTGGAGAAACGTAATTAGCCGATTTAGGTCTTTTGACATTGGAAAATATGAGACGTTTATATGGTTTTCATCGGGCAAGGCAGTCGGCATGAAAATGCCTGTAGGTGTTTCACGCTCTAGATGAACGCTCCGAAGAAATTCACCTCGGGTTTTTGCTCCTGCTGCTGCCGGTGCTGTTGCGTTCGCAATGTAATCAGCATCACGATGGTGATTTGTGAGTGACTAAGAGCGCTCGCGCAGAAGAAGAAAATATAAACATACATCAAGCATCCAAATTTGGAATTGAGTATCGTCGACCAACTAAATTGACTTTCTAAAAATAGTCAGAATTCTTACTGCGGCTATTATTATAACAAGACGGCATTAGTTTTCCCCCTCATTTGTTAAACTAAAAAAAAGTATTCATGTCGCCTTCTTCTATTTCTTCGTATTTTGCATGGGTTGAAATTATGCGGAATGCAATAAGCGCGGTACAATAGTTGAACGCTAATTCTTAAAAGCGCGCAAACAAACGACAAATCACCTACGCCCACACACGATAGCAATATTATCGTGACAACATTATTTCACATGCAACTTATTGTTTTATTTTCCTGACCATCGAATTAGTATGCATGTGACACAGTGGTTTTAGTTTTAGTGATGTCGATGAATGAATGTGCATAGGCGCACCTCAGACGGCAGCAAATGCAAACGTTTACACTTCATGTTGAGGTGTGTCCCGTTCGGCTGAAAACGCTACCAGATTTATAAATAAATTTCTTGAGGCAGGACACAATTTTTGTCCCGTTTTAAGCAATAAATGCATAGCTGGAATGCAGTGTGTAAAGAGCAAGTAAGTACCGGATACGTGTCCAACGCATTAACTTAAGATGCATTAATAAGACGAAGGTAATCGCGTGTAATGTAATTGGTGCTCAATTTCAAGATTACGCCACTTAGCATAATTAGTACGCACCGTACGTACATTATTTTGGTTGTCAATCACGAGAGTGATTCTACTTTCTACACGAAATTTACGATGTGCGCGTATTTTGCATTTAATAAACGGAATGTTGACGTCGATGCTAATTGCGTAAATGTAATTTCCATACTTTCTACTTAAACTAAAAGTGCAACATTGCTGGACAGGAAGAAATTACCGCTCTTCCGAAATGCTAAAATGTACTAAATAGTTTACCGTCTTGTATTTTAATCTATGAATTTCGCGTCAAAGCGGAATCATGGTCGATGCAGAGCAGAGAACGCACGGCCTCCGCAAATATTCGCTGCGCTAATTACACAACGCTCAACTCTTTTTTAAGAAATTATTTCGCCAGCGCGAATAATTTGCTTAATTCGCCGCGAGGCATACGCGTTGGAGGCGGACGCATTAAGAAAAGTTTATAATGACCAACATCATGCCGCCCAAGCATCATCTACTTGCCGAGCGCGCGCACAAACAGCACAAGTGGCTGTGTTGGCAACGAGGGGGGGCATGATGAGAACACCAGCCGCAGAAGTAACTGCCGCCAGCAATGCGCCTAAAAAATGAAACTATTTAGGGGTGGCAATAGCAGAGTGCCACCGCTGAACAACTTTCCTCATTAGCCCAACAACTATGCAACAATTAATATTCATGTTGGAGATGCGACGATAGAAGTGATAATCGAGGTCAGGTTTTTTACTCGCGTGTTGTTGTCAACGAACGTAGTCATCTTCTTGTTTTTAAGTGCTGCTATTTTGCATGCTCATAGCCGGAAGAAAGATGCGCGCCAAAAGAACGAAATGAAAATCAGATGCAACTCTTTAAACTTTTGCACGGATTGAACTAAACCCATTTAGCAAAGTGCATTTCGCGGATCGCATTCAACCCCTTTCGGAGGACCTCTGGGTACTTGCGTAGCTTGCGTAAAACGACCACGGAATGGAAACTTGCTGTGGAAAGTGTAAAGCCGTTCAAGACACTAATGGAAATGAATTATTCAATTGGTTATGTGCAATTATCTTAGCAGCCGCGTTTTACAAATGTTACCAGCATCCGCGCGTTATTAAATGAAGAATTTCGGGCGTTTAAACATCGCTTGCCGGGCGCGAATGCACATAATGCGGTTTCGTTCTCAATGTATTTGAATAATAAAGCACGGATCGGTAATTTTTCAAATTTATTACAAAAGCGCATGTGCGCTCAAGCATAAGTTTGCCTTCGCTATTGTCTATACCTTACTAGGCATGGGCAATTTATGATAAATATTAAACCGCGCGAACGGAGGCGGTTTTGCACGATGAGAAAACCAAAACATGTATAGATTTATGTTCAACCCTCTTGAAAAATCTAAATATTAAAACGGACGGGCATCGCGCGCATGCTGCGGGCAAATATGGAATTTGAAGTGTGCGCCACTTTTTTTTCCGGCTGCCGCACATCGCGCCCCGGACAAGAAGGAAAAAATGATGATATTTTTACGGTCGCTATAAAAATGCAAATATTGGAAACGCGCGCGAGTGATGTTTAAAGGTGACAAAATGCGACGCGCATACCGATTATACGTACGCATATTAGAACAAGTTTTATGGCATAGTAAATTTCCAAAGGCCTTCGAAAATGCTAATGCCGATACGTATCTGATTTGCAAGCCGTAGCAGAAGCAGCAGCAGCCCATCTTTCATTGCCACTTTCAACCGATTCGCACTCAACGTCTCGTTGCGAGATATTTCGAGTACACATATCAGCTTTTCTCTCGAGAGCGCCCTTGACCAATTGAACACAGCATAAATTTAAGCGAGCGCGCTTTTTCAAATTTTCGTGTTGGTAATAAAGTCGTCTGGCGCGTTATTATACGAACCCATAATATTTGCAAAAATATAAATCCCCAACTACTGCGAGCGCTCGCGCTACTCATCCGTAACGATATCCTTCCATTTGGCCGTGCGAATTATTTCAATAGTAACCACACTTACAACTTTATAATTCCCAAACACTTTTCAAACTTTCGCACTTGAAACCGTTGCTTGCACAGGACTAACAACAAGCATGTACAGTTCGTTTAGAGAGCGACGCGGATATGTGAATACTGATCAAGCGTTGGTCGTGCAGTTGAGTGTATATCCTTCTTCCAATAGTGTGAGCGACCTTCCGAAGTAGTACAAGTTTGAGAGAAGACTAAGTGAGTCGCGAGCGTTTATGAAAGAATTAATAAATATGTACGTTGGAATCAAAGGCCACGAGCACGAGGTGCGCGCATATTCGACGCGATAACGATAACTGCAATGCTGACGCACCACCAAACAGCCAAAGAATGCGACTGTCGGTAAAGGTACAATATGTTGTACTCCGGAGGGTCGGTGGCTTGCTATTCAGCCCCTTACGTCTCCTAAGCCCTCCAAGTTTTGTGTAGGGCTTTAATAATACCAGTCTGCATATTTTTACCCTCCGTTTGAAGGTATCAAAAGCAGCAGCCATAGTAATGACGAAGCAGATTTACCTATACTTGGCTACTACCGTAGAAAGCACGAATGGCATGGATATATGTACAACCGGAAAATGCACTTTACGCAAATAAATCGTTAGAGTAACGACCAATACCATTATCGTCACAAACAAACTCGCATTTTACGCGAAGAAATTTTAATGAATATGTAAATGAGAAAAAACTCTTTTTTAATAATACTCGTTTTGGAAGTTTCACGCTGCGCTCACAGAAAAAAAAAACTTGATCAAAAGAAACTCATGGAAATTTTACCTAATATCCGGACGTACTGAGTTTTCCCCCCAATGTTTGAACACTGTATTGGAAACAAGTACAAATATAAAAATATACAATCGAAATGTACGTAGCAAGTTAAAACGATGAAAAACTAATTAATTACAAAACGTTGAGTCTCTCTGTGCACTTAATGCTTACGCAATGCGGAGGGAAATGCTATTGAATTCAATTTTTAATTTCCTGCTGGAATAAATATTCGAAAAGCAACGGCAACTCGAAATCGAATCGATTTGAATGAATATGAAACGCCGCCCGCGCTCCTCGCTTGTTCGGTCGCTGGGAAACCGTAGAGTTTCGCAATTAAAATAAATTAAAGCAACTCGCGCGCTGCCATTGAGGCATCGCGCACCGTATTGATAATAATTGGAGAAAAGTTTAGACCGTCACTCATTAGCGACATAGGCAGCCGGCATGGCGAGCGAGTGAGGCCCTAGGCGAAGCAAACCCAAGTGAAGAAGATGTACGGCGTTGTGAGAATGTGCAAAGTGGGTCAAACGGCATCTTTATTGGACATTTAATATATTCCGAATATATTTATGCCTAACAAGCAAACTGTACATGCATTCTCGATTAATTTCAGGCATAAATGAACGCAACATTATCAGCTAGGAAGAGTTTAACCCGAAGCGCAAAAACATTCACCGGCGGCAAACAGCGGAAAAATTTCATTTCTCTAACGCGAATCGTGAGTTATGATGATGGCTCTGATTACGATTTAATCATTTCGCAAGGACGCGGAAAACGTATTGAGCAACACGTGGCGCACGTCCTAATCACGCCGGAGAATTTATTTAGGAAAACCATCTCGGCAACAAAGAAAGGCCAGCCAGCCTGGAAGGAAATAACGGCACGAATCGTTCATCGCCGAAAATTTATGTGCGGGACGTGCATTTTTATCCGCTATTAATTATTAATGTTCGCGGAGGAATGTTCGTTCTGTCGGCGTGCGCGCGCGCGGCCTCTAGAACAAATATATATTTCACATAAATTATTCAAACCGTGTACACCTAACCAGGGAAGGAAAACTGCCAGCTCTAAGAATGGCAATCACGGCGCGACGCGTACGAACTTGCACCATTCGATTTGGCGCGTTGCACTCACGTTTGGCAAATCGAACGAACGAGTGCAGAAAATCAAGAATCACTCAGCAAACTACGCCAAAGGGAGCGCAAAAATACTTTGTGCCTTACAAAAGAGACGACACATCAGCGTCTGACATATGCATGCACATTTGTTAAGTTGCGCGCAACGGAGCGCAACTACATCGAGTGCGAAGAACTATCGAGCGCGTAATAGCAGCGCAAAGTTTATAACTTTTCGTATAAATGCTTTATCTTCCATCTGTATTTGCGCCAAAGTACATTACCGCGCGAAGGTGGCGCAAAAATGCTGCTCAACGACCATTTGATGGAAATGGCTTTTTCGCGCTCTCCAACTTTTCACTGGAACATGTCGCGAAGAAAGTTGTCGTCCTCCGTCGAGTGTGAGAGACGCGTGTATCATACTTGTTCCTCCTCGTATATTAATGGCGCACGACTCGATTATAAATGCTTCTAATGCTTGCAATATTAATCATCGTTAACTCCTAATGATGTGGGAGTCGCATGGTTTTGGTGAAAGTGAAGGAGACGGGTAACAGACCTCATCTCTTCGCCACATCCCCGCTGCGACATTATTATAATTAGAATGCGCATTAGCGCGCGGTGCGCGTCGTGTAGGTTTCTAATCAAATAATGTAGTTTGAATTAAATATGCGCAACTAGTCAAGATCGTAGGCAACCAATTTCAACTCTCCGCGGAAACTCGCGCGTTCAACATTGAGTTGAAATGCGAATTTTCCCAATCTACTTTCAGGAACGACTTCTTCCGCCCGGATAGTTTGTTTGTTTATTTGGCGTGCCGTAAACGAACGTGAAATCGGAGCATTGCAGCAGCAGCAATCAGATAAGAAAACATGGCATAATTTTGTATAAATTGGAAAGCGCATCGATCGGCGGGGGCCTTTATCACCGGCGACGATCGTCTCCTAGGCCGGTTGCGCAATCCACATAATTGATATTTATAGCAATTCGACACGCAAACATTTATCTTGTGGAAAATTGAATCGCATAAAATCGACGACATTCGGCAATCTGTTTTGCAACGAAATGAAAGCTGCCAACAGCAGATGTCTCATTATTATCGCGCTTTTCTTTGGCTCGTACCAGGGGGGTGAGAATTAGCGCAAACCACGGAGGATAAAATAAAAGCAAAAATCCTACCTTGTGATGTCTTCAGCACTGACAGCTCGCGGTGTCGCCGAATGGAGAGCGAGTGAGGATGAATGTAGAGATTCCGCGTATGGATGTTTCGCCGCTAAAATGCAAATTACCTCAATTAATATCACTTTCAAACTTTTCGCAATTTTCTACTTCACTTACACAATTGTGGTGAGTATGATGGTTCTATTGGCGGTGGTGGTGGATTGAAGGCACTCTGTGTTTTGGCGACGATGAGTGTTACCCTATCTTGTGTTGCTTTGAGTGTGGCCACAGCATCTTCATGTGTTACATTTTCCAAGTTGACTTCGCCGCGCTAAAAACAAAAGCATATTAGTTAGAGTCGCGCTTTATTGGAAGAACATGTCCCAGAATAATAACATGCATAAATTATATATTCGTGGGACAAAACCGCCGGGGACTTTAAATGCAAATATAAAAATATTAGCAGTGCGCAACGTGCGTACGCATTTAGAAGTTCATTTGCAGTAAAAGATAAAGCATAACCGAAGGCCTGCAAGGAGTAATATAAAGCAGCACGCACCGCGGGTAAATTTTTATTTCGTTTTCATACGCAGCGCGAGAAATGGGCCAAAAAAGGAGCAGGCCCGTAAAAAATATTAGCCGTAAAAAATTGAGCGCCATGTACGTACAAATTAAGCGAATTAACCGAGACCTCCGAGGTATATGATAGGGGAAAACTGGGAATCAACAAAATACGATGCGTTTTTATCTGTATTTAAGAAGCGGGCCCCGAGCTGATTGCGCGTTTTCTTTCGCACATAATATCCTAATTAGGATTTATATGAGCACGTCCCAGGAAAAATGTTGAAGCGCATCTCAATTGCATTTCAATTATTCGGTGGATTTTAATCAGAGCTCGCGCGCACACTAAAGCTTCACTGGACGTGCAAATGTATTTGGTGCGTCCCGACATGCAATCACCTTTTGATGAGCCGAAGAAATAGAATAAAACGAGAGAAAACCGAGGCGCGATGAGAAGTGCGATCACGAAATGAAAAACATAAAAATGTGACGAGATGAAAATTGCGCGCGTTGAACCAAGTGAGAGTTTAATATAGCAAAGAGGGTAAAATTGCTAATTTTAATCAAAAAAACACGATTGCATCGCTGCAGTCAAAGCGTTTTCAATTTTCATCGCAAGTCAAGCCTATAAATTTGCAGGACGTTATTCCCGAAGGAATTGATTTGCATTTAAGTCCAACAAGGACTACTCGTTGTCGGGCTACTTACGTTTGGGTCCCTGATAGCAACCAGTTTATCACCGACTGCGAGACGTCCGTCAACTTGCGCGGCGCCGCCGTCCATCACTTTGGTGACGTAAATGCCATTGTCGCCAGGTATGTGCTGGTTACCAATGCCGCCGGCGATGCTGAATCCGAGGCCCTTGTTCCCTTTCACCAGCTCGATGTCCAGCAGCCGCATGCTGGCTGGCAAGCGACGCCTCCGGACGTACTGCGGGGGTGGCAATAGCAATGCATTGGCATCACCGCAAAAAAGCAGCGTCGACGTCGAGGGAGTACGCAAAAAAGAGAACAGAGAAACGGACACATAAATAAACGTGTTATATAATTCACAGGCGTTTAAGTATGCTCGCACAATTGAACTGTGGCCGAATACGGCAACCCCTCGGAAGCACCCACGGCCGCCGTAAATTTTTGACAATTGTGGTAACAGGAATATAGGCATTGTTGGCGGTAAGAGTGTAAAGTTCACCACTCTTTACACTGACTTCAAATGCGGTCTCGATTCAAACGCACGACAGGATGAGTGGTTGGGTTGGGTTGGGTTAGTTGGGCGGTTTGCTGTACTGCGCCTAGAGCCGACGTTTAAACTATTTCGCATTAAACTATGTATGCACTTCCCTCCAGCATGCATATGCAAATCTAGTGCAACACAATATCCACAAGAGCCAAATATATTATGTTCATTAAGGGTCAAATTGTTTTGATAGCAAACGGGCAAAGTAAGCGAATATTAGTTTCCTGCCGAGGGTTGCCGTTTATTCTAGTGCCATCGTTCGTTTTGTGATGGCGTTACAACAAGTAATCACAACCCTTACCAGCTTGACTGCATTGCCTGCCCTTTTCAGTGCATCCACGGCGGCAGCATGGGGCACATCGACCACCGACACGTCGTTCACTTGCAGTATGGAATCGTTCACCTGGAGGCGGCCATCCGTGGAAGCCGCACCGCCTGGTATCAGCTTCGTGATGTATATAGCAGTGTCATCGCCAATGTGCGGATTATCGGTGCCGCCAGCTATGCTGAAACCCAATCCGGCGCCGCCTCGCTCCAGCAGGATCTCTTCGTACTCCCATTCGTCATCGCCATTTATCTACAACAAAAACGACTTTGCTACAGGAAAGAACCACCTCAACTGTCTGAAAACGTAATAATATCAAAAGCGCATTCCTCTTTCAAATGACAATTGAATAAAGCGTAATGGGAAATTGAGTAAAATTAATGACCAAACAACGTGAGTCGCACTGTACCTACATAAATTATTTAAACGTATTCTAACAAACGAATTAGATGCCTCATAATTTTCACTATAACATATGATGCAATAAAGAATGATAAATGGTTATATTTATAACGCACAAAAATGAATCGCGAACGCATGTTTTAAATTCACGCATTCGGTGGTATCCCAATTGGGTTTTATTATTGGAATAAGCGAAGCGTACGGGAAAAACCATCGACGAATAATGGAATTAACGCAAACATGCGTTTCAATTATCAAAAAAATAGTTGAATGTCATATAAACGTTCACATTAATACTAAAATTGGAGAACAATTGTTCGTAGTTTGCAATTAGGCAATTAATCAAAAAGTTTACGCGCGTATATGCGCGCAAATACGAATACGTCAAGTAATTAAATTATTTCATGCAGCGCGATATTGAACAGTTCAATAAATAATGATTTCATAAAATTTTCACAAACGTTCAGGCGCGCTTGCACGTGCTCTTATAAATAGCATGGAAAACGATGTTTTATATTTCGGTTTGTTATGCGTGGTGTATTCAGCGGCTCGCGCCTGGACATTGAATTGAAACCGAAACGAAACGAGTAGCTGACGCAATCCGCGTTAAATTAAGCAGCGAAACGACTCTCGCAAATAAACATCACGTCGTCTCCGCGCAGTGCCGCGCCACGTAGGTGCACAATGGGTGATTATAAAGCAGGGAGCACGCACAATCATTCTGCGCAAAACACGTACTGCCAATTTGGATGACTTTTCGTAGTTGCGTGGAAGATCGCACCTCATTGCAGCACTGAAATCTAATTAACCGAATGCGTCGGTGGTCCTCCGCAGCATCGAGCGCGCGCTATTGCTATCTATTTTTTGCGCTTTTGTAATCTCTTCCTCCCGGTGCGCGCCCGAATGAATCCTATCGAGAGAGGATCTGTAGTGTGCGCGCACGACGACCGGCAACCGAATCAAAACTAAATTTTGCTTTCCTGTTTCGCATTCACGATTTGCGCCTGCACACGGTTCGTTCATTCGTTCGCTGTGTATGTATAATAATGACGCGATGCGGCCCCGTGCTCTGCCTCTGCAAACTGGCGTGTGATCTATCGTCCGGGACCTACTTTTAGTTCAGTTAGCCGAGTCCCGCAAGAGCAGAGCAGCATGCACCTTGCTCACTCGATAATAATATGTATGTAAAGGAGAGGAGCGCACGTGAACTCTCCTTAACGGTTCTACAAATTGCTGCGTGCAAGTGGATGGATGAGCAGAGCGGAGCGCACCGAGCTCGGAGAGCACACACTTTTTCGCCTGGTTGATGTCGTTGTCGTCAAACTGCTAGGCAAAGGAATTTTAAGAGATACTTGCCAACTACTGCCATTATTATTAAAACTAATTAAATTACAAGATTACAGACTCGACGACGTACTCGAACGGACTCAAGTAACTGGCTAAAGATGTGAGTCTCATTACCGGCCAACTCATTACCGACTTTACTTGTAATTAACTTTTCCAGTGTATCTACGTTTTTTTTGTTCCCATTCCGAAGGGACACGATTATTTATGGCATGGGATTTGTTTGAAAAATGATATTTTGAGCTGAAAAAATACGAGCGCACATAATGAATTAGTGCGCATTTCGATTTAATTTGACGGCCTTTAATCAGCGAGCTGATAGATTGCCCGTTATTGATTGGAATGCTTTTGTAATTGCAGAGCAGCTTTTAAATTGCGAGTTTAATGCCGATTGACACGATGCAATTTTCGAGTGAAAATTTGATTGGAATTTGTTTGCGTCAAACTATCTCGCGTGCTTTTAGCGTTTCGAACGCGCATCGTTGAAATCATATTTGACAGGGGTCTAGGCTGTGCAAATTGATAGAGCGCGGCAGGAATAAACTGTTTGTTACCGAACCCGAAAACAAAATAAAATGTGTAGACTCTTTTGTCTACTCGCGATAATTTAAGTTCCATTAGCATGTGAGAGGCGGAAAGGACGGACGCTTTTCTTTGGAAGTCCGAGTCCTAAGGTTTTTTCTCCAGCGACTTTCCTTTTGTTTTGCGAGCTGTTGGGAAATTTATGCGCGCGTACACACTGACCGGTAGAACGAAAGGAAACCGAAACATTGACTACGCGAAAAGTAAGTAGGTACAGAAAAGCAAGAAGCTGCACACGATGCTGAGGCGCAACCGCATCCTGGAGGAGTATCTCCCCAGTCAGATAGTGTTGTGCATCGTTGCGCGTAATGTTTCACTTACAGGTTTGTTGTCTCCGGAGCCCAGCAATGGCGAGTGTGCCTGCAACAATAGAAACAGAACATTAGTTTCAATACATGTGCTTCGCGTAATGCTTCAACGTTGACGGCGGCAAGAAGGATGCGTCTTATCAGTACGTAGGCAGCCACCGCCGCTCGAGGGAATTACGAATGCGGCAGTCAGAATCTGCTCAACCACGAAACACACATCCAGCACCCGTGCGACCGCAGAAACCAACAAAATATCCGCATGCATGCACATCATACACACGTCCTGACTGACTCTGTGACGAGATTAAATTACTTTAATCCTTGGGAATGTACAATCATCGGGAGTCCGTTAGGCGGATGCCTTTTCAACGGCAGTGGTCACAATGATTAATCCATTATGGCGTTCCAGAATTTAATCATTTATACCGAGCGCATGTTTCCTATTCATCTAACAAGTTGCTTGCTTTTTTCACTTTTCTTCTCCGAAATTACTCAATCGAGGATAAACCCCAAAACAGAGGCATCAAGCACCCTCGACGCGTCATGAAGAACGAGCAACAACCCCAATGTACCGAGTTTAGTTTTTCTCGAGGCCAATTCCTCAACGGATGCTGATGCTCGGCCAATGCGGAGAATTGCTCCAGCCTCGGAATGGGCATCACGTTTCTCCAGCACCGCTCGCTCGATTTATCACGACGCCCGTTTTCTTTTTAAAGCGTTTCCCATTTATTTACAAGATTCATACGGAATAATTCCCACACTCGAAACACCTGCTCCGCGCCAACGAGGCGTACGCGCGGAAGGAGGCAGGAGGCAGCCAGCCAGCCAACGTCTGCTGCTTGAGCTGATAAAGCATTCACACGAATGCCCCTGCGAAGAGACGAGGAATATCTGCGAATTATTTTGCTCCCCATACGTTATGCGCCAACGTACAATAAACCATCCTCTCTCTCCTCGTGGTATTGGAATGCGATTGCGACATGGTGCGCGTACGAAACGAAGGAAGCATCACAACCGGTGCGGAAGTCCAGATAGGGTCTGTTTGTATGGCATGCACGCGACGTGCATAGGCACTCAGCGAGTCCCGACGAGGAGGAGAACTAGTTCTGGCGTACTTATCCAAATGAAATCCAGGCTCGCGTACGCTTTCAATTGCGAGCGCAGCCCGCTCTTCGCTCTCTTCTGTGTCTGGATGACTAACAGATATAATTCAATGCATATTGATATTTGAACATGAACTTATTCAGCCATCAATATTTGATGGGCTCTTAAGATATACACCGCGCTCCCCCATGTTATGTTATTATCAAATGCTAAACGTGATCAATATCAACAACTACCCGAGCGGCAGCGCTGGCGGTGCTGGCGACGACGGCAGCAATGCAATTAGAACAAGTTTAACAAGTTTCCAATAATTTCCCTATTGAATGAAACATACAATTTCGATCGGTGTGCAATCCACCGCCGGGGGGTTAAAGCGGTTTAAAAACATTGGATTTCCATTTAAATGTAAAACAGTCAACCACCCCCGCCGTTCGGCACGTCGAACGTATTTTATATAATTGATTGCGGAGCTCGGCTACGTGTGTTTCAAAGGCTGGAATAAAATACTCATTTCTAACTTGTCGCATGTGCGTGCCGACGAATGCAATTGCAATATTATTATAAATTTCAAATTACGCGAACGACTAGCGAAATCTCCGCGGAACGAGCAGTTTACATCCCCGCCGGGCGCATTAATTCACACTACTACAGTCCGGTTGGCTGCATTTTTATTCCGGTTATTACCGCGTCGTGCATACGCGGAATGTTCCGGTTGTAATGAAACATAAAAAAAAACGCGCTGCAGATACTTTAATAGTGTTATATGACAAATTTCATATGCTTGCGCGTTGGATAGCTGTAAATTAAATTTATTTTCCATGCACTCCTCTTTCCCTCATTCTGCAATCCGACGTCTCGCGCGCGCATGTTATTATATTATGCACACAAAAAAACTAACTACGTGTTACTTTGAATGAAAACCTACTACTATACAATTTGTGAGTACGCCGACATTTTTTAATTAAAAAATTACTCACTACTTCATTTCAAGCAGTGTCTTTTGAATGCAGGCAAATATTTGAGAGAAATATTCCGGCGCGTAAATGTTTAAAATATTTGCAGTAAAATATGCAGATAATGCGTAAGCGCATCCAAAGCAAATATGCGTATAATTACCGTGAGTCGCATTTTTATTACTTTAAAATTCACAAGTTAAACCTGATAAAATTCCCGTTCGTTCTTCCATTATTCATGAACCGACGGCATTAAACATTACTCGAGTCGGCGGCATTGGCAGCGGCAGCAGCTAATGAATCACGGCATTTTTAAAAATGATATTGTATCGAAGAAGCGACACGCACAAGCTGTGGAGGAGACGAGAGAAGTGATTAAACACAGTGCGCACAGCGCGGATGATAAATAAAATTATAGTTAGGCGTGATTGATGATGTGTACATAGCGATGAATTCACAATCAATCTAAATTTTAAATAAACCAAATCGAGAGTGAGCGAGCGAGTGAGAGAAGTCGTCGCGAGACGCATTCAGATAAAAAGCAACACTGCTGTTGCGTTGCTGCCGCCGCCGCTCACTGCACTTTATTTTCCCACCCGTTCTCGGTACGGTTCAGCACGGTCTTTTAACGCTTCGGCTGCTGTTTATGTGCGGCGTGCATAAAAAAGAAAATCAATCATAGAGCATTGGCATTTGCAAAATATTGAATAATTCATTTAGGTTTTCGATACGTGTTATGGGAGATGGCAGCATGAAAAATCCATCCCTTTCGTGCGACATGCACGGCTCATCAGGGAGGAAACGCGGATACAACAAATACGCATGCACGTGCAATTTGATAGATCTGTGTGGCCTCGCACATATTTTTTGAAATATGTATTCGAATCCCATATATAAATTGGTTTTCCCTTCATTTGCCAGCCGAGAATATTTGATCAATGTAGAAAACTTTTTCTTCGCAAACAAGATTAGAATAAAGTATGCAAATGGATGCAAAATTTACGCAAAGGACATGTTTTCGTAATTGCGCGTCTTATCAAATAAAATTTGGCCGAAAGACAATGTCCTTAATCTGCGCGACAAATGCAGGCGAATTATCATTGGCGGAAAATTAGATTACGACTTGAAAATATTTTCTCTTGCGAAAACATCCTGTAGCCATTTTAAGATATGCAAAGGCGGCGGCGGTATTAGTCGTCGTCGTCGTCCCGGTGACAAATGTAAAATTAACTGGAAGCCCCGGAATAATGCGCGCTGACACTTTTTCAAAGGAAGACGGAAACGCGCATGAGAGTTAATGGCAACAAGGATGCGGAAAATTAGGGGTAGGTAGATAACGAAGGTATAGTGATGCGTGCAGAGGGCGCAGGAAAGTGGTGATGGAGTAGACGAACTTTTCACTAAAGGGGAGGCTGTTGGAGCACTTTTAATTGACAATGTGGGAGAGCAGGCGCCGAAGACGACGCACTACGATCCCATCGAAGTACTTTAGGCGTGAGCGCCGCCTCTGCCGCCGCACGAGTTTTCTTAACTTTTCAGCGATTATTAATTTTAATGTCTTTGCGTTATACTCGAAGGTAGTGCACGCGTTGCGTTCCCACAAAGTAGGCAACCAAGAAACGCTTTAAAACTTTTCTCCCAAAACCTCTTCAATACGATCAATGGCCCGATGAAAATTTGATCCGCCAATCACATAATCGCTTAAGAAAAAATTACCACCCTTAACTGCCTTGCGGCATGTTCAAAGAAAAATTAAAAGCAGCCGACGGCGCCGCCGCATTAATTAAATTTTTCCATTTAACATACGCGCAAATGTAATTAAAAGTTAAACTCAAATTTAAGTTTACTTAAAGTTTCACACCCTGCGGCGGAGAGTAAAAGGGGTAAGTTTCTGGGTCGGTAACACTTGCAGAAGCCCGAAGAAAAAAAAACGAGGAAAATATTTATAAGAAGAAACTTTTACGCGCTTCGGGATAAATGATTTCCAACCGAACTTTTGGGTACTCCCAGGACACGCGCGTTCGCGTTTCAACGATGATTTAATAGTTCCTGTCGGGCACGTATGATTTTCGAAAAAGGTGCTTGGCTAGGAGGAAGGACAAACGACGTCAAAGTAGTCCAAGTAATAAGAACAGTTTCGGTCACGTACGGGTTTAACCCCCGGCGAGTTTTAATAAAAGTGTCATTTGTTGCCCGCTCGCGAACTGCAATAATAAGCGCGAAAACGAGACGACGAAGAAGAAGAAAGTAACAAAGGATTAATTCACCCTTAATACCCGGCATCGTCGTCACTTGCACCAGTCCGGAAAGTGCAGCCGGCTGCTGCTTTCCCAAGAAGACAGGACAGGACAGAAATTGTCTTCACACAATAAATTGCAAACGAAATGAAATGATTGTGTGCGCCCGCGCCTCGAAGGCGGATTAAGTCATCGGGCATCGTTGTGTCATTAGTGATAATATCACGCGGAACGGTGGAAATTATTTTTATATTGCGCGCGCGCGATTAAAACAACACGCGTAAACGAGAAAATGACGACAAGATATCACGCGCTGTGCTTTCAACTCCCACGAAGGAAAGCGGAAAAGAAGTAAGAAGCACCAGACATAATACTTAATAAACGATAAGACTTGAGATAAAAGTATTTCTTCGTTTTGCCAATGTTAATGGTTCCGCTCTCCTCGCGTGGATGAAGAAAAATGCGAAACCGGAAATGAAGAAGAATCACTCAACAATCAATTTCACGTAGACCCGACCGACAAGAAACCCTCATTACTCTACCACTAACTGAAAGTAAGAAGCAATAGGACTACTTCTTCTCCTGTCTATGCGTAGCGCACGTTTACGGAAGGTATGCGCATCGGCGACGCTGTCGCAGCAATTCTAATTAAATCTGTATCACAACGTCTCAATTCGCTTCGTCTGCAATCTTCGCTGTCAAGATGCGGGAACTTGTAGTGTGGCATGCGCATCGCTCTAAGTAAATTACGTCAATCTATTCGCGAGAAGCCGCGCGTTGATTAAGCCCGCAATGCCGCCAACGTCGTCGTCCTCGTCGTAGTTGTCGTATGAATGCGCGGAATAATTGAATGTTCTCGACGGTATACCGCGAGTTAATTGGTATGCTTTTGTGCTTTTTCAGAGTGGTGTTAAATTCCAATTAAAACGACATTATTACATCTTTGGTTACAAGTACTCAATTCGGCTATTTTATCTCTCCTCACAAATTGTGAGTAGGTATTAACTAGTAAATAAAATATCGTTTAAAATGTACTAACAATTTTAGAAAATACTACCACAAAGCGCTTGATATAAGGGTTGCAAACACGCGTGAGTATAACAAATGATCACCGTGTGAGTTCAGAACGAATGCGAGTGACGTGGGCGGCGGTGGAAAAAAAGATAGTAAATGTAGTGTTATCCCATCCATGCCAGTTGTTATCATCTTACGCACCGGTGCTTTCAAACTATGAGACGCATAAGAGAGTCATTCGCACTCGCAGAAACATCGCGCTCACGACGTTTACGAATCGCCGAAGTGTGCGTGGCGGCGGCGAAGAAAAGGGGCAAATCTATTGCCGCGACCAGATTTCATCATTGCGTACGACACATTTTCACTTCTCCCCGAGAAATACGGGGAAAATATGACAATCCGCAAGGAGGCACGAACCGGAATAATGCGTTTCCCATAATATTTCACATATTTCATATTTCAATCACGCTCCTTTTATTTCCCTCAATTTTTCTTCGTCTTCTAAGTACACCTAACTTGCGAACTCACGCTGAAAAATATTCTCATTATAAACGCGCCCGCCACTTCAACTTTATTACAAGTTCCACGCAGATTTTATTTTTCAGCTAGCTTTGTTCTGCCTCTACTTACTGCCAGCATCAACAACAAAAAATTCATAATATTCACGAAAACTTTTCAATGGCTGTTTATATTAACAGCTCGCGAGAGAACGTGCAAACAGGTGCGATGATGTACGTGTATAAAAAGCCATCCGGACGTGCGGCAAACTTTAGCCGAGGACAAATATTGCACTTTTATGCAAGTCACTCACAAACAACAGCATCATCATCCCTCCTTCCATCCCTCTCCCGCTCAGCACGCGTGTATGTGCACGAATAACAAATTAAACTTTGAAAATTGCATTACTTCCGTCACGTCAGAGTGTATTTAACATGTGTACACATCATGGAGTGCCCCGTGAGGGGTGAATAAATGTACACATAACATTCGCGACTCTCTAAGCTGGAAATTGTACACGATGGAATTATGATTGTGAGACGCGCATTCAAAACTTGAGCGAAGATATGATACCAACTCTTCAACGAACACGACTTGTGCATTACAATCGCATTAATCATTTTTAAAACGCAATTACTTTAAATTTGCTTATATTTCCGCTTCAAGTACCATCCTCGTGGATGAAAACTATTTCAATCCTGTCATCCTCCACCCCACGTTGGAAATGAGATGCAGGTAAAGCCATTGTACGTTCAAAGACGCTGTAATTTTCTGGATATTACTCGCGCACCGTGCTGCTCCACTCGGGATGAAACAAAACAGTCAAGTTATTGCCGTTGTATCGACTCGGCGAAGCTAAGTGAAGCAAAGCCAAGGCATGGCGGCGATGATCGAGAGTGCTAGTGCCCTTTTGAAACTTTTACCCACCCAAATATCCCAAAACGTAGAGAAAGAAGAAAGTAACCCGTGTTGTATCCGAGAGTGTACGAGGTATTGTAATTTGGCTAAAGGACGTCGTTAGGAGTGCAATTTACATATAGAACTAATCCTCGAAAGGAGTATACTGCGCGCCCGTCATACACTAAATTTCGAGCACGTCAGGTGCTCCTATAATGAGTTTGCCTTGTTTAATGGAATCAGTGTCGTTCCAATGTTATAATTATGAATAAAAGTATATTCTTCGTACGCGCCATGATTATTTTATCAGTTAAATAGCAACCAGTTATTTTTATACGTTTACGAACAGCAGCAGAGAAAAACAATGATGCAATTTCAAAGGGGAGAGCAAATACACACGCGGAATGAATGAAATGAAAAACAAAAGCTTAAAACCGTTAATGATTTTGTACGCACGCCGCTCCCGGAGCGCCTGCAACTGTTTCGATGGCTTTTCCGGTCTTTGTTGATTAAACACTCTAAAGGCAGTGCTCGTACATGTACAAAAGAATGGTAAATAAGCCGCCAGCCGGCTGGCTGACTGCGGTATTAGCAGCGTTTGCGTTCAAGGATCAAATGGAAAATTGAATTTTTATACGGCACCATTGCCGCGCCACTGCAGCCACCACCAACACCGCCGTCGCGTGCACATAAAAGCGTGTCCGCCCGCCGTCCGCGTTCTCTAAGATGACTTTTGCGGCGAGGCACAATGGCAATTAAGTTGATGCGAATTGGAAAACCAGTGAGCAATTTACATCCGCCCGAAATTGCATTTACATCCGGGATTTTCTTTTGACATGCCTCTAACGGGATTACGCGCAAATCGGCGGCGGCCAATCTCTCCCCGGATGCCGCTTCCCAACAATACGCACATATCAACGGCAAAGGGTACTACGTCCGCACGCGTATCGCAAACACGAAATTTTGTATAATAAATGCAAGAAAGACGCGAATAAATGTTAGTTCTGGACGCACCAGCCGCCTTTGTTGAAACATTATATAATAATCCGGAGGGATGGAAACTGACCGTAACAACATTTCGAAAACCGCCATGCGTTACCACAACTTTAATATTCCGGAGCTCGTCGTTGTTTGAAAATTTTCGTAGCATAACAAACAGGTATTACAAACACACATTCGCCACTTACTGGGAACGCGAGTGCGCGGTGTTGTGGTTGCTAAAGCGACGACTAAACACATCGATTGCTTTTGACATGTGAGGCGGCAACGACAACGTCGTCAACGTGGGTGGCGGCAGTGCCGCTTACTTTAACAATCTACGTTGGCATATTTAGCAAGAATTTCGCATTTGCACAAAAGCTTATTCTTCGTCAGCGCCGTATGTCATGTTTCATTAACTTTTCATAACCGTTAATAGGATTCATGCAACAAATCATTGTTGTAAAGTTTAGAATTTAAAGACTTTGTGATGAAATAAAACGCACTATTTGCTAACGAGTTCATTAAACAATGACGAAATCAAAATACCGTCCCGCATATACTAGTACAGCAGCGGGAAACAAACATTAAAAACACGAAGCGAGTGTAGCAATGACACAAATTTGTTAATAAACGCAAAACAACATCACGTCGAGAGTTCAAACCGAGTGAATCCAACGATCGGTTTATAACTAAACACGATTATTTAATTAAGGCATACTCAAACTGACTAAAATGCATATCAATTAATTATTAAATAATAAAACAGCGCCGGTAATTAAATTCGCAATAAAATAAATATTAATGCGTTTCTATTATTGTATCGTTGCGCGTGGGGATTGTTCGAAAACGCTCATTAATGGAATGGAACGGCAAATACAATATGATTAATGAATCAATAATAAAATACGGATGACTAATTAAATAATTGCGATAGCTGGTGATTGATAACATTCGCTGCATTTTTATAATCAAAATGACTCACCGTGTCCAAATTGAACAGGGACGACACCTTTTTAATAAACCCGACTTCCTGTGTCGGCTTCTTTTTCTTCCTCGTTGTCATAGCGGCTGTCTTGCGGTATGTGAAATTAATACGCGTGTATCGATTCACAAATCAATCAAGCAAAGTGTTCAGTTTTCCCTGTCAGCGATCCAGTTCGTTAATTGCTGTACAAACAGTTGGCGTTCACGCATTAGCATTCATTAGTGTGGCGAGGCACGTTTCGCGATCAATTCGCATTTGTTTTTCCATTCGCGTGTGAATCGTGATGCAATAATAAACAACAAACTTCAATGACACGATCGACAGCGGGTCGCTTAATCGCTTGTGCATACAGCGAGCGTAAAACTATCGCGGCGGAGAGATATGCGCGCTATTGTTGTTTAGATAACGATATCGGAGAATGTAAACCGTGCACCTTGGGTGATTGGTTTCTTATTAATGCTACTGATAAAATTATAAGTGCATTATAACAACACTGTATAAAATGCAAAATAGGAAAGCATATTTCTACAAAGCTGAAGAGATGCACAATGCGCGACTTGAAGAAAAGAGTCAGTTATGAGTCATTGACCATGGCATTAACCCTCAATCCCATTGACTTAAGTTCTGTACTTATCGACACGCGCTCTTACTATGATAATCATATAAACACGGAAGTAATTACTCATTAATTCCAGCATTGAACCGATTACGCACTTCGAGTGGGTGTGGGCTCTCGCTTTCAGCGTTTGCATACACATATACGGAGCTAAGTACAACGCGCACGCCACGCACCGAAGAAGTCTTCGCGTGACTCCGGCAAAGGCAGACAATGAAGCCGCCTGAAGCGAGCGAGGAAGCTGAGTGATAATCCGGCGTGGAATTTATGTGGATTCCACAACTTACTGGCTGTAATCAGATACACGTACGAGATGCATGCATTCATCAAGCACCGAAGTCGCTAAGCAAACAACGCGTGCAGAACACACACCAACGATGCGAATAGTTGCGTTGGATCAAGTGTCTGCTTCCCAGCCATCGGTGGCCGCAGCCGCACTTGGAGGTTAAGGCATGCAAAAGCTAGATACAGACTAAGCACAAGAGGTTCTCGCGATTTCATCCCGATACCAGACCCATTAGGATGGTTACCATAACCCGATTCACATATTGCATCACGATTCATATATACAAATGATGGTACTCACATTGTTCGATACTAAATTAATCATTATTCCAATCGGGCGTTCGCACTGCAATACTACTTAAGTCTCATCGGCGCTGGAAGCACACCTCCTCAAACAATTCGACCATCAAGGTGCACCTCATCGCACGCACAATGTATACCGCATGCACTCGCGAAACGGAACGCGTTACTTTCTTCCGACCGTAATCATAATCGAAACACTACACGCCGTATCACACGACATTTTCGGCCACTTGTTGGCTGCTAGGCAAGTTCAGACAAGTCAGTTTGCTCGCATGACGCGGTAACCGCGTTGCCACACTGCAGCAGGTAGCAGAGCAGTCTCGGGTCCGTGGTCCCCGTTCCCCGTTCCCCGCGCGGTCGGGTAACCATATTTGATGCGGCAACAACGACGCGAACCTCGCACTGCTTAGCCACTCGGTACCGACTCGGCTGGAATCGCTAAATTCAAATCAAGCGGCAGACGCGCATACGAACCTCAAAACAAACTAATCGCTTAGAAAAGAAGCGCTGACTCTAACTCTGAGTGCGCAGGAAAAACGAAAAGCATGGCAATGCAGTATGCAAACGTAATTTAGCGTTCTAGGGGCGGACGCGCACACCCGTTCGATGAAATTTCAATTCCCTGCGCAGTACCCATCCCCCAATAAAGAGACCTTTCCGGGAGCGAAAGGCGAGGCACAGGTGCGAATATTTGCGCCGTCGGGAGTGGGTGTACGAGTTTTGCTTGCGGAAAATAAATTTCGTCCTTCGTACAAACACCGGGATGCGACGGCCATCCCGGTAAACATATTCTCGATATTCCCGTCATGAAATATGAAAATGCGCGATATTCCCGGGCTATATGTACGAACGAACATACGATGTGACGGAAAGGCGCTTTTTACATCGAAAATTACGTGCGCAAAAAGTGAATGCGTTAGCGATTTATAACCGCTGCACAGCCCGGAGTTTAACGTAGGCAGCCAGTTCGATTTGAAATTCATACAATAATAAAACGCAATGCCATTGCAAAACCGGATAATTTCATGTACTATAAAACGCTCGCATAGAAATTGTTTTTCAACGCATGTTGGATATTAACCTTGAATATACGACTGCGGACAAACAATAGAACTTGAACGAATATTGCATTCGATATAGATTTTTCAATCAAATCACGAAAGAAAGCAATAACTTCCAATCAAAAGTTTCAACTTCGATATCTCCAAACTTAAACTTCTACGAGTCGTAAACTCGTCCAAGTTGCCGCGTATAGTAATAGCAATAATAATCGAAGTACCTCACGAAATATACTTTCCTCCTCATTTCACAATATCCCATAAAGGGCGCGCACGCTCGAAATTAAATAAAACTACAGGGTGTAGTTTGGGCGAAGAGATAAAATAGATAAATCATTTCAAAAACTTACTTGATCACTATCGTTGCCTTGCCAACTGTCGGTAGCCTGAAACAAAAAGCAAACTGTCAGTATCTTCCTGCTATTCGTTAGTCGTAGTGCTGCAGCGCAAAATAAAACATTACAAACAAACATTAACCCTAATGAATAACAATTTCCATCCGGTATTGAGCGATTTGTATGCGATTTGTCTGGCGTTGGCTGTCGAGCGGATTGGTTTCCTCTTAATTACGCATCGCGCGCGCCAACGCCATAATTAATTATCCCGACCGAACTGACTCGAGCCCGGAATGTTATCCGTACTTTAAGTGAATTCCATGTGCCTCAATGTATCATTCCAAGCTCGGAGGGGAATTTCGACGGCTGCCAACCGAATAGTGAGTGTAACTCATTCATTTCGCGGGCAGCAGGCAGGTATTCGTAGAGCAGTGAGATATCCAAATATCTACATACGATGAAATATTCCAACTGACCACGAGGGTGCTTAATGCAAAGCCAACATTTGAACGATTTGCGTGTTGGGCATTTGCAGCAGAACATGCAGAACGTCTATTTGCATTATGTATATAATCGCTGCCGGATTTACTTTGCATTAATTAATCAATTTCGAAATTTATTTGTACACCTCCAAGCCAGTATCATCTCTCGCTCCCGAATTGGCGCAGAGACCAGATACGACTCCTGCAAGTGGCTGCTTGAGCGCGCGTTCCGTTTGCGCCCGGAGGCGGTCATTAATCATAATCGCTGCCGCCGCCACTGCTGGTGCAGCGTTGTCGACGGCGCCGCTGGCTTTGGTGGAGCTGTAGCAAAGTGCCGAACGTGTTGGCATTCCCCACATATAAATGGGACAAAACAAACATGTCGGAGATGTACAAATAACGAGCAGGGGCTTTGCCTGTGTGTCAGTGTACATCTAAAATAAATTCTAAGCGTATTCAATTCATTAATACAAAGGCTAAAGGGTATAAAGAGGGCACTAAGTCGCAGCGTAATCGATAATCAGGGACGACTACGAAATGATAACTTGATGCACTTGACACGTTGCTGAAGAATATTAATGACCCATTGCCATGGGATCCGCAGAAAAAATCTACATTGCCTTCGCGCAATTGGTTATTAATCATGATAAGGTACGGATTTGAGAGTTGGAAAAAATATTAGAGTTGCCTGAATGCAGACGGGAAATAAATTCTCAAATGTGCTGAATCCCTCGAATGAAATGCGACTCGGTGCGCGCGTGCTTATGTGATATTTGATGTTGAAAATTTATTTACAACGTGTTTATTTACGTCCCGAAGCGAAAAGCTTCGCATTCTGCCTTCGCCAAGCTTCATATATAAACGGCTTAATCTTGTGGAGCTTGATACTAACCAGGCTCGTTCGTTCAGCCGTTGAGCTCTACAAGGATACTCCACATGCGTTGCACCACCAGCATCACCACCACCACCGGCGGCGCTACTCGTTCCAGACGACGCCAAACAAGAATACAACTAACGGTTGCAAGTGCTAATGGAGGTTTAATAATCCACGGCTAACCAAATGGACTTTTCACGTTGCGTTCATTTTCATTTGTGCAATCGTGCATTCATCATAGCAACTCATCTAATCCTCATGAAAAAATCGCAATAAATGTCACGCGACGTGTCTAATATTGTCGCACACCTCTGAACTTACAAACTTGGCGTATTTTTGCCGGAGCAAGTTATACTCATCTATCGCAAAGTTAACCCAATTTGGGGGATGTGATCCATCTGAACTTTATATAAACAACAGCCTCCCTAAGCGCGTATTAATAATATGTTAACTAGTTTGGCAGTGCGGCACGTTGTTTGCTAATCGATAGCAAAGTACACTTCACGCTGAAATCTCGACGTTCACGATATTGGAAGCGGTGCTTTATTTATTCAAACGCGGTGTGTCTTGTTTCGACGTTCGTTAGAGCCGATGATGTCTTGAAATGTCTTCTTCATGCAGCGAGCAATCGTCGGCACGCTCGTTACGCTTTATGTTCGTTAGGTTGTTGGGCGTCTCGCCGTGGCAGGAATAAAAAGACTCATCCTGTCTGATCCTGCGCTGCCGTCGTCTACAGCAGAATGAGCGAACGAGGGCGTAATATTTACAGACGACTTGTTTGTTCAATTTGTACGAAACGCGTGCACGCGCGCGCGCACCCCTCGCGCGAGTGTTGCAAGCGAACCGATACGGAATCAATCGGAAAAAGTCATGCAGAGAAGCAGCGCGTCTGCTCCTGGAATCTGGATTATATTGGTGTTTTGCTCGTGAAAATATCCATCCCGTCGAATAGATGGCAAATTTTATACGCGCACGAACGAGGCACGTTTCTTTGTTTCACGCTTGTTTTGTTACTGCGCTTCTTCCTTTGACTGCCTCCGCACATTTCCGGATGCGGAAGACCAGATGGAGAGGTATGCCAATGAGGACATTTCCAGCGAAGCTAATACAATTGCTACTGAAGTCGACGAGGATTGCACGAAAAATGCAATGCTTTTCGGGTGACTTTTTAAAGGAGAAAACTGCTCGTGCTGTGTGTCTATGCGGCGAGTGGGAAATTTATATTCCTACTCGTCCCTCGCGCATAATGTTATTAGTGACTATAAATACGGAAGCCGCTTGTTTGTTTCTCGTGTAAATAATGGAAGCCCTCGGCTTAGTAACACTTGAGCAGTTCATTATGTGGCGAGATGCCCGCAAGGAGACGGTGCAACAGTCTGGAGACTTTCAAGGATCCTTGCTAGCGAAACCCCCAAAATGGGAAATGTCATTATGTCTAGCGACGAGCGAGGCATTGAACAAACGATGCCAATGTTTATTCCAATGCGTTTTTATTATATTCCGGCAAAGATATAGTAGTCGAGGTTGAAATAATAAATTTGCAAATGATAATCAGCAACCACAGAACCGGGCGCGCGCATTGTTTTTGCGTCCTTGATGCCTTCCCTCCTCATTATGCGTACGCGCCTATTAAGCAATATGCGGCTATGCAAAGACTTTCCTGGAGGCACTAGTAATGAATCCGAAATAACAGCAAAGACCCACTTTGCTGAGCCAGGCGAAGCCACACACTAAGGGCTTTCACTACTTGTGCTAGCTGCTGCTCCTCGCAGCAACCATCTTGTGCTCGTTGCGCTTGCAATGCAACTTTTTCACTGGTATACGCGGCAAGCACGCTGGAAATTTATTGCTTTTATTACAATGTCGGCGTTTTGCGTCACGGCCAAAAAGGCCACGCGCACCTTTACAAGAGAAGAAAGCCAGAATGTGCGCGCCGCCTCTCTTTGCGCGAAACAATATAACAAATCTACCGCAATTCTAGCACCGTTTGCCTTTTGTTACACGCGCACCCCGGAAATCACTTCAGCGGCAGAGAGAAACTCTGAATGGATATTGTTGATCACCGTTCTTCGTCCTGCACAAATGGCTAACGAAGGATTAATTTCGTTATAATGCTTGTTATAATGACGATAAGCCTAAACCGTATGAACGCAGCACAAAACTGTTCGTTTTATTTGGACTGGAGCAAAACTGCGCGAAATTAAAATTTCCCCAGATGCAATGAGCATGTATTTGATTTGGAGATGGAGATCGATTTTTAATTAAAACAATAGCCGCTACTATCCTACTCCCTGCCAAATTGAATTTATTCGTTCGATCGACCCAGAGTGCTGAACGAAATTGGTGTAAAGTTAATATTCGAGTCAAAACCCTGTCGCTTACTGGAATTTTTTTCAGGTGGACACGTTGCTCATGAACAATGTACCTGGTCGCGCAGCAGTGAGTTACAATCGTGGAAAAATTAAAGTTTAAATGAAACCCTCCCATTGTATTCGGCCTGGTTGTTCAAATACGCGAGGAGTTTTGGGACGACTGGATGAGAATATCACCCATGAGAGTAACAAATACTCTCGACCTTTCTTGCAATATAAATGATGAATACAATTTCATAACATTTGTGATGCTCGCTTACTCTGAGCGAAGCAAATGCTGAAAGAGTATTTTGTGCACGAAATGTGCTGGTGGTTTGCGTCTGAAGTAGTAGCAGACGCAGAGAAGGAGGAAGCGACACGAATGTTTTATATCAAACGAATGCGGCGTGTGTTACTACCACGAGACTTACAAGTGGAATAGAATTTCACCGAGGATAATAATCGCTTTGCTGTTGCTGGTGCTGGGAGACCAAGCAGAAGAAGAAGAAGAAGACAACGGTTTGAAACGCACGAACGAGTCATGAGACCGGAATGCACTGCCACTGCTGGCGTCTCTCCGCCACCGCCACCTCCATCGTCGCGTACCACGATGTTGAATTTGAATTAATAATGTCGATCATTTTGTATGTGCGCATCGTCGTTTTACTTGTTTGTCAATGTTCTTACAAAAGTCATCCGCAACTTTACTACATAAAGTTGACATCTAAAACTATTGACTTTTAGATTTACTCCACAGTTTTTTTTTCTGACTGCTGCGTTACTGAATGGAGGCAAGTTTTTCATTAACTTTTCCCAACTTAAATATCTGCGTTTTATTTCTGACCTCAAAAATAATAATTTATGAGTTTTTTTCGTGAAGAAAATTGGAAATCCATTTCAAAGCGAGCGGAGCGCAAAATTTGTAAATTTTTCATTCGATTGCTCATGCCAACTTTCGAAACAAATAAAAAAGTTTCCGGTGGAGGGCAATTTAACAAAATTAACTTTTAAACACCACATATAATGTGAAATACGAGTGGCGCGAAATACTTTTTTGTACTGCGGTTGTTTTGGGCACTGCTGTTGTGTTTAGCTCGTCACTCGAGTTTGGCGTGCGCTTTTTTGTTCGCCGCCGGTACTATACTTTTCCTTCTTTTCGCCGCCAATGTGTGTTTGTTTGCGGTTGCGCCCGCCGCCGAAAAACGTATCCCGAAACTCAAAGTGCGATTGTAGCAGCGAGCACACTCTAGGATTATATCGAGATTCGCTAAATTTATTGCCGCCTCCCAACCGCGTATAAACGCATTTATATATAGTTCTGAAGGTGGATATCACGCTTTTTGCACCGCATTCTCAAGACGCTGATAAGAACAAGCTGGCGTTTTCCTCAGGGGAAAAACACACATGCATTAAAAAAAACTTGGAAATGTGTTAATGTTGATAATGAATGTGGCTAAAATTCCACGCGTGAAATTATCTCATTAGGCGGCAAAAGTAAATTTGTGTATCACTTTATCAAGTCAACGTAATTATAATTAAGCGTAAAGGGGTGAGCAAAATGTGTTTTGCTTGTTTGTTTGTTTATTTCATTTCGTGTTTTTTACTCCGACGCAAAACGTAAATTCGTTATACGCATTGAACAAACATGTCATGAAGTAAAGCAAATTAAATGATTGTAATTTGCTCTTTTGAGCGCATGAAGAGGGAAGGCAGTTAACAAGTTTCAAGTCCTAATTAACTTTTTGCCCTGCCTGCATTTGGGCGTGTGATAAATTAAGAAATGCGTTCTTAAATGTTCGTTTCTTTCACGCGCGAATAGATTTGTCTGCTCGTTTGGTGCGTGAGCGCCGCGACGCTGTGTAATTATCCAGGCCAATTAACAGCACGCATATTTGGTCAATTAGCATATTCAAAGTCAATTAAGAATTAATTGGCAAATATTGGTACAGTGCTGAGAACGCGCGCAAAAGTTATAAAGAAATTTTCGGAGAGGCAGCGGCAACATTTTCCAGAAATGCCAGAAAACAATTATTGTACACAAGCTTGTTTCTCTTGACGTCTTTCACGGTAAAATGTAAGAAAATAATGGGATCGTAATGAAAACATTGTAGCGTTTATTCTCGCGCAAGTTGCATTAAATTTATGTCTGGGGTGCGTGTAGAAAGTTATTAAATTGTGTCAGCGTCGTCGAGGTTGACTTGTGAGACACAGTCACTTCGGGCGGCGGCAACGTATATCATGCGAAATTTATGCACGTTCAGCACGTTTGGTTTATGGACCTACCAACATTGGCCAGCGGACCATAAGATAAACTTTCGCCCTGCCGAAGAAGCGGAATCGCCGCAACTTTTTGAACTTCTTGTCGTTGAAGCCCATGCTGCGCGCTAATCGTCGATCCAGCGTGCTCAAGGGTTAATTGTACGAGTGCAGTCGTATGTACCACTTGAAGATCAACTTCAACATTATTTTATACGACGCGCGAAGGGAAAGTCTTTAGGGGTGCGCACTTCAAGTTCGTGGGCTAGTTTCGCACTCTGACCGAGAAAAGCACGTGCGATGCGGCGAAGGACCGTGTTGCGCGTCGTCGTCGCACGACAGAGGGATGAATGCGTGGTAGTCCTGACTGCGCGACGCGCGCGCCAACACTGACTGTGGATGCTGCGTCGACGAGAGCGTGCCAGGACGAGTGGTGGCAGCGCGCAGGACGCGTATTTACCTCGACGTTTGCCCAATTACGCGACGCGCACCCGCATTATACGGATGTATCAATCAGCATATCCCGCACGTACGCCCCACGACCGGAAAAATACTTGTCAAAATATGAATTAAGCTCCACTTTTCCTTTCTTATTTGCGTCAAACGCAAAACGCGTCGCATTTCAAATGCATGAAAAACACGCTGACGCAAGAAACAAACACAAAAAGAAATTTGCATACCAAAATGAACCGAAGCCAAACAACAAATAAGACTAAGGACAAAAGCGAATTTTATATTTAATTTAGAAACGCAAATCCTGACATGAAAAGCGCGAAAATCTTTATGCTGGCTTTGTGCTTCACGTGATAAATATAATGCTTTCACATTTCGATGTTTTTATGTAGTTTAAATGCGTAAATTGCTAGCTAGTTTCCGGAAAAGCCGAAGGATTGGGGCGTGCGGTAAAAGTGGAAAGTTATTAATCCCATTGGCGCACTAAACATTTACACGCCGCTCGAAAAATGTTGCGCGTAAGGTGTGTGTACCATCTACTTCACTTAATAGTACATGCACGTTTTACATGCAATTCCTTACCGGGGAAAGACAAGCGGAAAAATAACTTTGCCTCCGTGTAAATAATTACACAAGTTTTAAAATGGTTATTGTGCGTACATATAATCCGTTAATGTGTTAATTTCGCAAACCGCAGTGGAAAACGCGCCCGAAATGCACTCGGCGAAATTTCGAGTGTGGCGACAGCTGGAAAAACTTTTCGTATATTTTTCCAAAGAAATTGGACGCGAGCGTACTTACAAACATTCGTTTGTATATGAAATGTGTGCATGTCGCGCACTTAACTATGATTTATTTCGTTGTCAGAGAGGCGGCGAACACGAACAAACAACAACAAATGCAAGAATATGTGCGCTATTGCTTTGCAATGTGTTTTTCCACCCTCCACCCTCGCAAATACAAAAAATGCATGCAGATGAAATATAATGGTATATCTCTTGTTCGCTTTCTTTTTTCGCTAGCGTAAAGCACCCTTAATAAAATTATCTTAAACTCTAAGAACAATAGGCATCTTCAAAGGCATGATGTCAACTGCCAGATAAGGGGCGAATGTATGTGCGATTTTACGTACTTAATTGAAATGTCACAATTACTTGTAGATAGCGCTTGTCAGTGACGCTGTACGAAGAATAAATTGGTTCAATCGTCGGCATTTAAACTATCTAGTTGCAAGACGTGGATACATACGAGAAGCAGCAATAACGACGGCAGTATTGGAGGCGGTAGCCCTGGCTGCGACATAACTAATAATGAAGTGAAATGTGCTTAATTCGCAAAACGGCTCGCGCGATCCGCAGCTGATACCGCATAATTTCCCTCGAGTACAAAACCGTCGCTGGCCTCTTCGTTTAATGAGAGGTTTGCTACATCGATTTTCGAACCGCCACTGATTCCGATTCATTGATCGACTGCCTATTCTCTAATAGCGTCCATCACGTTTACGCGGCTGTTATTGTTCTTCTTGTTATTATTATCATTATCGTTATTGGAATGCCATCAGCAGAACTACAAGAGAAGTACCAACATCATCATCATCACGATGATGTTGGATAAATGTTGCACGTATCAGTAATGCATATTGCGAAAGTGTTAGTCAAACAATTGCCGAGCGAATTCAATACTCATCATCAACACAGGTGTTTGCTTGCTTGCTGGCTGTTGCTGATGATGATGATGGCTATGCTGGTAAAGTGCACAATACGAACTGTCTCTCTGTTGCAAAATAAACAACTATCGGCTACACACCATTCATCGGGCGACGTGTCGAATGGCAAACGGCATTGATTGCAATTGTGATTGCACGCTTAACATGAAATAATACGCGGATTAATGTGTGTGTCGAAAACACGTGAAATTATTAGCGGTGGTTCTCGCAATGCGTATGAAAAATGCAACTACTAAGTAGATTGCAACCGTTGATGCGCTTGTTCTATTATTAATAGCGACAGCAGCGAGTGCATCATGGAAAATCAATCAGGAAGTGTGTACGCTTGGGAAATCAAACAAAACATGTTTTTCGTGGTTTTCGCGATTGCAAATCGCAATAATAAATATGTACGTGCGCATTGTGTATTCATTTTCATGACTTTTCCCGCCGCTGGCTGGTTATAGCACAATAAACTACAGCAATACTGCATGGAAACAAAAGAATTGAATTTCAATATGCGCTCCGCAAAAATATCGCTCGGAAAATATATAGAATTCATAACTAATTATATATCCATTCAAATGCATAGATTTCCCAAGTGTCATTTTCTTTTCTTCCGCTCCGAAATGAGAGTGACGCGCGAGATTTGTGTTCACCCCGCGCAAATTATTTTTTCGGCTCTTCTTGGAAGAAAAGTGCATTTCGTGTGTGATTTGAAAAGGTGTCAGACACGCATGACGCGCGATAATGGGTTTCTTTGGACGACGATACAATCAATTCCCAATTCTATCGCTAAATAATAATGGCCACATATATCACGTTTCCGGAAACAATGGCCAGCGGCGGCAACAGCGGTGGCGGCTGTGGAAATGGTGGCGAAGGACGAAAAGAACTCGAGCGTATGTGGCGGGCGGTGAGAGGAGGAGGAAGAAAATCGCATTCAATCGTATGGGGAAAAATATTCGATTAGGAAAAGCGGCAGGACGAACTGAACGAATAGAACCGAATGGTGGCAGATGTTTTTTGCGCCGCTATTTTTGAAACTACGCGTGCGTTCATTGAAAATGAAGTTAAGATGTAAAGCGGGATTTAAACGCGCGCAGCTATTTTGTCACTCGGAATGTTCAATAAAATTTTACGTCGTCGAGGACGACATTGGGTGGTGTCACAATATATAAACACATTTGCGATAAATCGCTTTCATCTATTTTTATTTCAACCCCCTCGCATCCGACGAATTGATTCTTTTCTTTTTGTTCCCCACTAGTTCCTAGTTTTATCCATTTCCAATTCTCTCCTCCGAATTTCGTGAAATATCTGTTGTTTGCTCAATAAATAATGACGATCATCGCAAGAAATTCGAATCGCATTCAGTGTTGTGAGTTTTAATTAATTGCACGCAATAAGAAATGGATTTATGTATTGTTAAGAGGTGATAATGGACAGGGGCGGAAAACTAATCAAGCAGTAACAAGTAATCAGCCGCCACTGCCGCCGTTGCCGCCTTCATCTTGATTTATTCGCTACGTTCAGCCCGAAATCAATTACTCATTAATTTTCTTTTCTTTGCGAATCTCGAGTGCTTCTTCCTTCAATACAAGTACGCACGTACGTACGTAATCAATCCGCCAATAAAGAAAATATTTTTACTCTACTTGATCAATAATCAAATACAAACAGTAAACCCAACCTTGCTAACAATTAGTTAATATTCATTAATGTTTACCTTGGAATATTTACTACTGATAAGAGAGTTGTAAATACCTCATTGACTCTCAGTCTGTGGGAGTTTAATTTTTAAAATAATTCCTGTAGCCGGAGTAAAATGTGTGACAGAATGAAATTTCATTGGTAATTTCCGGCTCGGAAATCGTACGCAGTTCCGCTTGTTATATTAGCATCACTCTCTCTTCCGGGAAGCGGCGAAGGAACTGAAAGCAATGTGCGTTTCGTCACCGAGCGTGATTGTTATTTTTTTCCCTCTTCTTTGATTCTTTCCGCGAACACGGATGACTGATGCCACTTTACGCAGGATCGGCGAGCATTAAGGACGAGCGCTTTTACTGATTTAAGTGCTTGAAATGACATCGAGTTAACGACTTACTTGGTATACGAACCAGGGAGCGAATACGTCAAGACGTCCCGTGACGTTCTACTTAAGGGTGAAACCCGAAATGGGAATTAAGTGGTGGTAGTTTATTGTTTTTAAACTTGCAGTAACCTGCCCCGAAAAAAGGAGACAAAACCGACGCTGGCAAAAAAGGAAAAACAAAATGAAGAAATGTGTGCTGAGAAGCAAAAATAAATAAAGCCTCGCGGAATGAAAAGGAATGATTTCAGCCGTCCCTTGGGGGCCGACATCTTAAGGGACGCATTATTCGAGTTAGAAGACTTAACAAGATGCTTTAAAAACACAATTGAAACTTTTATCGTTCGAGTTTCGTAAAACATTTTTCTATTTCGCGAGAAATGATGTTGTCATCAATTTTTATTGAGCAACTCGCTTTCGAGAAATTGTCAAAGAGGATTTAGCGAGCATTTCTCGTTTGATGTATTATTTGTGTTGTGAAGGGGGCGGTTGCAGGACGATTGCAAAACGAAGAAAATGATACACAGATGGGGCGATTGCTTACCCGTCTTCCGGTCGGGGTGCTGTCCGAAATCGAAAAGGTCGCAACGATGGAATCGAAGCGCACCAATTTCTTCGTCCCCGCTTTTCGTCGCGGACACAGCGAGCACATCTTGTCCGGCGTGCGGAGGATCGGGGGCATTCTTAGTCCGCTTGCAGATATTCCGCTCTCGTGTCGTTAAAACTTTTGGGACTTGTGCACTTGTTGCTAGCTCTAGCAATTGTTTCAAACGCGACGAGCGCACTACAACTAGTAACCTGTTTTCACAATTAAGGTGTTGCAACGACCGGCGATTAAAGCGGCGAACGTACTGAGTATGCGTTGTGCGCACACCAGCGTCTTATCACGCGAACGAAAAAACAATGTCAATGTTTATGATAAACGTAAAAATGTTCCGATAACAATAGGTACCTATTTATTGCGTGTTTGCGGAGTTTGTAGCGACGTCTGGAAGCGCTCGCGAGAAAACTCGCGCTTCGCGGAAAACTCCGAGAGGCGGCGTTGAGCAGTACTATGCCGGAACCTGTTGGATTATTGATTCGCCGCCTCCGCCGCCACTGACAACGCCACCAGTCGCGTAACGTAAACAAATAATTCAACCGTAGCGTGTATGTATGAATGTGAATAATTTGTTTGTCGTGTTTGCTCCACTTTTCCACTTTTCCGCGTTTTACATAATCCAGCAATTAATCCACATTATTAATTAGCACCGGTATTAATTGCACCTAATTATTTTAAGTAACAATATCAATGTCATATCGTTTCGCTTGTGCATATTGCAAGGCTTGTAATTGCGAATAATAAAGAAGTAGAAGTAATGCGAATCACAATGCACGTGCAGTATTGAGAAAATTATTTCTGACACGTAGTGCTGATGCGGAATGAGTAGCAAGATTAAATTACATAGTACAAAATACGCGTAGAATACTAATATACTATAATAAATATATAAAAATATAAAAGTTGCAAGCTTATGACAACATTAATTTCTTTCTCGTAGAATTACCTACTTTCGTAGTTATTGTTATCTAAAAGTTTCATAAATTATTTGCATCATTTAGTAATGCACATTGAGTAGTACTTTTCTCGTTAGTTGCAAAATAATTACTAATTTATGCGAGTCAACGAGTGTACAATTTCAATATCTCATGATTCCGTATTCCGTGCGCGTTGTTTTGTCCTAATTTTCTTTGTGCGGGTCAAGTGAAGCATTAAATAAATTATGTTTTTTTTTCAATGAGTGTACAGACTCGACGACGGCATATAATAGAAAATGTCAGTTTCACGCACGTTGCGAGTTCAATCTAGCGGAAATTTTATTCGTCGTTTTGCGCGACATGGAATTTCTATTTTTGAAAATCACGCCTGTGCAAATAAACATTAACGATGATGATAATACCTGTGTGTGCTCTTAACGTTAATTATATTTATGCGCATTGCATTAGCGCGTTAATTGCTCATACATTAGCGGTATTTTCGCGCTCGGGCGACATTTATTAACGCATTTCTTCCGCTCTTTGTTGTTATGCTTCGCTGTTTACCTAATCAACTAATGCATAAGATATACCGAAACCGGAGACGACGACGCACAAGAAGCCGAAGAAGAAGAAGAAAACGCATTGCGGCATTTTAAGCGCAACGCCGGCGAACGGAAATAAAAAAGTGTGTTCATCCTGGAATTGCGGAAATTGCGTGGCTTTCTTTGCTTTCCGCGCTATTTTTACTCTCGCATGTCATACGCGACTCGCGACGCAGTTTATTGGCAAAGTTATTCGATTAGTGCGAGACACGTGCGTGAGAAAGGTCAATGTCAGTCGGCGAAGAAGTATCACAACAAACACTTGAAGGAAATTGGCAATTCGCAATTGTTCGGTGGATATTGTAATTTATCTGCTGGCAAACGACGTGTGTGATTTCCCCATTTCCACTTTGGTTTGGTTTGTTTTTTGTGTCGGGAACAGAGCGACAATCGATAATATTTTGCTATTTAATTGAAATGCCGCCCCCGCACGTTATGCACGAACGAAAAGACTGCACTGCCACTATTGTTTGATTACACTTATTAGTCCGCTGTATTGGTGCTCTACTCTTTGATTAACTTTGCACCAATGCATTTGTGCTACAATACATTTTGCTGTTCTCGCCCGGTTTTAACAATGTACTCGCGACGAAGCCGAAATAATAACCGTGTACTCACTCCGTCTGTGTGCAGGAGCGCGCTATCACTATATCGTGTGAACGCAACGCAACGCTGCCGCCGCCACCACCGCGCACGCTGCCGAAAGGATTTCCCCACTAGAGGTCCTACCCGCTTCTCCAACGTCCCCATATAACGGGCATTACTGCGCTCTTTAAAAATTCATAAATCTTTCCTACCATTTTCCAATATACTAGACCGACTCATAATTTAAACGTATCCTACTATCTTATCGAGCTGCAACTAATAATAACTTACTGTTCGCCATAATGATTTTATCAGGATTATTTTACAACTTTTCCGAGGACTTTGTATTATCCTTTTGCTCCCACAACACAAGAACCACTGACCTTGCTCAATTTCAGAGATCATTTAAACGCACATCGCAGCAGCCAAAAAAAATTATGGAGGACCTTGGATAACTATTACGTCAATAACGTTGCTATTCTTCTCCATCGTAAAACTTTACTTATTTTTATTTCTCCCCACGTTTATTCGCGTTTCACGTATTGATAAATAGTCGAGAGAAAGAAATAAAACCCTAAATCACCAGAAAGCTTAAACGCAAATTGAGTGGAATTAATTCCCTCTTTTATCCCTCGTTCCGAGCATGCCAATTTAAAATAAAAAATCCTTAAAGGACCTTCCGATGCGCAATATAAAGTGATGCCTTTTTAATTATGATTAATGAAGATTTTTCATCATGCTATGGTGGCGTATTGCAGAAGTGGGTCAATCATTAGATTTTCATTTGGGTCAATTAATCGCGGCTTTTTCAATTACCATAATGGATAAAAAATAGATAGACAAACGCAAAAATACCCAAGGTTTCAACCGTACGAACTGCTCAAGTGTAAACAATGGTCCGAAAGCTGGATTTATAAATAAGTGGAAATAAATTCCTACCTTGTTGACGACGGTGAGTGAATCCTTGCGCTGCTCATAGTGGAACTCCTCTCTCTGGATGGGTGTCTCACGGCGGGAGATGCGTTCCAGCGATCCCTGCTTCGAGGGAACTGCATCGAGAGAGACTTCACGGGCAGTGGGTGGTGATGGTGGTGGCGGCATATCATCATCGGCGTATCTCGACTTCTGAAACAATGCACAAACAAATGTTTGATTAGTCATCCGGAAAATACGCGATATGAGTTTCTAATAATAGTCCCAGTCGCTGATTTGTTTGCTTAGAAGTGGAGCAGCAAACAGTACTTAACCGGCTAAATTTAGCACTCGATGAACAAGTACAGAGATCATCATCAATCATGCCCACTCGCGGCGAAGGGACGCACACTGACCTGCATCCGGTCGACCCAACAGCACGAGCAGTTCGACGAATGCGAATTGTGCATGCGATTCGTCGCCCCCGATTGCTGCTGATGATTGTCGTCGTGCTCCTTGTGCTTGCGCCGCTTTCGTACTTTGTTCGGCACGCCGTACATGTAGTTGGAGAAGCGGCGTCGCGAATGTCGAACGATCGAGACCCAATCAATCATGATGCTTGTGCTTTTTACGCGCGCCTGTCACTCAATGACGCAAAACATTCGAACCGTCGAAATGTAGGTTGCGCAACTTAAGCCACTTGGGCAAGTATGTTCCCGAGACGCGATGCGGCGTGGGACTGAGCGTCGCGCCGCCTCCAGGTAGCGAATATATGCGAAGGGAATTGGAGGGAAGCGCAATATACGTGCGCTGCTGAACTAATAACAACCACAATTGAATTTACAACAGCACTTGAACCGCTGCCGTGCTGAAAATTATGCTCGCAATATTTTAAAGTGCACATTAAGTAAGTAAGTGATGGAATGATAAAGCGCGTTGACGCTGACGTCGGCAAGCGATGAAGATGTGGATCAAGATGAAGCCAGCGTCAATGTCATGTTCTCACGTAATTCGCACAAGAACGTCGTTCCGTTTCCGTTCCCGACAATTCGAGCTAAATTTAAGCACATCTTCATAAACAAAAGGCTAATGCAAAAGTATGTTTACGCAAGGATAATAAACAATCAATTAACTTTCGCACTCGAGACCTTGAATTTAAGTCGTCCGTCGAGCTTTCCGAAAATTTAACTGAACGATTGAATTCACGCACATTTTAATCAAGAGTTGGAGCGCAGTTTTATTCGCGTGTTGTTTTGATTCGCAGGACGATGCCACAAGGCGAGGACGACTTGCCGCCAGCTGAGCGACGGCGGTGGCGGCGGCAGCAGCAGCGAGGACGCCGCCCGGACAAGCTGTAGTTGGCCGGGTGTCCGTTAGAAACTCGGAGCGCTCTTCCCGCCAAAAGTAAGCGCGCTTATAACATAGTAACCGTCGAAAATTCAATATTGTAAGCGGTTTGCTGCCATCTACCTAACTCGCCGTCAACTCTGCACGCCCCCGCAGAACACTGTAACGTTCGGGGGCGGCTCTATGCAGAGGGCGCACCATGCCGCTCACCGGTGTAATTTAACACTTACATTATCGATTCGCACAAGGATTAGCAACAAACGCACCTACTTATTTATCTCTTGTTAGCGTTCGTTCGCCTACCAAGTATTCTTTTTTGGTGCATGAGAGTGCAAAAAAAAGTTGCAAATTAAAATTAATTGGATATTTCCTTCATGAAAGTCGCGCGCTCTCGGTTTTTAATTGACGCGCACTTGATTATACAATAAGCCAATTATTTTCATGAAAGATTAATTAGAAAGCAAGTAAATTACGCAGACGAGAACGAAGAAAAAGCGGACAAAAAGGGACATTGCAAAATTGCCAATTTTGCCTCCTCAAATGACATTAATTATTTCATCATTCGTTTTCGTGCGTGCATTCTTCTGGCATTCTTCGAAATTAAAACAAGCGCGCAGGCAAGACAAATTATTCATGTAAATGTAAATTGGATAAATTAAAATAACATTGCCATGCACACGAATAGCGCCTAATCTTGAAATGTGCGTCAAATGCCTGTGCGTTGAGTGTGCATTCATTATTTTTTAATTCATGCAAATTTGAGTGCAAAGAGATGTTGACTGTTTGTTTCGTAATAAAGTGATGAGAATGTACGATGGTCATATATAGGAATTAGCTAATTCCCACAAGAAATAAAACAGGGTTCAAGACATGAAAATGCGCGAGATGATGATGATTATAAGAGATATTATTTTGGGTGTACCATTATGTATGTTTGGTGTATGTTTTCTCTGCTTGTGGATTGTCCTTGGTGTAGTCCATGTAACATGTGTGTGAGCGGGGGCACCTTTAAAAGAAGAAAGTGTTAAACATCAAAGAGACACATCAATTGAAACGCTAACTAGAAGAAGAACTGAAAATCAATAAGACAGACGTACAATGCAACCCTTTGAAGTCAGCCAGACTTGAGTTTTAAAGTTTGCGAAACGAAGAATGTTTTTGTGAACAACGAACGACAAATCTTTAATCCTTAATTCGAAATCAACCATCCCGGAGCGCTTCTATTAGAGGGATATTATCATTCAATTTAATGGCTGTATAAACATCCCAGAGTGGCTTTTTATTCAGTTACGTACTGTTATTATATCCTGATAGTATTGTCCACCTCTTGCACTCATTGCTCGTTTTCTATTTTATGAGTTTTTGTTTTTGGTGCAGCCGCAGAACATAAATTGGATTTTCGCACCAGTTGCGATTCATCGCAATGATAAGAAACTCCTCTGCAATAAATGGCAACGAAAGCCTTAAATACCGGACTTAAATTCGAGCAATTTTCGACTATTCGCATTGCGTCTTGCATAATCTTCGCGTCGTTCTTGTTTACATGCATGAGTTCGAACGCGAACGCCTACATGTCTCAACAAAATGGTACATAAATAAAATTATAATTATACGTTCGTGCGCATTTACTGCTGTTGGTGCACAACACGATATATTAGTTGATAAAGCTTGCAAGTGCTAATAAATAAGTCGAAATAACGCGTTCTTTGGCTGCTGCTGCTGCTCCAGATGCATGAACATTCGAGCGTAAAGAGTAAGGCCAAGGACGTTTTAAATTCTTAGCTCGAAAGCGAAACTATCTATGACTGACTGGATTTAAGCGCACCAAATATGCAACGAACGGACGAGAGCGAAATTTGTTTCGACGAAATCGAAATTTCGATCGCGTATTACAAATTGCTTTTCACTTTATTCGTACGTGCCCTGTAACGTTTAGTTCATAACTAATAATTGCTTCATTCACTCGCTCTCCACATCTCGCCCATCCATAATCCAAACAATTTGTTTCATGTCAAAATTTGTTTATCTATTGTTTGCATTAATCGTGTGGGATGTTTTGATAAAATAACAACAGCAACGCATGAAAAAATATTGACTTATTTTGATAGTGTCATAATAAATAATGAATAACTGGGGCGGCAGCAACGCGGGCGAATAATAGTCCAATAATTTGCGCATTATGTAAATGTCATCGAAATTGAACCGAATAAGTATTACGAGCCGAATGAATGTCGATTTAACCGGTTTTATTAATTTACAATTCAGCGCAATTCAACTTTATTTCTCTTCGAGCATTTTGAGCTCGCATAATGAGTGACAGCGTGCGAGTCCCACGTGCATTATTAGATTTTGATGAATGCAGACAAAGTAGCTGAATTCGCGTAAAGTATCCATGTCGGCGGCGGCAGCGCAAACTTTGGATTATCACAACCGGAAGAAATGGCACACGTGCGCGCGCTCGACTACGGCAATCATAATTATGTAAACGCGTGTATAAATGGGGATCGTCTAATTAGATTTAAACTTTTAGCCAGTGCAAACGTATTACCCGCGTTAAAACAGCATCTGCTGCTTGGCGTAAAAATCCTGTGGGGCAAATCAGGCATACGCTGACGCCTCGACTGCCACTGCGCCTCTTCATGATAAATAATTTTCGATCGGAGATTTATGAGCGCGCACGTCTGTATCTTTATTGACGCCTCGGGGGCGGCAGCGTCGTCCTCGAGTATAACCACGCCGGCGGCGGCGACGGATGAGGACGTGATGGCAAACAAGAAGAATGAGAGTCGTAGTGCACGTCGCAAAGATCGTAAACGTGAAAAACAATTTCCTCGAGTTGAGAGCGCATATTTTTTATTTGTGCTCGCGGTTCATATTTGTGCAATCTTTATGAAACGTTATCAGCCGCCGCGCGTGCATTTTAAAGCTTCATATTTCATTATTAATTACGTGGAAAACGCAAGAACTAATTACATTACTAAGTTGTCCACCAAAGCATTCTCATGCATCCGAATGGCATGTAAATGGCGTACTTGTTGGTAAAAACATCAATGCATGTTCTGTTTTCCGACTGGACCAAAATTGGTTATGAATGCCTCGTCGTCCAGAATGGACGCACGCAGCCATGAAAGTTACCAGCGCACCGTATAAAGTTGTACTTTGTCGAAATACGGTTAATAGAGATGTAGTTTATCTGCATAGAGTCGTAGTACTTTACCGATTCAAAGACCAAGTCCAGTAGTTGGAACTTTTGTCTAATAATTCACCAACTAGACCGTAAAGCGATGCGATGGCGTCCCAAATGTGCGAGTAAATATTTTCCTAAATTTAGTTTTCCACTTTATCAAAAACGCTTAATGCAAATGAACGTTTGCGGTGGTGATAAACCACCTCAAGCTGCAGTTGAAAAAAAGTTAAAACTTTACTCCCGAGTGGTATTCTCTCCTCTTTGGGCTTTGCGAACACGCAAACGAATCAAAAGCTGCGACCGCCACCGAACGAACGAACGAACGGACGTAATTAGAAGAAGCTTAATGCACGCGTTGAACGCGTATAAATATTCAAAAGCTGTTGCGCGCGCTAAAGCCAGAAGCATCTCTTCGGCGAACAACATTTTCGAACCGAAACATATCCTACGCATGACGTACAAGTGGAAAAGTGGTCGTTTGATTGCGTTTGAGATGCTGAAAATGCTTCCGGAATAAATTAGCAAGTAGTTTTCCTTCGAAGCGTAATAATCAAGCGTCGAGTTTATTTAAATTTTAATTCAATTTTTTGCCCAACCGCATTAAAGCAAGCCGCACAAGGAACGTAATTGAATTTAAACACTTTGAACTTCCTTTCTTTCTGGCTGTTCGCTCGTTCTTTGCTTTCATCAATTCTGAAAACGTTGTTATTAAAGTAATTTCATTTCTCCGACTGTCCGAAGTGAAACGGAAACGCAAACACTTGGCAGCTCATCTTTCTTATCTCCGATGATCATATTTCTTTTATCATGCTGATCGCAAACGGATATTACCCGAAGAGATGTCATCAGAAGCGGCGAAAAATGAACGAGACGAAGAAAAATCATTGATCTACTCTGATCATTTGTTTCATTGCACGAGAAAAGAATTTCTTATCACTTTCGTAGCAAAAAAGCAATAATTAGATTTGATGTCAACACGTGTAATCCAATTAGTCAGCGCACGAGATGGCAAGAACGTAAGACCGCACAATGAATAAACAATGTCTCAGTAATCAAACTAAAACATTACGACTAATAAGCCTGTTTGTATAACAGGACGAAAGAGACATTTTGCAATAATGCCATATTAAATTTCTTTTATGCAGCGCGTAAGAAACGAGAGCTCATAGTAATTTGATTCATGACTTACATTATGGAATATGCTCTCCTGCAGCTTGTTGAAATCTCCACCCATCTTTCCCTGCAAGCACAAAGAGAGAACATAATGAGTTACAATTACATAATAAACATGATGGATGCAAATTAGAAATTTTGTCATATTGTTTTCAAATCTAATAAAACCACACCTCTCAGGCATTGTGCACTAAGGATTAACTATTTATGCAAATGACACTTTGAAGCATAATAAACAGAAACGACAATTGTGACATAACGAGCCTATTTTTTATGATAATCTAGATTATTTTGTGTGCTTCTTGCCAAATATGCAAGTGCGTAATGGTTTTTGGGCGCGCGGAGACAGAGTTGGAAGCAATTTTCAATTTCCTGCCACTGTCGCAATGCGCCAAGCATTGACATTACAATTTTTAATTTCGAAACAATGCGCAGATGTCTAATCTTAGTTTATAGTCCCTTTGGCGGTTCGACGAACGCTTGAAAAATTCAACATTTTCGCACGACGCGAAAAGTTTCAAATGCGATTGGGGAGGTCAGAACCACCACCATCTCCGTCGCCGACGCCACGGCATGAATATGGGCAAAGCTCCTTTTTTGAATACCAAATTTATCCGCAGAGATTTGCCACCCCTACCCCTACACACTCTCTAGAAGAAAATCATCTAAACTTTTGGGCGCAATGAAAATTCGTAGTAGGATGATGAAGAATGCATCCAAATCGCAATCAAATTAATTATACAAAAGCAAAACAAAAGATTCAACTTTCTTCATCATCATTTTTCTCATTTGATATACGACCTCCTCCTCCTCCTCCTCCTCCTCCTCAACGTCATTGTCATATAATTCGAATGCATTCGACGAGTCATTCATAATTGCAATAGTTTAATGGTTTCAAACTATTAAATAACAAAGCTCCAAGGTATGAAATGCAACTTTTTAAATACATTATCATTCATCTCCGAGTCGCGGGATATGCAACAAGCGCAAGTGTTGAAACGTTTGGAAAAAAGACTGTCTAATGAAACAAAAGACGTAGCAGTCAGTGCGCGCATTTGATACTCTTTTGCGTAAACTTCTTCAATTCATTTCTCATGCCTGGAGTCTGTAGTCAAACTTATCATTGATTTCCGGCGACGCGTCGGCACGACCAACTTTTCCGCAAGGAGAAAATTTACGCGCTTGACGAAACTTTGTATAAATAATTATGAATAATGATTTTTGCAGCGGGCGGCTGAGAGGCAAAAGGAGGAGTTTTCCTTGTAAAGAGAGACTGAGTATTTATTCGATTCAAGAAGACAGCCTTGATTCTTTTTTGTAACGCGCTCCTCATTATTTTTGATTAAAAAGTATAAAAACTACCGGCGAGTATGAAACTGTTGCTCGCGCGCAAACGCTAGAAAATTGAATTATTTCATAGAATAAATTAAATTTCCAGTGGGCAAAAAATGCGCGCGTTCGCTAAGCGCAAACACAGATCGATTGGCGCTCGCTGTCCAATTTCTTGCGGAGCGGAGACAAAGTTTACAAGGCTATTCGCTTCTTTATGATTGCCATCGGTACGAATGAGTCTCGTTCGAGTCGTCAACTTTTCGGGGCATTGTGTAGCTCTCCTGCTCCTGCTCCGTACGAGAGCATGCGAAATTTTTAGAATTCAGCTGCTTTAAAGTTCAACAACGTTTCGCGCAGCACTGTGACAACTTTTGCTAAACTTGATGGGCGAAATGTTTATCAGCTGAATGCCGGCAATTTGTTGAGCGCGAGCGAACGATATGATATGAAGAAATGTAGAACACAGGCGACATCAGCGAGCAATTCGAGTAAATTGGAAAATTTTATCAGACGTTAATTTCACTATATGCGCACTGCATGCTTGCTAATGCGGCCTCGAGTGGCATAAACAACAGGATGATGCTTAAAAGATAATGCGCGATCGCGATTTACGAAATTGAAATTCGTGCGCGAGAAGGCGAGATGCTTAGCTTTCTAAATGTATGTCAATGTCGATGCGTATTTTGTACAACGCCCAAAAAATTCATTGAAATTTTATTGCGAGCCACAAAGTGCGTAAGAGAGTATGTATTATGAATGCTTCTTAAGCAGGTCAGCACATGACACGCGCAAGACATGTGATCGGGAAAAAAATCTATTTTTTGTTTGTCGTTGCCGCAATATTTTCCTGGCATCAAATGGCAGTTTTCCTCAAATATATTTCGTATTTATTCAGCTAACGGCCCACCGCATAATCACAAACATTTCAATTTCTGTTTGTGACTCGTCTTCCTCTTCTTCTTCTTGGAGAGGAGCCAAAGAAGTTCAGACGGAATATAAACTCATTTATTCCCCATTAAATGGCGAATAAAAATTATAATGGTCTGATATAAAAAATCAAACTGCACGCAGCAAGATGGAAATTTAGTGGTTTCGTTTCATTTTGTGAATGACTAGGCAAAAGGCGGAACAGAAAAGAAAACTGAGCGCAAGTTGACGTTGAATGAGCTTGCATGCAATAAACCTCGTGTAATATTAAAGTTTATTGCTTTCTATACTAAAGTAGTCGACGAGTTTTTAATTTAATATCAACGCATCCTCAGAAAAAATACTGTTTTAAGTTCTCCATCAAGAATTTTAAATTTTTACTTTACATTGTAGTTGTAACGAAGAACATTCTAATAATTTCTAATAAAATTTCAGTTCAAGTCTTTGCAGAATAGTAAATAAATATGCTGACATTGATTAAGTGCGCACTGCGTACAAGTAATAAAGCTGATGTAATATTAAAGTCTATTACATTTTATGTTCGAGCGCATGACGAAGAAGATTTTAATTTAATAACTACCGTCCCTTCAAAAAAAGTGGAAATGAATAAAAAATGAAGCACCTCAATTAGATTGAATCGGCCGCTGAAAATTCGCGTTCGGCCCTGTTGATAATAAAATTCGACGACCATGAAATGATTGTACGTGCAATTTAACTCAATACGAATATGCAGCACTCACTGACCGTGCCGGCTAATTGAATAGTTCGCCCTATAGCCGGTCGCCATTCCTTTTTTATGGTTGTTGTTGCAAATGGCTCACGCGCACACTTTTTCGAATTGTTGCATAGCGCTATTTATATTTGCAATTCAACCCAATAAATGGCCATTGCCTATGCACGTCCGAATATTTTATGCGGTTTTGCGCGAATAGCGTTTAGCGTAAGTGCATGTGTGCACAGTGCAAATTTAAATGACAAATACGCTGCACTGTATTGCACTTGCTTCGATTGTTTGCGCGCTCACGCTCGTAAATTCTGATTGCACATCTCTATAAATTGATATTCCGCGTGAATGATTTGCATTGCGCAAACGCGCCCGTGAATGGGCATGCTGAGTGCCATAATCTCCTCCACCGCCGCGGGCATCGTCGCCGTACCTCCCCCGAGGGGGTACGCAGCCATCAACTAATTGAATACTTCAGCAAACATCCCAATATTCTATTCGCCGGACCCGAGGCAACTTGTGTCTATCACAAAACAATTGACCCTAAAGCGCAGCAGCAAGCTCGTACTCGAAATGGAATGTCCCGAATAGCAGGCGCTGGCTGCATTGCGTCCCTGATGGCGAACCCAAATACCACTGAATTGCACTTGAATGCACTGCTGTCCAACATAAAGGAAATGAAGATTTTGTCTTCTTGCGCGCTCGCGCGTGGACGTCTGTTATTACGGCAAACGACTCGCAAAATCGCCAGAGAGGAGCGAGGGAAAGATCTCAAGACGGGCAAAACAATTCGTTGTTCTGAACAGATGCCAAGTGGTTCGTAAAAGAGCTCAAACTCGAATGCGAACGCGAATGTGGTCTGTGCTCCAAACACCTGGCAAGTGAAGGATAGTGTATTGTCGCATGCACTTTTTAATTGCAGCGTGCATGTTTCGGGCAGAAAATAAATTGCGCTGCACGTTGTCCTGCTACGTACAACAAGCGCACCTGCTGGATTCCCAAACGAGAGTAGTGTTGTCGTCAAATTTAAAATACAAGCTGCTCACGCACCGCGCACCGCAGCAAACTGCCAAACTGTTCGATGCAGTTGTGCAACTTTTAAGTGTAATCCAACCGCGCACAATGCGCTCCAAACTGGTTATCACACGAGTAAATTCATGCATTCGCATTTCCGCCATTTAATTAATCCAACATTCACTTGACCATCAAGCGCATTATGAGAAATTCGTCTTTTTCAGATATTATTAAAACTGCAAGAGTTTCGCTATCAACCACCACCGTCGAATGAGTCGACGAGTGGATTAATAATTAATTCACACTAGGCAAACTTTGTTTGTTACTTTGCTGAATAAAACAATGGCGAAAAGTATGTTTCCCTTATCTATTCAAACATTTGTTTGCTAAGAAGTTGCGAGTTTATGAAACTTGTATAGGATGCTTCCTTAAATCAGGGTATTATCAAGCAGACTACAGCCATTGTTATTGCTACTATAAATGAAAATTCATTGTCAAATGAAGGTATACATAAAGATGAAAAGTGCACGTAAACTTGATTTACATACATATTTAAGAGCACTAAAGAACGCAGACAATCTGTAACAAGTACGCGATGCTTGTGCGGGCGTCGCAAACTTTCCAAATTGCGATCTATAACTAATAAGCATACTAAACCGAGTGATCCAAAATTGTAGAGCAAGCAGGCGACTCTAACGTGAATGTATTTTGCGGATCCGGTTTATATTGTCACAACGCGTTATGCATAATAACACTTTATAGTGTACTCAATTTTTGGCTAACGAAAAAGTATATCACTATTTCCCCTGACAGAGCGAAATTTATTATATGCTTTCATCCACTTATTCCGAAATAATAACCGAATGAATATCAACAGGTATTAGCTACTCAAATAAATCAGAATCACCACTATAAGGAAATGCTGATTTCAAGAATAAACGTCGAGAAGTGAAGAAGCAAAAAAATTGGCGCAGACAAGCAAGGTTTAAATTAATTAGCAAGGACATTTCTTTGGGCGACAATTATTTTTGACGTCGAGACGCAATTAATGAAATTGTTCGCGAGTGATTCGAATTCGGGCAGTGCTTTAATAGTGCGAACGCATTAAGCATACGAAATGAGGATGAGAAATCCACGAAGCGAAAAAGAGGCGCTAATTTGATATGCTCGTTTCTTTATATGAATGCATAATGCTCGCGAGCGCATGATAATTTTCATTAAATGCAATTGGGCAATCGCATTTTTACTATTCAAACGACCGACTCGGAGGCGCGTTGTTGTCACTGTAATTAAGTCTTATGCAAACTACATGCGCGCTCCATGCTCTGGCATCCTCATACTAATTTCGCCCGACTATTATCGTGCGCTCTTTAGCGTTTGAGGCAAGTTACAGTTACAGTTAGTTTGAGCATCGCAAGCATGTCGAATTTCATGATATGGTGCCATCGTTTAATTAGTATGCATTGAACGCGCGCGCGTGCGAACAAAGTCATCGTCGTCGTTGGCGGTGCCGCGTTGTGAAATGAAGATGAGTTTGCTATAAAAACGGCTCGCCCGCAACGATTAGCTATCAGTCAATCAATAACTGTTCCATCAATCAAACAATAAGCCATGGCAGCCAAGGTAGAGTTACAATAGAAATATTGCGCAATTTTCGGCACTTTTCTTCTATTATTCCTCTTGCAGTTCTTCGTACTCGCCGGCCTCATCGCCATCGCCCACTCGGCGGCTGTCTTACACGCGCCGGTTGCGCACGTAGCAGTTTCGGCCAAATTGGCCGATTCTGAGTTCGACCCCAACCCGCAGTACAGCTTCGCGTACGACGTCCAGGACCAACTCACGGGCGACTTTAAGAGTCAAGTGGAGAATCGCAATGGGGACATTGTCCAAGGACAGTACAGCCTTGTCGAACCGGACGGCACGAAGCGCATCGTCGATTACACCGCCGATCCAATCAATGGATTCAATGCTGTTGTCAGCCGTGCTGCCCCCGTGATTGCCGCTGCGCCGGTCGCTGCTAGAGTGGTTGCACCAGCAGTTGCCGCCGCGAAAATTGTCGCACCCGTGCCGGCTGCCAGAGTGCTTGCACCCGCACCAGTTTTCTCAAGAGTGGTAGCCGCCCCCTATGTAGTACCCCAACATGTGCACGCGCAGAAATTGGTTGCGCCGGTCGCATATGCCGCCGCTCCGCATGCGCATTTGGTGCGGCCGCAACCGGTCGTTGCTAGATATTCCGCGCCAATTTTGACCAATGTTTTTTAATTCAATTAATTAATCACACCACTCACTCTTGAATCTGCTGTACATATATCTTTATAGCTTAATGAATAAATAATAATAGCATATGCATAGATTGTGTGTTTTGTTTGTTACTCAATTCGGCCATGACAAGGTCGCAAATTAGAACGAAATGGATATCGGAAGCGGATTTTCGGTAGCGCAAAGTGCCTGACGTCAGGCGAAATATTTGCCGCCTGCTAATGGCATCTTGGTAAATAGAGCGTTGCGTGGAGAGCGTGCAAGTTTGTGCTCCCCACGCCCAGGAAAGGTCGGCGTACGGCAGCTTGTGGTGACCTTCCCGGGCGTGGTATTCTAAGAGGAAATACGAATTGATGGACACTATATAAAGACGCTGCGGCCGTTTGGTAATCATCAGTTCAACTGTGTTAGATACTCAGTAATCTGCAATGGCTTTCAAGGTACGCACAACGCCAGCATCATTGCAACGAGGGTTAATTATTACGAATTTGTCTTTGTTTTAGTTCATCGTATTCGCCGCCTTTGTCGCCGTCGCCAATGCCGGTTTGGCTCATATCGCCGCACCGATCGGCTATGCCGCCGCACCAGTAATTGCAAAGGAAGTGGTCGCCGAACCCTACGATCCCAACCCACAATACACCTATTCTTATGGAGTATCAGACTCTTTGACCGGAGACCACAAGAGCCAAGTGGAAACCCGCAGCGGCGATGTTGTCCAGGGCCAATACTCCCTTGTTGATCCCGATGGCACCAAGAGGACTGTCGATTACACCGCCGACCCTGTCAATGGATTCAACGCAGTCGTGAGCAAAACTCCACTTGCCACCTATGCCGCTGCTGCTCCAGTTGTCGCCGCTAAAGTCGCCACCGTTGCCGCTCCAGTAGTTACCAAGGCTGTTGTCAGCCCAGTTGTGCCAGCCGTGCACACCTATGCTGCTGCTGCCCCAGCAATTGCCACCTATGCCCATGCTGCCCCAGCAATCGCCACCTATGCCCATGCTGCCCCAGCTGTCGCCACCTATGCCCATGCTGCCCCAGCAGTAGCCACCTATGCTCATGCTGCCCCAGCAATCACCACCTATGCTCATGCTGCCCCAGCTGCCGTTGCTTACACCGGAGCTCACCATATTGCCCATGCTCCAGTTGTCGCCCATGCTGCCCCAGTTGTTAAGTCTGCTGTCTCTTACAGCAGCCAAACTGTCGAACATCACACCCCAGTTGTGCACCACGCTGAACCAGCATGGGCCCACGCTACCTATGCCGCTGCTCCAGTTGTCAAGCACATCGCCGCCACCCCAGTGGCATACAGCACTCACGCTGTTGCCCATGCGCCAGTCTATGCTGCTCACAGCTACGCCGCCCCAGCCCACTACGCAACCCAATGGTAATGCGATAATGCGCAAATTTGATGAACTAAATTAAGCCATTTGTATAATATTAGACTAAATTAAGCAAGAAAAAAGAATGGAAAAGACAAAGAAACAAATAAATGAACAGATTCATTATTGAATCTTGCAAGTGTAAATCGTAAATCTCAATTTGGCCAACAAAATAAAAGAGCCACTCCCAATAACCTTTACTTGAAAACCACAGAACAAAGATTGCTAGACGAGTTCTGTCACGGACAAGGCAGTTGAATTCGAATTAAAGCCACAAAAAAAGTTGAAGTCTTAAATGAATTAGCACCGCATTTGCTGCAGGAGAAGCACTTCACGCTAATTAACGAAGAAAAATTATCACCGCAAATTAAGGCTTCTAGCATTCAACGAGAAAAAAAATTGCCACTTAGAATAATTACCACGAGTTGCAAACAACACGTTCAAAATTTCAATAAACGCAATCTCATATAAAAAGTAAAACCTACGACATTTTAAGATAGCTTACGACAATATAATGAACAACTCCTGTTTTTCAATGCCAAATACGTAACGCACATATGTTAAGTAATAATGAAATTACATTTCGCCGTCGATTAACCCGGTTAGCGTATACGCTCCGAAAGAAAGTAAAAGTTACTGAATCACTCAACTCCGATACGCCCGAATGCGCCAGCAGACAAACAAAATGCACAACGCAATCCAAGTTCATATTCTCCGCGTGCGTCGCGATCAAAGAGCGTGCTTCGATTTGGTGATTGCATTGATGTGCAATTGCAATAAAATTTCAAAATGCGTAACGACATTTTCTGTTGTTATTGTGCTTTTCATATTGCTACATGTCGTACGTACGCCTGTACATGCGGGAATGTAAAATATGTTTCAATGTCAGACAGACGAGTCAAAATGCTTTAGCGAAAGGGACTCCAACCTTTAAAAACCCGCCTGCACCAGTTTTGCAACAGAATGCACTTTTAGGTCGAGTGGCGAGAAAAGTGCAGCATGCAACTCGGTAATTTATGCAAAACGAAAGGGGGTTGAGTATAAATATGCTGCGCCATCGATGCATCAGCATCCACAACTCGATCTGCATCAGCACTGCAAACAATGGCTTTTAAGGTACATCTGCATCAGCGCAACTAGCGCATAAAAACTAATTTCTTGATCGTTCTTTCCAGTTTGTCGTTTTCGCCGCCCTCTTGGCAACCGCCGCGAACGCTGGCTTGTTGGCAAGCCCGCCAATCGCCTACAGCACCACCGCGTATGGAGCGCCCATCGCAAAGGTGGCGGCTGCACCATTGATTGCAAAAATCGCTACGCCAGTACTTTCAAAGACCATCGTCAACGAGGAATACGACCCGAATCCGCAATACAACTACGGATATGACATCCATGACAGTTTGACCGGAGACGTTAAGGAGCAACACGAACAGCGCAATGGCGATGTGGTGCAGGGTAGCTACTCCCTTATTGACGCCGATGGTTATAGGAGAATTGTGGACTACAGCGCTGACCCTATTCATGGTTTTAATGCGATCGTTCGTCGTGAACCTCTGAATGTCGCACCAGTTGCAGCCAAAATCGCCTACAGTCAACCTATTGCCGCCGCACCGGTAGCATATGCTGCCCCAGTCGCCAAATTGGCCGCTACCACCACTTACATTCACTAATTGTCAACTTAAATTGTATATACTGTATATACGTATACTGTTTTGTAAAATTTAATTTATGGTTAATTTTTCATTAATTAAAGAGCTTGATTTCATTTCAATTTTCATCTTTTTTAATTGAGTTAGTTGCCTGTGAACCACCGTCTCAGCGTGAACTCATGTTTGATGAGTCAACAGTAAAGTACTCCTCGCTGCCGCCACCGCCAACCGCGGCTCTCTAGCAAAATATTAATCGAATTAATTATACTTTCCGCTCGTTGAGAGATTGAATGAATTCTCATCTAATATTCATATATACGATAAAACTATCAAGTTTTAATTAAACAATGAAAATGCAAAGATTATTTCGAGGCTGGCTTGATGAAACCCTCCACGAACAAGTTGAACATTACGCACATCCTATTTCCTTATAATAATCTAAAATTTAGATTTTCTTGTGCGTAATTAAAATCAGAGCGACTAAATGAACGATTTGCTTATCCGACGTATAAATCACTGTCGCATTCAAGGTGATTTTCAAAATCAAATCTACTAAATTCGCTCAACGATTGAGTGGAATTTCGTTGCTAAGAAAGCGAGCATGAATATTATATAAAATTTAGAAATTGTAACTTTCAACCAACTATTTGTGTAAAATTGTCAATTTCTCTCAAAAAATGGCATGCCTCAAACGAAATACATTCATAATGATGGCAATAATGAATTTAAAAGCGCAATAAAAAATGAGCCAAACTTATTTACGGACTTAATCACCTACGCGTATGCCAATATTTTTTGTGTATGTCCAACTGCTGATGCAATCTGCAGGTCAGCATTGTTTAACGTACGACAAGCAGACATGTGCTGCAAGTTCGCGGCGGGAGAAAGGAGTTCAACTTTAAGAAATTGACCTTAACAAGGGCGTGCTCGCTGGCCGAAATTTTGCTTGTTTTTGTTCTTGAATTCTTCACTACCCCACTGACTCAACATCGTATATAAACGCGACGCGCAACTCTACTCGTCACAATTCGATACTCACTCAATCGACTAGTCCACTCAACATGGCATTCAAGGTAAACCAAAGTTTCTTCTTTACTTTGATAAGTTCTACCTCGCTAATGAAAACTCTATATAATATTTCTAGTTCGTACTCTTCGCTGCCGTTTTGGCTGTCGCCAGGGCTGGTGTTCTTGCACCTGTCGCTGCACCAGTGGCATATGCCGCACCAATTGCTAAACTAGCAGCGCCCGTCGCCTACAGCACCCACACCGTCTCTCACGCTCCAGTGGCTTATTCTGCCCCAGTCGCCTACGCCGCACCAGCAGTTGCTGCCCCAATTGCCTACAACGCCCATATTGCTAAAATCGCCACCCCAGTTGCATACGCTGCCGCACCAGTTGCTAAAGTAGTTGCCCCAGTTATTGCAAAGACCGTCCAACCCGAACCCTTCGACCCTCATCCACAATACTCTTACGGCTATGGCGTTGATGACCATTTAACTGGTGATAGCAAGAGCCAACATGAAACCCGCGATGGAGATGCGGTTCAAGGAAGCTACTCTGTTGTTGACCCCGATGGTACCAGGCGGACCGTTGACTACACCGCCGATGATGTGCATGGTTTCAACGCAGTTGTACGCAAAGAACCCCTTGTCGCCGCACCAGTTGTAGCCAAGGCTGTCGCTGCCCCAGTTATCGCCAAAGTAGCTACCCCTGTTGCCTATGCCGCGCCAGTTGTTGCCAAAACCATCGCTGCCCCAGTTGCCTACACCGCACAAGTTGCTCATGCGCCAGTAGCTTATGCTGCTGCCCCAGTCGCCTACGCAGCTGCCCCAGTTGCGCATGCCCCAGTCGCCTACACCGCACAAGTTGCCCACGCTCCAGTTGCATACAGCGCACCCTTTGCCTATGCCGCCCCAGTAGCTAAAGTAGCTGCCCCAGTCGCATATGCTGCTCCCGTCGCTTACAGCGCACCGATCGCCAAAGTAGCAGCACCCTTAGCCGCCGCCACCTACATCCACCATTAAATGCCATTACCCCGACAATTGTATATAATTTTGTAACTTAACTTTTGTAGAAATATGTATTTAAAATCATGACTCATTTGAATAAAAACCAATGCAAATAACTTGCACTTTTGCTATACTACCAATTAAAACTTGCTCAAGTTTACTCAACATGTAAAACTTTCCTACTAAAGTAAAGCATTTTACTTCGCTCCATCAAACTTGCATAATTTGAAAAGAAAAACTTTATAAACTATTGCAATCATTTTAAGAAATACAAATAGCGTTTCTCGCCGACAACTTCCCCGATCTAACCCCACACATACTTAATTAGCATGTTAAGTAGATACGCTCCAGAATAAATAATATCAATCTCCAAGTTTTGCGGCTCGTTTTGTGCATCATAACCCTCTTGGGTCGCATGTAAATTTTAAGTTTATTTAGCGCAACGCGGATGTTTCAAGGCTTATTGTGGAATCGAGGAGCAAGTTTGTAGCGTGCATGTGAATTGAGTCAAACTAATTAATTAGTTTGTTCTTCTGCGCTCCTGGCAATTAAGCTCACTATTATTGATCAGAATGTGAGTGTGCCGTGGCGTTAGCGAGGCGAATTGCATGTCATTCCTTTGTCTGATGGCGCTAAGAAAACTGATGCGAATTAAATTAGAGAGAAGCAGAATGCAATCGATCAACGTTGTGCGCGCGTTGCGCTGTCGCTGTCAGAAGAAAACCATTGCAATTGCTCTAGCCTACGCATTAATCGGTTATGGTATTGCGAGCGAGATTAGCCCGCTGATAGAATTCAATTTCATTCCTCGGATGAGTTGTAAAGTGTTTATCAGCCGACGGAATTGCGAAGCGAGAACTTTGCTATTATCTCGTCAAAAAAAGAGACGGCGCGTCGTGAAGTAATTGCGAATAAAAATTGGGTTGGAGTCTACATCGTCTACTGAGAGAATGCTTGAGGTGAAAATGAAAGTACGATTAAATAATACAAATCGTGCGAGTCGCAACAATCATCGAGCAAGAAAGCAACCATGACCTTGCTTTAGGTGCGTTCGGGCGTGGAGGGAAGCGAAGATCATTAAAACTTTGAGTATAAAAATGCAGAGGACCAACCGAAAAGTACAGTTCACTTGGTGATCAGTAAAGAAGCAAATACCTACCACAAAAATGGCATTCAAGGTATACTTTATCATCGCTTTAAAGTTAAGGGCCCGTTTACTTATTTGGATTGCTTTCAGTTCGTAGCTTTCGCCGCCGTTTTGGCCGTAGCCCAAGCTGGTCTTCTCCCTGCCGCTCCAGTAGCTTACTCAGCGCCCGCACATTACGCTGCCGCCCCATTGGTTGCTAAAGTTGCTGCTCCAGTCTTGGCAAAGACTGTTGTCGCTGAGGAATACGACCCCCACCCACAATACAACTACGGCTATGGCATTGATGATCATTTAACTGGCGACAGCAAATCTGCCCAGGAACACCGTGACGGCGATGTCGTACAAGGCAGCTACTCATTGATTGATGCTGATGGCTTCAAGAGGACTGTTGAATACACCGCTGATCCTGTTCATGGATTCAACGCAGTCGTGCACCGTGAACCCTTGGGCGTTAAAGTCGCTGCCCCCGTTGTCGCTAAAGTAGCTGCCCCAATCGCCTATGCTACCCCAGCTCACTATGCTAAAGTAGCTGCCCCAGTCGCCTACTCTGCCCCAGCTCACTATGCCACCCCTGTTGTCGCCAAAGTGGCTGCCCCAGTCGCCTACTCTGCCCCAGCTTACTATCATCACTAAACCGACTATGTTGAATATTTATTAAATTATTTTGAATAAAGCTATTTTAATGAAATACTTGTATCTTAAAATTCTGTGCCTATTGAACCTTTTTGAACCGTGCAATCCGCATATTCGAAAGAATAAGTGTGTTTTGTATGATTCTGCAAGTCTATCACTATCGAAAAACTACTGACTTTATCATTGATAACGTTAAAATTTGAATTAATATTGAATTGAAACCCGCGAATTTGTAGTTGTAAAACATTTGAATAAATATTAAATATTCCAGCAATATACTACTTGTTTCATATTAATTTGACAACTTGCTCAATCATGTATTAAACACCACAATAAGCCTCTTCTTGTAAATGAGATTATTATCCCGATAATACCTTAATTATATACGTATTCACTGAATGACGATTTAACGTTAGGTGATTAAATTATTCAATAGTTTGATTGGAATTTGTGCTTCCCATGTATACCATGTTAATGCTACTCAATTAGTTCCTTGACAAATTTCTGTAAATAATGTGGAATAGTTTGGTAAAATATTCAAACTCATTTTAAATTAATATAACTGCTGCCGACTATAACAAATCATCGTTCAAAGTTACTAGCGTCCCGAAGGATTGCTCCAATTTTATCTCCGTATTTGCAATCAAATTTGGCATATGAATATAGACGACCTTCCAAAAAATGTTACCGCAGTGGAGCAGCAGCTGATCATTTTTAGCAAACCGGCCAATAATGTGAAACCACTAAAGAGCAATTAATGAAAGTAGACTAACCCACAATTACGCATTACGTATTACCAAATTCGCAGCAGCGAAACGAGCGCAAAATCTGCGTTTATTGTGTGCGAATGTAAAAGTAGGGTGTGTCCCGCCCGTTAGTAATTATTTTGCATTTTGTATTCGTATTACGCCACCAATTATCTAGTTGTGAATGGACTACGCGTGTTATAATTTCGGATATAAAAAGCGCACCGATCGAGAGGAATATCATAGTTCGATCACAAGTCAACTGTACAACAACCAAAATGGTCTTCAAGGTACCTCATTGGATTTTATCAACCAAGTGCTCAAGTGCTAATAATAATTATCTGTTATAGTTTGTCGCTTTCGCCGCTCTCGTTGCCGCTGCCAATGCTGGTGTTATCAGCACTGGATACGCTACCGCACCAGTGGCTCACCATTATGCCGCCCCCGTGGTCGCTAAAGTAGCAGCGCCAGTCTTAGCCAAGACTGTTGTCGCTGAGGAATATGACCCACACCCACAATACAACTACGGCTATGGTATCGATGACCATCTTACCGGCGACAGCAAATCTGCTCAAGAACACCGCGATGGGGATGTTGTACAAGGCAGCTACTCTTTGGTTGACGCTGACGGTTTCAAGAGAACTGTCGAATACACCGCTGACCCCGTCCACGGTTTCAACGCCGTCGTGCACCGTGAACCTTTAGCCGTCAAGGCTGTTGCCGCCCCAGTTGTTGCTAAAGTAGCTGCACCAGTAGCCCACTATGCTGCCCCAGCTCACTATGCTACCCCAGCTCACTATGCTACCCCAGCTCACTATGCCGCCCCAGCTCACTACGCCACCCCAGCTCACTACGCTACCCCAGTTGTTGCTAAAGTTGCTGCCCCAGTTGCCTACTCCACTTCAGCGCACTACTCAGCTCCAGCTCATTACGCAACCGCCCCAGTCGTTGCTAAAGTCGCTGCACCAGTCACCTACTCTGCCCCCGCCTATTACCACCATTAAATTTTAAGTCTGTAATTTATTATTATGCAAAATAAAACGTGAAAAACTCCATTTCTGCTCTTTTAATTTTATGCACTCCCCAAATGTAGAATTATTATTTGCCTCTTCCTAAACTAACAAATTATACGCAAGATAATCGCGCATTATGACGATAGTAAAATAATACCCGATTATAATTATTATTGTTTATGCATTCCAAATAATTGGAACATTAATGATGGTACTTTAAATATCGAATAAAGAGTTAATGAAGTAATAATTACGTTCGTTCGATGTTTACACAACTGCGGTGAATCAGTTTGATAATTCATGCGAAAACTGGATGCTATCTAAATATTTTGCTGAATTATTCACTAAATTAGAGATTTGTGCAAAAAGCTGTGACGTACCTAAATGAACAACTGATAACTCGCATGAATTCACAAGCATATAAAATAATGTATGAATTTGTCAAAGTTTCAAAACGCTCAATAAATGATTCTAACGGAAATTTCTGCATGATCGCTTCAAGTTAAGAATGCGTCCAACAAATTTGCGATATATCAATTTACTTCTTTGTAAGACTTGTGAAAAATTCAAGAATTTTGATGATATCTTTAGTACTTTTCGAGATATTGATGAAATTAGATCACATTTCTTATCAAAGAAATTGCATTTTTCAATGAGTAATTCGAGCTCTAGATATCATTACCTTCCTATATTCTAATGGATAGATATTTAAGTTTTTATGTTATACTTGAACCTTCAACAAAAACTAAAAGTTGAATAAGTAGCATGAGTACTTCAAGTTAAGAATGCGTCCAACAAATTTACGATAGACCAGTTTACTTCTTTGTAAGACTTGTAAAAAATACAGGAATTTTTATAATATCTTTAATACTTTTCGAGATATTGATGAAATTAGATCGCATGCCAAATACAATAAAATCAAAATTATTTTCAAGTCGAGTTAATTTGTGTTCGAATTTAAGTACGCGTTAATGATTATGTAAATTCTCAACAGAAAGGTGAAAACTATATCAAAGTCAAGGTAATAAATAGCTATTCTAGCTGCTAATTAATTCATTTCATCATCGCTTGCACTGGGTCAGCAATGAAATTCTAATGTGCTTATGGACTTGAATTATTCCTCTTGAGTAAGTATATCGCTTAAATGATCGGATTTAGCACTTGGTCAATACAGATTTTGACGCATTAGGTAACGTTGAATATTGACCTTACGAAGAACAACGGCAGGTGTGCCCCCAGAATTCATACGCGTATTTACTTACGACATCCGAAAGCTACTGTCTCCCCAAACAGAGAAACGAAAAAGTGCACCTATAAAACATCGATCAAACGCTCAGATTATCACAGTTGAATCAACCAAGTCAACCAAGCAACAACCAAAATGGTCTTCAAAGTATGTACACTCCAAAGTAACATACGAGCCGGATTAATAATTATTTCGTTTCATTACAGTTTGTCGCATTCGCCGCTCTTGTCGCCGCCGCCAACGCTGGCGTTGTTAGCCACGGCTACGGTGCTGCCCCAGTAGCGTACGCTTCCCCAGCTCACTATGCCGCTCCGGTAGCATATGCTGCCCAAGCACACTATGCCGCCCCAGTTGCCGCTCCTGTCTTGGCCAAGACCGTTGTTGCCGAAGAATACGACCCCCACCCACAATACAACTACGGCTATGGCGTTGATGACCATTTAACCGGTGACAGCAAATCCGCCCAAGAACACCGTGACGGTGACTCAGTCCAAGGCAGCTACTCCTTGGTTGATGCCGACGGCTTCAAGAGGACCGTTGAATACACCGCCGACCCCATCCATGGATTCAATGCCGTCGTGCACCGCGAACCTTTGGCCGTTAAAGTCGCTGCCCCCGTTGTTGCCAAAGTAGCTGCCCCAATCGCCTATGCCGCTCCAGTTGCCAAAATCGCAGCTCCGGTAGCTTATGCCGCCCCGCATTATACTGCTCCCCATTACGCCGCTCCTCACGCATATTACCATCATTAAATTATTTATCGACCATTGTTGTTAGTTATACGTATGTGAATAATAAATATTAAAAGCCCACACGTTTACGATCTATCTCACTCCCATTACGCAAATGCCCATAAAAGTTATAAGCCTGTTTGTTAGGAAGCCGCGAAGAAAAAGTGAACTTGATGAGTTATTCCGAAGAAGCATAAAAAGTAATGAAGCCATCTCATCGCATCTAATTACTTTAAAACTGCCTGAATAGAGTTGCAAAGTTGAGTTTGGCGCTGAAATGAATTATCATAGCGCGATAAAATTATTGCAATTACAAATGCGAAACGGAATTGTAAACATGGAGAGTGCACGCTCGTTTTTAATCTAATTGTCGATGCATTTAAACGTTTCAACAAACTTTTGTAATCTCATTCAACTTTTTGATTTACGACGAATTTCTGTTTACAACTATGTAGTTGTTGATTGCACTGCGGCTGCAAGTTCTGCCTGCGTACGCATTCGCTGTGTGTCCATTTGTCGCACATTTTCAAAAATAAAACAACGACTACGCGTACCGTGTTAATGCGCACAATATGCAATATAATATAATGTAATTTAATGCGCGCGCGTTTATGCAACAAGAACGCGAACGAACTCGCTTTGACATTTTCCATGTTCGCCATTTATCATTTCAGCATGAACGCTACGACTATCTCACTTATTCGTGCGCTGTACGCCAACTTCTGATCCGCATTTAGTTCAAAACAAATCCAGTTTTTCGACGACGCTTTTCGTTTGTCATTTTGCGAGCGCGCGCTGTCATGATTGATTTAAATGCTAAAAAAAACGCGCCGATGACAAAAAATAATAAAATCTGCTACTCTATAAATCTACTTAATGAATGTGACTTTTTGATTAAATGCCACTTGGAATGGAATTATTTGCAATAATTTCATTTCATGTTCTTTTTCGAGCGGACACTCAATGTTTGCAACTCCCAAAAAAAGAGGTGTATTTTAATGCTGTCATTTGAGTGCAGCCTGCATGTGACTGCACACAGGTGAAAATCAATTATACGACAATTGCATAACAATTGAACGTGAAATTGGTGAACGTGAACCAAAAATAAGCACTTGAAATCGACAGTTGTCGTTAGCACTCTCGAATTCGTTTTCGATAATCCCTGGCAATTAGCTTGACCATTCAAATTTCATCCTGTTCGATGCGATATCAAAACATTCTTGACCTTATCACGCATGGCTACGAATGACAAAGTGTTAAAGAGAAATTGTAGTGATTACAACATTGTGCTCTAAATACGTGGCGCACGCGAAAGTGGCAAGTATGCTCCGACTAAATCATAACGCACTTTTCCCAGTTGGCGTTAATCACGACCGCACCACCTTGGCGAGTGGTGAAAGACAAACGACTATAAATAAAGCAACCGCCCAAGTTTTATGGATATCAGATAACCACGAGCATGCGAACCATTAAGATGGCATTCAAAGTAGGTGCTATCTTGAATTAGTGCGCTTGAGTTTCAAAGCTAATAATCCGCAATTAATTCCACAGTACATCGCCTTTGCCGCCTTCATCGCCGCAGCTAATGCTGGCCTCCTCCCAGCAGCCCCCGTGGCCTACACCGCTACTGCTGCCTACGCCACTCCACTTGCCAAGGCGGTGGTGGCCGATGCGTACGACCCGCATCCGCAATACTCGTACGGCTATGGCGTTGACGACCACTTGACCGGCGATAGCAAGACGCAGGAGGAACACCGCGATGGTGATGTTGTTTCCGGCAGCTATTCTCTAACGGACGCCGATGGATTTAGGCGCACCGTTCACTACACAGCCGATCCGATTCACGGATTCAATGCGGTCGTGCATCGCGAGCCTTTAGCTGTCAAAGTAGCCACACCAGTAGCCTACACGGCCGCTGCACCGATTGCAAAGATTGCCGCCCCAATTACTTATGCCGCTTACCACCATTAGATGTAATTGCAGTGCCCCCCATCGTATCTATTTATTTTGTTGTATATTCGATAAATAAACGTAATGGAAATCTAAATGAAGCCAATTTGTGAGCGCTCCCCGATTGCCAATTATTGGCGAAGCCAATTTCTTAAGTACTCCATTGAGAATAATAAATAACCTGCCATAATGTGAAATGTATCAAGTGATTCAACAACCCGCTCCAATTAAGTTAGAACGCTGAGTAAAATACTTCAAAAAATTAGCGATTGTCTTGTCTGCCGTTCTTAGCGAAGAAGATATATGGAAGTTTGGCGCACACGAATGCATAATTAATTTCAAATAGACAGAAGAAGGAAGCTGCTTGCGTCTCCCAAGTTCTTACCAAATATGATATAAACACGTAAATGAAGAAGCTGAATTTCCCAGTACTTAAACTCAATGAGTACCGTATCGTATACGAAATGATATTCAACCTATATTATTATGCAAATGCGGAAGCAGCGAAGAAGAACAATAAGATAAATATACGAACCAAATTTCTAAAGCGTAGCTCCATGATTATGGTCGCAATTAAACATCGTAATTAGACACTCACCTGAAACAAATAAAAAAGCAAATTAGAATATTATTATTATTTTTGGGGAATATCATGATGGCAAGGTATAATCCATAAAAATTACGTTTTGTAACCAGATACGATGACATTTCACGAATGCGAATATGCCGAATGCTGAATGTTTTTACATGTTTGAATACATCGCATTGATGAAGTATCATGTTTACTTTTTTTCGATATGCATTTGTATTTTACCAAGCGCCAGCCGCCTGAACATGATTGATTTTTGCAGATTACTATCGACACCCAATATGAACTGCATTCAATCATTTTGTAATACAAGCAGCGAAAATATGCGATTGGTTTAGTAGGATTTTATGTTGCAAACTCGTGCATAACACTATTAATTTCAAATTAATTTAACGACCTGCTAGATATTCATTCGTACGAGTTTTATTACGTTTTGATATAAAATATTTGACCTTGTGTTGCTAAAAATTACTGCCAAATATGTTAACCTTTTTGCGTGTGCTAATTTATAAATTGTTTCCTTAAATTTCGCATGACTTTTAAAAGGTTGCCATTTTTTCTCCGCAATTTTTTAAGGACAGACTGTTTATAAGAAGCAATTATAGCAAAATCGCGTATATAGTGGTAGGTAATAAGACGGAAAATAAAAATTTTAATAAGTCTTGCAAATTTCTTCGTGTATTCCTGCGCAATGTCTAAAGAACCATGGAAAATGTGATGCTGCTGAAGGCAATGTAATATGGCAATGCACGTTATAATAAAAGCTTTTATTGTATGGCGGCAATAAGCTGCCATTCTTACAGCAGCGCGCAATATGTGAATTTTCCACATTCCACCATTTCAACTGATATCATCCCCCCAATAGAAAAGCATTCCTGCCTTCAACGATTTAAGTGACACATTAAATCCGTTTGCATCGATTTTATGATATATTTCCAATCGATGAATAGCTTTTATATTTATCACCAAATACATTTATGTATATTTGCATTACAATACGAGGCAGCACAACCGTCACCAACGCTACCGCTGTCGCCGCCGTTATCGCACTTGAAAGACAATATCAATAATAACCTAGTATCATGTTACGACAGTTGGTATAACAAGGCATTGAATAGCTGGATACAAATCGATCAAATTCACTAATTAATCCGTGTTTGCGTGAGTTTATGCCGCAGGCGCAATGCACAATTGAAGTGAAACGTGCTGTTCATGTACTTGTACTCAATAAAATAGAATCCCGTTGTAATTGTATATTTATTGGATGAATTATGCCTATGCATTGTTAGATGAGGACTTTATATACCTTTACCTATCTGACACCTGCTTGTTCAAAGCACAATACCAATGATTATCGTGCAATTGTGAAGGAGATGTGTGTGAGCACGAGTCTCAAATAAATAAAAGAATTTATTAACGACTGTCGAAAGATGTGTATCGATGCGATTACGAAATGCAGACAGGTTTTTGGCTGTGATGCTGTTGCCGAAAAGAATATTCAATGAGATTATGCATAGAATATGCTAGTTAGCTAAGGGTGTGTCGAGAAGAAATTGACAATATTGCGTAACATTCGAGTATAAATATTGGACGACTCGATGAGATAGTCAGCATTCAGTCAAACGAATCAACTCAAAAAACAACCATCTCATCATGGCATTCAAGGTACTTGGAGAAATTGTATGTGGTGCTCAGTGTGAAATATTAATTTGGTGATTTTTGATTCTAGTTCATCGCTTTCGCTGCCTTCGTGGCCGTTGCGTACGCTGGAAATGTTCCAGTTTCTTATCACTCTGCACCAGTGGCATATCAGACAGCGCCAGTTGCTTATCAAAAGGTAGCAGCAGCTCCGGTTGCGTATGCCGCCGCCCCTGTTGCCAAAGTTGCCGTACCCGAACCCTACGATCCCAACCCCCAATATCAATACGGTTATGGCGTCGATGACCATTTGACTGGTGACAGCAAATCCGCTCAAGAACACCGCAATGGGGATGCCGTCCAAGGCAGCTACTCGGTCGTAGACGCTGACGGATTCAAGAGGACAGTCGAGTACACCGCCGATCCCGTTCACGGATTCAACGCAGTCGTTCATCGCGAACCATTGGGCGTTAAAGTAGCTGCTGCCCCAGTGGCGAAAATTGCCGCCCCAGTTGCCTACGCGGCTGCCCCAGCACACTACAGCGCATATCATCACTAAGATTTCTTGTTACCATTGACTTTATATATTTATTAGCAACTCGTTATATTAAAGATTACCTATCGCCAAATACTCGTTTTGTTCTCACTTTCGTTAAGTATGCGGCGTGATACATTTCTTCAGCGCCGAAGATTACATAAGTCGTTTATTCGTTCGATGTTTGAAAGTGTGTCATGGTCAGCGCACGCATCCATATGGTTAACGCGTGCGACTCGCTGCTTCGGCGTGAGTATTCAAAGCACACTCGAGTCGCTGATCAATGTGAAAGTAAAAGTTGTGGACGCTACATTTCTTTGCCCAAAAAGTGCAGCACTCACTCGATATTGATATTTCACTTTTAATTATCACGTTTTCGAGAAGCTTAACGAGAAGTGCCATTTGAAAGTTGTTGTACGCGAGTAATCCAAGAATCACGCATGCAAATGAAATTTCTGGCAATCGAAAGCCAACCGCGAGATTAATGCATAATTTACAAGTAAGTCACAGCACACTCGCTTCTCGTATTACAATTAATTACCCAATACGAGCGTAGTTTGTATACGATCTGCGTGCATAATGAAGACGATGAGCAAATAGACGAAAATAACAAAACCATCTTTGAATCGAATCAAGCAAGCCGCTGACGGCGAAGACGACGACAACAACCTAAGACAATAATCGAAGATCAACAAAGTCATCCGTTTCCATTATGCAACTCCCCCTTCAGACTCCCCTCACCACCCATTGCATGAAATGCACTTTGCTCTTGCGTAGCAGATTCAACTATTGGGGGTGCTCGATCACAAGCAGTTATTATCAATATTGGTGCAATGTGCTAGCTGCCATCTTCTCTAAAATAGAATATCTTTGAATCTCCACCGAGTGTTTTCTACCCCGACCTTTTTCAGCATGTAAATCGCAATCGCGAGCGGCTGCTGTGCACAAAAGTTAGTCATGTGCACCGAGCAGTGAGATGTGATCACTGGTCAATTGTCAGAGACTCGTACTCGTAGGGGCGGTTGAATGCTCGAGATAAGCGCAGATATGAATATACCCACCCGTAAGGGGTGTCTTTTGATCGATAGGAATTGAGAGCGAGCTGCGTGTGGCAGGATATTAAGCGAACGTGCATGAGGATAGGAGACTTATTGGGCACTTTGTCTTAAATTGATGGATCGCTCACACATTTATTCCATGTAGGATTCACTCACTCGAGGGAGGCCAGCAGCAATTTCATCTTTGCGTGTTGTGTCTGCTCACGAACCGCACCTCCTTACCCTCTCTATCAAGGATAATACATCAAAACTACATAATGGACGTTATTGAAAACTTAATTAATATCTTTGCTTTTTCCATCCTCCTAATATGTCATAGTTACTGCTCGTCGCTTGCGGAATTAGTGAAGAAATGTCAGACGACATAAAACCTTAATGGAGTGATGCAAGTCTAAAAGCGCCTACGATGATAAACGAGCCCGGAATGTTATCGTATTACTCTACTCTTGCTAGTACCTACCTAAATGTCAGAGAGTGCAATATCGCAATTTTCGGATATTTACAGAGATTTAAATCCAAATCGGTGCGATGCGTGATGCAATCGCATTGATGTCATTCACGAAATAGCCATCAATAAATAAATAAATACATTACTCGATAGGTATGTAAAATTTGAACTAGAAATCTGATTTCGAATTATACGCTGGCGAGCATAATATAATATGCATAGCAAGTGTGGACGAACGTGCTGCATATGATTTAATGTCACGTTCGATTTCGATTCGACGAACGCGAAAAAGTTTTCGGTGTGCTATACCAAACGGCGACCTTATCCGAGGTGTGGTCCTTTCGAAACAAGAGCCACGGGAGACGCCAGCACCCGCGCATTTTGAAAGTACCCCACACGCGTACTGCGTTCTGATAGTGGTTGGCTGTCGTGGAGTGGAAGGCAAGTATAAAAGCGCCTTCGACGGGCACCGTAATCATTGTATCAACAAGCAACCGAGCAACAAACACAACATGGCATTCAAGGTAAAGTCTCGAATGAGCGCAAGAAGCAATCAATTCCAATCAGAGTCATTCATTCGCAATCAATTACAAATTCTAATTTCAGTACGTCGTCTTCGCCGCTTTCATCGCCGCCGCCAGCGCTGGCCTCCTCCCAGCCGCGCCAGTCGCCTACCATGCAGCTCATGCGCCCCTCGCGTATGCCGCCCCAATTGCCAAGACAGTCGTTGCCGAGGCCTACGACCCGCATCCACAATACAACTACGGCTATGGCGTCGATGACCATTTAACCGGCGACAGCAAATCTGCTCAAGAACACCGCGACGGCGATGTCGTACAAGGCAGCTACTCTTTGGTCGATGCTGACGGTTTCAAGAGGACAGTCGAGTACACCGCTGACCCCGTGCACGGATTCAACGCTGTCGTGCACCGTGAACCCTTGGGCGTCAAGGTTGCCGCCCCAGTTATTGCCAAAGTAGCTGCACCCATCGCGTACGCCGCCCCCGCATACGCTGCCCCGGCATACGCTCACTATCATCATTAAGTTACGTTTGTAAATATTATTGTTTGATCTATTTCACATGTTGTTTTCCCGCTGTTCAATAAATTATTCTTTCATTACAAATACTCGATGCATTTGCATGTCAATTGATAGAAAACGAATTAATCCATCGGTACCGACGAAGAAAAAGAAGTAACCAGCAGGTGCGTTGTTTTCTTTTTAGCGGCTCTAGAGAAGCGAAGAACGTGACGCGAGCAAATGAATTCCGTCCACAAATCTCGCGCGCATCGCCAACAAACAGAGTGCGGATTAAAAAAGCGGTCGACGCGTTGGGCGTCAGATCAGAAATGGCAAGATAAATAGAATGGAAATACCAATGCCGCTGCAGCCGCTACCGCCGGCTGCCAACGTCAAATGCGTGGCGGCGTACAAAGAAAAACACGGCGGCGGCACAATGGATGTGCGGATGGGCGAAAAACGCCTTCATGCATAACACTGGGATGTGTTGACGACGCTCTCAAATAAAGCACGCGAAGAAGGAGGACGACGATCGAATTATGCGGATTGCGAAATCCTAATGTAATGTACTATGACGTATTGCGTTCGCTTCGAATCCTTGTATGCATTACAATAAAGTAGACGCGAAAGTGAGTTTGAAAGCACACCTTCTTTCTCCTTTATGTTTTCGTTAGCGGGGGCGTTCGTGTGTAGGTGCATATTTGTTTAGTGGCTCAATTGTAAGAGGATTATAATCTTAAATCTATGCAAATTCTTTGATAATTTAGAGTGTAACTTATCTCGTGCAAAATTTGAATTTTCCATTTACGAGACGTAAAATGCTGCAACTGCTTAGTTATACATACAAATTTAAACTTCCGGCCAATGTGCATTTTGATGAAGGCGTTTTAAGTGCCGGTGCGCTTTTAGTAAATTACCGGACTATTGATTACCCGCCTGCTGCTCGCCCACGTCGGAGGCGGTAGTGCAATCCACTAGTGCACCATGGTTTTATGTACTTTTTATACGGGGGCCGGTTGCGAATGAAGGAAGGAAGGAAACGAATCTTCTTGGTGCGCAGAAGGCGGCGGTGAAACGACGGACCGGCAGTCCGATGTCACACCACCGTCTCCAGCAGGCAGGGCTAGGCAAACGGGCGCGAGAATTTAAACCTTTGTTTGTTCACATAAATCTCAACAACTGAGCGAGAAGATGCAGTCGGTGGCGGCGGCGATGGTAATAAAAGCGAAGCGATAAAAAAAGCACAATAAAATTCAAACATAAACTGGATGAATCGCATTCAAAAACATTGTCGAGTTTCCGGCTTGTTTAAGGCTTGATTCAATTGCAAACAGCGTTCGTTCGTTCGTGAGCGCGCGCGCTTTCGCGATTCAATTATCTCGTCAAGTTTGCATTTTTCAATAATTTGCCCAACTCAATTAAACGAAGAATTTTGCAATGTTCAAGTTTCGTAAAAGTTTGCGTATGAAAAATGCTAATATCGCAGGTTAATGAACCATTAAACAATGCGTTCAAGTATATACCAAAAAGTTGGTAGGTATAGCCCGGCTAGCAAAAGTGAAATTTACGCTCTTCTGCCTTCCTTCCCGTCTTGGAATTGAACCATTACGTTTGAAATTTAATTAAACTTAACGCTGGCATCAAGAGCACCCATTTAATTTTCATTCACTTTTATATTCATTTATCTGGGCATTAATTAAGTCGCGACTACTCATAGCATTCGTACGCATCCGGCGGTGATAGTGCCCTAGTAGTGTCAAGGGCTGTTCATCTGCTGAACCGCGTTGCAAAAATATACAAGAGACAACCCACTTAAATGATAATCAAGTCTGAAGTGATCCCCAGTTTTTCACTAGCATTGTGCATGTGCAAAGTACGTATACGTATGCAGAGCGTGTGCGCGCGATGTGCAGCGAGTGCGAAATTAATGACGATTTAATTAGTCGCTGTTGGCGCTGCTGCTGGTGACTTCTTCTTCGGCAGCACGCCCAACAAAAGGGAAAAAAGAGAGACACCTAATGAAATTCGAACAGTACGTACGTTTGCTGCATACAAATTGGTCTCGGTCGTACAGTCAGTGTTTTCCTTTCGATGGCATTAATTATAATGAAATGTGTCATGTCGCGCGCGATGCGGTGATGTCGTGTGTACTCCTACTGCGTGCAGAATTTGCAATGTGCCAGCAAGCACCATAAACGTTGGCAGTGTATGCGCAGCCACCCCCGTAGTGCCTAGCGTAATATAATTATCCCTCGCTCTCGTGTATATTAATATATAGCTACGTTGTATTGTGAGTGAGCGCAACGCACGTCCAAATTTGCAAATGTCAAAATAGCGCATGCATAATAACAATATTGTTAGCACGTCGTGCACATTCTCTTCTTCCACGTGTGTCAGAACGTGCGCATCAACACTTTCTGTTCTTGAAATGGGCGTCGTCATTCGCGCGACATATTAAACCAACTAATATGTCAAAGACAAAAGTGGCACTCACCTCATTATTATACGGCGGCGCAATGGGCCCGTCGTTCGTCTCCCACTTGTTCGCGATGCGGATCGTCTCCGCGGTCTTCTCCTGGACAGATTTGCTGTCATCGAGAAGTGTTAATTCGTAAAACTCTTGGATATCTGAAAAAGAAGAAAACGAAATGAAATCAATCGGCAATAATAAAGATTATTGATAGTAGACGCGCGGCCAAATGAAATCGCCAAAAAAGAAAAGCTTGTTGACATTTGCTGTCACGAGGAGGACGAAAAAGAACAAGAATCCTTTTTATAAATCGACGTAATTCTGTTTGGGCGCGCAAGAAAACGAAGCAATCTCCTTTCGCCTCCTTCCGTATTCCACTCTTTTCGACAAATCAAATTTGATAAATGCAATTTACTCCTGTTCCTCGTTTGTGAGTCGCACAACTCTTCGCGTCTTCTCATCTCCTCCAATGTCCTTTTTTCGCACTACCTGAACATTGAAATCATTGTGAAACAGGGTTGTTTGCAATCATGCACAGCGCGTTGACTTCATAAAAAGTGCGCGCCGCACAGCAAAGCTGATAAGAGATATAAGATGGGTTTACATGTGAAGAAACCCTTAGTCAATCTATTTCACTTAAACGGACAGCCGTCCGAAGTTGCACAATATTTCACTGTCCGCCGGCAGTGTGCAATCTTCCGGTTGCTTTCCGAAATTTAAGGGTCTCCGTCGTGCGCGTTTTTCCAAAGTCCGTTCAACATTCCTTCCTCCGACGAGGAAAACATCTGCTCGAGTGGTAAGACTGTTCGCAAAGCTTCTTAATTTCGCCACGGTTTACATAATAAAACAGAGCCGCAACAAGGACGAGGCTGCCGCCGCCGGCCGCTGTAAACGCCTTCGTATTATCCGAGTGCAAAATACGGCATAATGGACGACGGCAAACGCGGAAAACGTGAGGCATCATAAGACCAACGTTTGCATAAAACTTGCATAACTGGCATAATATTATTCCATTCTTTGCAACTTCTTTCCGAGCGTAATATTGTAATAAATTAGGCCAGCGGGGAAATTAGCGCGGAAAATTCGATCGCAATTAAAGTCGCTTTCCTTGAGAAATTATCGCGTTAATAACCAGCTAATGGTTCTTTCAAAGAAGCCCGAAGAAGAGGAAAAAAACACATAAATGTTTTACTCGCCGCCATTTATTTTTTGTTGGCCGCGAAAAAGTGGATCAACCGCAAATGAAAATACGCATTCGCATCAAATCCATCATTCGTATTCCTTTGGCGCTACCGCCACCGCTGCTTCCGAATGCGATAATTAATCACATTCACAGGCACGCAAAACCGCAATGGTGATTGACATCAATAACATCAATAAAATACGTTCGCGACATTGCTATGATTGACGTTGACACATTCGAATATTTTGTCGATGTTTCACTTGGACGAATTATACCAAAAATAACCCTTGTTTCGTTACTCAAATTAGAAAATAACCCAAAATGTAATTTTTGGAATCAATCGTGGAAAAACAACGCGTCTAATCTTGACTGGCAACTTGGAAATTGCATTGCGGCGTTTCCCTTCTTTTTCCTCATTTTCCTTGCAATGCGAAAGAAGCGAGGACGCTGCGAGCGAATGCGGTAATTGAGAATTCGAAGCAAAGTTTTGCTGATATTGAGATTGCACGCTTCATTAATTCTTCGTCTAGTTTTCGGACGCCAAGCAAGCAATGAAATTGAGAGTTTCTATCGCGCCAATAGATCTATAATGTCTTTCTTATTTTCGGAAAGCCACGCTACTAACCAACTAAACACTGCACTGAAACCGCTGAAATGACACGCGAGGACTTTGAAACGGAATGAAATTACTTCCTTTTGTATTATTTCCCTTTCAATTTTTAAGCCCGAACATGAACGTCTAAAAAGCATAATCATTTTTTACGCATAGTTCTCGTTTACGCCAAGACCAAGACCAAGCAGCAGAAGAAGAAGAAGACGGCGCGGCGCGTTCTACTCTCGGTTTGTAACGAGTTTCCACTCGACTCGACGTGCAATAAATATCCGCAGTAGCGAAGTCGCGTGGCATGTTATTACATGGCCCCGGATTAAAAAAGCCTCATCGCTTCTCATCTCGTTTTCTCGCGTTCCGGTCGAGGACAATGGCTTTTCGTTGGCCAAATATAAAAATGCATAAATATTCTGAAATTTTACAACTTGTGCGCTAATTTGACATACTTTATTCCAAGTTAAATTTGCGCCACCATTAATTAACGTTTAACTATCTGGTGTGTTTATATCATTAAGCAATGAGAAAAATTAATGAAGTCTCTAAATGCGACGAGCAAGCGAGCAACGAACCGTGCGGCTGTTGGGATAAAGAAAAGGGCCACGTAATTAACTTGGAGTTTTAAGGGTGGCGGCGGGCACAGCTTCGGGGGTGTCTCGACTAAGTCTTATTTATACACCCGCCGGCTATAAACATAGGTCATCCGCACGTCTTCAAGCAATGAGGGCATAAGATCTCTAAGGCGCGTGTTATTACCAACAAAGCGGATTAGATATCAAACGAAAAACAACCTTTCTAGTGCTAAACCGGAAATTACTCAACTTTACAAATGCACTCTTAATGAAGCACCCATCAGCCGTTAAATTTTCGGCGTAAAATAATTAATTCAATTTGCTTTTCAACCCTTGGAATATCATATCGCGTAAAAATTATATCTGGGACGCATTTATCGATGGCAGAGTTTATGGCGATTGTAAAAAAGTGCTTCGGATGACATCCTTCCTGTAGGACATGATAGATAATAGAGGACGTAATTGAGTTATTGTGGTGAAAAGCGTTGCGACGTGACGGAAAACCGGGAATAGGACTGCTGCTGCTCGTGCTACTACTGCCATCGTCGTCATGATGTAAGATTTTCCGTTTCCGAGCCGTCCGTTTACGCGCACGTTCTTACTGAAATTCCCGCTTCGTTTCAGCGTCTGCGAGCGCAGCAGAACACGAATATCATATGTATCTACAAGCTATCCAGAGATACACAGAACATGACCAAGTTCAGAATGCAATACAATTCGAAATACGGGTGTGAGGAGGAAACGAGGGAAGTGCACTCGCTTCAGAGTGTTGGGATGATTCCCGGTCTCGTGCTCTTCTCCATCGATAGCACCACCACGCGTTGTTGGACTCCAAGGATTTGGAGTGAGGCAAGGACGTGCGGTGAAATTTTAATTTCCACCAACGTGGCTCGCGCCGTTTTGCGATTCGTATTCCGTGCGCTTCAATATGGGGTAGGACTGCTGGTTGCTCCCAAGGGATGCCAGCCACCTTCTTTGTTGTACTAAAAGTTCGGAAGGGAAACCTTCCGAAATACTTAATCCAATTGTAATTACGCGAAGTTGGAGCCGCAGTCAATAGATTTTAATTAATCGTAAATGAGAACTTTTGACGTTTACACAAAAACTTGGCCAAAGTGTAAATTGAAAAATTAGAGTCGATATTTTTTGCGGGCCGAGGTAATAATTTTATATGCATAATATGCGGAGAAAAATTGAACCAAACGTGAGATCGTAAAACAGGCACGAGCATGTTTGACAATAGATAGTAAATTGGAATGTAATCAAGATTGAAGACGGCCATAAAATTGGGATTCCCAACTAAGCCGAGCCAATGGAATGGTCCATTAGAGGGAGAGAGGTGCGGAGGCTCCATTACCTTTCCGCTTCCGAAATTTCATTCGTAAATGTTGGGCGATGCAGCAGCAGTAGCGGCAGCATGCGATGAAAAGCGATTTGCTTTCAGTTTCTAATTTAAAAATCTTCTTTATTCATGGGGACCATTCACAGCCGGAATCAATTTTCCAATGTGCTGATAAGACACAGTGTGCGTCTGCCGCCCCCAAAGTTTGATTAAACACTTTCGAATTAATCACCAACCAGGAGGGACTAGCAATTTTATATTAATTGTCCGTGCCGTAGCGGGAAAGACATTTTACTGTCGTGGTTTAGTAGCGAACAGGAAAGAAAACCACCAACCAGTTTTTCAGCATTATTCCCTCGGCTTCTACTCATCCTGATTAGTGAAGGAACTAATCGTGAACCTGACCGCATTTTCCATTATGTCGAAAGCAATTAGCAGGGATGCGAAAATACATCCCCAGTCTTGATACATTTTTAAGCAGGGACGTACGTAATGAACCACTTTCATCCCGTATTAATTAGGAGAAAACTTTGATGAACTGCGTGTATCATTAATTCACAACACTCGGTGGAAGTGCTTTCTGGTAATTTCCCGTCCGGTATTTGTTAAGTTCACGCACGTATTCGACTATCGCGTAAATGAATGGAAATTGGAAATGTGCAAAAACTGCAACTGATTTTCAGCAAACACTCGAGACTCCTCCTTGTCGGACGCAAAAAGAGCGCAGCGACTGTGGAATTGTTTTCCGTCCGGTGAAGCGTCAATAAAGTAATAAACTAACTTAAATTATTTATGCAAAGTCAATTTCGTGGTTTTCTGAATAGTTTCTAATCCCTCGGCCGCGTATTTCCCGAGTTTGCGCATCGGGTGAAAGTTTCGTATCAGTCAGTCAAATGGAGAGATACGATGTAGATGTAGTGCTCCGAGAGGAGTTGCACTGGGATTTATAATTCTCGTTCAACACTGATTTTGCACTCCGGAAGTGATAGAGCTCCGGGGTTGCGCGAAATCCCCGGACGTATTATCGTTTTTTCCCTATTCTCACTATGGTAATAGTGTTCCTTGCGAAAATGCCTCGAATGACATTTTTCCTCGCCGTATTCGAACAGCGTCAACTTAAAAACTAATTACCGTCGAAAATTGTATGTTAACAACGTTATCAGCCGATTGCCATTAAATAATATCGGCCGGCACAAATTGCAATTGAGAGTGTTAAGTGCAAATGCACTGCCAAAAACTTTTAATTAGTTTTTAATCGTTTATTAAAATCGCTGCCGGCCTATCAATTTGCACTAATGCTTTTTTACTATCGCAAAATGGAAATTCGATATTAAAAACGTAGGCACCAAATATCATCATACCAACATAGATTTTTAAACGAACCGCGTAAAAGCCCAAGTGGAAAATTCATAAAAATAATCATCTCTAATAGAAATATGAACTTTATAGTTTTACTTCGTTTTAGTCGAAACCTTTACTTGATTTTATTTTTTTTATTTTCAGCTAGTGCTGGCAAATAGCGTGGCATATTTTTACGAATTCTATATCGCCGTGTGCAGCTAGTGCTTTTATGCATTTCTCGATGTGATATGTATGAACACGCGTCGGATATGACTGAAAATGAAATCGCACTTGCTTGAATGGAACTGCTGAATTTTCTTCAGTTTCACACATTTTCGTTATTTCTCGACGAATATTTAATAATACGTGGTGACGAGTTTTCCGAAACAATTTTCCGCTGTCACAAATTCTTACAAATTTTAATTAACTACCCCATTTCGCGATCATAAATTCTTTGAAAAATTCCCAACGTAAATAAAATGCAAAACATGCTTAGAATGTCTTGTCAAGAATATAAAAGGTGAGTGAGTACTGGCGATGTTAAGGCTACGGGCTACATTTGCGCCACGTGTCTTGAGCGAAGTGGTGCGCGGAAAAAGCGACGAAGGAGAAAACAATGTTAATGGGATTAGTTAATGTTGTGTTTAATTCTGCGTGCGCGCTCATTTATAAAGTTAAAGCTGCAAGCAATGTACGTTTCCAACTTGAAATAATTTCGACTGAGACCATAAAGCTTCTCCTCGGAATGCGCAAAGGTAGCGAAATACTCCTCTTGTATTAATCAACTTCAAAAACGCGAGTGGCAATTTTACTTTTGCATCAATTTATGCCGCATTTTTCAAAACGTACCCAGCGAAAACCCAAAAGGGCTATAAATAAATCTGAATGCTAGCTGGACGGTTAGACGAGTCAGTTCATTACAAACTTTAATAAACCAGAAACACTTGAAGAACTTGCTCAATAACGGGCCAAAAAGTAAATAAGCCGTTTGGGGCCGGTGAGGATTATCCGCACGCCATTCAGGTACCCGCGTTATTTATGCATTTTTATCGCGAGAGGGCAATATGCACCCGCCACATATTTTATGATACGCCATGCGTTTCCACCTCGTTCGCAGTGCCACCGCGACACGGCACTTTCCGTTATGGTAGTTTGTCCTTTTAGTACTAAAGTTTTAGTTGCACCACGTGGAAGAGGAGCAGCAACTCGATGTGCTTTGCGGTCGTGCTAAAGCATGCGCTCTCTAATCGCGATGAACTACCACCACCACCTCTATGTGTGTTGCTCGCTGCTCTTGGCCTAGCCGTGGTGGCCATGGGAAAAAGTATTTTGATGAATAGTTGCTAAGGAACTTTGGAATTCGAGCAGAGTGCGCTCGGAAGGCTCAGGATAACGTTTGCCCGCACTAATGGGGACCTCCGCTCCTGGACCACTCGAAATACAGAGCTTTGTCCAGGTACAGGCCAACCATTAGTTTAATTTATATCGCTGCTCACACGCACGAAAAAACAACAACGGTCATCAATAATACAAAAGCATCCCGAATATGACAAGCTCTTAGATCTTTCCTTTAAGTACTTCCAAAGATGATATTATCGCGAAAATACTTTTTTGTTGTATAACAAAAAAACCGAGAATATTCCTTCTATTGTATTCCTTCAACAAATAGAATTGCTGTTTATATACCCTTAATAGTTTTAATACCCTGTTACTTCTTGTCTGGTATGACTAGAGCAAGTTGCATAACAGGGTTGTGTAGCCGTATAACATGCTCGTTAAACACATAAAGAAAGTTCTTTAGAGATGCAGTCAGTCAGGCGACCTTTTCCGTCTTTAACGATGCATTTAATAAACGGGTGAATCTTTGTCGACAGCGAGGATGGCGATGCGCGAATGGGAATTTTGCCGAGTAAAGCATAATATGTCAAACACGATATGGGGACTTTTCTTAGCAAAAAGTCATGAGGAGTTGTTACCTTCCTTTGGCGGATTATAGCCGTGCACTTCGCAGTAAGTTGTCGGTCCGTGGACGTGCTGCCCGGAAGATCCGGACGCCATGTTATCCACCTCGGCGGGCGGAAGTGCCGAGTCAATAGTGAAGAACGTCGCCTGCGAGCCGACGCGCTCACCGCCACCGGCGAGCAATTCCTGCCGGCGGCACTTGGCGCACCGCTTCATCTCGGCGCGTACGCGTAACAGCCACACCATACCAAAGAGGGCCATCTCTGGATGCCTCATGGCCGCAACGTTAACATGACCCGACTGCTGTCTGTCCGCAATGCACATGCCCTTAAAAAATTCGGCGCCAACGCAGTTTTTTTGCGATGAGCGAGTAGAGTTTGTTGTTTCACATCATGACACACCATGCGCAACGCGCTTTACTCCTCCGCTTGAATACGCTAACTCTACATTTGCGCTGAGTTGTTTAAAAGTACCCCCACTTGGTGTTTAGGTCATTTTCGACTCTACACGGCGCACCAACAGAGAGAAACAACATTAGTCTCAATTTGTCCAATTTGCAAAAGAAGCTCCACCGTTAAGCATCATCATCATCATGACAAGAAAAAAGCTACCCAGAACAATTGTCTTTGTATTTTTCTATGCGCATCTGTTTTACTACGTTTTTGGAATGTTGTTTTATGCTACTCGAGACATGCAAAGCTCGATTAAATATGAAAACATCTCTGAATACATTTCAGCCCGCTCGCAAACAGAGATAACCATGTTTTATACCTCTTCATTTGGAATATTTATCACGACACGCTCTTTCAGCGAGAAGGTCACCTCTTCAAATTTTTAGTTCAGCGCCCGGATATAAAATCTTTTATTACGCGAAACCCTAATAAAAATCTTTTTGTTTGTTTAAACTGTACTAATTTTTCGCCGCGAAGCACGCGTCCCAAAAACTTGAAATTACAATTCATGAATGTTTTCCGCCGTCTTGTTATTTTTCTGGCCGGAGAGATGGTGGTCGAGAGATAATCACACCTATCGAAAAAGTTTTAATGGACGCGAGTATGGCGCATCACGAAATAAGCAGAAAATCCCAGCGTTTGGCGCTCGAAGGGAATTTTTGACGAGCCAAAAAGTTGGTAAACTTTTACTATTTGCTAACACATTCATGCAATGAGAGACACCCCAGCCAACTTATAATGGACTCACAATGAGCTTCGCCGCAAACATACGTTGAATGCATACTAAACCGATAAAAACTGGAGGAAAATCAAATAAAAACCGATTGCAACCAATGGATAGACGAAATGTTTTACAGTCAATTTCTATGTGCGCCAACCGGGATAAAATGAAATTATCTAACAGAGTAATAAACGTGCTGAAAGCAAGTTTGTTGCAAGCTGCGCACGAAAATTAATCTTGTCTCTGCACGTTAAAAACCGCACAATGCAAGTTATGAGTAAAAAGATTCTAGCCGATCGATTAATGTAATTTTTCACCAAACAGCATTTATTTTGTTGTCAACCCTACGCGAGCGCAAGTATTACGTTGACAGTTAATAAAAACGAGCCGCATCATATGTTGTTAGTCGACGTTGTAGTTTTTGCCACTATTGGTATTAAAACTCCGCCATAAAAGCGTAATTCGCAAATTGTTTTCTGCTCTTTTTCCAACTTTGCAACCCCTTCGCCGAGCGTGAGCGAAAAAGTTATGCAGTAAATGTGAAACTTTACTTAAGCCGTAATTGATTTTTAGTAGGGTGTTGAAAAAGAAATATTAAAAAGCGCTTGAATATTCATAATTAAATTCACATAGTGCACAAATGGTCATCGGAAACTTTATGAATAATAATGTGGGCTGCATCTAGAACTTCCTAGTCACGTGCCCTTATAAACCACGCATCCCGTAGGTGTTTGATATTCAATTCCAGTCCATAGATGCCCACAATGCGCCGCGTAACCCAAGGTGGAGAAAAACAACACTGGGCGAGTGGAAAGCATCGAGTGTAAAATCGCAAATTGATTGCACGTACAGGTTCAGATTACCAAAAAAGGCCGCTGCCACCCTCGAGCCTAACGCACCGTAAAACAGTAATTACGCCACACGCAGACTGGAATGCAAATTCGATAACGACTCCAAGTGTATAAATACACATTTTATTGCTTTACTTCCTCCATTTCCTTGGCGAGACGCGAAAAAGGATAACGAGCGAAATCTACTTGTTGTAATCGGTAAAAATATCCCGATCAGCAGTTCAGTTCACTGCCAGTTCTTGAGTACGTTCGAAAGCTTACTTGTTTATTTGCCAACCGGATAAATTGAATGATACGAAATCAATATCTATTATTTGGATTCGTTGCAGAGCTGAATGACTCTTGAACCAGATGAAACTAATCTTGTGAAAAGCTTACAAATTTCAATAAAGTGTAGGGCCGCGCGCACGAATTGCTCTTGGGGGGCTAGCAATCAGTTAAACGCGAAGCATTTCGCGAATCGAACGACGCGTCGTTGTAGTCAGATCAATTGTTCGTCGTTTCTTTATTTACTCGGCTCGTTTTTCTTTCTTCCCGGTAGTGAATACTTACAAGACCTCGCAATGGATGTCAATGTCTCAAGTCGATTTCTAGCCTTCTTCTGCTATTGACATAAAACGCGATATTTTTACTTAAATCTTTCAAATATTACATTTTTCGTATTCTATCTAATTTCGAAATGCTTTTGTGAACGCAAAATCTAAAACGGATGAAGAATAATCTGACAAGAGGCATGTGCAATTGAGTTCGAACGTGACTTTTATCGATATCATACGAAATCGCTGATCTCCTAAACCCCATTATCGCAAAATGACCGAGAAGTGCAAACTTCATCAAATTTGATCCCGAAGAAAAACCATTGTTCTATTCTCGAATCCTTTAACCAATTTCTAATATTGAAATACTTACAACATAAATATGTATTTTACCGCAGTGATTTCATAATTAATTAATTACAAGCTGCGCGCGTGATTAATCACACAAGTTTGATCCTGGTCAGACTAATAGGAAGCAGCCCTCAAAAGCCCTTTGCAAGGGTCAACTAAAACGCTATTCAATTTATATTTCATTCGCCCCAATGTGATTTATAAGCGCGCAACACGTCGTAAATACTAATTGAATAATTTACGTATTCAATAAATAACAATTTGTAGTTGGCACTTGCCGACTGTGAATTCATAAAGGTCCTGAAAGTACGCAAAATGTGAGCGCAATTCTCATTGTTGCAACTGAAATTGGCAAGCGGCTTGCTGCTTTGTTCGCGTATGACGAGGGAGGGACATTTTGCGTTTAACGTCTCTTTGTGTCCCGTCAGTTATTTGCGTTGCATCACCTCAGACGTCAAGTTAATACTGCTTGTTTAATAGAAATTTACGAGCATATCAACGCCATTGAGTATAGTTTCATGTTGCAAATGAGTGCCCACTCGACATACTCTCGACTATTCGTCTGCCGTCTGGAGCGTATTCAATCAATTGCAATTTCGTGTTTTCCTAGCACTTTGTGTGCTGCGCGTGCGGTCGCATATAATGAAAGGAAATTCGCCGCAATTACAATTACTAAATATAATTATTCCGGACGTGGAGCGGCAGCAGCAACGACTGCAATTATATTTCAACTGAGCAACTCCAGAATCAACGGTGCGAAAATTACACGCGGACTTGCCTTCCTCGCGTTGCAGCAACGCTATAACTTTCCACCAGCACGTTTCATCTTTCCTCGTGTATTATTCATTTTATTCATACGTTACTTTTCCTCCTCATTTTGTTTCGAGTGTGTTTATAAAGTGGGAAAAAGCTCAATAAGAAATAAAGACGACGCTTGTTGAATATGACATCAAGGCGAACGGCAAGTCAGCGAGAGCATTAAAACGTCATTAAATGTTTTTTATCGTTTCGGAAAAGTCACCGGCGGAATCGTGAGTGTATTTCTCGCTTTGCTCTGCGGCTGAAAAAAACCGAGATGAAAATCCGCAGTGCCGCACGACCGGTGAACATTTTCAGATTTCATTTCGATATGAATATGCGCGCATTGCGTTTCTTAAAAGCGACACACAATCTTATCCATTATCCATCTCCTCTCCTCCTGCCCTATTTGGCTTTCCCGTATTCCCGATAGGGAACTCCGCACAAAGTCAGCGCCCAAGAATGAGAAACGCGACTGCACTACTCAACTCACTGTAAAACTTACTCGTTTCACGACTCGCGTTGCAATTGAATACATGCCAAAGCCGCATGTAAATCAAGAACGTTTCATTTGCAAATCCTTCGAGCACCGCACAATATTCTCAACTGAAATATTCCAATTCGTATTGCGACCGCGTGTGTGTACTGCGAGCCTAGGTACCTAGTTACAACAACGTCAAACACTTGACGGCAAAACTCGTTTCGAATGTGGGATGCGTAATGGAGTCTCGCGTCGTGCTGAGTAGGAAATGATCACATTAAGCATTTGAGTGCTAAATGAACGCGAAGGGTGGAATGACAAATAAACGTACGCTGCAGCGCACGAGCACTAATCACTCGAAACAACAACAACTCATTGGGTATTACGTTATCATGTTTGGCATAAGGTAATGAGTGAATATCAAAGCTGTGCAAACAAATGCTCTAATTACATCCATCACAGGCATTCGCTCTCTGTTCGTGGTGGCTTTCAGCCAACCGAGTATGCGATATTTTTAAGTCACCCCCAAAGTGTAATCCATCAATTATTTCGATGCGTTGCGAATGTCAATAAATCAAAATTATGTCACATAAATTAACTTAAATATTTACGCGGCCGAAAATAATTTGCTATCGGTCATTAACTATCCTGCCTATTGTTCGACGTCGTTTGTGCGCTACTTTGGCGCAAGTGTACGTTTCAGTAATAGAGCTGTCAATGGCTGAGATAAATATCATCGCGGGTCATTACCGTACCCGGAGCTTCGAGAACACAGAACGCCACCAGTATTTATGTTGTCCATATATACGGTGCTGTTGTAACCGCCTCCTACTTTAAATTCGCATTTGGTTGTATGAAAAAGATTTTGATTTGAAAATCTCCAATAACGTTCCCAAATAAACCGTACTTTTCGTAGAAATTCCATTTAACCTCGAAAATCCCTTCACGAGTAAATATTTATGAAATGAATATAAACGAGTATTATTCAACGCGCGAAAACAAAGCATAAAAGCGCAAATAAACAACCGTTGTACAATGCATGTAGTGCGAATGCATTATTGCTGCTGCATTGTTCCGAGTATTTTTCCGCATCGTGTTCAAACAATTAAGCTGCGCTTATTAAAGCACATGGACAACACGTACGCAACGGCCGCAATTGTTAAAATTGATATTTATTTCTCTTTGTTGGCACTGTGTTGGGTAAATAGGAATGGCTACTATGTTGCTGCTTTTCGGTAGGTGAATGCGAAAAAATACTAAATAAAACAATATACTCATTGTTTACTATCATTTTTTTGCCACATGTGAGATTGCAAAGCAGCAAATTCTTTTTTGCTAACACATTTCAAGTTCGATTAACTTTCAGCAACATTTCACCGTTACCAGTGCGGGAGGCGCACTGCACCACCGCGCTTTTCGAACTCTAACCAGAATGCTCTCTGCTCTTCGACGAGATGCGAAAAAAAACGAAAAAATAAATTATAATATATTCATGGCAAGATGCTATACTCGGTATATATAAATGGCAATAAGCAGGGCGATTCATATCGGGTTTATTTAAAGTTACGATTATTGCATCTACATTTCCAACCCGCCCAGGGACTAGACTTTTTTCATTTTCCAACATCTTTTTATCCTCGCGTCTTGCGCCTGCATTCTATCCACCCGCCCTGACAACCAAAATATTTTCCTGCCCTCTCGGCAGACACAAATGTATTCAGCAATATACAAAGTGTCTTGGAATATGCCTTCGAATAGCTTAAAATTAATTTTTGCACGATATAAAACATCCGGTACGATAAAAGATAATTTGTGGTGCACTTGAGGGGATTCGAAAATATAAATTGGAGAAGAGAATAATGAATAAATAGTACAAGTTCGGGGATGAAGAAATTAATTAAATTCCTTGCCTGTCCTCAGCGATATTGTTGCCATTGTATTGCGGTCTACCCGCCGCCAGCCGCTGCCGCTACACGCGCAAATTATGTCCGCGGCAACGGCGTAAATATTTTCACGTCAAATGACGATAGCGCCCAAGCTAGGCCTCGTGTTTTGTAACGTTTCAAGAAAAGCAAAGGTGCAGCCGCTTCGCCGCCACCGCCAACGACGACTTGAGGAAAACCCAAACAACAACAACGCCGCCGAATACCGCTAAGCGCTTTAGGGTCAGGCCGGTCGACGGTTGCACTAAAAGACCTCTAATGAAATTTACAACTAGCTTCCTGAGCGCAATTTCCTTCCCGAAAACACCAAACAGATTTTAGCCGAATTGTTTGCGCAGCGTGAGGCTAAAGTATTGCATAAAATAATTAACTTTCATTTAAAACAAATCCATTGCAATTCGAGCGTTTGAATTAAATATTAAATTTCATTTGGAATCATATTATGTCCGAACATATAACGCACGTTTCGATTTTGTGCGCATCGTGTCTGAATTAATCATTTTCAGCACACGGCTCGGCGCGGACACGAAAGAGAATAAAATATGTGAGAGATGCTTCGCCGCCTCACCACTTTTTCACAACCGCCGCCCGACGATGCCTACAACACCTCCGCAATGGCAAATCCCACGTTTGCGCACGAATTTATTCCCGTCACGTTCAACTGTTAATATCAGATTGGGAGCGATCTTAACACAGCCGGCCGGCCGACCAGCCGCCTCAGACCCGCCAAAGCAACCAATGCATATTTCTTGTTGGCTGCTCGCCGATTATTTAGCACAGCCGCGCACGTATCGAAATTCTCTCTTCGTAACGAAAGCTTTATGTCTTGTCGTGTCTTCGTTGCTTATTTCGTCTTCGTTTTTAGTAAAGTTTGCTGCGCCGCCTCTCGTATCCCGTTTTTTTCTTCATTATTTGCCAAAGATCGTGTGATCCTCCCGCGCACCATGAAAATATTAATACATAACGCGCGCTTCTGTTATTTTGCGCCCTCAGGCAAAGTTGATATTTCTTCTCGCGCAAAATTTTGTCGCTGTTTGCTGTCGTCCCGAAACGCATAATGCGGATTATGAACGTAACGAAAAATAAAATAACAAAACACGCAACACGGAAAATCATGAAAAACCCCCGCACGAAGGTAAATGGGGATTGTTAGCGCGCGCGCCCTTTTTAGGTGTATGTACATAATACACTTTTTCATCCCCTCGGGATCCGTACAATCAGAGAAAAGGCGGCTTTTGCAGATACAAACAGTCAAGTGATAAGATCGTATTTCGAGTTCGTTGCGCGCTTGTGTCGCACACTCGCTTGATGGCTTTTTCTATTGCGGGTTTGTTTGTTTGTTTGTTAGATATAAAAATATGATAACAAACTATACGCCAGCGAAAAATAAATGTCAAATTATGTTATTCTTTTTGCAGCTGATGCTAATTGAAGAAGTGTACAAGGATAATGAAGATGACTCAAGATTTTCATTGATATCGCACAGTAAAAGCGACTTTTAACGCAATGCATTCCCTTCAATAATAAATAACAAGACTAAAGCCGCTATTAATGCAATTGAAAATAAAATAAAGATTTGGATAATAAAAAGCACAAATATTTTGCTACCCCCCGTTGAACTGTAATGTATTGAAATTGCATTAAGCGCAATTTATGTATTTGAATGCGTAAATTGGAAAGTGGTGTGAAAAACACTCCAATAAAAGTATGCGATATCGCCGAGAGAAAAGGTAAATTCAATCTGCAAATATTTGGCTGACTTAACAAGATTCGCACACACGTCGGCGACTCCGAAGGGGTGGTGAAATGATTGCAATAAAGTGGCGCAGCGGCGGCGGCAACGGCTGGCGCAGATAACATATTTATGCCGTCATGACAATTGCGTACGATTGTCATCGCTGTTGTTGACTCGCATAACACGCACGCAAAAAGCACGTAAAATTAAACGTTGTTTGGCCAAAGGTTAGCGGAAATAAAATGTGACATTCGTATGCTAAGAAGTGACGGGGGCGCAAACGCGTGCCGCCTCATGAGGAAATTTACAATTTCGTGTAGAGCACGTTTAGGACAAACGAATCTCTCTCCTTCAAGTTGGCGCAAATTAAATGCAGCGAACGTGCCTTAATAAATCCGCATGAAAGGGTTGAATAAAATTTTTAATAAACCCAGCGCGCAACGTACAAAAGGATAGCCGAAGGGCGCACGACTCCTCTTCACATCGTGCTCCTTTTTCCGCCTCTTTCACACAAGCGCACCATGAGGTCCGAGGGGTGGGTTATGTCCGATGTCGCGTCGCGGAAAAATAATGCAGTCCGGGAAACGCGAATGCGCCGTGCCAGGAAAAGCACACAGCAAGCGAAAGAGGTAAAAGAAGGAAATCCCGGCCGAGTGTACATAAATCCAGAAATGGGTTCCGTCACAGATACTCTAACATCCGTTCAAGCATGAACCGGTGGCAGTATTAGCGCGACACGCACGCCAGTGGAGGAAAAGTTTAAAACTTTAGAAATGTTGAGGTAGGTGGAAAATATTCCGAGCGTACAATAGACTCGCAAGGTATTCATGCAAATAGAAAAACGCGCAAGAAGTGAACAAGTGCAAGTTATGAATATTTTACTAAAGGAAAACTTTGCTGTTGGTGCTGCCGAGTGAAAAACATTTTCAATAAGACTGAATACTTACAACTCTCTCGTATGCAAATATAGCTCGTAGGAAAATTGTGGAAATTGATAATTTTTGAGAGTTGTTTTCGTAAACATGCTTGGCACAATTGGTGTCAGCAATTTCATCCCTTCACTCTTGGTAATTTCCGGTGATACATCATAAAATGTTTAAAATTTCCTAAACTAATTGCGAAGTTCAGCGAACAACAAAAGAATTAAGCTAATAACATAGCACTAATAATAAAACGCAGCAATACTGAAATCCTGTTAAATCCGAACGCTGAAACTAAGTGACAATTACTGAAAGGACAAAGCGCGGTAGCAACTGTACGAAGAACAGAACATATAAAACTTAAATATCATAGCCACGTGGCTGGATACTCAACACGTACGGGCGAAAATACAATAACAAAATCGACGCAGCTCAAATAGTATTGTGTTCCGTTTCACATTTTATCAGATTCACCAGATAACCGAACTACGTGCATGGCTTGTTAATATCCGAACCGTTATGTGTGTCAATTATGCAAAAAGCTCGTGTAAATTATTAATCAGAATGCATAATAAAATTTTACAACTCGGCGGGCATAAATACACGAGATAAATAAAATGCATTAAATAATTGTATGCAAATTGATGATTAGCATTTTCCGGTCGTGTCGCAGCAACAGCAGGAGCGACAGGGTATGCAAAAACATCAGCAACACACCCTCGTAGTAGTCATACGTCTTGCTTACTTTAGTTTCATGAACGGGAAGATGGCGTCGACGACGAACGAGGAAATTATTTCAAGAGGGACCAAAAGCATTATTTCACCTCAACGTTTCGTCCTCTCTTCAGCGATAAAGAAAGAGCAGGACGTGTCCTCATAAATAAAATATCCTTTTGCGCGAGGATGCGCAGAATTTACGAGCATCACCAGTCGAACTGGCGAAGGTACAAAAAGTAATTTGATGCAAATGCTGCTTGCACTAAATTCATATTGCATTCGGAAACAAAATGAATATAAACAATTAATAACAACAGCACATGTGTTTTTCCGATGCATCAATACTCCCGTATAATATGCATGAGTGAATCTATTTTTTATACAAAAAACAGCCCATTGTGATTTGTCTATTTTGGCGCGTGCAAATATTATGCATTATTTTGATTTGCTGTGGGCAATACAGTCAGACATTCCGCATAATTGCAATTTTTCGCTCGTCGAACATATGAATAAATAATAAATTTTAAATGCGCACCACATTGCAAAAATGTTCATGTATTCATGTATACATTTTACGCGATTGCAAATCCCGGAAAAAATGGCTCACGCTTCGTTTACGCTGCATGCTGTACGCAGCATAACCCGGCCATAAGGACCGGAAGTGTTTCAACCCCCATCAACGTAACGCATTCTCCTTTAGTGCTCGCTCTTCCTTCATTTCGCTTGATGTATTCATCGTTCCCGGAAAATGCCGGAAACTCCGCATAGAGCTATTCCCTTTTTGGCATTCTGAGGATGTGCCTAAAATAGACAAAGGTATCTCTCATATCCCGATAGAAAATCAATTAAACCGTGTTCGAATTGCCAACACACATGTTACCGAATTTTCAAAACCGGGGAACAACAAATTCATCATCATCTTATTACTGCGCGCCACTGTGTTTGAATGCGTCTTCCGGAAGGGTGCGCGTTCTAATTAAGTTCTTCGACTGACTACCCTCCCTTCGTTCGACACGCACCCCATTATCGTATCGGAAAAGCTAAGCGCATATTATTATTCCCTTGATACACGATGAATGAATTGAGTCTTGAAACCTCGAAGAACGGCAAGAAGAAGAAGAACAAGAAATTCTCAACTTTATGCTGCCGGCACTTTCCGCACTATTTATTCCGAGCGCACCTCACCCTCACCGCGAGGGATGAGGAGCTAAGTCTTTCGCCTGTTATCTGGATCAAAGATTTTCTTTTATCTATGTGCTAACGAAGTAGGACAACTAATGTACCATAAACATAAAGACAACGATGACGATAAGAACAATTCTCATGAAATTAATTAAATTCCATTAATTTCGCTTTAATCTCATCGCCGAGAATGCTTTGATCTATTTCTTCCGCGTGCGCGCAATAGCGCACAATAGCTGATTGCAAATTGTAAACGCTAGAAAAACAACGAGCGAACAAAAATAATGGCATTCGAGGCGATAAAACACCAAACACCGGAGCCAAGCCACCTCCCGTAATAAAAGTCCGGGGATGTGTAATAAAGACGCCTTCTAGCGAATGATTTTCCGACCGCTTGTTCTATTGTAATGGATTTATGTTCGTACTTTTGTTAATTAACCGATGAAACGACGCATATTTATTCATTTGACCTCAAATATAAAACGCATCACCATTTCGCCAATGGGGCTGGTTTGCACCCTTAGTATGTGGCTTGTTCGTACTGCGAAAACTGTGAAAATCATTTGCACTGCCAGAGAACAATCTGAAAATTAGCAGGAAGCAAATTTTGAGTTCAATATTAGTTTTCGTAAAGTTTCGGCCTCGCGCAAATTACCACAAAATCAGCATGAGTTTAATCGCGAGTGCAAAAGAAGCTTTTCCACTGAATTTCTGATACGTTGGAGCAGAATGCTTCCTTCATGTTTCGTTCATGTTTTGTATGATGAGATATTCCACAACATTCAACATTTTATGTGAAATTCACTGAAATTTCTGACGCATGTTGTGGTTGAATCAAGAAAATATTTAAACAGTCTTTGAATACATTTCCAATGCTATCACTCATAACATTAAGGCAGCTGTCTTTTAAGAAAAATGTAATAAAATATAATACACTAGCTGTCTCGGCGAACTTCGTTTCGCCAAAAGGTGTTTCGTATGGATATAGCTGTCCGGGCGATCTCTGATCTCCTTGTCATTTACGTAGATATTTGTTTATATGCTGTTTATAAGATTCGGGCTCCCATTTTCTTGTGCTTATATTATGTTTTACCAATTTCTTTCAAGCCTTTCTGCCCGCTGTTTGTCGGTTTTATTAATTGTCTCTTTCCAATGTGCTGCTAGTTGAAATCTTTGTTCGTTATATTGTTCAATTTTTCTATCACAGTAGTTAACATTACTGTTTTAAAACAATACCAATTAATATTTTACTGTATGATTGATACAATTTAAACCTTCCCTATCCCGTTGTCTAACTGAATAAACCTAATTATATTGTTAAATCATTTAATATACGTCAAATTTCCCAGCAAACGTCGTATCGCCCTTGGATTGAACATTAATTTTTTTATAACCAACTCGCGTTCCATTATATAGTTTCAGTTGATTTGTAAGCGTGGTAGCTACCAAATGAATTTAAACCGCAATATTTCAAAAATTTGGAAAATAGCGTAATGATACTGGTTAGAAATTAGTTTTGTTAATGAAATTTAGTCTCATATCTTTCTACGAAAATACCAATAAAAGTCGCTATAAAAGCCGTCCAGTAGTTTTCATGAATTTCTTAAACTTTAATATAGGAATTTGCTTTATACATATATAGATTAACAATTTCACTCAATTTCTAACATTTTCTACAAATGAAAACAATTTGCACTCAGTGTTCATATTATCCTTAGTCTTACTTGCTAGCTTTGCAAATCTTAAAATGTAAACGTAGACTAACAATTATGACGAACATCTCCCGACCCTGTTGTCATTCTCTTTCTTTAATTTGGTAAAAATAACTTCCTTAGTTTGCTTATTCAAGTTATATCATTCAGACAGTGCTACACTATATTAAGTTAAGCGTGTTATATGCTTTCAAATATCGACATGCACACATGCCAAGCAGGTAAAACTATTATGAACTCGGGTGGTCGCTTTGGGTCGCTTTGAGAAAGGAAAACGTGGTGAATGAAGGAGTTGCTTTAAAATTTCGCATCTGTGGAATCACACCACTTTGAGCGTTAAGTCTTCGTCATCAGAGTGCGCCAGGGGTATTAGTGGCGACAAACACAAACATCGCAGCATTTTTATATATATAGATGAACATATAATATTCCATCTTTACGGTTACGTATGAGACAATTCAATTTGAACTTCTTTAACGCTAAAGTAAATAAATAGTTGAAAGATGAAACTGAAATGAAACATTTCTGAAAGAGTAGTGTACTTGTTATAAATGAAGTAAAACCGCTTCAAAGAAAAGTTGAAGAGAACGCTCTCATCTCGTTTCGCGTCTTTATGAAAACTTAATTTACTCAATTACCCGTACGCGCTGTTCAAAGTGGAAAAGTCTAGCAAAACTTTAATTTAATTGAAGAATGAGGCAAAAAAAAACGTGAATAATTTATGTTTGTATGCGCATTTATTTGTCTCTGCGTGTGCCTCGTTTTATTGCAATTTTATTGCACTTTTATTTCAACTCGCAACGAAGACAAATGAAACAAACGCTCCTGCCGCCTCCGACGACGACCGAATGCAACGTTGCTCTGCCTTTTGCACCAGCCAAAGACGGCCAAACAATGCCAATTTGTTCAATTCGACAAATGGATTTATTCGGGGACAAGCAGCGTACCAATTGAAATATATTCCGAAAGGGTCTCCACTCCTTTTTTCTCATCCCTTTGCTCCTTGTTTCATTTGTAAATGAACTACACTTTTAGATTTAGCAACTCTATAAGAACTTGCCGTATCATTTGTATGAACTACACGTAAATTTATCACCTTGACTAAAAAACCGCCCCGAATGCCAAGTTGGAACAAAGAGGTGAACAAAAAATGAGCAACTCGAAGCACCGCGAAATGTAAACTAAACAACTACCACCTAAATAGTGATATTTACCTCTCTCAACGTCAAGCAAGTCATCTCGTATTGTGTACGAATGGCCGTTAAAGTTTGCCGTATAAATCAGAATTCTATGGCAAAGTTTTCAAAGTGTCGTTTTCTATGGCAACAACGACGACGCTGCCGGTGGCGGCAGCAAGTTTTATAAACTAATAATTCTTGTAATGCATGTTTTTCCGAGTACTTTGCGAATTTCTATAAACACGCAACAAAAACATGGAATGCGTAATAATTTCGGGCTTCGGTCATAAATATTTCGTCCGCATGAAGTTTTTCCGGGCCTGAATAATGGCTGCGTTTTTTGATACAACCGGAAGTATTGCATTGTACGAACGCACGCATTGTATTAAGAGAGCCCGAGATCATTTTTCAGCATTTTCTTTAGTCTTTCATTGCGTTCGTGAGAGGCGGCATGCTTGATTTATTCGCGAGCATCCCGCATCACGAATTCCATATCAAATAATTCGACCGGAAAATTTGCGCGCTGATTTCCTTATCTACACATGCAGATAATTAAAATCGCTTTGTTGTGTTATTAGTCAAATAAATACCAGCGTGTTCGAAATTACGCGCAAACAATCGCTGCGAATTTCGAGCGGCGCAAAAAGGGTGTGAGAAATGTACGCAATATTTAATTGAAATATCTGCTGTTGATGCGCGGTTGAAAACGTAATAAATACTTGGCGACTTTCAGTTACACAGTGAATTAATTTAATTAAAACTTAATTATGAATAGCGTGCAATGCGTTTAGCTGTAAATGATATTGAATTCTCGTCGGTTTTGCGCATGCAAAATGAGTGTTTTCTTTAATTTCCTCGACGGCGTGCGCGCGCGAACTCGACGTTTATTTTGCTTCTTGGGGCAAAACGGCGATAACGTCGCAAGAGACAACAAAGTGCAATTACACAGTCGGCGCTAAGTACGTTCCGTTCAGTAGTCGTTCCGAGGGTGAATCGTTGACAACGGCGGCTAACTGAAACTTTTACTGCTATCTGAACGAACAACATTCAACCATGCTGTTTCATTTCCACTTGGCCGCCTCCTCCGCGTCTTCTCATCCACGTCGTCCTGTTTTTCTCTTCATTTTGCGCCTTAAGCTGCTAGTGCAATGAAACGCAACAAGGCAAAAAGGCGAGACAAAAGTAAAAAGTCGCAAAAAAAGCATGAAGCTTCAAAACAAAGACTGCGATAAAGTGAAAAGTGACGCGTCGTGGGAATTAAAAATGGTCGTATGTATTTTATAGATAAAAGCGCAACTCGGCACATGCTTTTTTATATAATGTCAGTCATATTTTATGTAAATTTCCATCCATAATGGATATCCTCTTCTCTTTTCTGTCATGTATTACCGAAGAGCAAAGTGCACTTCAATGCGAGTAGCAGTAGCATAGCATAATAATAATCATTGTCGGAAGAATATGCTGATAGAGGAATTGATTAAATGCTTTTATCCTATCATATTTCACTATCAACTCTTGTACACTCTCTGTCAGCGTAGTTAAAATTGATCGTGATCGAGAAGCGAGCAAGTTCGCAATGCGCATTCGATGAAGATAAATCGAAAAAATAATGCTAAATATTTGCTTTGCTTTCAAAACAGGAAATGCGAATGCGAAGCGCGCACGTCGTAATAGTAAGTGTACTTTACGATTATAAGAAGTGGAGCGAGCGCAAGGGCATTTTCAAAATAACAACAACATACCGCAAATGCTTCAGTTGCAATGCGCACAACACGGTGGAATTATGAGCGTGAATTTAACAGACGATTAAACTACATTCACGTTAAATGCGCGCCAACTTTACGGCTGACACATTCAACTAAGTAAAATCCAACAAGTTCCGCCATGTTTTTGTTGTTTTGTTTTTGAAAAATAAATCTGGTTTTAATTTAAAAATCGACGAAAGCAAATCTCTAAGGACGAAAATTTGATTGGGTCGTGAACCCAATTTTTACGCAACCCTCGTGGGTGTCATAAAAACTTGACGACAATACAAAATATGCAATAATTTTTTACTCCCCATAAGATAATAAATGGATGAATGGATCACCTTTCGTGTGAGTGTGCTTGGAAAATCTCGCGCAATAAATTTCGGAGGAAATTAACGAAGCATCAAGTAAAACTACACGCGTGCAATGCGCTCCAAGATTTATCGACATTCACCGCCCGGAATTCCGCGCTTCGCAAAGGTACGTACAATGGTAATAAAAGGGAGCGCACCAAGCTACATTATCGACTTTCGTCTAGCATTCAGCCACCGACTGCCAATAAATCCTCAAGATTCTGTCTTTGCAATCATTACAAAAGCCATTATAAAAGTTTAATTTCAAGTCGAGAAAGCTAATAAAATAATTTACTCTGTCGTCAACAACAAGACTCGTTTTTTTCCATACACGTTCGACCCACGGTGCATTTGCAGAATTAAATTATACAGAACATTGGACAGTTAATCAAGAACTCCGCCGCCGCCTCTTTTTGTTGTCGTCAGACCCACATCAAATGTTAAATGGCCGAAATTCCGGCACAGCTAATTACGTCAATTTGCTCAATGACGGCGGCAACAAAAGACCAAAAAAATGCTCGAGTGCAGGTGCATCGTCTGTTACTCATTAAATCATTATTTATTCAACGCAAGCGTTGTCAAGAATAGCGTAGCACCATCTGTAGTATGCAAATTGACCGAGGGCGGCTCGTTAAAAAGATATAAAATGAGGGTGGATTTGCGAATTACGACATGCTGTTCAAGGGTCGCGCTCTTAATTTGTTGTAAAGTCAGGCATTATACAAAAACGTTTTCAGCGCGTTGTTGATTAATTAAATTTGCCGGTGGTGGGGTGAATTCAATAACGAAATTAATGATAAGCAAGCAAGCAGCGTTGTAATGACATCATTTGCGCACGCGGCCATAATAAGATGCCGCCGCCGCCATCACCATCCCCATCTCGCTACCGCCTCTAACACGCTTTCTCTCATTGTTATGGCAAGCAATAACGCGAGCAAACGTCCAACGCATAAAATTAAGTTGCCAACTTTAACTATGTGGACATATTGTGATAACTAATTAAGAGCTTTGCGGCGGCGGCAAACGATACACGTTTCACCAGTGTGCGCAATGTTGTGGATTTGCGGTGCACAAACGCGCGCCCTCGCGTACTTTCAGATAAGAGCTTTACAGTGCAATAATGTGGCTGAATCTGAATTATGATCTCTTAAAGTGTTTGTCGCGAATTGTTCGTTCGTTACACGTGGGGGCCGGAAACTTAAGGAACTGCTTGCCCTACCCGCGCTCGACCACCTGAAATCCCGAACGCGAGAAATTCAAGATTAAAGCAATAAAATGCATGAATTAACAAAAAGAAGGGTTGAGTACGAAACGGCATGCGCATAATGTTTAATTGCAACGCATTAAAGTCATCATAAAATGTTGGTTTATATTGTCATTATACTTAAATTCCTTCTCGCTCTCCACATCTCTAAATGTTTGGCATATTGTCGTAAAATTTAGTAAAATTTTTGCATATTATGCGTCAGCGAAATCGCAAAAATTACATACGATAATAACCCTTATTTAGCGCTGGCGAATATACAACCAACAACATGAAATACGTCGCGCTCCACCGAAGGGGAATGGAAATAATCAAAATGGAAACGTCATGGGACAATTCCAACGGAAATTTTTGCAATAAATTTTATTGCCTCTGCTTCGGTCATAAATCTAGCGGGCGCGGGGACTTCTTGCATCGCATTTACATCGCGACCCGGAGTATATTCAAAAAGCTTCTTCATTTTACCGTGGCGCACATATGGTGCATAAACATTTTCGTTCGGGGGCGGTCAGAATAAATCCTCAAGTGACGTGAGAACTACCACATCATTAAAATGCTTTATGCGGCTGCACTATTTTCAGGAAAAAATACGCGGCGCGTATCCCGGATTAGTGTATTTGCATTTCAGCAAAAGTACTTTTGACGCGCTTTGTATTAATATATTCCATTGCATTCGTCGGCGGCAGTGGCAGTGGCGGCGGCGCCAATATAAATATTGCTCGTTCCTGTGAACTTTGGTCGAGTGAACTTCGTCTTGTTTCCGGTTGCTGTCTGCAGCGTTAAGAAGCCCCAAGTGTTTTTATTATGCTAATCCATCGCTTTAAGGATTTCTCTTAGGCGCTACTTAATGATGTTTTTCCCGCCGCGAGTGTCGAAAGCCCGCGAATGATCTCAATTTGCGAGCGCGCATTCCCTGCACGAATGCAGGACGACGTTTCATTTCGCGCGCTTCGCCAACTTCCATTACGAATAAGATGGTCATCAATACAAGTGCTGAAAAGCATTCCAGCGCACAGTTCGAAATACGTTCAACTATTTCCAATGCATGTGAAAATATTGCAGAAATTTCATTGCATTCTGAGATCGCAAAGTATTTAAGAAAAAGTGTCCTTTCGACTTTTACCATGCGTGAAAAATTTCATTAGTACGTAATTCGTATTCCTATATCGTATTACTAGAATATTAATATAAATTCTCGTAAATTTAATTAAAAATGACATTTACTCGAAGCTATTTTTGTTTATACGATAAGCGCATTGAATAATTTAATATCGCTGGCAATCAAGCGGCTTTATCGATTTCGTTACCAAAATAATGCAAATTGCAATTTTTGCCTGGCGAACGTAACGTACCTAATATTATAATAATTCCATTTTGTAAATACAAATATCATTGAAATTAATGACAATATTCATTTGCGTTGCGTATCATTCCGCATATTAATACCCGATGTAAACAAATCCAAACTTATGACAGGCGGATATTATATCATATTATTCGCATTTCACATCATATTTATTTAATAAAAACGCATCAACTATGCGCATTCGAAATGCGTAAACTTTGTAAAAACAAGTTTGCTTTCTTTGCAATAGAATAAATACGTTCGCCGCATCACATCGTATTTTTTCAACGCAATTGTCTTTTAGTTTGCTTAAGCGTTCCCAAACGACGGGTGAAATAATACTTTGCATTTTTCTCGATTAATATACTTTTCCGCGAGAATCGCCACCAAAAAAACTAATATCTTATAGAAATTGGAAGCGCCTAAACTTGTTGTTAATTCTAAGGCTAATAAAAACAACCCCCATATATGAAAAATTAATGAGCCGCTATTTAAGCTCAACGCCCGTTGATATCATCGTGGAAATGCAATTTGCTCTCAAAAGCTGAAGAAAGGGTAAACAACATCTGTTCTAGTTCCCTCTTCTGCGCCATGTTATATTTACTTATGCCCCCTGACCGTATATTGCGGTCTTCATACTGCCGCCTTCAACCGCCTCTCCGAGATCCTAGAACTCTATTTCGAGTGCGCAGAACGTGCGGTCAGTTTTGTCCTCAACTTCTCCACGAGTGCAATGCGCGTTTCCTGCACTATGTAAACAGACGATAAAATGTGCTTATCCCTCGGGCCCGATGATGACATCTTCAAATAACGCGCGGTTCTGTTTAGGTTGTCGAAATATTTGACCATTACGCAAAGCACTTTTGTCCGCGCCACACGCGTCTAATTATCAAAGCGAGAACAAAGCGAATTTTTCAATTATTGAATGCAAATTGAATCAATACACAATCACCGTAACTAATTAATTATAACACAGCCTCGTACCCGACTTCTCACACCAATTGCGCATATTGCGATTAATTAATCCTCGTAATTAATGCGGCGTTGATTATTACGCGTGCTCGTATTGTATGCGTGACTAGTTAACAAATTATAAATTAATACACGCTCAACTTGAAATTATGATAATTTCGCGCGTCAAGCTTAATTGTACCCCAATTAAAACGCAATTCAATACGCTTGATGGAAAGTTCAGAAAGTACTTTCAAACTTTTCATTATTCCCGTATAGGAAAACAAGAGCAAGCGATATTTTGAAAAATTCATAAAATAAAATAAAATCATCCTTCCTATTAATTTCCATTTCATCCTTCAATAAATAAGTGACGTAATTGGTGTATAAATAAGATGGGCAATCTTGGAGCATACGATGCCAAGTATTTTGATCGTTTTCGGGGGCGGCTGTTGCGGTATAGCGTATTGATTTTGGCACATCACTCGTGCACCCCATGCGCACCCCGTTCATCAAACACGCCGTCGAGTTATCATCATCCGCGTGTGCGGGTGAATGATATTAGTGTGTTATCATCATCATCGTCGTCGTCCTCATCGGAGAGGCGGCAAGCAATTGACGAGAGACGTCGCGTAACGACGACGAGGAAAAAATATCGTGCCAACAAGCAAACTATTTGCATGAAACGAAATTTGATTGATGCCTTCCGCTATTGATTTAGCAATCGCACCGGAATTTTTTCATTGCGTTCAATAAAAAGGACATTAACTCACCTCACACCCCGTTTTCCATAAAAAAAGAAAACGGTGCAAGAACCAAAAATGCACAAAACATAAAAACTCTCCGGACTGAATGAATTAATGAATCATGAAACACGCTCCGTGCTGCTTATCAGAATCGGATAACCTTTTAAACTGTTAATTAATTATTCTTTGAAACTTGCTACTTTCATGGGGGGCATGGTGGTAGTAGAAATGCAGGTAGCACAATTTTGCCATCCTTCATAATATACGAACGGCTCGGTGTTTTTCGCGTTTGCACCAAACTTTTATGAAAATGCATCTCTCAGCACTTGAAAAATCAGTCGATTAAGCATTTTTGGTTTTAAATTAATTTCCGCCAAGTCGACGAATTTCGCAAACAAAATTTAGATCACTGCCTGAATACATTTTACCATTAGCAGTTCATATTTTAAAGTGGCACCGACGCGAAGAGAGAGCGCAAAAATATTTTAATGAAAAACTAACAAACAAAGCGAAATTAATAACTGGAACGCAGAATGAGAATCAAAGCACGAAAGCCGGGCGAAAAAACAACACAGCCGAGTGAGAGTGGAGCAGCAGCCACTATGTGCAAAAAGTATCTTAAAAGCCCACTGCTCCCATTATTATTCATTGTGCATAGGTAGTGAATACTTTCGAAACGAAAGCCAAGCGATCTGTTTGCATTTAACAGCCGCCCGTTAATAACGCGTTGGTGTGCGCGGAGCTGGTTGCACATATTTGAAATTTGAATGCTGCTAGGCGGCAGGCAGACGGCCATCATCACCCACCACCAGCAGCATCAGCCCAGCGCGCAAATGAGTGACTCGGTGAATGAATGAATGAATAAAATCTCGAGCTCTCCGAGGTAATTTTTCATTGTTACATTTCCGGGACGTGCCGCATTTCCGCTTGTCATGAAGGCCGACATATTAGCCGCCCTCAAGACTAAATAAATAATTGATAGCAATCTGTCTCCTATTTGAGAACACACATCCGGTTCCGCTTTTTCATTTAACTTTTTAACTTTCCATCCCACTTGCCCCCGAATTCAACATTTCGCATTTTTATTTATGTTATGATACTCGTGTTAAATAGTCCATAAAGAGATTACGATGGACAAAAACGAAGGTAGTAAAACTATTCAAGGATTATGTTTTATCACCGGGTTGCGCGCATAACTTATAATAAATATTTTCCAAAAACCTGGACGACCCAGACGCCCTCTGCAACGAAATAAAAACACCACCACCACCAACAACAACAGCGGGTTGGTTATTTTCCTTTGCTTCAACGCTTCGTTCGTTCCAAACGCTTTGCGAAAAGCTGTAAAACGCGAAAAACCTTTCTCGAACAATATCTGACGCTATACGTCATCCGATGGCAAACGATGCAATGCAGCTTTATGGCGGCCCCATTGCTTTTTGTTTCGGTTATGTTGCCGCCACCCCCCCAGAAAAAAAAATATATACCTAACGCACAAACAGCCATGCTCAGAAAAGAATTCCTTTGCGCGTAAATGACATTTTCGCATCGTAGAAAATTCATATTTGCTCTGCAATAAATATTTGCCAAATGACTTTTGATAGCGTACTTAATAAAATGTCGATGAAGAAGCAGTGCAAACGCGAACGGGGCCTATCAATAATCACACAAACAACGCGCGAGGGTTGGAAATATAATCAAATCGCGCATGCGTACACCGCCATTGATGGATGACTGCTACGTTTTAATATCCACTCAAAGTACGGAATTTTCTCCAGTTATATCACGTCCCGCATTTTTTATCCATAATACTCGACTCGCGCTTCGAACGTGCCTTTTATAACTTTGAACAACATCAAAAACGCAGCTGCAAATCGAATGAATTTCGAATTTGCAATAAAACAACCCCTTTTCTCTCTTTTCGCGCCGGCGTGTGGTGAGCTCCACTGTTATCACAACATGCGATTTAATCATTGCGTTGGTGGGATAGTCCGATAATGCAAATGATATTGATATTAATTTAAAATTACATTGCGATTTACATGCATTTCACATCCCGATTGATAATTGGATTTCTCACGTTGCGGAAGGCTTGTTCATCGATATGCATTGGTTATGAATAACGATCGAAATGCTGGTGTGTAACACAACGCAACTGATAGCGCAAGGATAACAATAACCGGAGGATACTCTGATCATGATCGGAAATGATGCAATAACTATGCACAAATGCAGTCGACCGATAGTGCGATCGGCGCGTTTCTTTAATGCGCGCTAAATTGATTCGGATGATGCACTCGCGCATTAGCAGCGCGCTGATAAACTTTATTAAAAGTGCACCGCTCGAGGCCAAACAGCCGTGATATTCAATATTCTGTTACGCTGCAAGCCAGCGTTAATAAATTCTGAAGCCGCTTGCACATTTTTCATCGACAACGACACAAAAAAAGAAGGGCAAAAACACCCTTTGCGATCAGAAACACTACGCGACTACTTAAAACGTCAACTCCCGCCGATGGAACTAATCAATCAAGGAATAATGCAAAAATGTTCTTTCTTCGCGTGAATTACTCAACTTTACTTTACAATATTTAAGTTTTACTCGCAATGCAAAGAGTTGGGCAACGAGGTAAAAGCAAAATTAAGATGTTGCCACGCGTAATTTATGTAAGTGCTTATGTGTCGTCGGAACGGATTTCATGCGCGCCGGAAACGGAATGAATTAAAATCAAGTGACACGAGGGCGGCGATGGCGGCGGCGGCTGTGAGCGCAGGAGGGTAGGGCGGCGAAGACATTTGCTTTAAGTGCTTGCTTGCGGCAGTAGTCAACCTGCTGCTGCTGTACGTATTCCGTGCTTATTCGTTCAGTTAAATTTAACTCGAAATGAGAAGAGATCTGAAGCGCGTAAAAACCGCCTCCAGTGTGTCGATATTTGATTGACAAGACGAGGCACATTCCCGCAGGCGCTTTGCAAATTACAATTTTTCAGCGAAATAAAAAAAATGTTTTTACAAACTCTATATTAGAATATGATGATCCAACTGAAAACGCAATAACTGCCAATGGGGCGGAAATCTGAATATGTGAAGAGCTTTTTTACGATCAGTGCCCGAGGGTGTGCTCGCTGCAGTCAGGTATAAAGTGCGTTGACGCAGTCATCCTCGTAATTTCAGGATTAAACTGACAAATTCACTGGCATTCACTGCCTAATTGATGAGTAATAGCGCGTACGTTCATTTACAGTGCGCGCGGAAAATTCAATTTCCAGATCAATAAAAACTTGACCGTGTTTAAAATATGAGCACTCAACTGATTTGTCTTAAATGCCATCAAAAAAGTTTTCTTATTTCGCACGTTGGGGAGGAAAAACACAACATCAAACTTTTCCGCCACCGACGACTACTGAAGTTGTTCGCATTCTTGTCCAACACGCTCATCACGTTTCCATCTCGCAACCCTTAGCTATTAAATATTGAAGTGGTAGTGAGTTCGACTAGTGCAAAGTGTTAGCTAATAAATTCAACGTAGCAGGCGCAGCAGCACAGGTACAAAAAGCGATTACAAGTTTTCCGCCGGTCCGCGAACCAAGGCTGGCGGAAAAACCGAAAATGGAAAACCGCCTACGCCTTTCACTGTTTTACTAATGTACACAATTCCGAGTTCGCGCGCCGTGCGTAACTTTCTGATACTGCGGGAAATTGAAATGGAAAACTTTTGGTTTCTCAAACTTTGATTTTGTTTCACGTCCGTGTAATCCCCGAAAAAATACGAGTAATACATGTAAACATAAAAGAAATTAAACTTTTCGGAAAAGTAGAAAAAACGATAAGTAATACGTTTTCACGCAATTTACAAGTTGCAGCTGCTGGGCGGATGGAAAATATTATCGTGTAAACATTAGCCACACCTTGTTTTTCCAACACTCTCGTTGCTTAATTAAATCTTTCTTTGTCCGTGCATATATTCCGCAAATGCTAAGGCGCATACGTAAATTACTTGAATTTCATATTTCAGCATTCAGCAAAAAACAAAGGGTGACCGCTCTCTGTGAAAATATGAGCATCTAGTACCAAAAAGCGTAATTAATTTATGTAAACTTAGCATCGCGAAAACGAAAAATTAATCAATTCACGGTTAGTTTTTGTGCGTAAATCTTTTGAGTACTTTATCTCAACCTCAAAATCTGTGAAAATTTCGTGAGAATTTCATCATGAAGCTCGTTAAGTCCATAAAGTACAGGCAGTGTATATATTTCAAGCCTTGCACATTACTTTAAAATAAAACACACGCTTTATTGTTCAGGATTGTGTGCGGTTTCATGTGTCGAGAGAGGATACAAAGTCACTCTATGAGCTTTACACTGTCGCAGTAACATTCTTGCTATTCGTGCGCGTTCATATATTTCATGCTTTTTCATTTTACACTATCTTGACTCACGAGACTCGAAAGTCATTCTGTCTGTGAAATAGTATCATTCAAATCTATCTCCACCCGCAACTCGTGATAATCAACTGTAAAATATTCGCAATATAAATTACAACACAAAAAAGAATTCAATAAAAAGTTGCACTTCAAATAAATGTAATGTTCACAACGAGAACAAGGGATTAATAAATTCTAATGGAAAGCGAGTAATTGCGAAATAAAATGTGAAGTAATTCATACTCGCGTTTGTTTCAAAGTCCGGTTATTGTTTAATGATGAAATAAATTTAATGACGCGGCATAAAGGCTTTCAAACAAGTATAAACTCTTTTGCAATATAGCATATAATTATAGCAACCATGTTTTTTAGAACGTGTACGTATGTGAAATAATTAAATATTTCATACTCAAACTAATGAGCTTACTGCTTATTGACGCATAAGCTCATGTATTATTCATTCCGCACATAATTTTCCTATCAATCACGCTTAATTATTAATTACACCCTCCATACGCGATTACGGTGATTATGGAATAATTACTCGCGTACGCGAAAATAAAAGATAGGATTACGAAGGCGGCAATTTACTTAATAAGAAGGCATCACGGCCACCTTCGGCAGCAGCGATTAAACGCACCCTCTCTACACCTGCCCCCCAAGGAATGCGGCCGTCACGTCTTCACCCGCCTCCTTTTAAAACCCACACCTCGCGCACAGCATTCATTAAATAACAATCAGCAACGCGCGCGCGCTTGCACCATTTCCCCATTGGCGTCGTTATCATCATCATAACCATCATTATCAGCCGAATTCCGCGCCGCCGTTCGAATGTTGGTATAATACACTGAGATCTAATCTCTTCTAAAATATTGCAAATTTCTTCTCAACTTTTCTATTTATGTCTTTTCTTGAAAAACTACGTTTACGAATTAAATTGAAACGGATAAACGTGTAAGGATAACCTAATCAAGCGTGCGCTTCAATTGCATTTCCGTCTTTTCGCCGTACACGACAATTGAGCAAGATGCGTAAATGCGATCAGGGTAAAAGACTTTGAGAAGCCAACAACTCGTATGCACCGAATGCATAAAGCGTCAAAAGTATGCAGACGTCGTTTATGCATGTCCTGATCTCACGTTTCACTCGACAGAATGTCAAAAGATATTGCACGTGACACAACTTTTAAGCATTCAATAATACAGCTGGGAATACAAAAATTGTTTATGCGATATGCGCTCCATGTATGGTAAATATTTATGGAAATTTATTAATATTGAATGAACGCTATTCCTTCAAAGCAAAACTTCTGCACGCATCGTTAACAAACTACAACTGCGAAATGCGAGGAGCGCGTATAAAAGCGTGCGCTCTAAACGAGCGCGTTATTAATGTCGGTTGGCAAAGTTTTAGTGGTCATCGCTCAAGTCCAAGCACATAACACATATCTTCATATGTAAGCGAATTCAAGCCATAACTTAATTCTGCAACTATTCAAACGCTCTTAATTTGTGGTGAAACTAAATATTCTGCGATGAGTGCTAGAAGTAATTCAACCGATAAACGTTTTGCGCCGCGCAATGTGGAAAAGTTTGATATAATTTTCCTGTAGGTGGCACAAATGCGTTTGGCAGGCCGGTACGAGTATTTGCCAAGGGGTTACTCACAAATACCCATCGGGTGCCAAGCATAAGCGAAGCAAACTTCCCTTGCCGTTTACAGCAAAAATAAAATAAAAGCGTAAAACACGTACGGTGAAAGGCTCGTCGTTTAAAGAGGTGCGATTATTATTGCACAGGATTTTTCCGGGCGCGCAAGTCACTCAAACGAGAGCGGCAGCAAAGTCTGCATCTGACAGATGTTCGTCTGGAACACACACGCCATGTTCCCGAAGGTTATACACCTCCATCCGTTCCCCGGATCTCTTTCCGCCCCCGTGCATAATTTATTAAATGTTAACGTCCTCCAAAAGTACCTTCTCGATAGTAATTAATAATATGTGCATTGTATAACCGTGAAATCCAACACACCGCAATTGGAAAGGTTGGAAAATGTGCACGCATGTAGTGCGCTGATGTGCACTCGCCCATTGTTATTATTTTCGCAATTGATGAATTTCGAATGGCTGCACTAATTAAAATTTTCTACCTGCAAACAAATGCGTACGCAGGCCGCCCCTACACATTTTAAATTCATCAGGAAAAATGTAAATGAAACGCAATTACATCGGGCAACAATTCGGTTCAAGAAAAAAGTAATTAAATTTTTTATCCCTAAATAAGCGCACAGAATATCCCGCGTATTATTTGTTTGTATTTATGAATTTCAATTTCAAACTCGGAGAAAGAGATGCATAATAAAACGCATTTTCACTGACCAAACCACGCCAATTAAAGCTTGATCAATAAAAATAACAAATAATTCATTTTCAGCTCCACGTCAATTCGAATGAAACAATTGGTATTTATTGAAGTATTCACTCAAATTATTCTGCAACTACATACGACGCAAAATGTAGTCGGTATTTGGCTAGCAATGAAATGGAAAATCAAATAGCAAATAAAATGAAGAGTTGCTCACTGCAATTGTGCAATGAACGAAAAAGATGACACCGCAAGCTTTCAGGAAATAAAACTTATAAATCAGAGTGCACGCAAAAACAGTGGCCACACCGAAAAAGGCACTTGCATCAATGCCACGAACAGAATTCTTTCAGCTTCGTGAGGGGTTGTTGTGTGGTTTTATTACATTTTTATGTGTTTCGCGGAGCAGCCGAGCGCGTAACATAAATACATATGAGAGTGAATTCACTGCGAGCGGGCAGGTGAAGAAAAGTCGCTTGCTCTTTTACCTACTAATAATAATAATGCGAGCGGATAAAACGCGTTTTACTTTCAGCTCTAAATTCAAACTCTGAGATTATCACTCTCAGATAAATTGTGTTGAAAGAAAATGAATTTTTTTAAGTGCCTATCACGCCGCCAGCGCGCTTTACTGTGACGGTTACCTCGATAAACATATAAAACTTAAAGTTTTCTTTGATAATACAGCTTCCGGCTGACGCTCGAGGAAGACAGGAAGACGTTTTAGATACCGGTTGACGTTAAGATGTTCCTGCCTCACCTCATGGTGTACAATGATTCTCTCTTACTTTTTACACCCTTTTTTAAAGCAACTTTAAAACGGCTTGTTTAATATTTGCACTTCACAACGCAAAGCCGTTCATAAATACAACTTTTCGCGGAAATTAATCCATTATTTTTGCTCCTTAACGAAATTATCAAAACGAACGCGAAAACATGAGTGTTAACCATCAATGGGAGTTGCGCAAACTTTGCGATAAATCCATGTGTAAATTCATTACTTTCAGCAACCGACGGAACGAACGCGAGCATCGCACGAATGGAACTTTTAGTTGTTGCTTCACGCTTTGAGGCGGCATCGATGGCGTAGACGAAAGTTAAGCCTAGTTATATGGCACACACGCTACTGTCAGTTGAGTTATGAAGTAATTGAAAGCGATATATATCGTATTGACAGGCTGGGGATGCCATCAAAGACCCGCAGTCTACGAAGCGCTCGCGGCAATTCGCCGATAGAAAAATATGTTATAACTTGTGCGCATAAAATTGATGAGAAACTCGGCGAACTTTACTAATTGCCATTGGCGCTGATGACAAATAAAATTACGAGTACGCTTTTTTTCTTATTCGTATTTGTTCTGGGTAACTTTTTCACCGTGTTCATGATGATGCTTGTCAACTTTTTCCACAACTTACAATTTGTCCCGCAATGCTTTCCTGATAATCCTCAATTTTACACTTAATTGGCTAAATCCACACGCAAGTTTTTCGCGTCAACGTTCGCTTGCCAACAGGTCACGAATTTACCCCGAGCATCCCCTCAGCGCGACGATGCGAGGGCGGTGGCAGCAACGCATCCGTGGTTGCGACGCGGTTTGCACAAACTGATGGGGTAAGCGGCGTCGCGCCGCCACCGACGCCTCGTGTGCTCACGGCGTCTGCGTAATGCGCATCGCGATTGCCAAATGTTAGCAGATTCCCCCCTTGCCTCCCTATATACAAGAGTGAGCATTGTATCCTTTAAGGGATACAAATGCCGAATACTCATTTTTCAGGATAAATACACATTCGTTGAAGAAATCCAACGTGCATAAAAAGCAGCCTATAAATTATGTTCTAAATTTGCCATTGTGAATGATACCATATTATTTGATAAAAAACCGAAAGAGATGCATACGAATGAGACTCAATATATGAAAAGTCTCTCTCTACATTCCCCCCGTTCAAGAACGGGAAGGAAAAACTTACTTTTACCAAAAACAGTTGGCGAAAACTTTATATTCAGTTCCGCCGTAAATTCCAATGCTGAAGAAGGCTGTCGTCGTCGTAGTCGGCGCTTCATAAATTTGTCAAGGGCAAAACCCTTTTTCCGCCAATACAATAAACGCAAAATTTCTTACCCTTTGACATTAAATAAAAATGTCACCTATTTCGAAACTTACGAGTCGCTAAACTATCCGCAAAGTGTTCGCAAAGTCGTTAAGATCTTTGCCTAAACAGGACGAAAATCAAGTATGACCCATGACAGTATTAATTCTGATGGATGAGTCGTAGTAATTCCACGCTGTCGGTTTGCGACCCATCCCTAATAATCGTCCTGGGGCCACTAAACGCAATCAGTAACATAATACGACACGTGTCGGTGACAGCAACGACAGAGGCAACCCTGAAACCGCTCCCTACTGATGCTGCTGCCCCTTATCCGTCACTGAATTGCGTGCTATCTTCCGCAAAGTCGCCTCCGAATTCGGTGTACGCTGTGCATTAAAGCTTCGCTCTTACCTTACGTTTTTGTTTAATCAGCGCAAAAAGTGTGTTGTGTTAAGCAAACTACTACATCAGGGAACTACATTGGAGCAGGTCGAAATGACAGCGCAGTCATGCATATAGGTATTGAAATCGGACTTACCTAGAAGCAAGAAAAGAATACGAATTAACATGCAGTTCATAGCAAAGCACAAAGCAAAGGCAATAAAGGCAGTCACAAAAAATACATGTAATTTATACGCTTGTTTGTCGTTTTTCAGCGACACAGAAGCCATGCACTCAATAGCTGAAAGTTGTTGTCGTTTTTATACCGCGTGCCGTGTTATTTTGTTGTTGCGCTCATTGGAATTAAGCCAAATGACATTTTGGTTTGCCGAGTTTTCGCTATCTTGGATCAATAACTCTCGAACGGTGCGCAATTATGGATTAGTAATGGCTGCATAAAAAAACAATTTCGATGCTCACTCGCTGCGATTTATTATCTGCTGCATTACACATCTTCACGCCGATGAAATGAACAAACGCTGAAAGCAATTAAAGTACGCTCTAGACCTGGTGTAATAAATTCAATTTCGCTCCTGTTTGCTGTTTACTTCAATATTGACTCTATGAATTGAAGCTCTCCCTAGGTGCTGTTCAATTTTCATGGACTGCAGGCTCTAAAATAATTCCAATATGATACTGCATACAAAACTTCATACTTCATTAAGTGTATTAATAAAGTATTAGAGACCTTAATGGGAATTGCGAAATTTACTCAAATCCATTGCATGGTTCCTAGACGAAACGAAGAACATGGGATCGATTACTCTAAACAAACAAAACAAACAAAAAACATAAATAACAATATTAAAACAACACTAAATGAAAAAGTTAGCAAAGCAAATAGGATGCAAGTTACATGCACATGCAGAAATCGTCTAATTGTAATTGAAGTAGGGACCATGAATTGTAAATTAAAATTGGTCGAGTGTGATGCGAACAGAATCTGCACAAACAACTGCATTATGTTAATAATTTAGTGAGCAGATTCATCTATTTGCAAAATGCGACTTAACCACTGCTGGATAATATTGTTGTCAAGTGAACAATCGCATTCTATGCAAATCTGTTTATGCCTTGATGAAACAACAATATGTGAAAATGCAATATTGAAATTGCTGCAGAGTACAACAAACAGCATAAATGTTCGTTCTTATCGCATTGTATCTGCCTCAAATCTTTCAATACCAGGTTTCGACATGCACAATCTATATTATTCAGCAAGCATTTATGCAAATCCTTGGGGGCAGTTGGTCGCAGCAAAAATGATTCATTTGGCGTTGATGAAATAATTAATGATGTTAATTCGATGTGTATCGCCGTTGGGAACGAGTGAGCAACAATTTGATAATCATTTGCTTTATATCTGAACCGCAAGTGCCATTTTCTGTCCAGTCATCCCGAAAATGGTGATAGGGTCTATACATACACTATACAAATAGTTAAACGCAAGCGAATTATACGTGGGTATTCAACCGAGTGTATCCCCGTTTCAGGATCGCCGATTTATTATAATAATCAGGAAGTCAAACAACATTCGCCGCCGGCTGGATTTCTAAGTCCTTTCAGCAAATGCCCAACTCGTACAACAGCAGGCATTCACTATTTGATCAGCCCTACGGGGGGGAAGTAAGCTTTGCATGCAAGGTCTCATAGGAATTGATATTTTGGCTAGCCGGCATTCGTGGCATTCTACCTACATTTAATATATCTAGTTGGCGCCTACGCTATCAGCCATTTTGTTACTATGGCTATGCCTTCATAGTGGTTGATGAGCACATGCAGGTTATAGAGACATTATTAGCGTGTACTTACTTGTAATGGTAAACTTGATATGTAGAAACACCAGGAACCATCCACGGACGACGAGACTCCAGTTTTGGCTTCTTGTAGAATCGATTATCACTAATATTCTCCAAAATTAAATGAGCTAACACTACTGCCTGCACTGCACACAGGAAAGGACGCAAAAATCGCCGGCGTCATGCAAGGTGACGCGGACAAATGCGGACATGCGCGGTGGGCATAACAAAGAATGTCGGCAACTGTAACAGCAATGCCAAGTTATATTTCCAATACGATAAAAAATCAGTCCTTAATAAATGTATATAAGTTAATTACCAATTTCAAAATTCAATTTTCAAATGTTGTTATGCTAATCCAAACATGTAGCTTACGGAAAACTCAAAGTTGAAACGACCTATATCAAAGCCGGCGTAAATCCTTGTGTGAGAGGATGCAATATTTAGTCTTAGACCCCATGTATGCAATAGGTTTAATTTGACCCTTGAGCTTTTAGGCATTCAGCCTATGAAATATCTGTACAAGCTCATTTAATCCATATGCTGCTACTTGTTACATAATTTAAAACCCATCCCCAGCAGCAAGGTGACATTAACCGTAGGCATCCTGCGAGTTGACACTGCATATTTAATTTGCCAACCACTCCAAAATATCTACAAAGTTGAAGTGGAGTTCATCAAAGGTTCTCCACATTTGCTATGCGTATACCATAAAAGTCTACGGGCTTTTGTATTGGTGCTGAGAGCAAGCAATCTTCCGGTTGAAACGTTTTATACAAATTCGATTTGGCGTCGTCTTCACGAAATCAATTTGCTAGAAATGTGCCTTTGATGCCTCTATATTGCAAGCTAATGTCTCGAATTCCACGCATAATTTGCATTCCGATATATTATATAATATATCGCATTCAAGTCTACTGCTTTTCCCCCCTTTTCGTTGCATATTCCAGATCAACAGATAATGCATGCCCATTTGAGTTATTCCATATGTATTTTTCACAAGTCCAGTCATGCGAAAATGCGCTTCTGCGTTTCATACATGAATCGTAATGCCCGAATAAATTTGCAGGTGCATGCGATCTCTCCAGCAAATGGTAATTAAAATTATTAGATGTGAATTGATGCTCTCCTATGCTCTATACGCCTAGTACATGCGCTTTGATGGCGCAGCAATAAACCGCACGTATATTACCGAATTAATCCTTGCGCTCAACACGCCACGGCGTCCTCCTGCAAAGAGCAGGTTAATGCAGAGCAATGCGCTCATCTAGACAATGCCGATACAATAATACCTCACATTGTAACCGTTCGTGTAATTACCAGATGAACATCTCGAATTACACATAATGTGATATTTATAGCAAAAGGTTCCCTCTTGATATTTAGTCTCAAAAAGGTCTTCTGTTTTCCCTGGCAATAACGTTCAATAACATCCTGTTTAAATAGGCCTCGTAGAAAGCCGAGATAACATCATTAATTTATTTGTGGCATGTGCGTGGAGCTCACTGCCCATAATTTCAGCATTCAATTAATTGAGGTTTCTTGAGCGTATAAATTACGGTCCAACATGAACTACTGTCATTAAATTTATTCATTCCAATTGATGAATGAATAACTTATGCTTCACTGTACCACAATATTGTAAATTTCTCCTTGGTTAAATCAAATATTGCAATAACTTAGTTCGTATGTTAAATTGCATTTTAATATAAACATCCTTAATTTAACAGAATTTGCTTAACTAGCCCTTAAAATGATAAGATTAATTATGATAGTGTAGTTAGTGAAGGAAAAGGATTTTGCTTGCTGACAACAACTTTCCTATGTTGATGACTAATGTATCCTTTGATTTTTCCCTCAAAAATCAAATTTGCAACAATGCATTGGGTCTCATCTAAATCTACATCAGTCTGGCCTAGAGAAATTAAAGCTGTTTGTAGTGATTCAACTGGTATTTGATGTGTATTCAAAATCAAGTAAACTTTCCTGAATAAATTGCGATAAGCAATTATTTTCAATTTATCCACAATCAAATAGATGCCACATTTAATGAAAAACTCTTCATGTTTTATCATTAGTTCATCGAATGCTTTCAGATTTCCCTGGACGACTGCCTGCACCAATTCCCAAAACTGTACTACATCATACTTTTCCAAAACTCGTCGGCTTGGGATATACCCAAGCAGCATTTTGACTGGCACCAAGTAAATGAGAATTAAACGCTTGTTTCGACGACTTTGCTTGTGGCAATTCTCAAAAGCGTAAGTCAAGTAGTTATCAGCTGCTTTATAGTCACTATCAAACATTGCTTTGCGCCCCACAAAGAAGCGGTATGTAATTTGCTGACTAATTGAAAAATTGTCCTTAAATGGCAGTGCGTCAATGGCACGTATGAGTGGCTTACATAAGTGCAGCTTATTAATTCTGAAGTATACTTTAAAGAGTTGATTGACCAGATTTAACATGCCTATTCTCTTAGTGTCTAGATCAGAAGAGCGATTGTCAGCAGCACATACCCTAAAACAACCCATAAGACAATCAGCAGCTTTCTCCATAATTTCCCCAGGCTTTTCAGTAACACCAATCCTGTCTCTCTCAGCTCTTTGAGCCAAGATTCTTAAATCTAAGCAGGCTGTGTACATCACAGGCAAGAACCAATTCTCTTCCTTTCTCGACTGCATTATTTTCGTAAAAGCTTGTGTCAGCTGGCTTTGATGCTGGTAAGCCTCCAGAAATCTCTTGTTACTTGCATAGTACATGGATTTTAAGTGATGAGCTATGATCTCATCAAATGGTGGACTAATAAACTTTCCCACCAAATTTTCGGGATGCTCTTGAGCAATGTTTGCTGCAAGGTTGAACTTTATTGAGAGCAAGTGCGCAACTTTTACACCATCCTGCATATTCCAGCTTTGCTCAATTAACTGGAGATATGCAGCAAGAGACATTAAAGTCATTCTAAAACAGATCGGCATCAACAGCTTGGGTACATTGAGGTTACATGTGAGTCGTTTCATTTACGCAGGGAATAAAGACTTAATTATGTGTAAATCTTACCTAATAGATCTTGTATATTTCGTTGTCACACTTGGAAATACTGTTATCACTGGTTATCACACTAGGCACCACTTAACTTTCAAGAACTATATTGTTTACACTCACTATTGATCGACATGCAGAGGACTACTAGCGGCAATGGCACCCAGTTAGGCAATGTGCTTCTCAAATCTAACGCCGGCAACCCACAACACATCAAATTCAAAACTTTGGAAAAGTTTATAAGAATTAATGAATACTATATTCCGACTTATACTTACGGATTTCTTCAATGTAATGGATCATAAAATGTTTTCCTTCAATTATAATGAATTCTCTTCCGTTCTTTAATTTCAGCTTCAGATATGAATTGGTTTAAAAGTGGACTCACCTGAAGCAAAAGTAAAAGAACAAATTAGTACATTTAATACGAATACAACATGTGATAAACAAAATAAATATTACTTCATTATGATTAATGTTTAGAAACTCGGCAAATGTTTATCATTTTAACTTATAGTAATTTAAAAAGAGATTTTATCGGAGATTGGCTTGGAAACACTTGCAGTAAATAATAATTCCACTTAAACTTAAAGTATTAAAGTATAACATTTTTGAGGTGACACAGACTGTAATATAAATTCATAAATTCCATCCAACTTTCTTCCAGCTGCGAAACTGGTCTGCGTGAAAAACTTTCTCGTATCATATTAGCAGCATCCTCGCCAGCCAGTAAAACCATCAAACCCGTATGACTACGCATGATTTACTACATATTATCAAACTGGAGCAGTTTTACAACAATGTTATGTGATAGTCACATAGTAGAATTAATCACAAAGCATTCACGTGGAATCAACGTAAATAATCTCCATATGGAGCGTTCGGTAATAGGGAATTTCCATTGACTCATTCGTACGCAAGATGAAATCGAAATGCTTCAAAGATTTGTTGCTCTCACTCTCATTTACTGCCAAAATTGCTTTCAGTCAAGCACAATCATTCATTTGTCGTCAAAACAAAGAAAGCCATTATGGATTACAACCTAAAGCACTTTGTCGGGGCGTGTTTTAAAATGGCAAAGGTAACTGGTGCCAACAAATGTCTTTTGTTAATTTACCTTTTGTTACACTGAGATTGTAAATCATGTTATTCATTCTTATTTAACAGGTGAAAACTCATTTAAATATAAAAGAAATTTGCCAAACTTTTTGATGTGGGATGCTAAAGTTTTTTGCCTAAACTAAAAGCGCCAATGATTTAATAAAGTTGTTTAAAACAGATTTAATTTTCCTTTTTAAATAGGATTCAACAACTTTTCTCATCTTATTACAGTTTTTACACCTATTATATCAATGAAATAAATTTTAAAGTCAATGATCGCAAATTTGGCAAAGTTAGGAAATTTTGCATAATGGCATGAAGCACTTAACTAACTCTAATAAAACTACTATTATGAACAATTAAGCAAACATTAAAATTTACTAAATTCCAAAAAATACAAGCTTTGAAAGTTTAACGTTAACAGTCTCATGAATAATATGTTAAAATATATTGTTTTTTGCTTTAGAAATCAACATTTAACAAGTCTCTAGCCTAGAGCTGCATTTAAATTAGCAATTAAAATAATTCATAAAAAATTACACAAATAAATAATGATAATTCATAAAACGGAAGTGTATTGCAAAAAAAAAGGCTTGTTAAAATATTTATATTGATGAAATGCAATAAAGTGAAATCTTGTTGCGCGTAATCTCATTTAGTATAATTAATTCGAACAGATTGCTAGTTTCGGCAAGTTTTTGGCCAAGAAAGTAACGCGATGAATATCATACGGAGAATGAAAGTGATGCATGCGTATTTTTTGATTTCTTTAACACGCAAAACAGGCAGACGCAGAAGACGAAGAAGAAGAGGAAGACCAAGAAGGTGCGGTCAGTTCCTATAAAAACGAAAACCAGATCACTTTAGCGACACATTCAATTTGAGATTACTGCAAGAGGTGCACACACAAAATGAGATTGCTGGTGCGTTGAAAGTTTCATTATAGTTGGTGATTGCTTTTGCTCATTGAAATTTACTGTTGTAGATATTGCTCGCTGTTGCTGTTGCGTTTGCGAGCGGCGGCTTGTTGCAAGGGGATATAACGACCGATCTGACACCGCCAGGCAGCTTTGCAACAGAATATCATGCAGCCAGCAGCAGTAGTGCATCCTCATCGAGTGCCATAAGTAGTTCTTCAGGCGATGGCTGGGTTGGAATCCCATCGCAAATACAGCAACAACAACCGCAAGTGCAAAATGCTCATTATCAGCAAGCAGCGCCTGTATATCTTGGAAGCGCGCTGACCACCGGTGCCAATTACCACCAGGCTGCCGCCTCCCCGGCAATTACAAATCCAGTGCCCGCCACCTCCACAGGACATAAATACACGACGGTTTCATTTGGTAATGGTCTAGTTGGATTAGGACATTCGGTGGATTATTCGGCTATTACTCAGCAATCGAATACAGGTGCATCCGGTCAAGGTCTAGGTGGTTTTTCGAATACGTTTGGCTCAAATTTTAATAAGAATACGGTGTCCTATTCGCATAAAACGCAAGCAGTTCCAATTGAAGTACCTCAGCCATATAAAGTAACAGTTGCTCGACCAGTGCCTACGCCGGTTGCCGTCCCCAAACCTGTGGCGGTACCACGGCCAGTGCCAATCGAAGTACTGCAGCCGTATGCAGTACCAGTCGAACGTCCATACCCAGTCGAAGTTACGCGTCATGTGCCAGTACCAGTGGTCAAGCCAGTCTATGTGAAAGTTCCACAGCCAGTGGCTGTGCCAGTGCCAAAGCCATACCCAGTCGTAATCAAAAGGCCGGTACCAGTTAAAATCCCAACGAAAATCGAAGTCCCAGTGCCGTATCCCGTAAAGGTGGAACATCATCACATCAAGGACCATCATCAGGATTACCATCATGTCTATGACCATCCCCATCATGACGGATTTGGGCATCATAGCTCTTCGCTATTTCATGGGCTCTCAGGTGGCTTATCCAGTAAGCTGCATGGCGGTCATGGCTCTGATCATATTCATCATTATCGAGGCAGCTACGGAGTACCAAGACACGTTGAATCTGATTATAAGTTCGCAGATGGACTGAGCACCAAACATTTCGGATTTGCATCCAGCCATAGCTTAGGCCACGATTATAAACTTGGACACGAATTCAATGGAGACGCAGGCTATGCAGGCAAATACTTAAACAGCGCTTACAGCAAGTTTCCCGATAGTTATTCATCTTCATTCAGCAAGGAAATTCATCCAAGCAAATTTTCTGATTATTCCACAATTAAATATTCCAGTTATCCTGGATTTGCCAGCAGCAGCAGCAACACCAAAGGCAGTTTTGCAACGAGTTATAAATCTGCGCACGTTCCCGAAACAATTAGTCAGCACTATGACAGCCACGGTGGTTATAAATATTAATTATTTATGAGCAATTCTATTAGCGCAGAAAAGACGTGCCTAATTTGTTGCAAACTCTAGTCTACCATTACACGTTAAACTATTGTTATTTTATTATTGTATTTAAATTTGCAAGCTTGCATTGCATCCAGAAATTTGCAGACCAAATAAATATTTTGATGAATTTTTTGCTCTTTGTTTACTCCTGCCAAATGAATATTTATGAACACGCCCCGATATTTCGTGTAAATAACAAATTATTATTGGAATGTAAATAAACATATTCGTGCATACATTAGAATAACAAAAACTGCATTGCAATCAATTAAAGCTGCAGCAAAAACGATACACAAATTAATAAAAACAATAATCACATGTTTATATTTTCAAAACATGAGTTGTAATAAATAAGAAGTATAAATAAATTACATCATTGTAATTAAAATATTGTTTCATAGTCCAGTAAAATTTGATAGGAATGATTTTTGCTAAAGCAAATTGCTGTACAGAAATATTTTGTAAGAAAGCATTTTTATTATAGCTTGGCTCGCGGCGTTGAATGTTAATTAACAGCAATAAAACGACGACGAAAGTTGGCATCGAATTGTTCAACTCGCAAAGAGCGCGCAAAGAACAAATAGAGTGAAGCCAGTGAAAGATCAATATCAACATGGCACTTTTTTTTTACTTTCTACATGACTCACAACCAAGACATTTATGAGCACCTTCCGTGTGCATTTCGTAAAGATTGTCGTGATTTTGAACTTGACTTCTTAGCAGTCGCAGTCTAATGTATTATTTCCATTCATATTCTCGTCTGTCGTAATCAGTATGGCGTAATTTAATAACATTTTACGGTCACAGACGTGCAAGCACTCATTCATTTCTTATCATCACGTATAATCTGACTTCATAATATGTGTGCATTTCCAAGTTGCTGATGGTGATAAACCTCCCCTCAATTTTTCTTCATTTCCGTGGGGGACATTTCGTGATAAAGCAAAGAAAAATATGAGGAGAATTTTTAATAATTAAGCACTGGCTTTATTATTCGATATAATAATAAAGTTTTATGCGATTACTTTACGCAAGAAACTAAAGTTTCCTCTTCGTCCCCGTCGGATTTTTCATTCAGGCAAATATTTTCAACGTTTAATCTGCTTCAATGCGCGAATAGCGAGAGCGCTTCGAACGTTTGGCAAAATGAAATTTCATGCGCTTCATGTTTTTGTCTATGCACGTAATACCTGAGCAGCTTTCGTAAGTATGTTCGAGGCTAGGATGGCGAATGAATTGCCGATATTGCAGAAGTAATTCGAACTCTTCGACGCGCAATACGATTGGATTACATGCCTGCTATCGACAGGTACAAGCTGAACTAGGGCCAGAATGGGGAAAAAGTTTCTGATCAATGTCGATACAGCACTGAATTTTAAGTAGATCGGATTTAAGACATCTCAAATGCATCAGTTGAGCTTCAGTGCTAAAATATGCTAAATCCTCATGTACCATCACGAACTTAATAAACTTTTACGTAAAATAACGATTAAATTTTACGAAAGTATTCTCTTTGTTCTGGCTGAATTATAAAATGGAAAATCAAATATTATTATTTGATCCCTTTAATTACATAATTTCTCTACTTTACGGAATTTGCATGCAGGTATTTAGAATAATATCTGACTGGCAGTTAAATTAATTAAAAACACATTTACAGTACACGAAAAAGTTGCCATATTGCAATGAGCAAAATAAAAAAGCTTCTCAAATTCGTTTAATTAATCTAAACTTTTATTTTGTTTCTAATTGCTTTCTCGCGGCTCATGAATGAGATTTATCTGCACGTCAGGGGAATCAGCGAACAATAAAATACAAAGCTTTCAACCCTTTTGCTGTTTGTGTGTTTTAATTGTTTGCCTCTTTTTTCCAAAGCAATTAATTGCATAGTTGACAGTCTGCAATCAAGGAATAACTAACCTGATAGCAGGTGTAACTTTCAGTGCAGATTTTATAATTAAATATTCATTTCTTTGTTAACAAAGACATCACATCGATAATTATTACTTTCCACTTTGCAAATGCCACGTATTCCTTGTTTATTTAAAATAAAAGATTTTCAAAACCCAATGCCATTATTGGAATACACATTAAAAATGTTTAATTTTCCCTGGGGGTGCACAATCAACATGAATTTGACAATTTTGTATTTTAAAGTGTGTGAATTATCACGTGCATTTGTTGGACATTTATTGGTTCATGATGATCAAATCAGTACGTAACGTTCGCGCATTTTCGTAATTCCATTGCCACCGCATTAAACGCCCAACCCTTGAACTGAATTGTCCATCAAACAGAATATATGTCAATCAACCACTTGCCAACAATAGTTGCAAGTTGATAACATTGACGTCCACTGAAATGGATACGTCAAACGGCATCCCCTTAACATCAAAGAACTTGGTTTGAAACTTATTTGGGGAATGTTCCTTGACTCGCCCTCTTACATATTCAACAAGTTAATGAGTCAATCAATAATGGGCAGCTTAAGAATTTTATTTAGCATCTAAATCAGTTATTTAAATTAAACAATTTTCACTTACTAATCAAAAATTCAATTCTTCCCCCTTCTTGGCAGTGATTTCCGCATTTATTAATTTTAGATTAATCATTGGCAGCACAACTTCGTAACAAGTATTGTTTTAATTCCCTATAATTAAGATAATTACGTGTTTATTAATTGAGATTGATGTCACATCGAAATCATGATTAATTAATTTCTATTTATGATTTCAACACTATAAATCCCGAGTGGATAATTGAATTTGTATCAGTTCAGACGAATCATTCAGTACAATGAGTGACGATTGGCATAAATTAGTTTTACGTGATGCACTGTCACCCAATTTAAAAGTTTTAAACGTATTTGGTTTTTGGCCACCCGAACAATCAACAAAAAGCAATCGTCTTATCTATAACACCTATTCCTGTCTATTTCTGGGATTTATTCTAATGATCTTTGTGGTTTCTGAATTTTTGAATATTTTATTCTCTTTGGACGATTTGGAAAAAGTAACAGAAGGTTCCTTTTTATTTATCAGTCACTTGGCGGAAATGGTGAAATTGTACATTTTTATAACAAAGAGACCTCGTATTTTAGCGCTCGTCAATAATCTTCAACGACGCACTTTCAAGGCTCGTAATTTGAAGCAGCATAAAATGCTTAAACGCGCCATATTCGAAGGCCAATTTATATTTTATTTGTTCATTACGTCGTCAATAGCAACATGCTTACTATGGAGTATTTTTCCTTTTGTGGACAAGACCAGTGATCATTTGAAACTCCCATTAAGCAGCTACTATCCATTCGAAACGAATTACACGCCCATCTTTCAAATCATGTTTTTCTATCAAATCACCACAGCGATAATTAATGCATCGGCAAATGTCTGCATGGATACGATTGTTTCAACCCTCATGTCACTAATGTGCGGCGAATTGGACATTATGAATGACAGCCTGACGCACATCAAAGAATTGAGCGAGGAGGCGCTCCGGCGACGAGGGCGCAAAATAAAATTTGCGCACGAAGAAGATGAAAGTGATTTTCCAAAAGAGCTGCAACAGGAGATGGATAATGTGCTTGCTGAGTGCGTGCAGCAGCACTGGGATATTCTAGAGTAAGATTAAAACTCGGCAAAACAAAGGAAACACATATTTCCTTTTTGTCTGGCAGCGAAAAAACACTTTCATTTAAATTTTAGGAGCACTAAAGAGATTGGAGCGTTGTTCAGCTTTGGAGTTTTGGCGCAATTTTCAGTCGGATGTATAGTAATCTGCATCACAATGTTTGAATTGACGGTGGTAAGTGTCGAAACAAACTTTTTCCAACTACCATGCAAGTTCATAACAACACTGCTAGCTGAATGCCCCAAGTTTTTATGCAAATGATGTGCAAATTCTTGTAATAATTGATCAAATTGTTCCTCGACACAATCGTAGGTATTTAGAGCATGTAAAGTCCAAACTCATGGACACACAGAACGTCCCATAGGAATTCCAAGGGAGTGTTGAACATCCCTATACTCAAAATACAATTATCCGCATAGTGTTGTACTTTAATTTCCATCGGGTGTCCTTTGAGCGAGATTTAACCAAATATTTAACCAAGTTTTGCTTCTCGCTGCGTCTAAAATGAATTAATAACATCCTAATTTCAGGTCGAGTTATTCAGCTTGCAATTTATATCAATGGTACTGTATCAAGCATGCATGCTTGTTGAAATAATGCTCTACTGCTGGTTTGGCAACGAACTTATTCTTAAGGTAAAATTCGCGCAAGTTTTAATTAATTTATAAAATAGAGCATTCACTAGCATTCGGTTCGAACACCTTTTATTTGTTTAGAGCACAAGGAATAAATTGATTACTACGTGATGATAATCGATGATGATGAATACGGTTGCTGGAAAGCAGTAATTAAGTTTCGCTAAATTATTCCAGAGTTCGAACATTTGTTATTCGCTCTACATAGCCGATTGGAATCGATGTAGCTTGGCATTCAAGAAGAGCATGGTTATAGTGATGACCAGGGCGCAAATTCCGATTCGAGTCTACGCCGGAAACTTATTCACCCTTTCGTTAGTCTCTTTCGCCGCGGTGAGTGCAGCGCAGCGTATTGCACAATGCTTTTTACGAGCGCACAATGTTTCATTACAGTACACCAGCGCGCGTAAAATATTCGTGCGCAAATTGCGCGCATTAAGTGTGCAACATTAACATCATAAATTATTTGCAGATATTGCGCACTTCTTGGTCCTACTTTGCAGTTCTGCGTCGAGTACACGACGAAAAATAACGAGTCAATATGCGTTTCAAGTTTGCAACCATGAACTGAAGATTCTGCCGAGGAAAAGCTCTTTATTTCTTTTGTTGTTCTTGCCACAAGTCGTGCACAACTTTAAATTATCTGCAAATTGACGTGCAGTGCTTTATTCATACTATTTTACTTGAATCCGTACAATGTTCAAGTGCACTTGCATTCGAATAATCATTAATTAACACTACGCATATTTCTCTCAAGTTTTAACTTTGTGCGCTTAATTAATCATTGTCAAAGTGGATAAAAAATAACATTATTACCACTGAGTAATTTAGAGATAATATTTAATATATTATAATATATTAGTTTAATTAAAATTAAATTTTCAAAAGCAATGAGGAGAATTTCCATTTATATACGCACATTATGAATAGGTAAATACTAATTACCTATACTAAAAAGCAATCCATTATAATCAAATAGAATAAACATTGAAATGTTGATTATGCTGTTTTATCTATTTATATTTAATTAACTGCCAGGTGAGGGTGTGAAATAATGAAAACTATGGATTAATTATTGGATTGCAACTCACCTAGTAATGCTTGGAAAAGCCGCGACTTGAAGATGCGAATCACACGTTCAATTGCAAGACGAAGTTGTTTGTCCTGCGGTTTAACTAGCTTCGAATGGTAGTCCTCGAGGAGTTCCAATGCCCGATGGGCTTCTGCAACGAGCAATTAGAAATTTGCATTTAGAAATTACAATAGCTGCAAGTAAAAAAGGGAGTAGAGGGAAAACGACAGAAGACTAATGCTAGTCGTTTGGATATCTTGCATGATGATTATGCATATTCAGCATCCGGGCGCACATAATTTATGAAACGCAATTTATTCGCGAATCTTTGCTGAGCTGAAAGGCAAACATCTCAAGAACGCGCGCGCACACTTCACTCGTAGAATAAATATTTGATTTTTATGCATTTTCAAGTAACAGAAATTACATTATTTTGCGTTTGCGTCGACACTCATTGGAATATTGAAGGAGACAAGAAAATATATGGATGCGCATTTGAAAATTACATTCACGTATTTTCCTTCTGTCAGAGTTTTCGTCTGGCTGCGAATTTCCTTGATGCACGAAGAGCATAAGTGTTAGACCCAAACCATTTATCTTTGACACCGCAAAGTCCAAGAACCTCGAGCTGTTTGTGGATGCGAGATAAACTATTTTCGCAAGTCGAATGGGCTTTGATGTGAAATAAGAACAAAAGCAAAACCCATTCAGGCAGATAACAAAAAGTCATTATTAATTATTTTCGTTCGTATGGCATTCAAAGAAATGCTTTTTGATGATCCATAATTCATTACGTATTATCTACAAGTGGCAGCAACATTTTAATAAATGTTCCGTGTCATTATCAAGCAATCAATCACAGTGCTCTCCACCGATTTGAGACCTCTTCCTGGTGCGGAGGGCTCTGGGAAAAAAGGTAAAAGATAATTACTTTAGCGCATATTGGACCAGGAATCAATTTGCGTCGGGAAACTCGATTTTTCAAATGAACAACCTCTCGTACCAGCCAACAGTTGTACCAGCTGAAAATCTAATTACCCACTTTAGTTTTTCATCCACTCTTTACGCAGATTTTTTCTTAGGTTCGGAGGAAAGTTTTGGTGATAAGCGAAAATGGCTGAATAACAGGAAGAGATCAAGGTATTTGTGATGTCAGTGGCAATTTGTTGGGATCCGTTTAAAATATCTGTGCGAATCATCTTATCACGACTATATGTGTTTCTTTCTTTGCCAGCATTTCCGTTTTCCGGTCCACATTACGTATATCAGTGATGGGTACATTTGGCATCCGGTTACCGCAAATACGATATCATCTTTCAAAGTATTATTTTCCTATTCAGCCGCTTGAATTTTGTACGCTTTTCTCTAAGTCCTCCCGCGGGAACTAAAACAAGAAAAAACTAAATTTTTGTTCGTCTGAAATAGTCCCATCTGAATGCTTTATTTATGCGTCTCTTTGGACGCAAAATTGGGTCAAATCTGCATAATTAATTTAATGCCAATTTTTAATTAAGCGTACTTTCTACTCGCTGCTGTATTTTTCCTATTTTTTGCTTGGCTAAGTATGAATTAATGCGTCAGTTATTTTCGGAGTGAATGGCACAGCACCAGCGCACGGAATTTAATTAATAATCAACAGAGATGTTGACGAATAATGAGAAAAACTAATAAAGAACTTTGCGATTCATCCATCGGTAAACTAAAAACAACAAAACGAAATGGATCAATAGCTGGCGACGCTATTTACTCGTAAATATGAACACAAACCAACTTTCAACTTATTAAAATCTATTCATCACAAAATTATAATGACAAGAACTTTACGTTCCACATTTGTACAAATATCTCCTAAGCTACAAAAGCTCTCGAAATGATTTTGAGATTAGTAGAAAGATGATTAAATACTTAATCTTTGTTGTGAATTTCATTGAATTGCGATCAGCGAATTATGTGTAATAAAGGGTTGAAGTTTTCCTTAAATAGTTCAAAAACTATCAATGCGATTAAAATGGTTTGTAGATCAGCAAAAACTACATTAAATTGTGTACAACCACCTAAAAAATCATAAATTTACATTCAATAGTTTTCGTGTTATATACGTACAAAGTCGGAGAGATTTACACTGTCATTCATGTATTAAGATATAATAAATTTAAATCAAATTCGAATAGCTAGTGTAACCTGGGGGCAAAAATATGAACTTTAATAAACACATGCACTGAGTAACCAATCACTCGTTTCTTCGGAAGTGGAAGGAGATTACACTCTCCAGGTGCACTTTTTCGAGGTGGCATCGCGGCTTCCGTCGGGCAAGGTGCCTGACGAAACAGGTGCATTGATTACGCAAGTAGCGCGCACAGTAGCATTTCAGTATTTTGTTAATATCTCAAAATCTATAAAAGCTATCGAAAAAATTCTTTCACTAACAGAAAGTTTAATTTATTGGCTCTTACCATAATGACGTTTGTACTAAAAAAGATTCTACCCGGATTATTTTTTTTCGCATCACCAGAAAGGCCGGACTAATTTAAAAATACAATTTCTTTGATAATAACTGTGATCTAATTTCATCAATATCTCGAAAAGTACTAAAGATATCATCAAAATTCCTGAATTTTTCACAAGTCTTACAAAGAAGTAAATTGGTCTATCGCAAATTTGTTGGACGCATCCTTAACTTGATGCGATTGTGTTATTTCTTCAAGTTTTAGTTTTAGTTGAAAGTTCAAGTATTACATAAAAACGTAAATCTCTATCCATTAGAATATAGGAAGGTAATAAAGTCTGGAACTGGTATAACTAATTTGAAAATACAATTTCTTTAATAAGAAATGTAATCTAATTTCATCAATATCTCGAAAAGTACTAAAGATATCATCAAAATTCTTGAATTTTTCACAAGTCTTACAAAGGAGTAAATTGGGCTATCGCAAATTTGTTGGACGCATTCTTAACTTGAAGCGATCATATTAATTCTTGAACTTTTAGTTGTTGTTGAAAATTCAAGTATTACATAAAAACATAAATCTCCATGTGTTAGAAATTTCGATGGTAGTTATAATTTATATGTAATTTTAATTTCCAATTCATATAATAATAATGAGCATTCAAGGGAAGTGATTAATTACGAGTTATATTTGAATGTTACTAAATTGTTATCAATGAATTCACATGTATAATGCGTGCTTATCGATTATTTAGTGCATCAATCAAGGGATGGACAAAATGTGTGTGCGCTCTGATGAATTTTTGATTCTCAATGCATTTCCAATCAATATTTACATTCAGCATACGTTGCAAACGAGTCGACCAAATTGAAAATGTTATGCTGGTTTATTTTACGACTGGTGTTTCGAGTTATTTCGTATTTTTGTTAAGCCCAATCGCTATTGAAAGTTGGTCGTTTACTAATTAGTAGAAACTCAATTAGGGATTAAACTTGGATAGCGATATTATCCGCAGCGAATTGATTGTATGTGAACGAGACAAAGTTGCTGATAGAGAGAGGAATTCCAAGTTGTTGGAGGCGGCAATGTCATAACTCTAATGAGACCATTATAACTAAAACCTTCCAAGACCCTTTCTTGAAGGAGCGATTGGAGTGTTGCAGTTGCAAATATTAATTGAACAAGATTCCCTCCTCTCTGCCAAAGAAACCCGCACAAGAACAATAGAGATGCATGAAGGGGAGTGACAAATTTAGGAATTTGTCGTTTTTGGTCACATTAGTGAGTAGCATGCAAACAAACATTTGTTTCTTCCAAGTGTAATGCCCGCCTCCTCCTGTATTATCCAGTTTATCATCGGATATGTCTGCGTAGCACAATGGCTAGCCTAGATGAAGATACATCGTTCATGAGGATCCAGGAAGCTGTCCTCCTTCTCCTATCTTCCTTTGCGCATGACATGCAAATTCTATGAAATTGTGTGTAATCTAACGCATGGATGACATGCGTGCGGAGCGCGGAAGCTAAATGTTTGCTTTGCATCACTTTCAAAAATGCATGGAATATGTAATTTGAATTATTTCACTCACTCAATTATCATAGAAAGCAACTCACTCCCGAATTCGTGTTTCTTTTGTGTTTGCTTTAAAGACGCGAAAGCATTTCGAAGACAACCTGAATGTTGTGGTAATACTATCATCTTTTCGTGTATTATGCCGTAAGCCGTATTGTAACATTTTCGGCGGCGGTTGAATGGATATAAACAGGCGGTGACGTGCGCATTTTGTGTATTTGCGAAATGATGGGCGCAAAAGCGCTGCGAATGGAAAATACAAAGCGAAAAACGACTGAAAGAAAACTAACAAATAGACAGGAGGAACACAAAGAGCACAAGGCTGGATGCTTCTTCTGCAGCGAGTTAAACCACAAAGCAAACTAAACACAATCACAAATGCTGATATCACACAATACTAAAACAGCAAAACTAATATTAGTTATTTTCTTTCCTTCTACAATATTATATTTTGCATGCCATTTTATTAAATTTGCCAGGCTTTGCCATTATCCTTACAGCTTTATGGCCCTACTGGCAATGACATATTGATTATAGGCTTTGTCAATGAAAATAGTTTGTTAATTAATTCAAAGCCAAAATGCTAATTGCAATGCAAGCCAAGCATTTGGTTAAACCGCCAGCCAGAATCATCACTATCAATACCTTTCAAATCGGAACGTAAATTCATCGCGAATGCTGTCGACATTTGGCGCTTGTGCGTGGAATACACGAGCAAGCAGAGGAGTGAAATCTGCAGTTCGTGGAAAATAGAAACGTGCTCGAGTTGAAATAGATAAAGTACACTTCAGCAAGCATGCAGAAAGAGTCATCAATAATGTGATGCCTCGTCGTGAGGTACCTACCCGAATTGAAAAGCAATTGTTTAATAAATTGAACACCAATTGATCACACAACAACTTTATTACTATTTAGCCACGCATGCGCTCAACGGCCGCAAAGTAATTGGAAATTTACCAATTTCTGCAAAGTTCTGTTCGTCAAGTTGCACTTTGCAACTTTTGCTCCTTGAGAAATAAAATGGCAGCAAAGTTGCGAGTGCAGCGACTGAAGAAAAGCCTTTAAGTGCTTCTAATGCGTAGATTTCGCATAGTATTTTCCGGGTCTTATCGTTAAACTCGTGCAGTCTTATCAGCGACAAGCCGAAGAAGTATAAAACGGAAGTATAATACCTGAATGTCACGTGTCGCCGACTCATAGAACAAGTGCTTACGTGAACGCAATGGAAATGAAATGAAAATATTATTCGAAATGCATCGAATTGCGTTTTTCATCGGTTCAATTGTTGAGACATATTGAATTGAATTGGGTCATGTATAGTTTCATCCATTAATTCATTCATTGGTTACAACGATCAATCAATGAAATTTAATTACAGCATCAAAACAAGCATGTCGTGGAAACGCGAATGATTGCACACTGTGTAATGGCAATTCGTATTCAATTCGAGAGAGAATTTACGATTTGATTGCGTTGGACGTCTATAAAAATGCGAACGTAAACTCTCGATCTATTTATCTAAACGTCGGCTTTATTACCACGTCATAAAGAGTTTTTTAATGAGAAATCTCGTGGAATGAAATTGGTTCCACCTTGTCAAGCCGATAATAAGGAAGAAACATCAACGTTGCGTGGAAAAAAAGTCGGCAATAATGGGAGTCAGACGATGACAAGAAACAAGAAAACAAGGTGAAGGAGGGGACGAAAGCGGAAATTGGAAAAAGCCTCTTCTTCAGCAAGCCAGGCGAAGGCAAGGCAAAACTAGTCCTGGCTATGATGGTGGATTTACGATGTAAATAGAGCAATGAAATGTTTTCTTATTGAATTATGACCGTTAACGTATTTTCGTTCCGTTCTTCTGCTGCTTCTTTGCTTATCGAGCGTATCGAAAATCTCTGAACTTTTACTTGCCAAAATATGCCTATATTTTACATTCCATTTCCGGATAACTTTGATATTTAATTACAACTTACTTGATTCAGTGTGCGTTGAATTTTAATGTTTCAACGAATAAAAATAAGTACCTACAGGAAGAGCAATTCATTCCAAATAATCCCGCGGTAAATACAAAGCCACATGCAAAATAATGCATTGCGTATTGCGATTAATACGTCCTAATTTATAGTTATCCTTTCTAATCCAGTGGGGGCCGCAATGCGCATTTCGCGAATGCAAGAAAATGCTTTTTGTCGCCGCCCCCGGGCGTCCTTCGTATTTATACGCGCGATAACGCGTCCACTTGCAAGTCTTATAAGCATCTACTTATTACGCGCATTGTCCTCGGATTATTCGCTTCGCACATTACAACGACCTTCGAAGAAGAGGTCGCAACTTTTAATAAGCGCTAAGAGCATTTTGATTAAAACAACGAGGATATTCAAATGACTGCGTCGAGTAATTGAATGAATTTTAAACACACTCTGGAATGAATTTAATGTACCAATGTTTCAAGGTTGTTTCAATGAGATTTAGCCAGCAGGATTATTAAAGGATTCTCTCAGTGTGTCAAATCTCCTGAGAAATGAAAGCAATTGACTTTATGCGTAATTTATTCATGCTACATTTGATTACTTCACTAATAAACAAAAACATAATTGCGGAATGTGAAAAATTGTTTAAATTTCATAAAATATGTGCCCTGCAGTTTTTTCTATTATGTGAAGCATGTTTTATTATTATTTTTTATGATGCCTGCGCAGAATTTATTGTGAGATGTGGTCATAAAGTGTAAATAACACAAAACGTTATCGGACGTTCACACAAATTCATCAAACGGTAGATAATCGCGGATAAAGTGAAGAACATTGCAAGTGGAAGCAAATCATTTGCGCTAATTGATTATTTAACACTCGGATGAATAATCGTCACACGAACGGACGAAATTCACTCGGTGAGAGAGTTGCACTCGCCGCCAGCAGGAGCGAGGATCAAGCGAACGGTCGGGCGGCTGAACAGATTGTGCGCCTTGATAATCTGCAGAGTATGAGCTCGTTGGATAATTTAAAAGCAAAGGATAAAGTCTGCAGCACTAATCGAGACAATTATACGCCTCGTTCTTCCTCGATCAATGTTCGAGCACTTTGGTATTTTCAATGCTAAGATTTCCATTGAAAAACCATCAATTGCGCAGAGAGGGCGAAAAAGAAAGTGAGGCTTGAATTAATGAAAGAGACATGGATTCAAAACATGACGCAGTGAAAACATTGGCGGGCGGAAAAGCGGAAATAGAGAAAGAGACAGCGGAATAGTTTCATGCTCGCATGGTTGTAACAAAGTCCAAATAGTGTTTCACGCTTTGCTGAATGGACGGGGACAACCGCCACGGGCGCAAAGTAATTAATTCGACGCTCTTTTCCGCGCCGCTTTCCGCTTTTCCGCCTTGTCCCATCCGATCCAACACACACGTCCGGAAAGATTACAACGCATTCTTTCGTGTAGGTATATTTTCTTTGCCTACAAGCGCAAAGTGGACGAATAAACCAGCATTTGATTTATGAACGTGAGAAAAAGCGCGAGCGCACACGCACCAAATAATCGTAATACGCGACTAAACTTAAAAAGTTTCTTCTTATGCTTTTATAGGATGCGTATAAAAATATTATTCGCATTGAAATTTCGCTCGGCATTCCACGAAGCCAAGAATAAGGGTGACTAAAATATTCATTGAAACTTAGAGTTTCGTAAAGTTTGTATACATTTTTCGGCATTATTTTTCGTCAACGTTTTGCACGGCATTTGCATATTATTAAGTTTCAACTTTGTAATAACCGTGCTCGCATTACACGCAAACCTTTTGTATTATCACACCCAATTTAACGTTGGAAGCAGGAATATTTTATAAAATGAATGCCCAGTTCAGATAGTTAGTTGAAATTAACTTAAACTTAATTAAAAACGCATGCCTCACATGCATCAACAAATCCATTATTCTTCCGCTGGTCCACTGCCAAATTGTCATGGTAAAGAGTAAACAAACAAAACATACGAACAATTACTCATTGGAAAACTAAATAAATGTCAGTGTTTTAATTGCATCAAGCTAACAATGGCACAAATAAATTTCCATTTAGCTAAAAGCATAAACATTGCGTTACCAACAATGATTGTTGTTTTGTGCATTGGAAGCGCGCAAAAATCGTAGGAAAAAGTGCGCAAAGTTTGCGCGTCGAGTTTATAAAGTAAAATTATAAATCGCAAAGGACGCAATTTCGACGCGCGTTGTTGGAAAACATATAAGTTGAAGCAGGGCGAAGAAATATCGCGGCGAAGAGGAGAAAAAAGTGCGCTTTAAGACACTTTTGGGATCAACATTAAGTCGCAACTTTCAGCAACATCTAGCGCTTTGCCAAGCTAATTTATTGAGGATATAATTTCATACTTCATACATCAAACACGCTGGCTGGAGCTGAGAGTGTGAATTACACGTGTACAGTAAACGAATGTTAAGCTCCTTTTAAAATTCCATTGCTGAAATTCCTCTCGTCTAAGTATGCACGTTATTTATAGGATATGAAAATATTATAGCTATCTCGAAAAAATAATTTAGAATTTAATTCTTGCGTCAGGTTTAACGTGCTCGTGCGTTTGGTGCACAATTCAAAGATGATAAACGGTCCGTGGACGTCAAACATTTATCCCATTGGTGGAAAAATGAGCGGAACGATATAAATAAATGTCTTTATTATTCACATTCGTGATCAAATTAGGCCGCGATATCTGCGTCCCAGTGAAACACAGCATGCGACGACGAAGCGCACGCACGTCATGAAAGTGAATTTATGGGTGCTGTACGCACACCGCACGAGCATTTGCAGACATTGACGGTGGCAGCGGTGGCGGCGAACGAATGGTTTAACCGCCCGCCAGCTTTTCGACGACGAACGTAAAAAATACTAACGGTACCTCTTTGTATTCTACACTTGTATTTCGAAAATTCATAAAATTCCGGTTCGGTTCCGGTTAGGCTGTAAACCACCCTCGCTTACAACTGCTGCCCAATGTCAGTTTCATTTTCATTTTATGGAAATGAGAATGAAAATCGCTAAGGATGTATTAACAATAAAACTGGACTTTTCATCGAATTTAGCGCAAAAGGTTATAGCAGTAGACTGAGAAATCTTATAAAATATCCAAGGGTTGTAAAGCAAGTGTAAGGCAAAAGTTTAATTTATTCCAACGAGTTAATTTACTTGCCGCCATAATGCTAACTGCACCCTTCAAATTGGGGAAGGAGATTTTACATCCCTCATGCATTAATACAATGTGTATTAGGTACTTGCTTTTTCGGCGGGGGCATTGTAATGCGTGCACGTATGCTTGAGAAATAATTTAAATAATCGATCAAATTTAGCTGGCAGGAGGCGGCAGAAGGCGACTGCCGAAATGAACAATATTCAGGGGGTGGCATACACAGCTGCGCCTCGTGTTTGTTTGTTTTCTTCAACTAGGACCACCGCGAGCGAATGAAAGTTATACAAACCTCCCGGATCTCGAAATTCTGCCACGCGCAGCAAACGAGCAATCTTGATATTTTCTACAGCAATAAACTTCCAGAAAATTAAATATTTGCGGGGCGCGCTTTTCATAAGTTACTTTTGTGACACGCACAAATGACAATTAACATTTTTCATGTAATCAATTACGAACTCTGTTCTTAAATAGGCGGTAAACGTGTGGTCACGAACAGGATGCAACTAAAAAAAGGGAATACGTAGCTAACTGTAGAGGGGTTGAATTTATGTAATTGCAAATCGGTTTATTGGCAACCAGTTGTAAGCTAAGGTCGTCGTGTTGCGTATTTCTTTAAAGCATTTCTTTTTTACTGCAATTTATTGCAACGACTTATCGATTCTTGCGCACTGCAAAACTAAAAGTTGAGCCAGTTTCGACCGGAAATTCACGACCGTACGATAAATATTTGTTTTTCACTTGCCGTGCTAATTATGAAAGTAAAAGATTGTAAAACTCTATTAAACTTTACGATTCCCAACGTGTTGTTGTTCTATCCAAAGAATGCGCGAAGAATGTCGCCAGTTGATTCGATGACACAATTTTCCACTAGATATTTATGTTGGAATGGCTCGTTTTGTATTATCACTAAGTGATGGCACGATACACGCATGAATAATAAATTGTCGTAATTATTTGCAATACCTGTGACTTTGTAAAGTCTCGAATGGAAGTAGGTTGGAGTCCGCGGATGCGAATAGTCCTGGTTCATGACAGCAGTGGCGCACACGCGTGCCGGCGAAGGACTCGCGAACTTTCAACGCGCGCGCGACGCAGTGGTGGCGGTGGCGGTGGCAGCCCGCCGCTCGGCCAAAGTAGAGGGATCGATCCTGGATTCGGCGCTCTGCAGAAAGCGGGCACGTGCATGGCACACCACGCAACCACTCCTCATGCGCGCTTCTTTGCCGGACGCCACCAACCACCCTCGTTATCAACTTATTGAAGAGACGAACTGTAAATATTGACCTCGCGATATGTTGTTGACATTCATTCACTCACATTCCAGCTGTATTTGACGTTATAATTTTCTGATACCAAACAGAAGTAAATGCATTCCCAGATAAACTTGTTGAAAATCCAGGAAAAATATCTGATAACATCCAAGATCAGACAAATTCAAGTCTCCACCATTCCTCTATCGGTGAAATAACTTACGGCAGTTTTTATTAAGATGCTGATAATTTGATTAAGATTTTCCATCGTGAAAAAACAAGGCCACAAAGTTTTACTAGATTTAGACTTAGACTTAAATAGTAAAAGCAAGCAACTCGTGCCTGAAATTGAAGAAAAAGGAATGAATTCCTTAGAGGCATTGTAAACTTTCTCGCATTTGCCAATACGAATACGAATCAATCCTTTATAGAGTAAAGTTACCCTTACACTGTCCACCAGCGCAAAACTTAAGAGGTCGAATACCAAGGGGTAAAACATCTTTGCTTTTATTATTATTTAAAAGCAAACAAGAGTAAAATAGCAATGAACATTTACATTCGATTTTAGTGCAAGGCAAGGTAGGTAGAAAAAGGAATGGGGAAAGTTGGGCAAAAAATAGGAAACAAGACTATTCTAGAGTCGTTCAACCACAACGTGTACACAAACAATAGCTCTCATTAAAACCTTCATCATTTTAAGTGCACCACAATGCACTCTTGAGCAACTAATGAGTACTAACATTCACCCTTTGTTTCCATGGATTCCACCACATTCTTCTCCCAAGCATTTTGTGCAGTCGTGCTTTAACCCTTATAAAAATGACCTTGCATTGGTCATTTGCTGAGTTATAATAATAGCGATAACAGGAAACTAAAGATTTTCCGATTATAGATTGTCGAGGAAGGTTGGGTCAACAAGAGATTAATACCGACACTTCCGGTGACTGTCAGCACTTGAGCAGGCAACTTAACAAGGATCAAAAAGCAAGAAGTAGCGATTTCAAGTGTTTCTATCGATTTTCCACACATTTACCACACTCTCGTATAAATCCTAGCACTCATACTCGAGGAAAGCTGACTAGTGCACAATTTTACGCATTTAAATGAAATAGATAATTGATCCTGAATTCACCAGACGTTTTGCTACTTCTTGTTGATTTATAGGCCGCACAGCAACAAAGTGATGGTCTTCACCTGTTCAGTCATGCAATGTTTGTTTGTCCGGTTAATTGAATTGAGAAGAATTAATCCTCTGGGAACTCTCTGTACGGAAATGACTTGTGTTTGCATGCGGTCGACAAGCATGTTGTGTAAACTTATGAGTGGCTAGTCTGATGTGTATTTTGTGCATGTCCACCAGCAATTCAACCAGTTCCCAAATGCCGCAATTTTCTGCACGTGAAATTCGTGAAATGTCAACTTTCAGCTTTATCTATTTTTGCACGTAGTAAAAATGGAAAACTTGCAAAATGCATGCTTCAAATTGATTCCACGTTTTGACGCCGCCAGCGAAAGCAATATTTCCAACCACTGAAGCAAAACGTGCATGGCGAGCAAAACAATAACAAAAGATTTTGCTAAAAATGAAGACACACACATGATAAAGTTGCACGTTGCACGAACTCGAACCGAGATTAACACTTGAAGAAAGCGTACAGCCAAAAGAGAAATAAATCACCCGGAAGAATTGAACACTACGAAGAAAGTCTCCTGCTCGAGTATATTTAATCAATCCTTCAACTTTTGTACCCAATTTCAACAATAATAATAAAACTTTTTGTCACATTACAGTTTATGTAACGAACTAAATCAATTAACCACATTTCCAATGGCAAATACTAGACGTTGGTAATTAATTAATTTATGAAAATGTAAAATCAATAGCTATGCAGGCATTTAGCTATCATTTATCGGCGAGAATGTACCAAACCGTAAATTTGCATTAAAATTATGTTTAATGTCGAAAGTTGAATAGATGTAATAACAAAATAAATTGAGTACCATTGAAAATTTTCTGGAAAATAACAAATAATAGATATACATCATAATGATATAAAACTATTAACTATTATGTCGTTTTCCACTGAAAATATTAGTGAAACTAATGCTTTAATCGCTGCAAAATTCCGTTCCGGTTCGTTCCATCCGCCGAGCGGAACGAAACTCAGGAGTAATGATAATGATGATACCAAAACGTAAACTTTTCACCGTGCTTTTTATATGACAATTTTCCAACTCTGTCACAATAAAATGATGAGTTTTCCACTTTTGTTTTGCGTCAGTTTGAATAAAATAGGAGGTACAGAAAAATGCAATTTTCAGGTAAAAAGAAATCTTGTGCGTTAAATTACAACATCGATAAATTAATTACTTGATGAATAAAGCTTTTACCTTTGATGTTACAACACTTTGAACGTTAAGAATGTGTAAACTACCAAAGCATTCAGTAATGAATTAATGTAAAACCAAGAGGGATGTAAAAATATTTCAAGTACTTTCTCATTTGGATTTTAATCAAATAGATACCCCAATTTCCAGCAATTTTTATAAACGGAAATAAAGTTGATTTATTAAGAAAATCATAAGTAGTTAGATCGTAAAACGTACTTTATTCATCATTTTCATCATTTTCTTCTTGATAGTTTCATTAAATCCCTCAAATAAAATTTCTCTTTGTTTTCCCGAGCCATAAAAGTGTGGCATATATAAATAATGTGCTGCGCAAAATATAAAAATAGGTATAACGAACATATTGTTGACAAAAGTTCATCCCTTTCTTGGCAGTAATCTGGCGTTTTTGTACACGCCTTTTTTATATTAGAGTTTGAGTTCGAATCACGCGTCTTGCTGCTATCGATGTAGCACATTATTTTTGTATAATTCTCGCATTTGCACAAACGACTCATGAAATTTATGAAGGGCTATCATTTTTCTTCCCTCTGCGACACATGCGCGAAGAGCTTAGTATATGGATTTTGTTTGGTTTTACATCCTGCGACCTGCTTTCGCACTGAGACAGCGCCGGAAGTAATATTTCATCCTGTTTTTTATACCTTGCTTCTTCGTACATGACATGTCAATGTATAGAATTAATTTTCAAAGTAAAAACCGCCAGTATTCCTCTTGTTTAAGCGCATAATGGAATTACAATTTACACTTTTTCAATAAACTTCAATAAATCACTTAAATGCCTTATTATTTTAACGTAATCATCCAGTTTTCGCATTAATTACGAAAAATATGAATTATTGGTTTTCTGCGAATTCAATAAAACACTTGCAGTAAATTTAGGAAGCTTTTGAAAAATGATAGCACATTTATCACGTTAAAAACGTTTGCTTTTCGACGAAATATGAAACGAGCTATCAATTCGGAAACTGTTTGCACTTTTAGAGCATAAATTTTCAAAAGATGGATTTTTCCAAACATCCACTTGTTTTCTTTATAAATTGAAATATAAATAGCTTTAAAACTAATGCAATTCGAAAGGACTACTAATCATTGGGAGTATCATAAATTTTATAATAAAATGCATAATTAAAGTGCATTCAGCACTAGCACGAGTCCAAAGATAGTAGTATGCAATTTGTTCTGAAATTATATGTTTTAATTAAAACTAACACAGAGTGAGAGAGGGAGAGAGCAGTTTACAACCAATTTGCCCCACGCGGACAATTTTATTGTTATTTTACTCGTTCGAAACCATTTCAAATCCAAACATAATTCTTCATTTAAATGCGTTATTAAGTATTTAAATGTTTTCTCTGTACGTAAGCTAAAAATAGAGCCAAGTGGCTCACAATAATGTGAATTTTATTGTGAATGAATGTGTTTGAAACAAGTTTTCATCATTCCGGAGTGGGTATATCTCGATAGATGAGTTTTAGGTTTAGTTATTATACGCTCGGAGAATAGAAGGCGATTCAGTCTTGTTGCGTATGGAAAGAGTGTATGAATTCTATTCGAGGACGCTTCACATGTTTGAGAAACAACACGGGAGACAGGATACGAACACATACATTTGTTTAACGCATGCAGATATGAAAGAGAATGAATGTATTTCAAGTCATACTTCAATGACGCGCTGGAATTGAAACTCAAGCGGCGGCTGCGGCGGTGGCGACGGCAGGGATGACGTGCAATAATATTATACTGGTGGAAAGTGGGACACGGCGATAAATAGTTTGCAACAACGCGAACGCCCGTTTAACGCGTTTAAATCTATCAGCGACGCGCGTCAGATAAAGTTAACTGAAAATTCCATTGTCGAACACGGCGAGAACTTTCCTGCGTCTGTTTTGCGCAACTCTGGCGCGCGTACAAAATGAAATCATAAAATAAAATCAATGCCCAATTTCAATTCCATTTAGGCGGACAATTTTTATTATTTGCGCTGCTCACTCAATTGAGCGGCAAAGTGCATTTGGACTTGAACGCTCACGAAGCAAGAATAAAGGCGCAACGCTGCCCGAAGTTCCTTTAAAGTTAATTAACCATTGGATGGACTGTCAAATTCGCAGAAATCATGCGAGCGTTATTATTGATTGAGAAGAAGGGTTGCATTTATGTAACCTCTGGAAGCGAGGCCAAGATTATGACCCCACGAACGAAGATCGAGGTCAACTAACTATTCCAACTTTTAAGTGTTCCATCGTTATTTTACCAAACACGTCAAGTGCAAATTAAAGGCATTAAATTTTCACTTGAAAAGAACAATTTTCAGCGTTTGGCAAATTCTTGGAAGTAAACAAAAACGCTGAAAAACAAACTGGCGCCCAAACATTTATCGTTCTATATCCGGGACGTGCTTCCGGCTGATGATTTACTTTCCAAATGGGATTTAAACATCCTTAATTAATTTATGCCTGATTTGCATCTTGATTGCTACCGTTGGTGACCTGGATTTTCAACTTACGTAATGTATGGTCCAGTTGAAGGACATTTCAAAATGTCCTTTAAATTTTGCCAAAGTTAATTTTAAATGAAGCATAATTCATCGTACGTTTAATTATAGATTTATTGGACTTATTTTCAGGATATCCTGATGCATAATAAAAGCGGAAGTAACGCGCTGATAGTTTGATAATTAAGGTAATATGATATCGACATTTCTCTGTAATTTTATCCCAGCTATTCACATTATTCAGAAACGCGCTCACGAAAAATTCATGAATACACCTTTCAATCAATCCCCCCAGCTGAGCGTCTTGGCAGTGCGCCAACATCGGAACTGTTTGTAATAGGGATAGTATGAACATTAAACGGCGTTGGTGGCACTAGGTTAAAACCACATAGCTATTTATAGGAGCTAATATGATTTCCAAGTGCATTGGGATCGCGCACACTACTGAAATTAACGTAACAATCAACAAAAGCGCGGTTTGCACGAAACGCGGTAACAGGCTTTGTTTCATGGGCGCTGAAAGCGCACCAATGAGCGCATGAAGGGCATGATTCAATAAATAAGTGGGTAAAAGAGTTGCCACGCTTTTTGTTTTACTACTTATCGTCCATTTTCGAAGCGGAAGTAGGAATTGCACACGTTTCGTTAGCCATACGTAATTCGAATGGCTAATCCACACATTGCATGTTTATGGGATAAAGTCACAACAAAGGTTTCATTGAACCCATTCGCAAAGTGCTACATTTTCCCGCTCTGCGTGCTTGCATAAAATATGGCAAAAAAGTGCAACATGACCGCACAATGTGCTTTTAGTGGCGCAAGTTGCAATGTGCATTTGGCGCGGAGGCGGCATGGGACGCCAGGGTTCACTTTGGTGCAAAACACCCCCACCAATGCGCGGAAAGTAAGCACGTGCAAGGAGCACATGAGCCAATGTTATAATCGGCCGCTGCATTGCATTACAATGTGTTTTCCTTTACCTTGTTTCCTGACGGGCATTGTGCGTCCGCGACACGCACCTCTCACAAGGACGAAGCGAGCACACACTGCTAGGAGCTAGTTTTCCACACGGCACCCTTCGCACTGCAAGGATTGAACCTTGATAAATCGACGATGTCAATGGAAACAAGAGTTATTAACGCGTCGCGACGCTGACGAACTGCTGCGCTTTTTCCGCGGATCTCGCGACACGTCGTCGGTGGAGCAGCAGGCAGCAGCTAACACACAGCAGCGCGACCGAGTTTTTTGGTGCATTCAGAAATGTGCATGCGACGACGACGCTGTATTCCGCCCACACACGCACGTCCGGACGCCTGTACAGATACGCTGTGCGCACGGGGGTAGAAGATGGTCAATAAGGGGCGCACAACGATTGGTCGATTTGTGTGCCAGCAGGCGCTCTGCCGTCTGCTGCAGACGTCATACGATGGGATATTGGGGTGGTTTTCATCAAAACGCGATGCGCGTCTAAACTTCATGGGGTTCCATCTGGCTATCGTGTCTCGATGCTCAGCGTCGCAGCGATCCGCACGCCTTCTACCCAAAGCAGCATCAACTCTCGCCCACAGAAACCTCCATATCATCAATTTAAGCAATTGCTTTCGAAAATATATGGTTTTATATACTCGCTCAATGATTTAACATCTCACTTTGCCTTAAGCGATAAGATATTTACATATGTTATCACATATTAGGAACGATCAAATAAATATACTTGAGAATGAGCGTCTATGCTACAAAACATTCACGGAGCGTACAATTAATCCAATTGAGGCAGACCAAACTGTTCAGGTTTAAATTCTTCCAGGCTTTGTAGAACCAATGTAGCACCTTCCCTCAGCTCAGGTGAGATCTCACTTGAAGGCACCATGACTACTTGCATTCCAGCAGCACGCGCAGCCTTTACCCCATTCGGCGCATCTTCAAATACCAGACACTAAAAACCAAAACATATAGTTCAAATGCCCAAATGTCATTTATAGCAAATACCTTAGCTGGATTTGGATTATCTGGAAATCTAGATGCACATACCAGAAAGATGTCTGGGTGTGGCTTACCCTTCTTCACTTCCGGGTCAGTGGAACCCATTACCTTATGATGAAAATGACCAAAGAGCTCTTTCATATTTTGTAATTTTATATCGGTAGCCGAAGCACTACCTGACGTTGCCAACGCAAAAGGGACTTCATGCTTAATGAAGTGTCTAATCAACTTTTCAGCTCCTACAGATTAAATCAATTAGTGCTGGACATAAAAAATACACCAGCAGAACCTGGCATTAAAGGAGGATTCGTCAGCTGTTCTGCAACACCAGCACGCATTTTGAGACAAAATTCTTCAGGAGTAATTGGCAAGCCCATCAATTCAACTGCAAGTTGACTGGTAATATGTTCAGGTGTCCCAAGAATTTTTACACGTACTTCCTTTGAGTATTCCTTTCCATATTCATGTGCAATATCACTTATAATTTTTTGATAGTAACTTTCAGAATCTTAAACATTCAATTGTAATATTCCATTCATTCAACATCTCTTTACTTACCTATTAAAAGTCCATCCAGGTCAAACAGAATGTGTGTAACTGGATCATATTGCTTCATATCCATTTTTGAATAACTCTAAGCCAGGCGAATGTTGATTACTACAGTGAGTAACAAACTAAAAGGAAACTAAATTAGAATAGTATTTGGCACCATTGTCCAACGTTTGTATACATTAGAAAATTAGCAATGTCATGCAAAATCTATTACATAAATTAGTTGCTTACCGCCAGTGTGATTTGTAATAATATAAGTACCTAATTTGTCTTATCGTTATATGCTGCTAATGATAAGCAAATGTAAATAAACCAGCACTAGTCAACACTTATTTTTGCCACATAATAAAATCGGATTATTGATCGATTCAAATTCTTGTAATGCGGAACTATTATTATCTAGATGTCACGATAAACGAGAAACACTATCATTTAATTAGTTAATATATATTGTGCAACTAATATCACTTTTTAAGACAGAATAATTAATACCGAAAACTTAGTAGTATAATGTTAATATAACTAGTTGTTTACATTCTAAGGCATGATCTTGACAGGAGACAAACAGCTGATTGCATCTCAGGTTATAGAATTCACGAGGCATATTATTGTGTGTTGTTTATAACTTAAATATACTTAAATAAACATGTTTCTAACAAATGTTTTATTGAGAAAAGTAAAAAGCAAGTACGTATAATTATTACAAACATATAGAAATTGCCCATGGGTAATATATCCTTAATATTCTAGGCACATTATGGTGCAAATGGAAAGCTTAGTTTCTGGTCACACATTCAATAAGATCAGAGAGAGAATAGGTGATAAATTGGAAATAATAAGATTTGATCCCTATGGTAGGTATATTCTAATTTATTAGTGATCTGAACTTTATTGACATATTGTTTTAGTGCAGGAACAAGTCGTTTACAGGGAGAAGAAAAGGGTCCGTAGTATGAAATTTTAATAGCTTGTTGTTCAACAGATAGTATTAATTAAAATAAATTTGTATAGCAAACACACTGTTATAATACTTATTCATTTGTTATTTATTATAATGTTCTTCTGTGCTTAGAGCACAGCAGTATATTTTTACATTGACGCGCCCTCTATCGCGCTGTTATGTAACTGTCATAAAAAAGACGCTAACATAAAAAAGACGCTTGCATTCTGTCATTTCATTTTGGAGGCAAACAGAATATAGTGCAAGTGAATTTGTTGTTAATTATTGTGAGTTCAAAGTGAAGATAGTGTGATTACAGTAAGTGTGAGTATCAGAACACGATGAGCAGAAGAAAACGATCTAAGGTACTGTTTTTTTATTCATATTTAACTGTATATACATGCTAAACATTGCGCATCAATTCTGAGGTTACCGCTAACCAACAATTTGTTGTACATACAGATTGAATCAAAAGAAGTCCCTGACAAGTTGCACGAAGATGAAGAACAACCTGCAGAGGCATTAGATAAGACTACAGTATTGTCTGCGGACAAGAAGCTCGCCTCCAATTCCAAGATTGCTAAGAAAGAAATCAAGAAAGACGAGAAGGACAAGGAGGTCAAAAAGGAGGAAATAGAAAAAGAAGACAAGAGAAAAGATGATCTTGATTCTGAGCCTGATGATCCTATCATTAAAGATCTATTCTCTGGCTTGGAAGGTGCAGCTTTCCAAAGCCGGATGCCTTTTGACAAGATGGCGTCCACTGAGGCAGCCTGCTTCCCCGACATATCCCAAGCTCCCATCCAGACAGTAAAAGTATTTCTGCACATTCGTAATCGCATTTTAGAGATGTGGCTGGCAAATCCAAAACAACAACTCCTTGTTGAGCATGTTCTTGAGAAGATGGAACCACCATTCAACAGTGATATATCATTAGTAAACCGGGTTCATATGTTTCTTGAACGCAACGGCTTCATTAATTTTGGCATATTTAAACGTCACAAACCATTGCCAGCTAAGAAATATGGCAAGGTGATTGTCATAGGTGCAGGTATTGCTGGCCTCGCAGCTGCACAACAACTACAACAATTTGGACTGGAAGTCATCGTTCTTGAAGCCCGCGACCGAGTTGGTGGTCGTATTGCCACCTTTCGCAAGGGCAGCTACATCGCTGATTTGGGAGCAATGGTCGTCACTGGCCTTGGTGGAAATCCGGTCACTGTGTTGAGTAAGCAAATCGACATGGAACTGCATAGAATTCGACAGAAATGCCCATTGTATCAATCAAACGGCACGACTGTAGATAAAGACAAAGACGAGATGGTCGAACGTGAATTCAACCGTTTATTAGAGGCAACCTCATACTTGTCTCATCAGTTAGACTTTAATTATGCAGGTAACAAGCCAGTTAGCCTCGGGCAAGCTCTTGAATGGGTGATCAAGCTCCAGGAAAAACATAACAAGATGAAACAGATTCAGCACCTGCAAGCTGTAATTGCATTGCAAGAAAAACTGAAAAGTAGTCATAAACAAATGGCTAACATCAAAGATCACATGGTGGATGTGAATGCCAAGTACAAGGAGTTGGGTGCAAATGAAAAACGTGATGTTGAGCTCGAATTTGCCTATCGAAGTGCTGCACGTGACTTGAAAGCGCTAGCAAAAGAATTTGAGATGTTCAGAGAACAGGCGAATGAGATTGAGGAAAAATTGAAAACTTTAGAAGCGAATCCCCCAAGGTTTGTACAATCTTATGTGTTTTCGATAATCTGTTGTTTTTATTTAGCAATTCACCATTAACTGGCGCTAATTGGGAAAGAATTCCATATTCGTATTTTTATTTAATGCAAATGGTGGCTTGTAAATTACACTTTCATCATTTTCCCATTGCTCGTTTATTATGCAGCAATTAAGCATGCATTCGAATGCAGCAGCGTAAATAATAATAATTACAAGTGTCAGTTGCTACAGAATCGTAGTGCATTTACCTCGTTCATTGACTAGCAGATATTGTATAATATCTAATGGGCAAATTTACAGCGCAAAGAAGTCTAATAGGCGTGTGCATTGCAGCCACAGCGAAGCTGTAACATAATTTACAGCGTTAATTAATGCAATTATCGCGTTAACGATTCTGTAGCAATTTATTATGAACAATCAAATTTGAATATTGCAGGATTCCTACGGGCACGACCAGGCGGCGCTAATAGTATTAAAAGTTATATTTTATTTTACAAAATTTCAAAATTTTTCTTTGTTTCCTCTTGGTGCCAAGTAGGATCCTTTCCCAGAGTCTAAATTCTAAAGAAAATAATTTAAATTGAGTACTAATTGAGTTTAATGCTAGGAAATCAAATTGTTTACGTTGAGTAAATGCTGAGACTTGACGCGAGCGAGGCTTTTGTATCATTACGTTATTGTTGTTGGCGATTGCTATTTGTATTACATGTAATGCGATGCATCAAAGCATTCCTAACTGTTTCCATGCTCCCGTGTGCAGCGAACATGGCAAATTACTGGGATTGCTATTTGCTGCTATGGCAAAATGGTTTTCCTTTATTTTTTGCAAAGCGCTCACGTCATGCCTCTCTTCGTGGCTCAAATGCAAGTGCCTTGCATATATTCATGATCGTCTTAAGCTGGTTGCTGATGCTGCTGTTAATTCATGCAACTTAATTACTCGTACCTCGCGCGGAATTTTAATTAGACAATAATCTCTCCGTTTAGTAGCATTATTAAAGCGACTAGTTGCGCTCCTTTCCCGCTCGGTTATTGGTGATTGCTAGTAATGAGTTAGGACAAAAAAAACGGTCGCTTACGATTGTTTCTCTTTGCAGTGACGTCTACCTTTCTTCAAGAGATCGACAAATTTTGGACTGGCATTTTGCGAATTTGGAATTCGCCAACGCGACACCGCTCTCCAACCTATCGCTGAAGCACTGGGACCAGGACGACGACTTCGAGTTCACCGGGAATCATTTAACAGGTAAGTCACCCCATCCATTGTTTTATTGGTTTGCCTTTCTCGTACACGCACTTCGGAGTGCTTTGCGCTGGTCATTCTATTGTTCTGCTTTTTGCTCAAAATCCATGCGTCCCAATGTGCGCGAAAGCGCATGTGGAAGGCCACGGAATGCCGAAACATTAAATTTAAAAAGGCGCGCGCGCTGCAAAAAAAACTTGATTAATGTACGGAGCAGAATGGAGTGCATTGCCACAAATGTCACAATGCGCTTTTTTCGCTGTTGTTGTTGTTGTTGTGAAGGGAAAGGCAGCAAGAGTCGAGCGCAGGTCCCGTAAAAATATTCTAAGGTATTGGTAACGTTGGTTTATATTATAACTATCGTGGCGCACAATGTGCACTGACATTCGATTCGTGGCATTCGATTTGCATAAATGAGACGTCGTCCACGCGGGGATTGCGCAAATTTGCGATTTATTACGAATCGACATACATGCATGTAACAGCAAGTACGCGTTCGTCGCAGCAAAAAGCCAGCTGTGCACTCGCGCGCTTCTTATTGCAAATGATTCCTCCTCTCAAATGTCGTCGACGTTGTTGTTGTTGTTTGCGCACTTTGTACACGCTGTTATTGTTGTCGTACGGCGCACAAACACGTATTATCATAGGCTGCGGTGCAAAATTCATTGTCTTTTTGCGCATACAGATGCAATAGATGCAAATACTCTGCGCGCGGTGGCTGCCGCTGCTTCTGTTTTGCAATATTCTTTGGCGAATCGTGCGCGCTATAAACAAATGGCTGCCTGCGATTTTATTAAACGAGGTGGCTGCTGCCTCGTCGCTCTCTCGCTTTTGTTGTAAATGTCTATTATTATCAGCAGCTTCTGTGCGGAGCACGCAAACCGAGGTGTTGCTCAGTTTTTCTCGATCGCTGTGTGAACTTGCTGTGCATTGTATGTTATCGTACACGATCTGGCATTCCAGCAAGAGAGCAACAGCCCTTTGCTTTTTCTTCGTCTTCATCGCCAATAAATGCGCGTTATTGAGATATTGCTTCGCTAAGTCGTGAGCATTCGTCTTTCCTGATGATTGTGCTAAATGAATGAATGAATGAACGAGCGCGCAGAAGAGAAGCGCAACAATGTTCACACCTTTATAAATATTTATGATGGTGCGATTTAACGATTACACTGAATAATTATCCGTGAATTAATTACGTTTATGGCCAACAAATGCGCGCGCGCTCGCGCACGTAAGACAATAGTGTGCTCATTTGTCTTCTCATTTGTACAAACTCGCGGTACGAGTTTATTACTTTGCAAATATGTTCGCTGAATGTAATTTCAGCATTTTAATTAGTTTATTGGCACGTTATGCGTCTATTGTCGAGTGGAAATTGGTTTCGGGCGACAATAGACATTCCTCCGTTGGATGTCCTCTGACGCGGCGCGGGTGCGCGATGTATTATTATAAAAGGAGTGAAAGATTATTTATTGTTGGCAGCGCGGCGGTGGGCATGTTTGACACCCATTGTACGAACGGCCGCTTTTTGCAAAGTAAATAAAGTAACCTTCGCATATTGAACAACATACAGTCATTATATCTGTATGAACAAGCAACTGCAAGTCGCAAGCGGATGCAACGCGTTTCGTGCAATTGCTTTTCGCCTACTTTGGCGTTGCTGTGTACAAGTTTATTTCTTCAATTGAATTCTCTCTGGCGTCGCGAGGAGTAGATGTACGCGGGGATAGCATGAGAGAGACGAGGAGCAAAAAATAAGACACCACACTTGCACTTACTTTGTGGGTTATGAATTATTGGTACAATTCGCAAGAATGCAACTATTATCGCGCTCATTTATCATTTCCATGCAGAGTCGTGTGCTGCGCTTCGGACGTGTCGGTCGTGTCGTGTGTGTACAAAACAAGCGACACTTGCATCACTTTATTCGCCATGCAATCAAGTTGAATAAAATACACGATATGTTCATTATGCTATTCGTTCTGGCTGCTGTTTCTTGTATTTAATTATACGCGTGACCGTACGTAAAGAAATCGCTGAAAAAGTCGTAAAAGTGTAATGAGTAAGAAATGCTGTTGATTATTATTGAATTTCGCAAATTGTCCGGAGACGCCTTGCATGCATTGAAACAAAAGCGATTTGTGCGCTGTTCGCTTGTTTCTTTCATACCTTGACTGACATTCAAAGAAAATTAATCTTGCGCGCGAGTCAAGATCATAAATTGTATCTATGGCGGCGGCGGCAGCAGCGAGCAGCAGCTGCATATGCGCAAACCGCATTTTGCAATTATGCAATGAGTAATTGTTACAGTATCAACAAGAATGCTCTCAATTATTTTATTCATTAATCATTCCGATTGTGTGCTCCCGTTTGAAGTCGCGTCGAGTCGCGCGTTGGCCGACCGGCCATTAGCAAAGAGATTATTAGGTTTATTGCGTTTATAGCCATGTGATATTTTCATTAATGCAGCACGCACATGCACAGTGTATGAATACGAGAAGCTAATTACGATAATATGGTAATTGGCGAATACGCAGTAATTGCATTCAGCGTACGGGTAATTGGAAATATTATTTTTACCTTTTTCCAAATAAATTTGAATAAATCATTTAGAGTATTGCGTTCTAATCGCTTAAAAAGCCAGTAAAGAGAAGATGCGTAATGAGTTTGATGGAGACTGCAGATTTCAAAGGTAGAAAGGAAAAATTGTTGTCGGACATATTTAAAAAATAAATTGCGAAAATCATCGGCCCAGTTAATGGTTATTATTAAGTGTATACTGCTCGTTTACTTATTCGACATGTGCTTTCAGCACTGTTTAAATACAATTTTTGGCAAACGCGAAAGTCATTCGCGAAATTACTGCGCACAGGTGGACTGCGTACCGAACGCAACGCACAATTGGCGTTCTCTCTGGACTTGAGCAGACAAAGAGAAGCCGTCACGACGCGCTCATCATCATCCTGAAGCATTAACCAACAAGTTCTTGTTGTTGTTGTTTGTTGCTTGCTTGGTGGCGAAATTCAGCACCGTCTGACGCTCTCGCCGTAATTGCAATGCAATGCATGCGGTTTACACAGTTGGTAAACGGTATGGACGGTACGAAACGTATAATTACCACTTGCATATTGTTGGTTTTCGCCCCAAAAACGCTTTAATACAAATACGCATCGTTTAACTCGTCAGCAAAACGTCAGTCAGGCTATTTATTTTTGTTGCTGAAAATTTGCCTCGTTTAAAAAACGATAACATTCCAGCGAATTGTGTACGTATTCTAAACTCTGAGTGGAGCACGAGATAAAGATTTATTCTTGTGCATTTTTCAGCGAAAGTGAAAGCTTTGACTCGAACAAAAAGCAAAAGACACGATTACAGAGAACATACGAACGAACGTGTTAAAGTTGGCAGCTGAAATGCTTACGTACATGTTAATTACACGAACTAAATCACTCGACTAACAAGGCGCATTTATTTTATGCGGGCGCAACGCAATTGCAACATGAATGTATGCGCAATGTGCATACTACTGCTTCTTGCGTACGGTCTTGCTGTTTATTAACATATCAATTAATGTACGGTACGCGCCGTTAAAATTTGCCAGCTCACTACATTATATTTTAATTAATAGCCGTTTTGGAGAGATGCACTGATATGCAATCTGTCTTCTCGACACAGCGAATTTTTCCGCGAGCGTTTTTAACAGCTGTGCGGACAGCTAATGTGCGCACGTAATGTGTAAAAGTCAAAAATATACTCACAGTAAGAGCGACCGTAAAACTGCACCTAAAGTAATGGCTCTGGCGACTACGTCGGTAAAATCGCAGTTGTCATGAAGTGTTTAATTAGTTTTTAAGTCGCAAAGTTTGAATTTTGAGTTGGTGTTAAGGGCTCAGCTCGTTTAAGTTGAAATGCGATTTAGTATTTCGAGATTCAATTCCTAGATTTACTGGGGTATGATCTTCACTTTAGGTGCGACTTAAATCCCGGTTGAATCAAACATCTTCATTTTTAGATACAAAATGCGAAATTTCTCACGCCTAGAGTTGTCTTATTTTTACGCAGATGCTAAGCGACAGATTATAATAATAAACGTCGTTGTTGAAATAAATGATGATTAGTTTAAAGCGATTTCGTCGACTGTAAGTCATTGTAATTGCAAATATCCCCGAAGAAGAGATACGCACCTCGCGTTTATATTCGCTTAATGGTCATGAGACATATTAACCTGCCATAGCTATATGAATGCTAATGCTGCCTCTGTATAAATTACAATATCCTGCCATATACCTATTTCCCATGTGTGCATAATGGAGATTCGACGAGTTTGACGAGCCCAGCGCATCAACATTAATTGCATGGCGCAAAGCCCTTTTGGGCACCTGTCGAAGACGCCCAGCGAACAAGACAAATATGACGATTTCACTTAACTCGATTGCGCGTCGTGTGACCTTTTGCGAACGCCTCGGACAGACGATAAATTCGCGTGAATTTATTGCGTTGTGTACATTGGTAGGGGAAACGTTTAATTAATTATTAAGCGGATCGTCGAAAGAGTTGTAGTACTTTCATAATTATACCGTCTCAGTGTCAAATTCGTTGAGTCTACGTCTCCTTGCTGCAATTAAGCGTCTCGTTTCTCGATAACGATCACGTTTAACATTCGTATTATAATAACCTATCTGCGTCTTGTTTAAAGAAGAAATGTCTGCAGCGAAATGACGCAAAAAAAAAGAAGAGAAATAGACGGCGGCGGCAGCAGCAGCAGCAAGCGTAATTATTCTGTGTGCGCAGATACATTGTTTGTATATTCTAATGAAGTTATTATTCGTTTTAATTGTCTCTGCGTATTAATTTCGCTTGCAAATTGCCCGTGCATTCTGTAATTATTTCATTCTTATCAAATCTCTGCTCTTTTGCGCCGTCTGATGATGATTTATTCTCACAATTAATTTGCTTTCGTTTCGTTTTATTTTTTAGTACGTACAAAAATAGATTATATAATAATTGGGCACCAGAATAGAGTAGGAAATAGTCTGACATTGAAATTGATATATTTTTAATAATTTCAATTTATTTGTGTGCAATTATAATTGAATTACACGAATTTTGACCTCGTGTTTTTGTGTCAATGGTACATGACATCATCAAGGCTGAAAATTGACATAAACTTGATGAACTTGGATAACACGTGAAATTTTGGCAAATAATTTGTATAATACTGATTTAAATTAAAAGAGATCTTTATCGGTTCGCCGATGAATGAAATTCTTGCGCGGCATGTACGTTTATGCTATTCAACACCGGATTCGTGCAATTTGACCGCCAACGCGGATGCATGAAATGCACAATCGAAAATTTTCGTTTAATGTTGCCGCGAATTGGCGAATCTGACACTTCTTCCGGTACGGGAAGAAAGAAGAACGAACGATTATCTGTGTTTGGCATTGCTTATGTGTTAATCATCAAGGGAGTGGAACAATGCATGCGGTCGTCGTCTGCTCGCTCCTCCAACGCAAAGATGCGCACATTGAGATTACAAAAAATTACACATGCAATAACACAGCGAACGAGCACGGAATTACATAAATTTCGCGATTTTTATTGCAAAACGCGCAAGGATCTCTTTCGCTCTGGCCGCTCGGTGCGGTGTTATTGTGCTTTGCGGTTCAGCACACATTATTCATGGGTTTATTAAAACATTATTGTGGGCCCGGCTTATGCACATGTGCATGATGCGCTTTGCGTATAAACAAATTTCGTAGTCGTTGATTTTTCATTCCTGCAAGCAGCGAGAGCCATTTATCACCGATTTCCTGACAAATAACCGGCGCAATACAAACGTAATTAAGGTAAGATTTATGCGCGGTGTGCAGTCCAAGCATCTCTTTTTCGAATTGCTTAATCCGGCGCGACGAATAAATCTCGTGCTTTTTGTTTCTGCCCCGCGCGATGTCTATCTAATCGAAATTTACGAGTGCCGCGCGTATCAATAAAATATCTATTTATTTCTATGCGCGATGCGTCGCCGAGAGAAAGTGTGAATGATTTACAAATTGTCCACATGCGTGCAGACTCTTCGTCGATGGATATCACACGAAATCGTTTCTTAATTTATGGAAAGACGCGCTTCTTGCGATGGCAAAAAGGCGAGAGCGCTCGCCGCCAAACAATATCATGGATCAAATCAATTTGCTGCGCGTTATTCACATTGTTTGCTTGCGAGCGAGAAGCAAAAAAGCGGAGAGTCAACAAAATAACAAAAGCGCCCACAAATCGAAAGTGCAAACAAATAGGAATGCGCATAATTCATGAGGAATGTGCAATTGCAGTTGCCGTAATTGATTTCGAGTGAAATTCTGGTAGCGCGACGACCTATCACGCTCGGAACCAATTCGATTTCAATTCAATTACGACTCCGTTTTATTCCAAGTCGCGTTTATTGATTTTTGGATAGCGCAATACGAGGACCACCAATGCTCTGTCATGGTTATTAATAAGTTGACTAACGTACATATTTACAATAGGTTTTTCTAATGCTATACTATGAGTTTTCATTCGAGAGCTGCTATATTGTCGTTTATCCAGTCGGTGTATTTAGCAACATTTACGTAAACTCCGTAGACACCTTCTCTTCCGCAGCCTTTACCCCAGTTGACCAATCCGGCAATGATATATCGCTTGGCAGCATCGTCAAAACACATTAAGGGTGCACCACCATCTTGCTGAAAGTTAGTGTGAAAATTCAGGAGTGTTCTTTACAAGAATGTAGCTATTACTTACAGTGCAAGCATCTTTGTTAAATTCACCACCAGCACATAATTCATTCACGGTGTCTAAGTATTTTGCCGTACCGGCAGGACCTAAAACTGTTGGTCTTTCCATGGAGGCTTTGCAAGTTTCCATAGTGACTACTTTCATATTGACTTGTTTGTGAACTTGTCCTTCATCCTTCATTTCGAATTGGGTCTCACCCCATCCACCAACAATGCAATTTTTATTCACAAAGCTCTCGTCCTTACTTGGCACACAGCCTAATCCGATGTCGATGCGATATTTCATCGGGATGGTTTTGTTCATCAATATCAATGCAATGTTATCTTTATAGTCCAACTCTTTATCTTGGACCGCTCTCTTGAGGAAGTTTTCATGGACTACAATTACTTCCGCACTTCGTAATTCGGCTGGCGGTTGCTTGATTCCCGTGGGGTTGTGTACTCCTAGGTAGATTTTTACTTGGTCCGGAGTTTCTCTGGAAATGTAGGACTTTAGGACATGCATTTTTGGAGTTATAACAATATTACATGTTCAGGTAGACTTTGTGCGCTGCAGTTAGGATTATCCGATCTGTTAGTAGCACACCACTTCCCATATATTTTTTGGTTTGGTTGACAAGGTAGACTTGCCAGGGCTGAGCACCCATTGTGGTAGCACCGTTGGCGTTGCTCACTCCGGGTACATACTGGGTACCGCAATTGAAGGATCCTTCCTTTGGATAGCATAATTCGAATCCATTCGGGCACTTTGGGTTACTTCCGGGTGAATCCTGGAAGATAGATTGGTGGTTAGGATAATGTTGTCGCGTCGAGTGCGGTTACCTCAGTTACAATGCGTGGATTGATGTTGGGAGTTTGCGGAAAACATAATCCGGCTGCTACGCATTTCGGAGCAACTTGACATTGCACAATTGTTACGAAGAGATGTAATACGAAGAGCAAATGAAGCAATACGTATTGTTGTTGTAGTTGCGTGAACGGAAACATGTTATCTGTCGGCGACGATCACATAACTAATCATATCAACGCGTTTTTTCAACCATTTATATCACTATCAATAAAATGTGTTTTTTCCCAATTGCGCACACGAACATCCGCACGAAATTATAATTTTATTTATTCATCAATCGCGTATAGGTTTTTATTATAAACTTTATTATCATTGTTATGCGTTGCAATTCTCAATAAAGTGCAAGCTTTATTGTACAAATTCAGTGAAACGTGTGTTGATGTTTAGAGAAATAATACACGCTTGGGCGCTTTGTGACGATATAATAATATAAATAATAATGTTGACTGGTAAATGATTGTTGTACCATGTTACGTAATATTGCGAATTTGTTTCGGATCATTCATATTCATGCCGCCTGCAGATTACGAATAGCTCGATTTATCCAGTCGATGTACTTGGGAATATCCAAGTACACGCCATACACATTCGGTCTTCCGCATTGCTTGCCCCAGATGACAAGGCCAGCGATTACTTTACGACCATTTTCCTGGCACATTAATGGAGCACCTCCATCATCCTAAAGTGGGAAACTTTAAGTAATTTCTGGAGCGGTTAAATTGGCGTTTATTCTTACGGTACATGCATCCCGACCAGATTCTCCTCCTGCGCAAATTTCTCCATTTCGATCCAGATACACATCGGTATTACTTCCAAGAACATTTTGCATAGATCGGCGACAAGTGTCGTATGATACTATTGGTACTGTTACTTGTTTGAGGCGATTGGTTGGCGCATCACTTGTGTTGAATCGAGTGTCACCCCATCCAGCAACCATGCATCTAGAAATATTTTAGGTCAGGTGATAAAGTCACTTGGAAATTTTCTCTTTTACCTTCGATTGACAAAGTTCGAATTTCTTCGAGGCAAACAAGCAATTCCTACGTTTTTCTGATAGCCAATTGGCACATGTGCTTTTAATCGTAAAAGGGCTAGATCATTTTTTAAAGTGACTGAGTCAAAGTTAGGATGAATTGCGATTGAATCCACATTTCGCCTGTATGCATTACGTAACGAGTCTTCATTATGAACACCAAGATATACTTGAATTCTGTTCAAATTATTCCGATTACCATAAACTTTGTGAGCGGCTGTTAGGACGTGGTAGCGGTCTAGTAAGACGCCACTTCCTGTGTATCCCGATTGATTGACAATGTACGCTAGCCATGGATGTGCAGCGTATGGTGCTGGTCCATCGGCGACTGATAAACTAGGGTCGAAAATATAGGAGCAACGAGTTGCTTCACGTAATTGATTGCAATATTCTCGTCCTCTTGGACATCTTCCTGCTTCATCTGGTAGTGCAATTCGTCGCACGTCAACGCCACCAGAATTAGTTTGAATGCAGGTGCCTGTGGGAACACAGATTGCACGTTCAAGTTGTTGTTGTTGTTGTCTTTCTGGTTTCGGTCTTCTTTCACAGCTCTCCGAGTATCTTGCAAGTGTGGTGTACACACTAATCAGAGAGAGGAATATTATAATTACTAGCTTCATAGTTATGCGGAAACTTGAAATAATACACTTGTTGAGGAACTGCTCAATGTGACATTCTTACAACATAATATATATACTTTTATTCGCGCTGCGTTTCCCACTTTGTAGCTAATTATTGTCACCAACGAATCAACAACAATCGGCTTTTATTCTGGATGTACTTGGGGTTTTCATGAAAACACATTTTTAATAATTTTTCCTTTATTAAGATCTATTCAGGCATGTTCCTCATTAATTTTCACAATCATGCGCTTCACAATAAATTATTAAATATAATTAAGTAGGCAATGATGACTCAACCCATGGACAATTGATTCACTGCCGAGTCGATCCATGCGCGATATTTGACGACGTCAACGTACACGCCGTAGACGTTAGGTTGTCCACAATTCTTGCCCCATATAACTAGCCCCACAACGGAATACCGCCCATTATCATCGCACACGAGTGGTGCTCCTCCATCCTGTGTGCATGCGTCTCGGTTGGCTTCACCACCAGCGCATAATTCGTTAGAGTCCAAGTAAACATCCACGTTTGAACCAAGAACATTAGCTTGCGCCATTGACGTACGGCATGTGTCGTAGCTAACAATAGGGACGTTCACTTGCTTCTGGGGAGAGGTGGGTGCGTCCTGAATACTGAATCCGGTCTGGCCCCATCCGGAAACGATGCAACGACGACCCACATAGCTGCTACCAGCGGCAGGCAGGCATGCGGTGCCTACATTTAATTGATAGCCAAGGGCTATGGGCTGGTTAAGTCGCAAAACAGCGATATCGTTGCGCAGAGTTTGAGCGTTAAATCCATCATGGATGACCATTGAAGCCACGGTACGTCTTTGTGCAGTTTGCAACATTGCCGGGTTGTAAACACCAATGTATACTTCAATATTTCCGGGCGTGTTCCTAAGAATATGATTTGCAAATGAATGTAGAAACAGGGGGCGGTTGATAAATGTTAGTTACCTGTTCAAATTGACTTTGTGAGCAGCAGTGAGCACATGGTATGCGTCCAATAAAACTCCGCTTCCGGTATAGCCGGTTTGATTCCGGATGAACGCTTGCCAAGGATATGCGCCATTTTGACTTGGTCCGTCTGTATTTGTAATGCCCGTTGCGTAACGTCGCCCGCATGTTCCACCCCCAACGAGTCCAAAACAAGCCACGGTTCCTGCAGGACATGTGGTCGGAGTAGCAGTTGTTTGTTCCCCCTATCAGCAGTTGAATTAAAATTAATTTAGCCAACTGCCGAAATTCAATTAAAACTTACGGGTGTTACAATTCGAGGATCAATACCATTGCCTCCTGTCGTGGTTGTAATACAAGTTCCCGGTGGAACACAGATGAAATTCACTCCAGGAGTTTGTCGTTTTATTCTCGACTCTAGAGTAAGTCCATATCCGTGTACAAGAAAAATGGAAATAACAGCAAAACCGAAATTTAAATTGCGCTTGCACATTGTGAAAATTTGATGTAAATTGTACAAGATTTACTTTCGTTCAGATTCGCTGGAATGATTGACGTGATAGCGTCGCGCTTATTTATTTAAACAAATAATATTACGCGTAGATCCCACCAAAAAAACGAAATGTTATTATTGCGAATTAAAATAGAAATTATAAATCTATTTGCAAAGAGCGATACGCATCGAAGCGAAAACCCTCCTTCTATTGTGATGAATCACACCCGACATGTGTTTATTAAATGATTATGATGATGATGATGATCCATCAATTGATTGCGCGCGCGAGATTCGCAAAGAGACTGTGAAGGATTTTCAGCTGCAACTTTGACGGACTTTTTTTGTCGGGTAATCATTGTAATAAGTTGACACAATGTACCGGCTTGCATCATATTGCATGGCAATTAGTTGATAATCTGATCAGTGTTCTTTTTCATTATTTGCGCACATCGCATGACATTCATGGACAATGGGCATTTGTCATTGGTATTCTTGGTCAAATTGGCGCACGTACATAAATGTGTTACAATTTTTAAATAATTTAATTAATAACGTCAACATTATTGGGGCTTTCCGAGCGGAATTAGTTCAGTTGAAAACGATGTGACCCTGGTTGCGTTTGAAGTCGTTGTGATGAAGGCAAACAAAATTATAAAATCCCCGTGTCCTGTGCGAATTCTATACTGTATGCGAGAATAATTTGTTGGCATAATAATCGTTATTGTATGAGCAATTCGAACGTAATGATTGTCATAATTCATTGCAGTATGCGCTCGTAATGCATATATTAATTAGTTAATTAAGCGTTTCCTTCGTTACGCGACGATAATCCCATTTATCTAATTTGCAAAAATGCAAATGATGGCAATTTCATAATTTAATTGGCTGCTAAGTAAATAATTATTTCGCGTTGAATCGCAAGAGCCAGGTTTTCAATAATGATTGGCTGAACGGATGAATTGTGAATGACTTTTATTGTGCGTACGAGGATCTCTCATTAAATTCGATGATGCAGTCGATGGCATTCGAAGGTGTTTAAGAGTTTTTTTTTATAGTTGAATTATTCACGCTTTTGAATATAGAAGAGAAGAAGTCGTGCGTTTTGTTTGGTGGGTAGCATAATGTCGGTACTGTTGCAATATGCATTTTCTCGTTTGCTGCCTGCTTGTTGAAGTCGAAAAAAGGAACATGCATTGCATAATAATATGTTGGCTCCTTTTTGTTATTGTGCGTAAAAACATACCATCAAGTGACAGTGCAAAAATTCTCCTCTGTTCTTTCTCAATTTTGTTGTTGTGCGGAAATTTATTAAATTATTAGTTGAGAGTTCTTATTTTATGAACGCTAAAGGTAAATTTTAATTACGAACAAGTGGCATTGTGAAATATTATAATCTGAAACATAAAATTTATCATTTAATTACTATCGCGCGATTTTCATGTTCGACAATAATTATTTGTATTACGGTCGAGAAATTATTTTGCAAGATTGCTGTGGGCGATAAATAGGTAGTGCTATTAAATATTACGTGGAATACATAAACTATAATTGCAAATAATTCGAAATTGTCTTCTAATGAAGCAAACAAAATGCATATATTGCAAGTACGTTTATTTCGGAAGCTTGATTCTTGCACTACGAGTGGCTATATTGTCGTTAAATGGGGTTTGTAAATTTAGTATCATGAAATTTTACTTGCAACCCGTAAAAGTTATTATTACAAACGAAAAAGTCGTGTGATTGAGAAAAGAAAATAGTTCGCAGCGTGCATTTGTAGGCAATAAATCTAATTATTCAAGCGTGTCATACTCGATTCATTTGGCGATGTATAAATCATACGAGTCTAAATATCTTTCATTAGTGTTTGCTGTACAAGATTGCAAATGCACTCGCTTAATTAAGTATTTGTTCAATTAACGAGCAAACGTTTGATTGGGATTTTATACTTTCACTCACTTCATCAATGAATGCACATAATAAGCATAAACATATGCAGGCTTAAAATAAAACATTCGCTTCGTGATTGTACATTCAGCAATCAATTTAGTTTTTTATTATTATGCGTGATTCACTCTGAATGAATATTAATTGCGGTTTGTTGAAAACGCACATAAACTTTTATTTTGGTGAAAGTTATGACAAACACTTATTATTTTTAAAGATCACAGCTGTAAATCACAGCATTAAAAATGGAAATACAAAAATCCATTCAAGGTGTGTGTTTATTTTCTATTCAATTATTTGATTGGCTCGAAGATAAGGCGATTGTGGTTGTTGTTATTTGTTTGATCAATCAGCAAATCGTGTTTGTCCAATTAGCGATTGCATTAGTGATTAAGCATTAAGCTGATTAATCAATTATCTTGTACGAGCACCGCTGCGCGTAGATTTATGATAGCTGGTGGTATTTTTAATTGAAATCATAAAATTCATGCGCGGCGCTAATTGTTATTATGCGTTTTTCGCGGCAGTCGAGTAAGTAGTTGCAGTCGAATGAAATCAAAAAGATGCCAGCATCGCGATTATGTTTCATAACATTATGCGCGCAAATATAATTAGTAATACAGTGTGGTGCGCGAGCGATGCTTATCGCGGCGGTAGTTTATCGACATTGCTTTCGATTGTGCAATAAACAAACAAGAAGCATGCTGGTTACTCGGTGCCCGTGGATGAAGTCTTTGCGGTTTATGCAACATTCATAAAGGCGACTTTTACAACAAGATGGTTGTACACATGCATCATGAATGTCTTTTTAAGCTCGAGCGCTAATCTACTGCTCGGCTATAATGCGTGCATGCATATTGAGCACCAACTTGTGTTGTGCACGCGCATAATACAATCGCACAGCGCGCATTATGAGTGCTCCTTCGAGTTTAATATCTTAATTAGTCGCTGATCTTTTGCCCGCCAATGCCATATGTGCACTCGTATTCGTATTCGTTCCTTCGTTTATCGATCGTGATGAATATGAATAAAGGTCGAATACCCTTTTTCGTTCTTGTTGCTTTCCATTGCGCATTCCATGCTAATATTTCTTGGAAGCGTTTGAGCTCCACATTCTAATAATTTTATTTCTTTGTTTCAGGTGAGTCTTTTAATTTGTCATACCGGGTGGATGGGGATGCGTATTTTGAAGTTGTAAGTAATTTTGAAATTTACACTAAAAGTTTGAGTATGAGTTGGGTAGAGGTAACAGTGTTTCGACGGTAAACGCAATTCATTCATCAAGTCTGTCAGCACTGAGCGCTTGCAATCGACGCGTTAAGATTACAACATAAATCCAACTAATATAACCAATTAAGATTTTATATTGTAATCAATTAACGTCTCATTTTCGCCACGAGTCTCATTAGCGTTGATATCAAAAATACGACGTGTGAAAATGTGATAATTTATTATTTCGTTTCTCTTAAATTAATTTGGCATGATAAGCGCAGCATTAATGAGTACCAAGATGGAAAAAATGCATCAAGCATACGTACATATTGAAACACACACAGCGCGCACACGCTTTGAGTCTAATCGTAAATTATTGGTCGTTCATGCATAAAGATATTAATTTAATGCTTTATTATTTTATGAAGCCGCGATGTAAATTCAATTTAATATCGAGACGCATTATACGTGTGTGGCTTCCGCCGCCGGGAAATTTCTCTCTTGTTACACGAATGTTAATTTAATTTGCAATACTTATGTGAATTTACTGTTTATTGAACAGCGCGAGCAATCGCGCAGAAAAATCGAATACTTTTACTTTCGATTATCCGTGCGCTTGAAGCGAAATTGAATTTAGATTTGCGCTCGTTAATCGTGCTGCGCATGCTGAATTTTAATCTTTGGCGATTGATGCGGGCAATTTGGATTTATATCACCTTTGCGAAATCCACCGACCGAAAATGAAATCGAGGTACAGATCGCTGGCTGGCTGCAATCTTGGGAAAATGTCAACGGGATTTGTGGTCGGTGTTTACGAGCCACTCGCACAGTGCGCATGCACATCGTGCTTTTACGAAATTCGAAATTGAATTTTAATCGAAATTTTGCTCTTTCCATCATGATTCGTATTAGCATACTGTAATCGACAGTAATAAATCGCTTCTTATGCAAGTACATAGCCTTTGTTTCAAAGTGGAGGCAATGATAGATCAACAAATTTACGTATAATATGAAAATTCTTTCATAGTCAATTATTTTCTCATTGACGTTTTTGTATGGTGTATTAAAAAGTATCAACAATATTACCCGGAGTCAATTAGCCAGTAATACGAAGTTTGCAAAAGTTTTACGTTTTCATATGGCTCATAACTGCATAGAGTGCCAATTTATTCAATTGGCGTATGCGAATAAATTATGCTTAATCAATCAGCTTGTGTGATTATCTCGATTAGTTGATTAATGCAATTGAAAATTATACGCGATTAGCAAAGGAGCGACCGCGCTACCTGTTGCATATTGCAACATCTCAGCTCGGTGTGTGCGAATAATGATGGAAATAATTATCGATTTGCCACACTTTTGCAATCGACTATCTTACGTATCTGCCTTGTTTTTCAATTTGCCTGCTGCATTTTATACTTTTGCATTACGCTTTATTGTTGTACATTCGGTTTTTGCACTCGTGCGACACGCACGTATTCGAAAATTCGCCATGGACTTTTGCTTGGCAGCGAACTTTTAATTGAATGCTGCAATAGTCACCGCAGTAGCAAACTTTCCCTTTGCGCGCTCTCCTTATTAAAATTGAATTTATCATCATTTATATTTATAAGTTTACTATAAACCCTATTCATAAAATTCCGCTTGCACAACTTAGCGTTCGTTCGTGTGCGCTCTTTACAAATATAGACTTAATCATTGGATTACCAGCTACATCTTAACTCGCGCGTCGTCTCTATTCTCATTCAAATTGGTCGGATTGTATTTCACGAAATCATAATACATAATGCGCCGTTTGCTGTCGGAATTGAAATTTGGAGAAATCAAAATTTTACGATTTGAACAAAACACAGGGCTATAAGCGTTAAAAAACTGTGCGCGCGCGAGAGTTTACGACGCCGTAAAACATCAACTTTATCCATACATAAATAACAAATTAATTAATATCATTGTAGTACCGTAATCATTTAATTCGTTTCGAACGGGCGCGAAGAATTTCTACGAGCGGTGTGCGCGACAAGCGACGCACGCGGCCGCGTGTTGCCCAAGGTGGTGTCATAAACGAAAAAATGAACTAGCGCGTTATTATTTATTGCAGTACCGTTTGCCATAACAACATAGCACACTACTAATAAACAAACGTAAATTATAACCGATAATATTATTGTGCGTGCTTGCATTCGCTCGTAATTTATGTATTGATGGATTACACGCATAATTGCAATTGCTGGATTTACGAAAATCGTACGAATATGGCGTGATGGAATGTACATTGCGCACGTGCCTTTTTTGGGGTTGTAATCGTATGTGCTCATCATGTCGACGAGCGATAGTTCGCTATATGCCATGTGCTATTGTGCAAAGCTTCATCATATCGGGCTAAATAATAAATAATTGGCGTATTGCTCAAGCACTAAGAGTGCTCGTTGAGATTGTCGTTGAAGAAATCTGCATATGTTCATTTGTTTTGCGCGTTGTTGCATCCATTACCTATCTATCGTATTGACGAATATGTGTATAAAATAAAAGCGAGAGCGAGTGCTAAACGGCATTTGAAAGTAGTGCAAAAACGTGATTTCGAAAGGTGCGCGAGGCGAGCTTTATGCATAATAATATCAGATACCAATGGTGCGCACGTTGTCGACGACGACGAAAACGACTGCAACATGAGTAGTATAAGTACGAATTACAAAACATATGCGCATGCATCGAGATAGATTTGCTGCTGATTGTTTGCGAATACTGCATTATAACATAAATCCCTTTGCCGACTTACAGAAGAGCGAACGACACACTTTGATTGCAAGTTTATGCGCTGAGCTTTAGTGCGATTGCTTAATATTTCATATAGTTTTTGAAAAGAACCACTGTATTGCGTTGAAAGTACATTAAATAGTGTGTGTACTGACATTAAATCATTTTATTGCTTACTAAACTAATACAGCAGTATGCAGGTATAACTGTGCAATCATTATTCGGTTATAATGAAGCACTATAAATTTAAAACATATTTAAATTCATATTCTCCGACATAATGAGGGGTGTTAATCAAAACCATAACTTAACACATTCCTCTGTTATGAAGATCATAAGTTCTCGTTTAGAAATTAATTACTTGGATAGGTTGAGAAAACACAGTCAGCAAAATTACTGAGTGTTTTTCAGTCGGTGATTTTTCGATATTTTCAGAATTTTATGTCTTAATTATTGTTTGAAGGAAAAGGTAAAACAAAATAATTGCATTGCATCATTTCCAATAAATTCCAATCATCAAATCGTGTAGAGCACAGCGAACAGTACATGTCGACCTTTATGTTATAGCTGTTGTTATTTGATACTCACCTCACGCATTTTTAATTTAACGTTCGATATTAAAAACATAAAACAAATTAATTCTTGAATTGATTATGGCGTGGAATCGGACGGCGCATACCGTGGATTGTGGATTTTATTGTTTGCTTTCGCAGAATATCAAATAGTTTAACTGTTAAATATCGCTCGTTTATTTGCAATACGCATATTTATTTTATGTACTGCGCGTCGTACATTTCATAATAAGCCACTGCAGTGCAATTTAGTTAATTGCGTTTCCACGATGTTGATGATGGTCATCATCATCATCATCATCAACAGCATCATCTCTTGTAACTAATCCGTGCATTGGCAACTTTGGAAGTGAATATAATTATTGCAGTCGTCCCGCTGAAGTTTATCTATAAATAGAATAAGAAATAAATAAGATTAAATTACTGGTCATTCGGGGGAAAAAAATTATCAGGGTTATATTTTGAATTTGCGCGTTAATTGGCTGGAAATATAATTAATAAAGAATCCTACGCGTTTCCAATTAACATCAAGCTTGACGCATTTGCACTAGTGTAATTGCAGCGCCAGGGAAAATTCGATATACTCGTTAGAGATAAATACTTAGCTGTGAGTCTAATTTATAAAGAACTTGTAATTAAATTGTGCTCTCTGAACTACTCGATTGCTGACGTACTTGCTCTTTATGCGCATAGATAATTAATCAGCGTATGCTTTTAAAAGAGCTGAATTGATAAGAGTTTTCTGATTTATGACTCGATTACTTGAAGCGTACAAGAGTTTGTAATATCTAGAATAATATAAGATTGATGGATTTTTCATCCTTGAAATGTTTAAACAATAAATTCCGCTGTTGCAACACTATACCGGTGCTCGCCAGTGACATTTTGCATAAACAATTGCATAGAGTAAGAGCACTAAATTACATCACTTTTACTCGTTCGATCGTGCTTCGAAAGACATGGACTGACTACGTTTCAACGCCTTGACTTTATTCCTTGATCATTAAATTTCAGATTAAGTTTACACTCGCGGATATCTTATTACATTTTAATCATTTTTCATTAACCTGGTTTCGCGATGCACAGAGTTTAATGCACAAGATTTGTTTACATTGTAATTACGGTTATCAATTAAGTATGCGCATGGCAAATTAGCAAGTATATTTCCAATTTAACGCCAGCTAATTTGTTAATTAATTTTTGTTAATTGTACTTTCGCAGCGGTAAGCTGCGAACGAGTGCGAAGAGGAAGAAAGGGCAAGAGGTTCTCGTAGTGCATTCAAGTCGAAAGTCTCTCGTGCACATCCAACTTTAATTATTTATAATGTATTGATTTAATTTCATGTCGCAGAGAGCAGGACGGAAAGTGAGAAATGTGGTTTGTTTATACGATTGAATATAAGCTCTTTTATTGGATTTAATTGGCCGGTTATCGTTTACTCGTTTTCGCGTGTGATTTAATTAAGACATGTCTGTTGGCTTGCCACCTGTGGACATTCGACATACATGCATATAAATTTGTGGATTTTGCACGGATTTGATTACGTATATAATTTTCATGATTAATACGAATTTGCCAATGATAATTTAAGAGTTGTACGATATTCGTTAAGTCAATATCGTCGGAAGCGAGCACAGTTGAGGGTAATTTCGGTCTCTACTATTTTCATGCGTTTTTTAATCTTACTGAATGTGCGAGTTGATTAAACGCGCAATCAATATGTGCATTAATTTATTGCGTTGCTAATTAGTCGTCTGCTTGTTTCAGGTGAGTGTTCTTCTTCTTCTTTATGCGCTACTCGTGCATCTTCAGCATGCATTATTTATCACCTGACGCGCGACGGGCTGTTGCTGCTTGTTGTGTCGGTTGGCACTACTACTCGTCGGGTAAGTTTTCGTAATTTTTTTGGTCTGCGCCATGATGAACTCGGCAAGTTGCGTTTGCGCGTCGAGCGGAAATCGATTCAATATCTCTGCAATTGGCAGGGACAATTACTAATTGCTTTATTAATGAATCAGTATGTCGTTCGCGCATCACGAGAGCGGCAAGATTCGCGCGCGCGTCGCTTGCTGTCGACGCTGATGGCGCACTTATAAATAATTAATGTCTTCATTTGGCGAAATAATTACGTCGATTTCTCATTTTAATGGAAATTGCAAGAAAAACGCTCCACGTTAATTCAATCGTCAAATTCCTGTACACGTGTATTTGAACAGGGAAGTCCATTAATTCACGGTGTACTTTCATATAATTTGTACCTCTTTGACGCTTTACAGCAGTTTAATGCATAAAATGGTTGAAATTACAATTGCAAGCAAACGTGCGCCTCGTAATGTCATAGAATTTATGCATTTTCATACCATATGCGCGAAGTCAGATGTGGAAAAATACGTGTAATCGAGTTGCACGATAACCGTGAACGCAAGAATGATAAAAAATTCTACACTCGCTTGCGCTGTTTGCTGGCAACGCCACATACGCGGAACGTGAAGTGTCGCTAGTAAAATCGTTGAATGTGGCATATCGCGTAAAAAATAGGCAAACGTTTGTATCTTTGGTTTCCAGTAAATAATCTATGCGTTGCCTCACCCGAATTTTAGCATTACTGTGCAGTTGTTATGATTGGGAACCGTTTGTTGCTGCTGCTCCCGCTGTAGTTCTACGAACTGTATTTACGTTTAGTTCGTCTCGGCGACGACGACGACGACGACGATGATAACGGTATTTGAAAGCGCGAGCATGGAAGTCATTCGCAATCGTTGGCGGTCAACGATGTCCTCCTCGTCGTCGGCAATTCGTATCAAACGCATTGCTGCATTTCCACGTATCTTTTCAATTATATGGAGAGTCATCATCGTAGTTGGCGGCGGCGGTAAAACGAACGGCAGCATCTGACGTTTTTCTCGACTTTTTCCATGCGCAAAGATGTCTTTCGCGTATGTTTATTTCATGTGCGAAAAGCTTTACGTTCACGACAAGCCTGGTACTTAAGTCTAATCGGGCATTGCGCTTGAATGATCCTACACTCGGCTGTAAAAAAGTCGATTCCTCTTCCACGCTTGAGAATATTTCGCAAGAAAATATTATCCAGCATTAAAAAGTGGAAGCGATTTAACGGTGCTTAATGGAACAATAGGTGACAATTGTGCTCGCGTTCAAGAGTATTTTATTATGACTTAATTCGTGTCGCGACGGATTCGTAGTGTTGACTACTTAAAGAAGTTGTTGAAAAACACTGAAATTAAGAGGTGCGCTGTCATAATATGTGACATTTCGGATGTTTCGCCAAAGAGTATCACAACTTAATTTTTTTCGCTCGGCTTTTTTATTCGGACGCTGGCTGGAATAATTTTTGTAATTTACGTAGCTTTTCGATTTAATGACGCTCGAAATATTTTCTCAGGTATTGTGGTAATTCGACAAATTTAACAGTTATTTGCGCTCCGAGTTGTAGTGAATTATTTTGTAATTTTTCAATTTTCAAACGATTAGTTCAGCTTTTAGAATTTGATAGAATTTCACAATTTTATAAAAATACTTCTTGGAAGGTATAGAATGCTTGCTTGTTATCTGTCTAAGAATCATTTCCTGCTATGACAGGAAATATAGACATTTTTATCATTCACCCAAGTGTAATAATTAATTCCGGAGAATTTTTCATACTTGCGCAGCAGCACACGCAGGGAAGCGCAGGAGTGGATTTGAAATTGAAATATCAAAATTATTATGAGTAGCCTTAATAGTCATAACTCTTAAACCAATTACGACCGACACTTGAGCTGACGTAACAATCAGCATATGAATTTGTATATGCAAAATAATGAAGTAGAATAGCGAATGAGTGCGCCCACATCTCACGCGCTAAGCTAATTACGCACAAACTAAGCGCACTTAATGTCAAAGCATATACTCACTGTCAATTGGTTTTTGTTGGTATTATTTATTGCTTATTAAATGCGAATACGCAAATAAGAGCACAAATCATCTACGCGTATTTACTTTCGCACTTCGCAATGCGCGTACCCGCCGCACGCGCGATAATAAATCATTAAAAATGTCTTTAAGCGTCTTTACTGCGCACTTTGCCAACCATGTACGTTCGCATAGCTCTTGTTGGCTAATCACGAAAGAAATGACTTACTCAGCAATCGCAGAGCAGAGCAGAGTTCAGTTCAGTCAATGCCACTCAAACAATATTGCAGGATAATGGATAATCTGCATGCGCTACACAGGTGGATGGTAGCTTGCGCTTAAGCTGAAGACGAGAGCATGCATTGCAAAAGAGACAAAACGACCACTTGCACTCACCGATAGATCAATCAACAAGAGTACATACAACATGCAGGGAGAATGCGGTTTATAGTGCTCGCGGCTTTTGTTCAATGTTCTTGCCGGTTTTTAAATTTTCATCTTTGCAAATAATTAGCGAGGTGGTTATTGCCGATTTCGACTTGCGTATAAACATATTCGATTAGCATGCATGAAAAGGATTAAATTCATTGTGCATTTATCATTTGCCTTCCAGATATGTAATTTACAATTTGTGTAAATTAATATTTATTATTCATTTAGCCAAGCAATTTTTTCTGCAACTTTGTGCAGCACTCGAATGCAAAAAGAAGTCTTTGAGTTACGAAGCTACGTACGGTTGAAATTATTGCTCGTTTGGAGCATGTGCGCGAAATATGTCGATTCACGTTACAATGTAAATTTATTGAGAAGTTGCAATCGTGCCGCGAGCGCAATATGCAAATTGTTGACTTCGTCCATCAGTCAACATGTACTTTCGATTATTATTTATTAAACAATGTGTGAACGCGCGGTAAAAACGTTGTAATTTTCGACGTAAGGCGTTAATTCATTAAACTTTAACCCCGTAATGAAGTACGTTATGAAACAAAGCGATATTTCATTATTTGAATGAAGTGATTATTGTTGTTTCATTTCACGCTGTGAGATGAAATTCGCTTTATATTTTGATGTGCACTTTTGAGCTTTGCAAACCTTGCGGAAAATTTAATTAATTTTTTTCTTCATCTGACTGCACCAGACCTGCGCACGTAGACACAACACACAAGTACATAACAGAAATAAAATTGTTTCGTACAAGTTTAGCAATAATTCTTCGGCTGCGTCGAACGCAATAATCATAAACTACTGCCAACAGTCAGCGACGAAGAGAGGTCTCTGCGTCGTGAAAGTATCCTCGAGAGCTTTTTTATTCGTCAAGTCGCGTTTTACACGAGTGCGCAGCGCACATTTCTGCAAACGACCGTATAAATATCATTGTGCGCTTTCTGCCACAAAATCAAACAAAATCGTCTCCCTCGGAAAAAAATTACAGCGCACAACACAAGCGAAGACGGCATTTACTTGCGCATTTTTCCATCAATTTACTTTTTTTGCCAGCCAACTTCTTGTGCTGCATATACTTTTGAAATAACAGCGGAAAAAGCGTATGTGACTTAACTTTTCAAAATTCCAAGCGCATCACTGTCGGAATTCTATACATATCTTAATTAGACAAGCAAAGTACACTTTTAATTACGCTCGAAAAGTAGGCGAGAGGCGCTTGAGATAATTGTCATGTCATGTCGGGACAAAAGCGTTATCTATTCGAAAACGCTTTGGAATATCAATTCATTGTTCATTTCGGTGCAGGCGCATAGATAGGTAGGCGCGTCTATTGTCCGAGTGTAGGTACTTAAGGCTTAGAGTTGAGATATGTGATATCGTATAGTGTCACATCTTATTATAGAAATAATTACACTAATCATACGCTCGATGGGCAGCAACCGAAGGAAATCGCCGTTAGCCAACAAACCGAACTGAACCGGATACTTAGTTGGCTGAAGATGAAGGTTTACTCAAGCTAATTACAATGCGCATACGAGATTTTTTGGTAAACATGTAACGCATCGTACAAATTGTCAAAGTGCGCGCAACTCACCCACAGCTTTTCCCAGCGAGTGGCTGGCTGCTTGCGTTTTAATTTAGAGTTTATGCACGTTTGCGTCTTCCTTCATGCACGCACTCTCGATGCGACGCGTACCCGTAATAAGCGCATAACGAGCTCTCCTTTTTCAATTGGGTAATTACTATTAAGTCTCTTTAGCCGGCTGTAAACAATGCGTGCGCATGCATATATGTTCATTATTTGTTAATGTGCAAACACCAAAACGTCATTAGGTTTAGAAGAACATTCGTTTTATCGCTGTTTGTTTTCCATGTTGCGAGCGCGCTCATTTAATGAATATTTATGGATTGCTAATTAAATTAACAAGATTCTGATATGATTCTTAAATTTGTTTGCGGCTTAAGTAGTTTGGAATTTGGTGTGTGTTTGAAATGCTAAACAGCGGAATGATAAGGCATACACAGCCAACACAACGCAGCACTGACAAGTTGTGCACGAACTTAAAGCGGAGAGAAAACAAGAAGAGATGAAGAAGAAGACGCGGCGGCGACGACGACGACGACGATGACGAAGGCCCACCAAATGACGGGCAGCATCCCGCGGCGCGCGGACAGTTCCATAACTAGTTGGAATATTAAAATCACGCGCGCGAGCGGCGCTCCGCCCGAGAGATATCTTCATCTTCGGCCTGCCAATGCAGCCACTTTCGATCACACTTTTATTTAATAAATTATCGCAACACCTTCCCTCCTTCTTCATTCGCTGAGGAGCCGAGAGAGTTTCTTCCGTCGGACGCCCCGGAGGTGAACGGTTGTTGTGCTGTTGTTGCATGTCACGCATTTTTAACCACCGACTCATGCCATTTCGCGAGCGTTTATTAAGTGTATAAAGTTTCATTACTTAACCCCTTACGAAGAAAATGTGAGGAATGGCAATCGTACATGCTTAATGAGGCGTTGTTATTGTTAAACGATTCTTATGTAAACGGCTACCGCGTGGCAATTAGTTATTTGGCGATGCGTTTAATTCTGTTTAAACATTTTCGCGGCTTGTATACTGAGTGATAATCTTAAAAAACGAAATTGGGAAATTGCGATTTGTGCATTGCGGGGGAGGACTAAGGAGTCCTTTTGGTGGAAGAGTTGATTTTTGAATGTGAATTGAATTTAAAGCTTTGATGGTCAAGAAGAAGATACATTGCCGAAAAACACTTCTTGTTCTTCTTGAGAAGTAGCAGGAGCGCGAGTTGAAAACCGAAATCCTTGCGCGCATTGCACGTTGCATGAATGGCTATGAAACAAGACGTGCCTCTATAACGAGCTCTTCTCGCCCAACACACATACCACACTCGCACTCTGGCGTTTTCTTGGGCTGCTCTTGGTCTTTGCCTTCTTGTTCTTCAGCAGGCGAGGACCAGCAGCAGCAGCAGCAACAGCACGCATTTTTTCTCGTCGGATTGCGGCGCACGGCGCGAGGTCAATCAAGTTCAGATTACACATTCGTAATGTGCGTGTGCAAGATTTTCGACTAAGTCAAATATTATGACATTTGTACTGGCGCTGCGCGGCCGTTGGTGACTGATTAAGTAAAGTTTTAGGAGTTGTCTCTCTTATTTCACATTCTGCGTACGAGTTTTGCTTTATGTGCGAACGGCGGAGTTGGACGAGTTGCGTACGCTTCGATTCAATTAAGATTCCGCGCTCGTTGCGCTTTTTGCGTTCTGCATGCGCGCACAGCGGTAATAATGATGTACGTGGCCGGGGCGAACGAAGCATTATCAAAAAATAATAGGGGCCGTGCACGGGCGGGCGACGTCGAAAAAAATGCTTGTTGTCGACGACAACTACAAGAAGACGAAGACGACGATTTCGATTTTTCTCCGCCCGTGAACGCGCGCGCACTTTTTGTCCGATTTTAATTCGGAGCTAATCAGGACGTAAATCAAATAATCATGCATGCGGAGGTCGTTCATAAATTCCAACAAAAACTCCTCATTATTTTGACATTATTATTACTATTAAGCTCTTGGACGTTTGAATCTTCCGTGTACGATGCGAATTTAAAATTATCTCTGCGCTGAGTAAGAAATTAATTTATGGTAAAGAAGTTTTATTAGTGCAAGTTGATCTTTTTTTGACGTGGAAAACGAAAAGTAATTCAGTTGATGTTAATTACTATTTGGTCACACATTTGATTAAAGCTGGTTATTATTAAAGTAATGAAAATGCCATAAAATGTTCTCTCGGGCGTGTTGAACAATACGCAGATGGAAACAAGTGTAATACGGAGCGCTGTCGTAAAGTGTAACAGAGAAAATGCAGCATCTTACACGGTGTTACAATTAAATACAAGCGCGCACGAATGTGGCACACTTTGCGGACCATTTGATTGCAATTGCGAATGCACATTCGCCGCGGCTCGCAATGTAACAGTACATTTGGCCCCGAATTGAAAACCGATTCAATTGCGCGCGCTGCACATGCATTTAAACGCAACGCGAGTACAACACTCTCTCAGTTCAGCGCACAAACGGCAAACAATCATAATTTAGCAAAAACTCACTTTACAGCTACTCCAGTTAATCACGCGGATATACGCTAACTATGACCACTCGGACTTGTTCACCATACGTATGTACATTGCGTACAAGCCGCATTAAAGGTGTATTACACTTTTCCAGAGACGTATTCGCAGCATTCAAAGTTGAAAATTAATACGAGATTTGAGAATAGTTTGGTTGCGGTACGTTTCTGCTGCGTGTATGTACAAAGTGTAATATTCAATGTGCACGATTATTATTAGTCTACTTCTCATGCTATTAGCTGAAACGGTTTATCTTCATAGCCAAGAGAAATAATTTCGCTTTGAAGAGCACGCAATTGCAACAATTTTCTTCTTGTAATTTCCAGTCGTCTCTCTCGCTCGAGTGGTAAATTCCGAGCGACTTTTTTCAACTTTTCTAAGAGATCTATTTATTTAATTGCTATTAATCAAGTATTATGGTTCGTGTAATGTAATAATAGCTAAACGGTCTGCTGCCTAAGTTAAGTTGGCTTAAGAGTTCTTAAGTTTTAAAAGGAAATTAAGTCGACTCGTCATATTTTTCTGCAATTTTATTTGGGCGTTTTCTGCAACAACATGCGCCGCGCCGCCTGTTGTTATTCTCGTTGCTGTGTGTGACATTCGCGGAACAAACGAGCCTTGTTTCGCCTGCTTGTCCGTCCATTGTTTCGCATATCATTTAATTGTAATTAAAGCAATGCACTTCAGCGCAACACCGCCTCAAGTCGTTTATGTTTCGTAATTGAGCAGAGAGACAACGACATGTCGTGCAGCTATATTAAAATATGCGAATATTTTTGCAATGGGAAAATGCTTAATATTTACGCAATTATGCTCATAAACTCCATCTTGATACGGGGAACAATCATTTCATCATTTGTCACAGCACATTTCAACTTGTTATGCTTAACATCTGGGAAAATATTCGTGCATGTTTTGTGCGCAGATGAAGAGATTGGAAAATGATATCGAGATTCAAATATTTCTTTTATTCATGTGTACCGTTATTATTGACGATTGATTTTGGCACGCTCGCTGATAAAAGTTTGATGTTATTTATTTTATTCGAACAACGATCTCGTGTGTGGAAAGCTAGCGTAGATCTTTTTCGGATACAAGAGGCATTTCTCAGGTGAGACGACAAACAAGTGGAAGTCGAGATGTTTTTTTCTTATTTTGGTCACTTAACTGCATCTAAATGGGCGCCGGGTGAGATCTTATCGCAGGACTCGTTGGCGTTCCTCATGTGATGATGCTGATGGGTTCTTCATGTCGTTTTCGTTATTTTCTCTGAACTTGTTTGAATAACAACATTTGATTGAGAATTTGTTGTACATTTTTGCCAGTGGTAGATGCAGTGAAATTCAAGAAGAAAAAGAGTCTTACATGAGAAGCCGTTATAAGTGAAACGCACTGTAGTAGTTGGAGAAAGAGTAAATGCATTGCAGGGAGTTGGTATTGTTGAGTAAAGAAATACCTATAGTTGTAATTTGTCACATTTACCTCTATAGGAAACAATAAGACACCTACGTGAGAATAAAGAGTACGGCTGTTACAACGCGGGACGCAACAAATTACGGCCAATTTATTACATTCGATGAGCAGCAAGCACCTCTTCTTTCTCACTTCGGAATCGGTGCCGGAGAGCGCGCAACAAAAACGGAAAAATTACTACAAGCAGCCGAACGAACAAACAAATACACTTTGAGTTTACTTTACGCGCGCGCGCACGTTACGTTATTTTATTTTATTCGTTCGCGAGCTGAGCTGAGCTGACCGTGCAACGCACACGCAGTTATTTTGAGATGCGCGTCTCATTGCGCATTCAAATTGCACCAATTCGAAGCTAAATTATTGACTCGCCAGACGAAAAGACACACACCGGCCGCGCGGACTATTGACTCGAAACGCTTTGCGAATTTACGAGCGTTCGCGAGTTCCCTGTTATGCTCGGCAAACACAATTTATACATAAAGCGGCAGCGAGCATACGCCAGCTCGCGAATTTTCGAACGCGGTGCAAATAGCTCTCTCTGAATTTCATGCTGTCTTGCGGAGGCGTTTATTGCCTTTTCATATTCACTAAATTCCGTTTTTAGTGCCTTGCTGGAGAAAAAGTAGACGTGAGTTATAAGAAAAATAATTAGAGCATTACTTCCTCCGGGAAAGTGTCAGATGACAACAAGAGAAGTTTAACGGTAGTTTGATCGATATGAATTCTCCACTTCCTGGTTTTATTTTGAGATATTGCAAAAAAGTTATGCGACGACAACGTACAAATGACACTTTCACCCATGTTTGAAAAGTGTTTACCACCTACGATTTAGGTGTGCAAGCAATGCGAAATATGCATGAAAGAGTTTTGAGAATGTAAAGTGTAAGTCGACTTACCGCGAGCGCTGAGCGTCGTCGGTAACAGTACAATTCGAATATGCGCGCTGCAAGTCATATAGAAAATTGAATAAAAGTGCACATTTGCAATGCGTGTGTGTATTTATTACATAATCTTATCAAACGATAAATCCGAGTGTGCGCGACCGCAACAGCATGAGTTGATCGTTTAGGGCGCTTGCCGGAAACAGCGGCGAATCGCATGAATCATTGAGCGGCAAGCGGCAGAGTAAGAGTATGCACATCGTGGTGCATTTGGCTCTTCCAGCGAACGGTGAAGAGCTGGAGGAGCGCGAGATTCAACGCCATTGGAGTCCGCGATACGAACCGCACGGTCGCGGCACATGATTGATGATGACGGATTGATTTATGCGTAATGCTGGAATTCGACTGTTAGGGGTCAATACCACACGCGGATGTGTTGGAAAAATTTGTCGGACATGAATTTCGCGCCGCGTGATGTATGCTAAAATTGTATAAACAAAATATTTGCGCTGGGTTTGGTTTATACCGAGCTCAAAGATCGATTGACTATCCTGATTTTAAATTGTATTTCTTTCGCCTAACCATTCCCGGATTGATCAAGAAATACAGGAAACTCGTTTTGTATCATTGGATTTCTGTATTTTCTTTGCGTTTCGTGGAATTCAGTGCGCTACGTAATTCGACATTTTTTCGAGCGGCACTGGAAAAAAAATCATTAAACGACGAGGCACACCAAAGTTTTTGTTTCGCCTGCGCGAAGAAAATGAGCAAAAGAGGCATTGTTATCTCCTTATTTAAGCAAGATGTAACTGATTGTTTTTTCGCGGCGCGCGCGCGAGCGAGCGATCCGGGCGTAGATTGTTTAATGGCTACCGGTTTTGAGAGGAGAGCAGCAAAGTTGGTGCTGCCGCTGCCGCTGCTCCTCGTGGTGTAGTTGATGCTGCCCACTCGCAAGTAAAAGCAAGAGGCAGCCGCATTGTGTCTGCGGCGCAATCTCGCCTTAAATTGCATCCAAACAAGCCGCAATTTTTCATTTACATCTCGTTCATATCTCATCGTTAAGTGGACACGTTTCAGGCGCAATTTGCTTTATTCGCGAGCGAACGCTTTGCGTTATTGCAATTTTCTCGTTATTATTTGACTAAATGCAAATAATTGGAAAGACGAATAAAAATGCAGCGCTGAAGAAAGGTAAATGATAAAGCGAGGGAAAATAATGTACGTGTTGCATGTTTGTTTACCATCCAGTTATTCACTCGATAATTATACGGCCCGACTCTTCTTCTTCTTCTTCTTCGTGCGTGCGTACAATCTTTATGCACTCCTTACAAGCTTTAAACAACACGTCACTTGCTATTGTGATGCATGCCGCTTGCTTGCAAGCATATAGCACACACGACCACGAAGACCAGCAACAACGGCAACAACAACAACAAGACGAAGAAGAAGAGTCGACGGTGTATGTGTGCGGTCAGCAGCAGGAGCAGCAACTCGTTGGGAATCTTAACAAGGGATTGACAGTATGATATCATGCCTTGTACCATGTCAACTTGCATATGTGTGCGTATATGCTATGTGCTTGACTCGCGACATTACCGTATAATCATCCTTTGATTTATAACCGCATTGTTTGAATTTCGTGGAGCCAACGAAACCAAATCGAACCGAAACTTAGTTATTTCGTATGGTCGGACGAATAACGCCGCGCACATATGAATCACACACACACACATGTGTGTTATTTATTTAGTTACTTATCGATTGGGAGCGTTAAAATAATTAACGGGCTTTGATAAATCAACGATCGCGCGAACGCATACACGCGCGGCCGCGTAGAGATGCGAAGAGAGGGACACAATTCGTCGAATGTTGGTTGTTGTTCTCTTGTGTTGTTGTTTGATTCACATATCTGATCCGACGTGGGCATTCATTTCCAAACTGAAAATCAACAATCTCACTCACTCGTTTCGCTTCGTCCGCCGAGTACGTCTTCCTTGCTGCTTAAGCCAACAACAATTCTTCACACACGCACCGCTCGCGCGTTCCCGCATCATGCTTTATGGTCTCTGACTTGGTCGGTCGTTCCTTCGCTGAATGCTTGGATAATTGCGTTCGCTCTGTGCCAAATAACACACAATAAACGCATACTCGCCGAGCGCCAATGATGAAAAACTGGTTTATCTTGACTTAACGATGATTTCGACGGTTTCCAATTAATAATTAGCGCTAATATTTAATGTCCGAAGGCATTTTCTTTCAAGTCGTGATTTCGCAAATGCTAAACAGCTTAAAACGAAATATACACAATGGATTTTGATTATAGCGACGCTGAAACAGTTGTAAGATTAGACGCGTAAATTTCTGATTATAAATTTCTGGCGAAAGTACTTCTTGGTGGTATGTCGGTATAAACGAAAAGACGTTATAAGTGAAATCGACTGTATTCTAACTTAACGAGACGTGTTGCATTGCAAAGCAAACTCGCGCACCATATTTCTGCAATTCGAAGCAAACGCTAAGGCGGCGGCTATTTATTCAGCACATTATCGGCGGAAAAGCAGCAGAAAATACACCACAATACTATCAGCGGCAATATTTCATTCGTGTTTTCCGAGTAGCAGTGCTGGATTTTTTTGCAATTATAATAACTGAGTTCAAGCCGGTAACAACTGCTACTGTTTCTTCGGCTCTTCTTCTTCGCCTTCTTAATGCAATGGCCGACGAGGAAAGCTTAGATATTTATATATCACGCAGTTGTATGTGCCACCGCTGCTTATTCAATTGTTTTGCAGCGCACTCGCATTATTAGAATACAAACGTATCGGCGAATGAATGCGCTGCGTCGCTTACGAAGAGGGCAAATTGTCTTTTGCGCTATGAATGCAAATATCGAAGACTCGCTGACCTGGCGAACTCCGTATCGTCCGGTGTTTTACTTGTTTTACTTAGATATTTGATTTTTCGACCTAACAACCAGACAGACAACGAAAATGAATACAAGAGTCGCGCATAAAAGGCGAAATAATGAAAATATTAAAAAAGTAGGATTGTTATTCGAGAGGAACAGCTACTGCGGTTTGTTGCGTTAGCGTGGAATATTCTAATGATTGGTTTTGCAGCGCGAATGCATACTGCGCCCTTTAAAGACTTATACGGTGCGGCAAGCTATGAATGTTTTAAAGCCAGCAATTAGATTTTATGAAGTGCATTTATTTCTGTAATTACAATCGCAAATGTACGAACTGAACTGCGAACGCAAGGATTATTGAGGAGTGCAGTAGTTTTTGTCGGCTAAGAAAAATTGTAATGAAGAGTAATTATGAATGCATTAAAGCGTTTATCGTTTAAGTTTTTAATTTTTTCGCAACATATTTTAACCGCGTAAATATGCTCACGTTCTTGCCAATATCTTTTGAAATATTAAAATTCGTAATGGTTTGACATTTGATAGCTGTTCATTTGGGCTTAATGCAAAATAATTAAAAGGAGTGGAATATTTTGAAACAGAAATAAAATAAAATTCAGGAATTTGTAGCAATTTCATGAGTTTTTCGTGCACGAAGACGAATGAGAAGTCCATCACGAGAGTCGAAAATTATTGGTTTATCGTGACGTGTGTATGCTTACCACTTATTTGGCATGAATTTATTCGAGTCGAGAGAAAAAATATAATTTACGTCCTATAACATTAGCATTCATCAAGTTTTAAATTGCCAAAGCATGAAAATGTAATTTATTGCCATGTTATATTTGATATTGTTTTATCTTAAAAATCAAAATGTGGCCAGCGAGCCAATTATGCGGATTTACTCGTAATGTTAAACGCACGGTGATTGGCGATTCATATAGACTGAGACAAATTCACTGATAAGCAAGTTGAAGTTTTGCACGGTTTCAGTGTAGTTGAGACTTGAAGCGTGATAGAACATTGAGAGTAATTTTGACGAACGTAATTGAAATGGAATTTCATTGTGTGTCGAGCAAAGCCTTAACAGCCTTCAAGTGAGTGAATCTTGAATAATTATTTGTGTAGCTAATAAAGAGATATTCATAAATGTCATCAGCTAGCATGTTTTGCGTATGTTAATTTAATGAAGCATAAATATGCATGAGAAACTGAATATGTGGTTTCTTGTTGTTAATTGTAAAATTATCGGATAGCTAATGATTATAACTAATTAGTTTTTCTCTCGTTTGTTACAGGTGAGTGTCTATGTTTTTTTCCTCATTGCGATCCTGTCATTCGACGAATAAAAGTAAGTACGTAAGAGGGGTCATTAAGGAGTGTAGACAATCGTATTTTATATAATTATATTGTTTCGTACGTGCGTTGGCCATGCTATTGCGAATTGTTTTAAGCGACATGAAGGTGAAATATTACTATCCAGCCGGCGCCAAGTTACAATTTACCGATGCGTTTTCAATTTGCATCAACAATAAATCCTCGTTCTCATCTCGTAAAGCGTCACATTAAGCAAACATGGCACATTCGGTTGCTGTGCCTTGATGAATTTCTATAATTGCCTATTATTAACTCCACTCGGGCATCATGGGTAACGTGTCAAGCGTTTGTAATTTTAATTAATATCACTTTAATGAATTTAATATTTCCGCGAGAATTTGATCATTTCAACGGACGTTTAAGCGCGCATGAAGAAAGAGCATCTCTAATGCCATACTTAGTGTCAGACAGCTTGCGCACACATAACTTTATGGTACTTGCGGGCAATCAGCGCAAGAGTTGAGCCTCGCTCCGTGCTCGCGTTAATTCTAAATTAACTACGCGCACGTTTTCGTGTTTGTTTTGCGTATTCGCCGTTTGCGAAGCAAGGAAGGGTCCATTAGCATTGACGTGCTTGAATGCCTTTTCAATCATTTTGCCGTCAGCCAGTAAGCAAGCAACCCAAAGCAGCATGCATGCACACACATTCCATTCGAGCGTTTAGTTGCCGCGCATCGAACAAGTTGAGAGCCTCAATGGGGAAAGTGCGCTCACGTTCGCCAATTGAAATTATTGGGAAAGTGCACGCTTCTTGCGCGCGCTATTGATTCATAGATAATCTTAATTAAATTACCGAACGTGAGGAGACCTCTTGTTCAACGTAGACTACTTTCACTTTAAATGAAGTGCTTATTCACCTATCCCTTTTTGACATATGCTTGTAATTTCAAACCGCATTTAATTATGCCTAGAATTTCAGCGGATAGACTAATGGAATATTTAAAATTAGATATTCAAAAAAAAAATATCGGTGTAAATCGAGAGATACGAAGGAGCACGTTGAAAAGAAGATGATGATAGTATTGTTGTATTAAAATGTATCATCTTACAAATCAAAATGTTTATGCGCACTTGCGATGAGGCAAACACTTGCATTGATTACACGCACGACTGAGCGCGTGGAAGAGACTCACTTTGGTTTGCATTGCTTGTTTGTACATGTTACTGCGGTGCTTGAATATGCAAGTGCATATTTATCACGAAACGAATGAACACGAGTGTGTCGTGGTGGTTACATACACAGCGAGTGCACGCCGTAAATTATTCCGTGCTTAATTTTTGAGCGTGCGATTAAAAGAAAAATGATGACGAATAATCGAGTAGGTAAATACGAGCGAATCGCGAAGTTTATGTGTATGCAGTGGCCGGCCCGGTGATGATGAAGGCGGTGTGTTCGATTCGATTACACATTACTGCGGCGCGATTCGCAGCCGCAACAGAGGCGACAAATTAACTTTTAATAGGCGTAATATTGGTCGGTGTTATATTCCCAGCAGTTTACGTTTAAGACTCGTTGGCCGTTAAGTTCGCTGCTCACTTGCACTTGGTGGCTGATCGATTGTTTGTCACTTTAATCAAGTACGTACCTATTATGTCGAGCGCGCCGCTAATGTAGGCGAAATGAATGAATGCATCTGAATAGGAAGTCGCATAGTTCGTCGGCACACGAAACTCATTTTAAATGACATGTACAACCAGTTAATACCTACATATGCAGTTTGCGCGCAAATGCAACGTGACGCAGTAAAGAAATGAGGAATGTACGCGTGGCAATTATTAATTAATACATCGTTTTATGACGCCAATTAATAGCTATTTATTCATACGTTGCAACCGGCTAATTAGAAAGCTTTGGCCAATTAATAACACATATAAACAACGACTGTGAGACGTTTTGTAGCTGGGATGTAATTTCATTGTAATTATGTTGAAAGCAAATTGTTTGCTGATTGTGTTTCCTGTTTGATTTGCGAGGAAAAAATGTAGTCGCATTAATATCGCGTTTTTGCGCTGTCATTAGATGTGTTTGCTTATAATTTAATTACAACCACCGAGAGCGAGAGTAGCTTCGTTCGTAGTACGTGTAGGTTTTTTTCTCGGTAATGTATTGCAATGGATGAACATAGTACAATGAGTGCTACAAGCCATTACGAAGACGGCGCGCCGCGAATTAATAAATGTAATGAGCAATTAAACATTGCGCTACATTTTCCACGGCCGTGTAACACTTCCTCTCCGACGCGAATAATCATAAACCTTTTGCGGTTGCGGTGCATCACATCACATCGAAACGCACAAAGTGCATTTGTGTTTTTGTGTTTTCTGCTTTTTTATTCGCGTTGCCTGCTGCTACAACAACATTTATTTTTTACTCGGCTTGTAAAGAACGCAAGAACGCTTTTAAGGCAAAGAAGAGAAATTTTTTATATGCTGCTTTATGTCTTTGAAAGCAAAAGTTTACGAAACTATTTTACGTCCTACGAGTTTCCAACGTATTCGCACTATCGTGAAAAAAAGTTGTAGGCATATTAAGAAGAGCGGAAAATGTGGAAAATGTTCTCGTGAATATTTCTGCATAACTACATAGTTATTTGATAAAAATTGCATATCGTGACCGGTTGGTAGGTATTGTTGGTGCATTTTGTCCAAATACAGACTTCTTGCGCACGTTCTGATAAGCAGGACAGACAAAATATTCCATACTGTTGCTCGGTGGTAGTTTGGTAGTTGTGCATGATTATGGCGATTTGATTATGAGTGCACACGAAGCAAAAAGAAGACGACGAGGCAGAAGAAGAAGAAGAAGAAGAAGGGCTAGAATCAGATAGGGTACAAGCGCAAGCATAACGAATATAAATATTGACAATTGGATGCTGCGAACAGTTTTTATTGAATAGAGAGGAAGGAGAGTCACGACTCGCGTGGTGCACTTGGCGGGCAGCGAGCGTGATCCAGCAAACGGCAAGACACCCATGCGCAATTGGAATTTCCGTTAATAATAAAATTGATTGCGATTATAGTTGGCTGGTCGGTCGGTTGGTTGGTTGGTTGGTTGGTTGGTTGGTTGGAAGGTTGGTTTGGCCCTCTCTCGCGTGCACGCGTATCTGATGCGCGTTCATTCGTTTCGTTCCTGTGCGATTGGCTATTGTGTTTCAGCGATTACGTCACCGACTTTCAGCGCAATCTTTTGTAATTTATTTTTCACTCCTTTTCCGCGCATTTTTTGAATTTCTGTTTCCATTACCTTAACAAAGAAGTCATTAAATATTTTTGATTAGGAGGCATATGTTAATGCGCCGATTATTTATGTGCGCGAATGCGCAGAAATAAATTATGCGAAAGAGATGGCGCGTGCAAGGCGAGACGAAGGGATGTGTTTTAATTGGGAAAAATTCAACGACGCACGTAATTAGACGACGGACGCTACTTGCTTGCTTGCTTATGGCATTCCGTAAGATTTATTTATGTCGCCATTAGCATGTTGCCGGTTGACTTACATCTGCACCACTCATCCAATATGCGCGAGTGCGCGCACTTGGCGAATGAATGCCATTCGAGCGTAAATATTTTACACATTTTAATATTCGAGCGCAATTGCGCGCATCGCTATCGCCAACATCAACATTGCCATTCGGGTAGCTGACCAACCAGTTTGCAACAACGACAACGCGAACGCACACACCAGTAGAACGGACGGATAACAACACCAGTTGCGTTGCGCACTGCACCCACGTTTTTGCCGTTTATTTATAGAATTGCGAGAAGAGTAGTTAAAGGTGCAAATTTATCGCTTAATTTATACATTTGCATTTTAATATCACGCACGCTGCCGCAGTAAAATTACTCATTTCATTAGAATTCATATAATTAGTTTTTTGATGAAGTTATAATCATAAAAGTGCGCAAAGAAAGAAAAGATTGTTTTTTCCTCCCGCGTTACGAACGTCCTCGTCGTGGCTGGTTCTGTTGTCATTCTCTATGATGACTCGCGTGTGATTTCTGCTCTGCGACGCGTCATTCGAGATGCTGTCGTGCGTGCTGTGAATTAACACATAATGATGGGTCGCGCATCGCAAGCGAATTGGAAATAATATCGTGGGCTGCTCGATCTTGTCTTATTTTATTGACGTTCATTAGCATCACATGACGCGTAACGTGTTGAAAGATTGGCGACTGATGTCAGTCAACACGTAGAGTGTGCGCGCTGCAAATCGAATGGTAAAAAAGAGGTATATTTCAAATAGAAATAATATGTAAATAATCTATACAAATCTACATGAATAAAAACACGATAGAAACGCATGTGAACATGCGAGAGATGACAATAATTCTTGCGCGCTGCTGAGGACAGATATGTAAACATAATTGCGAAATGCGCCGTGTGCGCGTCGAGGAAATAAATAAAGCGCGCGCAAAAGGTATTTGTTTAGCGGGGCATTTAGTTGACACAAAGTGCGGCATTTGCGTTCGCACGGCGCGCATGGCGTGCATTACAACAGGGTGCGACAATCACGACAACGACACCGACACCAAACCAACAGCACCAGCAGCAGCTGCAGAAGAAGAAGATGCAGAAGCGCCGCCGCCATTCACGCTCCAGATTTGCCGAGATAGGTCTCGCGTCGTGTGCGCCATGTAAATAACAAAAGTAAATCGCGGGAATTGCATGCGACGAGAGCAAATGTTTTACATATTGAATTCGACGCGCTGTAGATGTAGAATACGGGAAGCGACTTGTTATCGTATTGATTCGGATCGATATAGCTGCGCCAAAAATAGGCAAGCGATAAGGAATGCGACCGTTATTCGCTCACGTGAGAAGATGGAATTCCCTTCCGTTTCTGCCTCCTCGCTGGGCCCGTCGGCGGCGAGATGGGTGTTCCATGTTACATGTCGTTGCGCTTTAGTTTGTCAGCATCGCTTCAATAAAATTGGCGGAGATGGCGCGACGAAGTATGCAAAAGCTGCGCGGCTGTGGATTGCCATTCTGCACGCGATTTATTAAGACTCTGGACCGACGACGACGACGACGACGAGTTCGAAGGAAGACGACATGTGCGCAAAATGGACAGACGGACAGCTAAAGCGCGCGCGGTTGTTGCGTGTTGTTGTCGTCGTCGTCGTCCTGATCCTCGTATACAACAACAGGACGGACTGCCATTCTGCCGTCGGTCAGTCGGCGGGCTCGAAAGAAGTGCGCACTGTCCATCAATCGCTCAAAGTAGCACAGCGCGCTGCAGAGCGGCGGCAACTAAAATACCTATTTATGGAGTTATCACATACGCAATGGCTTGCAACAAGAGCTCTCCGCGCATCTGATGCAATGAGTGAATGTGTCGGCGGCAAAGCGCAAACGGTCATTACGTCTTCTTCGACGAGTAGATTCGTTTAATTAACGCGCAAAATGCCAATAGTTGTTTCGAATCTAGCGTTAAATTTTGAATGTCATTGGCATGAAAAACTTTGGCAGCCAGCACACACTCGAATATATCTGCACTGACAAGCGTAAAATGAGAAAATGCGCCGGCGTGGATTTGTCATATTTGGAATGTGTAATTGTTTAACGTTTAGTGCATTGAACAAGCTAATAAATTGCAAATTCGTATTAATTACAAATTGCATTCGCGCCATTGCCGTCGGTGCTGTATTCGGACGAGAGATAACTGTGCAATTGCATGCACTATATGGACTTTGGCAGCGCGTTCATTACCGTGAAGAGAGAAAAACGTACGTATAAGCAAGCAGCGCATGCATGTGCCGTAAATGGTAAACTTGCATTACGCTCAGAGTGCATATCTCTGACAATTTGGGTGCATGTAAAATAGACATTTTCAGTGCAGTCTATCATTATTAGTAGTTCTCTTCGCCGTTGTTAGCGAAACGGGAAACATATTCGTCAAATGATTAATAGTCGCATAACAATAAAACTTCGCGTACGGTACTTTTGAGCGGAGATATTAGCAAATTAATTAATTTTATTAATTTCGAAGTCGGCAACGCGCTTCGAAAGCAGTTTGAAGTCACAATGGTAATAAACAGCGCAAAAAAACGTGTGCGTAGAATTCCACACATTCGCTCATCGGCACATAATGATTCATTAAGTACTATTGATATTTCATTAGGAGAATTATTGCCAATCAATCACACGAATCGGCTGCTGTTGCGTCTAATGTGTCTAATCAACAAGTACACGGGATTTACCCTGCGCCTCTCTTTGCCGCCCCGCATTCACGCACTCTCCGCACTATAGGTTATTAATTACATCGCAATGAAACGCGTAATATTGATATATGAACAACAAGTCAGCATCAACACTTTATAAACAGACACATTCAATGCTCATCATTAATTTTCATTAGACTTTTAACAACGTATTATCCGCAAACTTTTAAGATTACGAAATTGAACATTTTAAATAATTCGAAACTATAGAAATTCAAATGAGGAATTTAAAAACGTATTTTTTACAAATCATAGGAGAGAGAATATTGCAATTCTTGTTAGTTATACATAAACACATCTTGTTGCGTATAGTCCAAGTAAGAAGTGTTGTTCATTTTGTTGAACAAGCAACAAAGGTGATTATTATCATGATCATCGAGTACACACGCGGCATTAAGTGCGAACACGAACAATATTCAGCTAGACTCGACACGAGCATAGATCATCATAACGTGCGCTTCGATTCATACTTCGTAACTCTTTCGTTCGTTGAGTTGCAAATCGTTAGCGCGTGCATATTTCTCTCTCTCGAATGCGATGCGTTTCGCAGGTGACGTGGGTTAAGTCTCAGCTATTGCGGCGACAACAGTGAAGAAATATCCACAAAAGCGCGAATTGCAATTCGCACTTTACACCTGGTTTATGGTCGCGAATAGCATTGAATAAAAATTAATTACAATAACTATGGCAAATTGTATCTCAAGTGCGCGATAATAAATAATTTCCAATGCGCATAACGACTTGAGTCACTCGTGCGCGCGCCTTTCTTTTCGCCTGATTGATATTTATAGATATTCACAGTTAAACAGCAACAAACAATAACAATAATAGCAGCACGGCATAGCACCACACACCAGGCAAGGTGGCAGGCAGCGCATTCAATATGCATATTATGAACTGATTGTTGCGAAACAGTGTGCTTTAATCTATAGCAACAATAAAGTATTTATTTCCGCCGAGGGAGATTGCGCGCCGCATAAGAAAAGAAGGAAGGGAACGATGTAATTAATTTCCATAATGAAAACGCGACTGGCAATATTGAATGATAGGCAATAAAACGCGCGCGCGCAATAAAAGAAGGAGTGATTGTCATTCAAATGCACGCTGGCAATGGAATTTTATGAATCTTATGAGAAAACAATATTCATAAAGATAAATCATTCTTATCCGCATGGGAAGGTCGGTATCGCGATTTCATAGCTATTCGAATCGATTGCCAATTTATTTAATTGATTAGTGGTCAAATTTAAAGTTTGAAAAACTGACGCTGTATTCACATTATCTTATTCTTGTTCAATTTTAATTCGCAGCGATCAATCGTTGTTTATCGTGAGAGTGCGGGAATTTTTAACAAAAATTTTAAATTAAAAGTTTTCGAGTCTTTAAAATATTTCAAAGAGTGGAATGGCATTCGGAGTATAGGTACTCTTCTGAGAGTCGTTGGTCGAGGAGGAAAAATGTAAAAATTCAGTCGAGTATTTAAAGCCGCGCGCAGGCAATTCGATTTTATTGATTGCGACGCAAATGGCCCCATAAAGAAGATAAAATTTCGGCGAAAAAATGCGTTGGTTATTTTATTGTTTTTGGTTACATATGCAATCGTCTCCGTATGCATATGCACGCACAGCATTATGCATTCGTTCGCAATGTCCTCTCCTCTTCTCCTCTCGATTCGAGAGATTCGCGCATTCGTCGTGACACGATGCACATTGCGGCACGTTTCGCGTTGCAGGTGACCCACTAGGTGGGAGCAATGCCCAGCATGCATGATGCACTTGCATCCTTCGACTGTTGCTTCTGCTCCTTCTCCTTACATAATGCACACTTGCGGGCAAAGCCAGGCAGAGCAAGGCAAGGCAAAGGCAAGGCGAAGCTTCCTGTCACCAGATCACACCAGGAAAATGGTCGGTAGAGAGAAACACGCGGATTAATGGCCGGTTATTAGTTGTACATTGCGAAATGCATGTTTGCAACACGCGCAGGAAGAAGGGATCGGGCGCGCAAAATTAACGTCGTGTCGTAGATTATCAGGTGGCGTGCCATGCACTTTGCTTGTACGCGCGCTAAATCTTTATGCGAAATGTCAATATCTAATTAGGCAGCAGGCAGACTCGCCGTGCTGCCAGCAGGTTGTTGATTTATACGAACGCTCCAGCCAGCCAAGTGCCGAAAGGATTAAATCTAATTAAAAGTGCCATTTGCGATAATGCAACTGATTTGCACCATTGCTGGCGAACGGGCAGCATGCAGACACAGGCCGGAGCACGTTGTTGTTGACTTAACACCATTCGCAATGATAAACCGTCGATTTCCCTCATTTATCTTATTCGCAGCTCATTTTTAATTAGCTACTTAATGCAAATCACCATCGAGTGTGCTGAAACAGTGGCTGGAGCGCGCAAAAGTGTATTGCTAGTTAATTAATTTAAAGCTGAATTTATTTTGTTTCGACTGCACTTGTCAACGCGATAATTTATAAATAATGCAAAATACAATCTGCATGTTTCATAACACCAATAATTCATAGCGATAACCACCGTGTAACGCTGAAACGTGCGAGAGAAGCTCTAGTCGAAGACGCGATTAAGATTGAATGTGAAATTGAATTTTTCGCCTGCACATTCCCTGCTGTGCTGGCTTTCCTTAAGATTAAATAGACCAAAACGAAATTACACGTTGTTTACAAATGGGAATTATATAGTTTTCACCTTTCGCGTCACGGTTTTCCTTCTGCAGGAGAGTGCGCAAATCATTTTACGCTCGTTTTCATCCACAAATTAAATTCGCAAAAGTGGCACACACAGGCAAATGTAGATTGTTTCGGTGCACTGCTACATTAAATGTCAACCCGATGACAATAACAATAAATATCATAAGCGCACACGCACGTTATTATGCATTCCACGCAGGCAGTTCGTGCAATATGCGATTGCGATTTTTGTAATTGCTTCGCTAATTGAATGTTTGTTGTATTTTGCACAATTATTTATCACACGCGCGAATTCAGTCGACCAGTTGCTTGTTTGATTCCGGGCGTTAAAACTGTGAAAAAGAATTAATTGCATAACGATAGCCGCGCACATATATTGGAAATTACACGCAGCGAATACTTTTCATAAGCCTATAAATCAAGTGGCATAATCATGGCTGAGCAACAAACACGCTCGAGACTAGCATTTGATTGCACTTTCACGCACTCCTGGCAATTAATCAGATTGATAATAATGCATAATGGTAGACTAGATTGTAGGAATTTTAATATATTTGAATGCGCAGATTTTATGCAAGTTTTTAAAGTCTCAAAAGGATTTTAATTTTTAAAGATGTTTAATGGAGTTTTTCAATAAATTGGGAAATCTTTCAAGAAAGTTTAGTGAAGACTCGGTATAAAGAAATAAAGTGCTAACTGCAAAACGGCAATGCGCAACAAACACACACAAATTGCAGTTTGCGTTTGCATCGATCATTATTATTGAAGGAAAAAAGAGGCAAGAAAAAGGATAACAACGCGCACTAGGTACTCACGCTTCGAGCCAGCTCAATCGTAGATCTAAAATTCCGCACTCGCTCGCAAACTATAATAATACACGGCTAGACTAAGTACATATTAGCACATGCATATCAAGCGTCTGTTTAGCATGCGTGTTGTGCTGCCTTCTTGCCAGCCTGCTTTGGCTGTCAATAAGTTTTACATTTCATTGCACATTAACGCCGCATTTCGGTTAGGTAATAATGATCGTGTACGAGCAATGAGAGAATGCGTTTGTGAATTTATTAAGTTACCAACTAATTAATCATATGCAATCAATACATGACATGATTCGTATTTGTGGTTTCTTCGTGTGTTGCGTTTGTCTATTTATTTGCGATTAACTGTTTGAATAAACAACGCAGCAAGACTTTAAATATTATATTGCAATCAACATAAAACACATTCGGATATTAAAGTAAATGAAACTTCGAAAAGGACTGGGGATCAAGAACAGGAGTGGAAAATTCGTAATCATTAGTTTTGTGTCTATTTCTACACATTATTCAAGCTGCAACTTGAGTATGAGGAGCAGCAGGCTTGACTCTTAACCGAACTGCGACGTTTGATATGTGCGCATTCAAATTCAGGTTTTACAATTTCAACATTGCGTTCGCCGTCGCAACGGATTGTATTCCATTGCATTGCATTTGCTACATTATAACATATCGCATTCGGTTGGCATTGAAGAGTTTTATTCGCTCGTTGGGAAAAAGAAGTACAAGACGACGAAGAAGAGGGTTTTCAACATTTATATATACGGTACTCGTGCGCATCAGATGCTTACAAACATGACGATGTATAATGAAGTCACATAATAATTATTTCTATGCCATTTCGTTGAAAACGCGACTACAATGTTTCTAATTTGTTGCTTTAATGCGCTCCGAATCAGTTGAAATGGTAAAACAATTTATTTATAAAATTCGTAAGGTATTGAAGTTATTTCACAAAGACATTTTGATGAGATGTGAGGACATGTGTGATATTGTGAACACCTTGTAGAAAATTACAAGTTGTATAAGTTGTAATTCTGGCCCCTTGGAAAATAAGACCGCGAATGGTGCACACACTTCTTCTTGTCCAACAATGACTTAATGATAATATGCGCATTATTGCATTATAACTTAGAAGGACGCGGATCGTTTGTTAATAATACACATGTCTCTATGAGTCTGCTATAAATTATTAGCGAGTGCGCGCATTCGATGTGCTTCTTCATTATACGCCAGAAATTGTTAATATTTTTCGGCACGCTCATTCATTCACACACAGTTGGTAGTTTAATATTTTCCGCTTGTTTTCTTTTTGTATTTATCTTTCGCGTGCGTTTCGTTTAGCACCTCATTGCAACGATGCTTTGATGCATTGCGCGCGCGCGCGCGCACACGCTCTTTATGTTTCATAAAAGTACGACAACAATAATAGGTAATTCACTCATAAAAAAGTTGGGAAAACGTCGAGTGTTTATCCGGCTCGCTTTACTTCAATTAGAGTTTAGTGGGCTTTTAAGAGATGAGTAAATGACACGCTCGATTCTTATCTAATGTTTCATTTTTTTTCTCTCGAATTGATGGTACTGCAATTAAAAATGGAGAAGATTTCTGAAGTGGACATGAATTGTCTAGGAGCGAACAATGCACACGTATTGTGCAAGGCTTAACATTTACTTGATTCTCGAGTGCAATGTAAATAGGCGAAGAGAAGGACGTTTGATGAACACGAGCTGAGTAAAGTTGTTGTTGTTGTTATACACTTTGCGCGATTGCTCGTGTGTGGTTTTGACGCTTGGGATATACTTGAACTTGGTGAAGAGAAGAAGACGCCGGGGACGGCGACGAAGCATTCTTTGCGTTTGGAGTAGACGATCGTGAGTGGTGGCGAATACAAAAAAGTGTTTGTTCAAAACGGCGAGATTTGTTGACTTTACACAAACGTCTTGTCGATTGGAATTCGATTGCACGTTTGCATTGCTATTCGGCCTCCTTGAACTTCTTCTTCTCGTGGCTCTCGGCGAGCGCGCTATAAATGCCGGCAATGCACCGATGCACTTGACCAAAGAGCGTTTTTTGAAGATGAAAGAGCACAAGAGGATTCAGTCGGCGCTGACGTTTATTAATGCGTAATTAATTGCTGGATAGTCGCGCAACGCTGACAGCTGGCTGCACTATAATTAAATAAGGAATTAATTATTTCTTGCGTTTGATAGCGTTTCGCAATGACAGACAAGAGAACACTGAACGAACAGACAGACGGGACAGATGTTTTTACTTGTTAGCCACTTTTTGCGTTGCTTGCTTGCTTGCTTGCTTTCTCGCTTAATGCATTCATTATTGCCAGACAATAATACCTATCGCAAAATGTTAATTGCGTATGTGTTATTGCTGCACAAAAATGGTTATAACATGTTTACTGTGCGGTTTGTTGGGAAACCACTGGTCAGGAAATTTCACGCGTTATAAACTTTTCGGAATGCATTTCGCTGAATAAAATAATAATAATAATAATAATATTCATGCGGTGCGCTGTTCCCTTTAGATATTCATAAGAACAATCATAATATTCACATATCATATTTCTACGTGCGTTTGAACATCGATAAATTAATTATGCCGAGTATAAAACGCGAATAATTATACAATGAGTGAAAAAATGTGGTATTTTCTCGTGTTGGACATGATAAATAAAATACGAGCGAATATTTCATTATTTTCGCATAAATTTGAATATTTACAACGTCTCCGATGGGAGGAACAAATGAAATTTGTCTGTTGTCATCACTAAGCGAATGTCTCATCGTTAATTTAAAATCAATAAATAAATCTAGGTAATACCACGCCTAATACCAGTCCATAAATTTGAAATGCAAACAAATCTTTCATACGTAGCATGGCCAAAATACAAAACGTTTCATTAAATTTTTTATTGAAGTCTATAACCGCGCGTGAACGGCTAAACAGAATGGCAATAAAAGTTTAATATTCGTCAGTTCTTTAGCCGTATACGACAGGTAGTAATCACAACAATTTGTCACGGCGATTAATAAATTTAATGTATTAGAATAAGTAATCACGAGTAAAAGCACGGCGTTTACTTGCTCACTTACCTGCTTACTTATTTCTATTTCTAGCAGTTATTGAGACTTTCATGCGCATTCGTTTATGTCGATTAAGTAAGCTGCGCAGAAATTGAACGAGGAACTCGTTAAGCTTTAGCCAATACTAACTTGTTTCTTTCTTTTCTTACAGGTGAGTCATTTACCGTCTAATTCATCGTCAATTGGCTTTTCGCACAAATTGCACACTCGTGTCAAATTTGATTACGCTGCACACCATAACGAGAAGAAGAAGGAAGGTAAGCAGCGGGGTTGGGAAAATGATTTATACGCGATGCCGGTATAAATATCGGTTTACAATGCGATTATTCAGCGCGAACGTAATTTGATACACAAAAGCAATCACCGTAGGCACTCTTGCTAAACAACAAATGCCGAGATTATTGTATGTGCACGAGGTGCGCAGCGCACACGTATGATTTTGTATGTGCCATTCGCATAGGGTGTGAACAACAATAGCGCACATTCATTGCCAGGCGGCAGCAGCAGCAGCAGCAAAACAGGATAACGTAAGCTTTGTCGTAGCGCTTTTAAGCCTTATTGAAATAGAAAGAGAGCAATGCGTCGCAAATTGCGGAACTTGAGAAGTAAATAGATAAATAGTCGTGTAATGAATAATATAGCGCGGTGGTTTTATCGGTATGGTTACAGTTGGTTTTAAAGGTATTCCGCGTGATTGACAACGAATCGTTTATGGCTTTTAGTAGCGTTGGATTGGTTAGGGTTTGGTATATTAATATCTTTATTATGTTGGACGCTTTTTCCGTATGTAGGTACATAACATTAATATTTTGTCACATAAATCACACACGCTGCGCTATTAACGAGTTAATTTTGCATTAGGTAATTGATTGTCTAATAATATTGATGACATTTGCTAGTTTATGGTTACGTTTAGTGTGGCCGGCGCGAAACTTTTGAGAAACTCGTGTAATGACACCATCTGGGTTGGTTGTATTTGCTCTTACTAACAAAGCGCTAAATCGACAAACGCATTTTGCAATGCACATTCATTCTTGCACCAACTTTGTGAAGCACACACCTTAATCTCGTGCGGTCTTTCAATGCACATGGTGTGGCAAAAATTAATTCATCTCCTGTTACACTTTTTCCACATTTCTCCAGTCGGAGCTTTGTTTATTTCATTCACAAATTTTCCAGGTAATTTACTTTACTTTGAATGGAGGAATAAATCAGGCGTTGAATGGCAATTCCTCGATTATGGTATAATAGTGATATTAGCAAAACACTTCGGTAGTAGTTACCTTTGTGTAAACTTACATGATATTTGATGATGGTCTTTCACACTTTGATGCAATGTACACTCATTGTCTCAAAATGGGCATAATCGTGATTTCGTTCGTACGAAACTAAAAGTCGCGTTAACGCAGTCTTAAATTAAGTGCGGCAATAATCCCAATTAAGTTGGCATAGAAACTTTTCATTCAATTGAGATAAGATTCTAATTTTGTTGGTATTCCTCTTCACTTGTTATTATTTCATTTTGCTGTTTGTTTGACTACATAGTTAGGTGGATTTAACGGTAGAATTTGTGCGGTGAGCGCACAATTACGATGGAAGCGCGGGCAACGCAAAGCTAAACTAATATTGCGTCCCAAGAATGGTAACGAGCGCTCGCGCGCGCGCCCGACTCCGCTCTTATCTAAATACAATCTAATTAGACGAATATGCGGCCGCCGTCGATGCAACAATATAAATAACAAGCAACCGTTGTACGCGTCTTCCGAAAGAGTGAACTTGATTCAAAAACAGCGAGCGCGGCTCGAGCGAAGTCGAATTTTCGAGTTGACTACTTCCTAACGTGAATTAGGAGGATAAATAACTGGTTAGGTAAACTTTAATTACAAGCCATGAATGAAGTTACTCATAAATAAATTTGTAATCGTTGCGTGGTGGCGTTTTCACCTCGTTGTGTATAATTTTTTTCGAGCGGTAATTAACAAACATGTAACTTGTTGTTTTGTTGCTTCATTTTTTTGGTTCACACACATTTTTGAAGAAGCCAGAAAGTAATCACTACTTTTCTATTTCGCGCTTAATTTGCACGGTATTTGTAATTATAGTCGGTGCGATAATTGGCAACGAGATAATTATAACAAATTTCGAGAAAAAATCAAGTGCAATTCCGCGCTCAAGGCGGCTTGCAAGGTTCAAGCTGTTGAACAGCCCGAAGAAGCGAGTCGTCAATAATTGAATCGCGTGTGACCGATAGCGAAATAGCAAATAACATAGCGCTCAATAATCAGGAAGTGTTTATGGTGTTATTAATGCGTTCGAAACTGTAAATTGAAAATGACTCTTGCAATGATGTGGTATTCATATCTATTCCACTTTAAATTCTTCTTCGTGCCACGGAATGAATGCACTTGTTACCAATTATTGAATTATTGAATATTATTTCGGTTTCGTGTAAAAATACGCGCCGTGGATATGGAATCAGAGGAGAATGCGAGCGTTGTTGGAATCAACAACATATAATATTAGTTGGTACCGCGTGCACGCGTTGGATATGTGAACAGAACACAAACTCGTAGCTGAAGATCTAATCGGTTCTGCAAGATGCTGTGAGTGAACGAATCAAAGAACGAACGATCGAACGAACACCGTTTGAAAGAGTTGATGGTGTGCGCGATGGAGAAGGCTGAGTAGGTCATGTGCATGATAATTTGAGACTTTTCGCTCTCTGCACATGCATGGCCACTCGTGGAATTGTGTACGCAAAGACGCGGAATAGCAATGAGCAACTAAAACGAGTGAGAACCAGAACAGGAAGATAAACAAATAGAAGGAGCGTTCGCCAAGTTTTGCATTTTCGTCGCGAAGGCAGGCAGGCAGGCAGACAACACACACGGTGTTCGTATTGTCATAATCCCAGGCGCAACAATAAAACAAAGAAATGTCTTTTACTCCATCGTTTTGCATATACGAAGATGGGGATAAACAATAATAATTTGCAAAGTCGTATTCGTGTGTTGCATTTTCCTTGTTTGATCTTAACGATGCTCACCGTCTTCGTATTGTGCGCATGCAAGAGCGCATTATGCGCACGCTTGGACTAACGGTAAATGCGATACAAACATGTGTACAAAGCGTACTACAATAACGTTTTGCATTGAATTTTTGCGCAAAGTAAGCAACATTGCCAAGATTTCCATACTACGAAATCTTGAAAGATCTCCTTCAAAGTCACAACATTCTTAAGTATGAAACACATTTTTCCACCGTCTAGTGAATGATTATTATGCATCATTGTTGAACGTAGGAATTGTTTGCAGAAAATGGTTAATATTTGCACAATGCATCATCATAAATAACTACGTATTGTTTATCATGACATGAAAGTAATTAGTGGAACAATTACCTGGCTGACGATAAAATTAGCTCTTCTCAATGTTACATTTGCTTACGGTCTCAACTATTTATCAAATCAACCACAATTACAATGGTGAAATATTCAATTTTAATAATAATTGTTTGCTGTTTTGACAAGCACACTTCAGATTAGCAATTTTTCATTTATTGTCTTGCGTGCGGCATTTTTTGCTCGCTCGTGCGTCGAGCACGAAATCGTAATTGAATTGAATAATGAAGATGATTTGATGTTTTGTTCAAGTCGTTCGCGTATCACATTGTCAAAACAGCCGTTTATCGCGTCAGACGAATAAATCTGCGATCTGTCACTGTAGGCGAAAACAACACATTGGCAGTGAGTTGTTCGCTCATTCGCTCATTCACTCACTCGTTCAGTCAGTCAGTTAGTTAGTTGTCGACTCAAAAGACTGGCATTTAACGAATAATGGCTGCGATGTTATCGCCGAAGAGAGAGAAAACGCTTTCGTCTTGAAGATTATAAATTAATTTCTTGCGTATTAGCTGTACGTGTGGGACAAATCGTTGATGTTGCTTGGAAATAATAATAGTGCCACATTCAAGTTTTAAACGCTGAAGAATAGAACAAAACCAGTTAGTAAATTGGCAATTTAAATAAATTCAATATAATCTCAAATAATATCATCACAGCGCACGAATTTACATTTTTAAATTACATTTTTTGGGTGCCATTTAAATAAAAATAATTGTTCTGCGCCGTAAGAGTTGGTTGTCTAGTCAGAAATCAAATTCATATTGTGTCAAATTAACCAACAAGCGACTTGTTTGCTGGATATATTCTACCTATGTGATTATCATGCACATGGATCGAGTTTTCTTCCTCGTTACTAAACGACTACGTTCGTTCGTTCGTTCGTTAACAATCCGGCTGAAGAGTTAAACTCGACTTGAATCACTAGTTGCGCACGTTGCTCCCATCTTCTTGTTCATCATCAAGCAAAGCGCCCAACATCATCACCATCAACTATCTCTCGCCGCGCGCGCGTTCGCGTAATCGTTTCCTTCGGTGCAAAACGACGAGCGACTCGTTGCCGCAATGAAGAAATGCGTTTTATGCAAAACACGCGTGCATCGCAGCAACAAAGTCGCCCTCGGTCTCGTCCCGACGCGAAAACATGGCCGAGTTGAAATGAAAACCTATTAAGATATTCGCATATTCTTTTTATTCATTATCATCATACAGAGAGTAGTAAAACGCACACAGATGTGATAAATACGTTTATTATTAGTTGTTTTGCGTTTCGAGTTTATTTCGTGGCGATAATAGAAAAAAGTTGCAAAAATAATATACCTATTACAGACACTAAAGTTTGTTTGTTTCTTCGTTTGATGACATTCATGGACAGTGCACAAGTTGAGAGATTAATAACAAAATAAATATTAGATAGCGAAATAATACAAAAACAAGAAAATGAAATGAATATTTACAGGTTGCTCATTTTCATTTTGCGCTTCTTTCAAATAGATATAAAAATATATATTACAAAAGCATTTTACATACATCATAACAATTTCTGTTTGTTTGTTTGTTTGCTCACGTTGTCGATATAATAATATTTTAATTCTATACACAATTTACAAATTTCATCAATACACAAACAGATAATTGCGAAACGTTTTGAACGCTTCGAGTCTAGCATAACATTCACACGAATTTGAATTTATCAAAAAGAAATTGTTTATCACAAGCGGAACAATAAAATACACTCGTATGCTTTGCGGATTGCACGCGCGCAGTCTCATCAAAAATAGTTAAATATTCATAGAAGAGCGAATAAAATTGCTTAAAGGTCTATCTACTTAAATTAAATTACGTAGTATCACAATTAGCTGACAATATTTATATAATTTTCATTATCATATCATAGGAGAGAATTTGCAAATCAAGTCTTTCTTTCGTTTTGTGGTCTCACGATAAATTAAATTAAGTTTGTATGCACTTTGTTCAACGATCAAAATCAGTCAATTACTATTATCATATGTGAATCGCAACTGTTCGCTGGCCGTTGCCATTACCATTGCCACCGCCTCCGCCGCCGCCACCACTTTGTCCTCGGCCATGCCGATGCACGTGGTGATGCACATGTGGTCCGCGCTGTGATCCTCTACGTCGTTGACTCATTGGGACATCGGGTAACGCGAATTTGAGCTTTTCCCAAAACAGTTTGTCCCCCCATTGAAGGTACACGTTCGTTTTCAAGTACAATCGTATATCGGGATCGAGATCCTTTTGCGGTACCTCCCCCAGTAGGATGACGATCAGTCGTCTTCGTCTATCGCGCAGAATTTGGTGGTGTGCCGATTTAAATTCGAAGCGGCACCATTCCGACTTGATAAAGTTCTCGGAGAGTATCATGATGGTCCGCTTCGAGGACTCGACCGCCTGCACGATGGTGTCGGGCAGAAAGGCGCCGACTGGAAAGTCGCGATAGTTGAGGCACAGCTTGTAGTTGGGTTCGAGCGCCGGCGCAAGTACCTCTGCCACCCACGCCTCGTCCTTTGAGCTGTAGCTGACGAACGCGTCGAAGAGCTTGTCGCGGTCGTCGCGATCAAAGTCGGCGGACTTGTGGAACAGCCGCACGCCAAACTTGGAATGGCACCACACGCGCACCTCCTGTCGAAAGATGAACATCAACAGCGTGATCACCACAACACCGGCAAACACCGCAAGAGTGACGACCAACAGCGGAAGATAATCCTGAATGGCTTGCCGTTTGATTATCGTCTTTGTCGCGGTTAGATTTCCATTTATGCTGTTGTCAATGTTTGCCGCGCCCGAACACACTGTACCGTTCTCCTGGCTCACGAAGAAGCCCAATTCGGGATTATCCACGTACATGTTCTCGTTGTAAAAGTCCACATCGGTCATGTTGTAAACACAACGCACTGTTTGTAAATCGCGAACCACATCGCCGCCACGCACCATCCACTCTCGTAGTTTTTCCGTGAATTCACAGTCGCAAGACCACGGATTGAATGCCAGAGTCACCTCCAATAAAGTGGTTGGCAAGTACCACACACTATAGTCACTGATTCGATTGTGGTCCAACTTTAACACTCGCAATTGTCGTAGTCCCATAAACGTGGCATTGTTAATATGCGAAATGCGATTGCGTTGGAGCATTATCTCCTTCAAGCCTGTCAGCCCTTCGAATTCGTAACCATGTATCTCGCCGATGCGGTTCTGATCGAGGTGCAGCACCTCTAGGTCTTTGAGGCCGTTGAACGTACGATTGTGTATGAACTCTATGTTGGAGTTGTTCAGGAAGAGCACCTTCAGCTTTTTGCGCCCAATGAACGCGTGACTCTTGAGCAGACGTAGATCGTTGCCGTCGAGGTATAGCTGCGTGGCGTCCATCGGTATTTGTTCGGGCAGCTTCTCCTTGTAGTCGGCGCTCGAGCAGTCGACCACGTTCGCCGACCACGATTGATCGTGATAGCACGTGCACCGGTTCGGGCAGGTCATCTCGCAGTCGCAGGCGTCGTAGTCACAGCAGTGGCACAGCGCGAAGCAATGCGTTTGGTACGTGCAGAGGAACTGATAGGGCGCCGCCTCCACCAGAGGCACGTACGTTCGCCCACGATTATACATCAGCTGGCAGTAGATGCTCTCCAGGTCGACCAACTTGGGTTGGGTGCGCGCCCGATTACCGGCGTTAATCTTTTGCAACCATTCCATCGTGCAGTCGCACTGGAACGGATTTCCACCCATGTAAAATTCGGGTAGTTCCTTTTCTGCTGGCACTGAGGATATTCTCAATGAGTTTGGGTCCAAGTTGGTTATCTTGTTCCCGTACAAATCCACTCTGGTCAAATTGGGTTTTTTGAAGAACGTGTACGATTGCACTTTTGATATTTGATTGTCATTCAGAAATAGGACTTCAACACTATTCGGTATAGCGGTACCCGTGATTTCAGTTAGTTTGTTTGCACTTGCATCGAAGGTACTGAGTGATAGCTGAGATTCAATTTCGAAATAGTTTCCCAATTCTTCGATTTGATTCGCATGAATGTCGAGCCACTGTAGACCAGCGGGTATAAAGGCATAGTCGAACCATTTGAGATGGTTGTCCGAAATGTTAAGCCACACCAAACTTGGGAGTTTGGCAAAGAGATCCTTGATATCTGCCAAATAATTGCCATCCAATCGGATTGCTTGTAGATTTATATTGTTGTCGAATGTGCCCGCGGACACGTGCTGTATTTTATTGCCTGATAAGTTGAGGATCTTGAGAGATGCCATTCTATCGAAAACGCCCTTTGAGAGGTTTCCAATATTGTTTTCCGTCAGACGTAGCCCAAATAAATGCTTCATGTCCGCAAAAGTTTCATTGCGGATTGAATCAATGAGGTTCTCACCCAAATCTAGCGATTTGAGCATTGGCACATTTGCAATGACTTCTGGTACTTGCATCAACTTGTTGCCATTGAGATGCAGATCCTGCAAATTTGAGCAGTTTCGCAATGCTTCTGGGTGAATCGAAGATATGCGATTGTTGTCCAGAGACAGAAGTGTTAGAACGCTGACACCATGAAAGGTATAGCTGTCAATGCGGGTTAACTTGTTGTTTGAAATGATAAGCGTGTGAAGATTATATAATTCGGTAAACGTATTCTCCGGTAGCGTTTCGATGAAGTTGTCATTTAGACGTAGTATTTGCAAACTGTACAAATCGCGAAATACGTTCGGCTCCAACTTTGTGATGCGGTTGAAGGAAATGTCCAACACGACAAGACGCACCAAGCCCGCAAATGTAGCCGCGTTAATCCAATCCGCCGTCAGCTCGTTGTGACTCAAGTCGAGGACGAGCAATTGTATGAGTTCACTAAACAATCCGGGCGCGAGCACATTGATCGAATTGTTCTGAAGATACATCTCTTTGATCTCCTTCGTGTCAGCGAAGAGTTCGGGTGGTAGGCTGACGAGACGGTTGTCGGACAGCTTGAGGATGTTAAGCGCGACGAGCCCTTCGAGTGCCCGATCCGCCAGATGGGCGAGCGCGTTCCCCTGCAGATAGAGCTTCTGCAAGCGTCCGAGGCTGGACAGCTGGCCCGACGGCAGACGGTCGATGTTGTTACGCGACAGATCCAGCAACCGGAGGCTGGCGCCGCATCGTTCTGCCGGCGTTTGCGCAAATTTAAAGCTGGCTATCTCGCGCAACCGGTTGCGCGTCAGATTGAGCACCTCCAACGAGTATAATGGGCAAAGGCCACCCTCCGGTAAACTCCACATGTTGTTCTCGGCAAGATCAAGGCGCTCCAGAAGTCGCAGTTCCTCGGTGAAAGCGTTTGCTGACACTTCGAGTGTCATTGCCGACCAGTCCGTGTTGTGCGTGCGCACTGTCAGATTTCGCAGCTCCTTCAACCCCTTGAACGCACCATCAGATAGATTTCCGATTTTGCAGTACTCGATCGATAATTCGCGCAACTCCACCAACGGCTTAAAGCTGCCCGCACTCAGACTGCTCTGAAAGAACAAATCGTCACTGCACTCTAACCGCAACCGCACCGTGTGCTGCGGTTGAATCACGCTAAAGTTGGTATTCTCCAGCTCGCTGTTGATGGTGCGCAGTCGACAGACGAGCGCCACGTCGTCCTCGGAGGCGCTGTCGACGACGACCCACTTGCACTCGTCGGGCGCCTGGTACCGCAGCGCCTTGCTCAACGACGCCGCCAACACGCCGAAGATGGTTGCAAACAGCAGGACGACGCACACCGTCGTCGTGCCCATTGCGCTCGCACACTTGTTGCTGGTATCCCTAGGACTCGATTCTCACTCGTTCTTAGACTAGGCGCGTTTTATCGCGGTTCTCGTGCACAACATTCTCACTATTACTATTCGTCTACGATACGAAGCAGCAGCAGCGTTGTCGTCACGACGTCGTCGACACATACCCGCAACCGCCACGATCGCCGTTCGCTGCCTGACTGAAGTGCCTCCTGCGCGAGAGCGCAAGAAGAGACACAAGGCCACGGACTCTCAACTCACCGCTTTGCTGCTTTGCCCTGGCCATAGTCTTTCCTTCCGCCCGCACCGCGCTTCCCCTCTCATCAGTCCGCTCACCTCAACGTCTTACCTGAACGAAGGTGTACCTCTACCATCAGGTATGCCATGGCGTCGCTCGCACCGTACGCGCGCGTACGTGTACCTTCACTCCTCGAGTGAGTTGGAGCGCCCGGTTGCCAGTTGCTCACTGCTTCTTCTTCTTCTTGCATGCCAGTTTGGTCGTCGTCGCCGTCGTCGTTCTCTTCTTTACATCATAGTGCATCGGACTGGCTTTTGGCCGAGTGGTCGGTCGGTCGTCTCTTTTGCAACAGCAGCGTTAAAAAACGGTTAACCGAGACCGCTTTTTTCACGTGAACGGCCGGGTTTTCTATCTCTGATCGATTGTGAACGCGAGCGCGCGCACTCTTGTTGCGATCGCCGCCGCCGCTGCTGCGGTGCGCGCATAGTTTCGCCAAACTAATAAAGCATCACGCGCTTGCACACGCACCCTTTCGTCGGGTGCTTTTTTGCGTTTGCGGGCGATAAATTTCGCGATCGCGCCTCACGCGGATCTCATCGTTATTTTTTTGTGCTTTTGCGCCAAGCAGCGCCGAGTTGGACCTCCGCCGTTAATGGCTTAATTTATATGATGATTATACATCATTAATTATTTCAACTGCTCATACGCGCCTCTCATAACTTTCCGGTGCGCACCTCCGATTAATAAAATGAAACACTCAAGTGTGCCTCAAAAAAACGCAATGAGAAGAATTTGTACAAAAGTCGATTAATTTAAAGAGTTTTCCCAGGTTAAAATTGTTCAAGCCGAACGATTATTAATCTCATGGTAGGTCCTCTTCACTCCGGTCGGGGAGCGAAGAAGGAACTCTTGGGGTTATATGATGATGATACACCGCATTAACTTGTTTCAATTGTGCGCCCGCTGAAAGATATGCGATGCGCTAAGAAGGCGATGATGACTACGACGATCACGATGTGCTCGTTGTTAATGTTGATGATGATGATGATACCTACCTACTTCTTCAAAAATCAACAACGCACCTTTTTAATCCGGAACAAATTAGCATGAAGATTTATTTCCTGAATACAACACGACGCAAGGCAGCGTGCGCGTATGCGAGATTATACAATATATAGTCTTTTGTGATTTTTCCCAAATGAAATTACAATTTGTACGACACATTCATTCCAACAGCAACAACAATAACAACAACAGCAACTATTCTAAGCATAGGCAGACGGCATAACGAAACCTCTTGGCAGATGTTTCAATTGCGGTGCATTTAGTGCTTCTTGATCGTCCTCGTGCGTCCTCCGCGTCGTGGAATTATTTATTTATATGCAAATGGCCCGAGCCAGCGAGCTACCACAGTTGTGTATCGCATTTCGCGTTTTCTTGCCGTTTTCAATTATTCGCAGCGCGTTTTGCGTTCGCATTGTTGCGCGCCTGCTTGCTGCATGCACACTGAGCGCATTTATTGTTCATTTGCATATCCATGATGCACCATGGCACAGCGCAAGACGCTGAACGTGAATTGCAAAGCGCGCAGCGCCAACGCACTCTTGAATTGTTGTTTATTATTTTATATGCATTATATCTCTTTAGTTATTTCAATTATTAAAAGGAGGAAACGCAATCTCCACCGCCATCGAGTAGCTGTACACGTAGCTAAATTGCCAATTTATTTCAAGCTCAACTTTTCCGCGTTTGCCTTTATAGTGCAAATTATTTCGTTATTCCGTTGCATTTTTCCAGATGTGCAAATATTTTCTCAGCGTATCTCGCAAGTTACCGAGAAAACAATGTTTGTCATTATTTAGCTGCATTTTGCGAAACGCCTTATCGTTTGCGACAATTCGATAATATAATATTTCGCACTCATCTTCATTCGTTTGTGCGTATAATTTATATCTCGTATGCGACGAATGCAAAGCAATGTCGCGCTTCACTTAGATTTAGCTCGGAGTGCGCGTTGTCAGCGCATTGCAGGCGCAGGACTAGATGATATACGAGCGACCATTAACATCGGCAGTATCTTAACAGGTCGTCGTGTTCATTTAGGTTTTATTTACAATGCGACGGGGATGTTTTAATATTCCCCCGAAGATGGGTTTTTCATGTAGCTGGATTCCTTATGCACGTTATTAATTGGGCAATAACGTCGTCGTCGTCGTCGGAGGAGGAAAAGAGGCGAAGAAGAAGACTCTTTACTCCTCGCATCGTTTACACACCGCATGGCGGTGTAAACTAAGTACGCGGCGCGGCGGACGCGAGTGCAGTCATTCTTTGTCAGCGCGCAAGAGCGCGGGCAACGCAATGCAACGCAAACGCGTTTCGAATGTTGGAGATTTTATTGCTCTCCTTCGTTTGTCGAATGTGGCAAAGAGAGACGAAGGTGCGATGAGGGCCAGCGGCGGCAGGAGAGAAAAAAAGCGCGGCCGAGAAGAATTCGTGAAAAATTTGCAGCGTCTCGTCGCGCGCGCGCGCTGGTGCAATCCAGCGTTTAGGCTCACCTTTTGTCTAACGAGAGTGTTAAGCAGATACATCAAGTCAGCGCCCGATGAATAAATAAGGCAGAAGAAGACGAAGAAGAGAGGAGGAGGAGGCGACCGACGAACGAAAACGGGCGAAATTTATTTGCATTTATTAGTTTACGAGGCGCAGAAGGTGCGCAGGATAATAAAAAAAGTCGATTCCCATCTGCGCGTAGATTAGGATCGTTGTTTGGTAGTTGAGACAACGCGCGAAGGAGGAACGAACGACGATATAAAATACCAACTTGTGTGTACGAGGTTACACAAAAAGTTGTAAACAAATACCTACTTCAAGCGCTAGCTAGGTGCACACTGTATATTTTCGTGTTCTGCATCATCGTTTTTGTATTTGGTTAGATAAAGGGAGGAGGATGAACATGAAGACGAAGAAGAAGAAGAAAGTATCCACACTCGATGTGGATGCGTGCGTCGTCATTATCTTTAATAAATTGTCGAAAACTGCCGGTTATGAACGTCGTGTTTATCTCATTTTCGGTGCGTTTCGACTAGCGCGCGTTTAGATAAAAATTCAGTTTAATTTTCTTCGATACGGCAGTGTGCGTCTTTAACATTCCATTTGATTCGTGGTTCTTCCATGTCTTCTTTGCTTCTTTGCTTTGGTCAAAGCAAACAAGCGATGCAAGAATGCCGGATTTTTTCGAGGGGGTTTAAACAAAAAGTGAATTTTCTTGTATTAGTTTTAATAGTTGTCGCTCGCTTCTGTGTAGTGCATGCATTCATTGTTCGTTTAGTTTACGAGTTGAAAAACACGGCACGGCGAACAGACTCAAGATACAGTTTGGCATCGCCGATGCCGATGGGCACACGCATGCTGGACAATATCCTTTTAACATGTATTAAAATCATTAATAGCTTGCGCGTACTCGCCGAGTGCTTTGCATAAAACGTTTCAACGAGTGTTGGTAATTGATTTCCTATAATATATTCGCGCTGTGGAACCCGCTCTGGGGTACTTGGCGAAAATGTAAAGTGTCAAGGCGCAAAAAGGAATTTCGTATTTAACAGTCATAGAGCGCGCAGAGACAGACTAGTAGAATGCAATTTTAAATGCATGCGGCTTCACTTAGTGAAAGATGCACATGCGGTTTTAATGTCTGATGCGTATAATATTCACACACTGCTTACTCGCTGGCTGGCTGACTGCGTTGCATTCGTAAATGCAAAAGAAACGAATGTAAAGAGTGTAAGTCCGCAACGGCGGATTATTTATGCTCGTGTTATTGTCATACATCAAACGCGGAATATTTTATGTAAAATTATGTGTGTATTCGCAGCTCGAACATGCCTCCTTACACCGTGTATACGCCGTGATAAAATGTCAAATACGCCTGTACGCACCGCTCAATTGCCGGCGAATTACATACTTTTATGTAGTACATACTTGTTGCGCACCGAGTATCTCAATTAGATTTTCACTAATTGCTACCTTAATAATATTCGCACAAATTTGCGTCCTTTGTGTTGGGCTAGATAAAAAGGTTGGCATTGTGTTTGCGCACGTTTAAAGCCAACAATTGTTGCGCCCTTTTTGAAGAAGAGACGACGAAGAAAAGCAGTTTGTCACACGGTACAAAAAGCGTACAACCTTGTATTATACGAATGTAGTCCGCATTCAAATGACAGCAATTTTTCCCTCTAGCTATTTTATTATTTGTATTCGAATTTAAATTCGAATGTGTCCTGCGTGTGTTGTTTGCTTAGAGCCACTTTATTCGTCGTCTTTCTGCTTTGGTGCGTTCGTTTTTATTTCTTTCTAAGCCTTCTTGAGCGCTGTACGCTTCTGTTGTTCTGGTGGTATTGTTGCGTTATTGTTCTTTCTCTGCAATGACGAAATCAAACGCATGTGTTTTATTTTATTATCATTTCCATGCCGTTTTTCAGCTGAGTCACAATTGATTCAGCCGTTTTGTGCGCGCACACACATAGCGCATTAGATGGCTGCGCGTTCGCAAGAAGTGTGTACTTAAGCAGGATGCGGCCCATCGATGGATGCACTCGCTCGCGAGCTGTATATCCGACCATAAACGTCACGCCGATCGCTCGTAAAAATTCGTATGCGTTATAATATGCGACATTAATTGCGCCCATACTGCGTGTAAATATAAATTTTATACAATAGAAATGTAATTTACATTCGAGATCCTGTTTTTCGTTTTCCACGGGGAAGAAGAAGTGGAGGCGTAGGCATCGTAAAATTTGGATGCGATTTATCATAAGCGAGGAATAATTGCGAAATCTTTGAGAAACGATTGGAATTTGATGGTTTTATTGGATACAATCAAGTCATGAGGGTTGCATGACATTTAGGGTAGTCTACTAATCATCATGGTCACGTACAGAAAGCGCACCCATATAATTTGGTTAGACTTTTCCGTTTTCCCCCTCGTTTTACAACCATTATAATATATGGCTAATTCATTTACTACCCGGGGATAATCCCTTTAGAGCGAAACAGCCCAATAATACCATCCTTATGATGCAGCGGGATGGAAACGTTTGTAGGAAGCGAAAGGACATTCATGGGTTCAAACAAGTTTGCCGAACTATTATACTCACATTAAAATGACATGTCTCTTCTCGGAGTTGTTTGCTTAGCATAGGTATTTGATTTTCGGAACCACACGGTAGTAGTTGTCTGCGGTGTTTGCTAATGTTACAACAATTAATATTACATGGCGTGCTGCTGCTGCTGCTGCTGCTGCTGGCTAGCTACCTGCGTTTACTGAAAAGGTAGGTCGCGTTCGGTATGGTCAATTATCGTTTGGACAGCTTCGCAAAGGTGCATTTTATGCATTTGTGTCACCCTTTTTTGGAATGGACGGCGAACAAGAACGCACCGTGTTTGCATTGTGCTAAACAAATTTTTGCGGTTGTTGAGGGGGCCCGCACGTAAGCAATAAATTTGAAATTTACTGCGTGACAGTTATACACTCATAATTCATTCAATTGAGTGCAGCCCTACATTGTTGTAGATAAATGCCAACTGACCAAATATTATTTTTGGGGGCTTTTTTCCATCAATTTAACGTTTAAGGTGCAAAATGCGCGCCGGGGAGAAAGCCACTTTGTATTCATATTTATAAGGCTTGTAAATAATGCAAAATGCAAAGTGCGAACGAAAAACAAGTTCTTGTAATTCTTGGGGGAGTAGTCGGTCGATGCTGGTCGAAAGTCATAATTTGAGTGCGCCGTTTTTTTGTTTGACAGAGAAGCCCATTTCGCAAAATATATTGACATATTCGCCTTTTGTTGTTGGCCGGTTATGCAAGGCTTGCATTCGCGTTTCGCCTCGTTCATCTTTGCGCGTTCGACGCAAGGTATGAGCTTTGATTACTTTCTGCATTGATTACGTTGCAGGATGCGCGCTTGTTTGGGTAATGAGCAATAAATAAATGCTTAAAAATCGCGATTTAATGGCCATTTCTTGGCGTATTGTGCATTATTTATGCCTTATTTATTTACATTGTCACCGTGCGGTCGAGCTGGCCGGCTCGTCGGTCGCATGCATACGATTATGCGAGTGCCGGCCCCGAAAAAAATTTATAGGCTCCCCGTGCCGTTATAGATATTACCCGCGAGTACAACGTGCGCGGTGGCATCGACAATTTACAGCCGTGCGCCCATGCCACCAATAAATTATCTAAATAAAGATTTTTGATTGTTATATGCCTTGCTCTCGTGAGCATGAGCGCGCATTGCATTTGCGTATAAATTAACTCGGCCATTGTTATGTTTATAAGACTAACAGTAAAGTCCAACGAGCATCATGGGTGGACAAATCATACATTCAGAAACGGTGAAGGGTTTGTTCGGTCGGCTTGGCGGTTTTGAAGGTTTTTGTTTAAAAAAATTAATGCATTACAAATATTTGTTCGTACTGAAAATAATTCAATTTGTCGCCCTTCAAGGTGGTCCTTTCTTCTTCGCGCCGATCGTGGAAAATAAAAAGACATATACACATATTTTTCATCCTGTTCTAAGTTTTGTAAACTCAACAAAGAAGAAGCACCACAACACTTTAAGCCTCGAGAGTCGTAACAATCTCAACATCTACATCACTTTTTAAATAATCAATTAAAAAAGCTAAAAAGTATCATTTGTCAGGCTAAATCCTCACGAAAGTGTCCTCTGCGTGCAAGTGAAATGAAGAAGCATCATTTATCATATCACATACACACGTCTTCCTTTTCTTCGTCTTCATCCTTTTTTCGTTGCGCGACGGCAGCTTCTTCTTTTCTAGAAAAATGAGCGACACATTGTTGTTTAGTTGGATAGATGAATAATCGTTGAATGCGCACGAGCGCTATAAAATAAATGTGGAATTTTGAATAGCCAAGTCATCATTTGTTGGCACGTACAAAGCGGATTATGTTTTAAAAGAGAGAGAGAATTTCATGAACAAGACGCAATTTATTTTCATCGCAGCGGAAAACCTGATGGACAAGATGAGAAAAATTGTGCAGAAAGTGAGAGTAATGCAAAAATTGTCTGCGCACAGTTTAGAACTTAAGATGCGGCCGGCGATGACGATGCGAAATTTAGAACCACCCAAGATGTTTCTGCTTAGCAAATTATTTCATGATCTAATACTGTTTTTCTCTTGTTTCAGGTGAGTGAATTTTCTCCAGCCATACAAATTGCGGTTCGATTCGGGGCAGCTATCAAATTGTCTGCGTAGTCGGTATGTTCAAACTGAAATGTTTTCTTGTGTTTTATATGCACTTAGTTCTCGTGTTGCGCGCTACCACAAACGGCACAAACAATACCCGAAATGCATTCGGGGAGTGTCGATCGTAAAAATGCAAAGGTGCTAAACAATAGCATCTACATTGCGGCACGGATGCAATAACTACCAAAAAGTCGGTGGCAGTCACACTCGACCGACCGACCAGACCGACAAATTCAATGTGAAAGACGAAACGCAAAAGGGTTTGAATATTTTTCTTTGGCTTGCTGCATTAACACCTGTTGCTGAACGTGCTCGCGCTGGCGTCGAACCGTATGGAAATGACTTCAAAGGGAACGTGAAAAAATAATAATTAATCGGGTGGTGGTGCGTAAAAACGTTCGGTTCGTACCTCATAAATAACGCCAACGAATGAACGATCTTTGGAAGGTCGTTCGGTCCGTACGTTTTTCTGTTGTTGGTCGATGTGCGCCTTTTTGCTCTCGCAGACGACGAACGCGCGGCGTTACAACTAATTAAACATCACCTCCTGCGAGGAGCATTTAATAAAATGCAAATGCGCGCGTGCAGACTAAGAACGACGAGCGTGGTGGAGCAGCACAAGAGTCTTTGATAATTGTTAGTGCGTTGCACTTGTATGTGGCCTGCTCTTGAAGCGTAAGACGAAATCCATTGAGTTCTCTTCTCTACCTGTACGCGTTTTCGTTGACTTGGCTGGTTGGTTGGTGAGTTATCGAAGACGACGCGGGATACCGCGTAAAAATAACATTCAACCCCCCATGGTTTCCACTTAACCAACTTTCAACTAAACCAATAACAATAGATCGGATGCGCGCCCGCCGACAAATTACACGAGGTGCTGGGTGCCGATCGCGCTTCGCTTCTGCGCTCACTCATTTCGTCTTTCGCACAAGCCAAAGGGCTGAATATTAATTCCGCAACGACTCATTTATCACTCGTACTTATTGATTAGCTCCTCGGCGTTTCAGCGATATGAAGCATTTCAGTAAAGGCTCGCTCATTGGTCTGATTCACTTGTGCGTGACGCGCTGCAATGTCATTCGCTGCCCCCGGGGCATGCAACAAACGAAAACGAAACAACACATTGTCATGAAATTAATGTCACGGTAGAGTGACGCTCCGGTGCTGCTGCTGCTGCAGTCTTGTCGGCGCATCGATGACCATCTATCAGTGTCGTCCGCGGATGCGTCGTCGGAAAATGCTCAAATAATAATATAAATGAAGAATCAGTCAAGCGCGATCGTCACCTTGCACTCTCTCAGCGCTTTTTTACGGTCGTCATCGTCGTCTTCGTTTTCGTCTCGCTGCTCCATCCACAAAGCGATGAAATGTTGCGTTTGTTTCTGTCGCTACTCGAAATGTAGCGTAACCATTCCAATAATTTCCAATAAATTTCATTTTTAACGCGCAACACGTCTGCATTCCTAGATGCTACAGTGCTTCGAACGCCCACTCGCCGTGAGACACTCAATTTTACTGCGTATGCATTGCAAGAAATAGCGCGCAAAGAAATGTTTCTTCGGATTAGTCAGCTTTAACAACAGACTACTGAATAAGCATGAAGATGCTCATTTGCTGATATTGATGGTACTTAATAATTTACGGCGGATAATGTTCACTCAGCATTACCTAAGTACCAGACACTAACTTTCGAAATGCGAAATTGCGTTTCGCAGAAAAGTTAAAAACAATTTAAATTTACGCGCTGAAATTTTTAAACGCCACTCACTTATTTGCGCCGTCAATTCGTCATGTTTCGCGCACTATCGCTTGACTCGACTTTATCAGTCGTCGCGAACACTGTGCCTAGTATCTGGCAGTATAGTAGTGTGAGTTTAAGGCATCGCGGTTCGTTGTTATAATAGTTTGTCGGTACAGTACATTATCAATCAAATAGTCAAGTTAGTTAATAATTGGTGAATATTCGAGTGGTAAATAAGCTATTTGGGTTCTTCTATCATATTAAGCGGTGAGTCTTTTAGGTATTCGATAAAACATCGGCGTAAATTAAAACATAGCCCGGGATGCGTACGAATGGAAACAGAAAGATAACGAAAGAGGCAAATACATAGATAACATAGACGATATCTTTGGCAATTCGGTGCACATATATTTCCGGGTTTCCGCATTAATCCATTTAAGAAAAGCAAATATTTTACATTGGCAACGAGGAACGTCTCAAGGAACGGAGAATTAGGCAAAGTCAACAGTGTAACATTTTACCTGCGCTGCGAAAAAGGTATGTTAAATTTGCATTGGCATTGACGCGTTCGAACCGTGTATTGACTTGTTATTACTATTTGCGCATAACACAACAATTTGAATATGCGGTGCACAAAAGTGCATAAGGTAGGAAGCAATATTAAATAAAAGGTAGCCGTGTCTAACGAGATTACAAGCATGGGTGACACAAATTACGCATTTATCTCGGCGATCCATGCTGCGCTGATTGTTATTGCACGTCGCGTTCTTCAGCGCGAGGAGAAGAGGCGCGCCGTGTTGGTAAGAAGAACACTATTTGCGCTCCATCGCATGCACAAACGTTGCGGCATTCTCATCTCATTTCAACAACAACAGCGTGTATGTTGTACTTTGAAGGAATTCAGCAGCAGCAACATATGATCGCGTCTCTCGCTCGCTCGCATCGTGTCCGTCCGGCTTGTATTTATTAGTTTGCCGTCCAAGCGTTGGATTGGATTCTTGAAAATAATTTAAGACGCGAAATAATGACATTTTCACATACATCGGGCGGCAAGCAGCAACTACTGTGCGAGTGATCACCATTTCAAGAACAACAGCTACAACTTTGCTAAAATGCAATTAGCGTCAAGAGCGGACACGTTTATGTTTTGTATGCCGTGCAAGGGTTTAGTTTAATTAGAAAATTTTATGCACTGACATGTGTTTCGATTTCTACTGGAAATTTCAAAGTTTCAAGAATTAATTTGACGGAATTGTTTTGCGCCCAGCTATTAGTCGTCAGCGGCGCATTGCAGGAACGAATGAATAAGTGCCAAACCTTAGCATGGCAATGATTGAAAAGTGCCTGTTCTTTGTTGGTTGGGTTATTGGCAGCCCGTTGGCAAATTGATTTCAACATCTATTTGTTATCAAAATACCGCGTCGGTTAGATCATTTGTTTGCCGGTTGGATGTGAATTGGAGGCCAATAAATAATGTGCTGTGCAATCGTTCGCTAACTGCGACTGAGCCTGATAAATGCATGCATGTGCATTGAGTCACTAACTTTGCACATAGTTTAACAGTCGCTTGTTTTTTGTCAGATACTAAAACAGTGTATTGGATTGCTGAGTAATAATCACATGCATAAGAAATCGTACAAGCAAGTTGAGCAACAGTTGCTAATACAACAGCCAACAAGAAAACAATATTGGTAGCTTTGAAGTGAACTAAATATGAGTTTATTCCTTCTTCGTTTTGGTTGTTGTTGGAAAATTCGTAGCTGCACATGTTAGATGCAATAAATTTCGGCGAATGGATTCAAATAAAGTCCGATTTTAAGCGGTCTCCCCGGTTACATTCAATTATCATAAAGATGTCGCGCGACATGCGCACGCATAAAATTTAATTTCTTAAGTGAATTTCGTTGCGCGTCTTTTTTCTCCAAAGCTACTCATTCACTCATGATGATGCTGATGATGATGATGCACCTACTACACAAATGCGTATAGAGTTTATATGTGTATTTATTGCGGTTTGCTGGACGAAGCAGCACAAGCAAAAAAATAAGGTGCATTTTCAGCGTACGATTCGCTGAATACGTAAATTTAATTCGCCCATTGCACTCCTACGTACGAAAAATTTTAAATTCAATTACGTTTATGCGATTTTTATACAAATTTCGGGCGCGTCTGCGTCGAGACACGACGAGGAAGATCGTAATTCACCACGGACGTGCAACGTATGCAAATTTGGCGTGTGTGACATTTTGAAAATTGGTCGGCGAGTGCAGACGATGAATGCAAATGTGCGTTAAGTTAATTTACGAAAATTAACATTTCCAAAGTCATCAAATCATCGAATTGAGATGAAATTTTGAAAAGGTAGTTAGTGGTGGTGCAGCCTTTCTTGTTAGCGCTATGTAAATGTTGCTTCACGTGCCAACTAAAGCGACTCATTGAACGCGCTTCTCTTGTTATAATAATGCGGTGCGCGCACCTCCCGAAACACACCAACGAGATGACAATAGCGGGCGCGGCACGAAAGAGATGCTCAAGACAATAGCATCGTAACTCATCGCATATTAGAAGATGTCTGGAGAGACGGAGTGAGTGAGTGAGTGAGTGGTCTTAGCGCCACACGCTCTTTAACCACCTAACATGTAGATTACCGCAGCAACCATGAAATGGATAATAATAATAATGCGTGATCAAGCGTAAGACAATGGCGAATATAATATTTCCTCGCGGTGTTGGTTATTCTTGCGTGCGATGCGCTTCTGTTTGAAATTTCCTGTCGGCGTTAAACGGTTTTTTCTTTATTCTCCGAACGCTTTACTGCAATTAGGAACACAAGTTTGAGTTGTGCCTTTCAATCATGACGCGCTTTTTCTGATGCACCCCTTTTGGGTATTCAAGTTTAGCAAGGCGTATTGGATAATTTTGTTTTTTATTGTTCGTAATTATGAAGCATGTAAAACTACAGTGAGCTTTTTTGATGGACAGTTAGTTACCCATACTTAGCTTTTAATGGATGAGTGTGCTTTCTCGTAATTAAATATTGCATTAAAAATGTCGGTTAGTTTCCGGTTTGTAAAACAGCACAGGAAAGTAAAGCGGAAGTGAAACCAATTTCACTTGAAATGGACTTTTCTCTAGTAAACTTTATAAAGAATGTGCAGAATTATGTTGGCCTCGGTGCAATAAGAGTTTTATAGAGATCTTTTTAAGTCTGGATTGAAAATACCAAGGGATAGATAGATTTACAACCCAAATCGCTGCCCTAGAATTATCTCTCAGTCGTCCGATTTCAATTGTCGAAGTATTCAGCGTGCGCTATTAGAGGATGCTGTATGGCATGATTCAGCATCGTAACCTATAGTCCAACAAAGGTATGCGTCTTTTTTTTAAAGTAATTATAGGTCTACGCGTGCATGGGTATTTTAAAGGTCCACGTAATTATTATTTTCCACTCGATCGAAGTGCCCTTCGTTCGTTTGATTCATAATCGTGTGGCGTGCCGTGTCCAACGCCGGGTATTTTCTTGTTTGGCAGTTTTTGTTCATGGAAAGTTTAACAGATTTGTACAGTCGCTGAATTCAAAAAATTGTCAAAATACGTCTTTGATTCATTTATGCATATTTCTAGATGGCATGTGCGAATGTGAATTAATTACCGACAATCTCGTTTTTTGTTTTTGCTCATTGGCGCGCTCAGATCGCGAACGATGTTAATTACAGCTTGAGTGCCCGCCAGCATGGGCAAATATTAATTAATAATGACGGAAGCGAGTTTTTAGAATTTATTGCTTCGCGCGCGCCAATGGCATCCACACATTCCACACTCTTCGCTCGCTTGCTCTAATGCCAGGAATTCAATAATTCAAACGATGCGACGCAATTTTGATCATCGTTCAAATTGTACCACTAGCATCTCTGTTTGGCCGTTTGTTAAAAAGATAAAATAGCCATGATTGTGATTTTGCGTTGGGATCGAAGAAGAAAACGAAGACGAAAAAAACGCCAATGCATATGCGCGCCCATAAATCTGTGAAACTCTCAACACATGCATTTATAAGTTACAATTACAATGCGATGCGCGCTGTATTCGTGGACTCGAGCGCGAGTGGAATATAAAACCCAAATTATACCTTGTCAATTATATCCGGCTGTACCCTATATAACTCGATGGGTATTCGATCGTTTGCTTATTCGTTCTTTTTTGCCATTCAAGTTTACTTTACCTTGGCATTATTTTGCAGGAATTTCAAAATTCATTTTCATCACTTTATACAAATTCAATTACTTCCTGCTTGAATTCATTTGTAGAGGGCACGAAAGGAATTTTGCATTTAGGACACCGGCGTAACTATGTATATGCATGTGGTAATTGAATTGTTGAATAGAAATTCAATTAATTTTCATTGCGCGGCATGTCTTTATCCGGTGATTCAATCGATCGATCGATCGAGTGTTGTGCTATTTGCACTTACTTACTTTACTTTCATTTGCGCCCGATCAATCACGATGCGAATGCAATCGATAATCATTTATTATAATTGAGCGCGACGTGCTGCTCGCGTTTGCAACCGCGTGTGTGTTTAACATGCGCACTTTGATGTTACAACAAAAATTTTTTGCTCTAAATATTCGCACATTGCACATTTATTATAATTTACTGCAGCGGTCGCATGCCTTTTGACATTTTTGCAAACATTTGATCGAATAGAAAATACCTAGAAATTGACTGACACCACATGCGTTATTTACTTGAAATAGCTGCGCGTGACATTAACGTATTATAATTAGTTTATTCAGTGGCAATCGATTAATCAACATTACACATAGTCAAGGTTTTCATGGCTTGAATGAGAGTTGGGTATGAACGAAAAGCGAGAAAATTTTAAAAAATGCACACAACAGCAAACCGACACGATCTTTCCCTTGCGCTTCATGAATTATTTAGTTTGCGCAATGAAATTAAATTAAGCATGGAAATTATTCCATTGCATTCGATTTTCATTTACCTCCGGAAAGGGAAAAACGCTTGTAATTGTAAAAAGGCTATCAGCGCTTCGGCGTCTTTCGTACAACAAAGGGCTCGTTCGCGCCTTCCCATCGCGATTTGATCCACTTCATAAACACTTTGCGCGTCATCAAAAGAACGTTCCACTTTGTTTACTAATTCGTCGTGATCCCTTCGTTGCCGTAGCTGTTGTTGCTTTGTTGTTCTCATTTCCTCGAGTGCGCGCTCGCCGTTAAACACGAACGTCATAAACGTAAATGCAATGAGCATGTTACTCTAATTGAGTGAATTCTTTTCGTCGTATGGCATTCTTTTGTACATCGACCATTTTTATTGCGCGCTATCTATCTGCAGTTTAGTGCTTCTCGCTGTTGTAACATTTATTTTCCTGTTGGCCAGCAATTGAAAACAATTAGCGATGTGAAAAGTTTCTTCTTGCTTTCTCATCGACAATGACGATAAATTTTATGCGGTCGAAATAACTCTGGTTTTCTTTGGCTGCTGATTTTAATAAATCGATGACAAGTTTGTGAAGCGCCTTGAACTGTCCGGTGGAAATGCATGCGTATTAGCAATAATAATAAATAGGATTTTCGAGAGTCAACCAAGTGTAAATTGAACGCTTGATTGGTATTTATTTCATTTCAAAGTGCGCGGCTGCCGTTTGCTTATTAAAATCACTCGTTCGGACAGTAAAGCGATCCGACAAGGACATGACAGACGGACGAACGAATAAACGGACGAATGGTCCAGAAGCAAAGCAAGAAGAAGTTTTTCCTTCAGCCTCCTCGGGGAGAGGAGAAGACATTCAATTACCGCGCACGGCGCAACAGCAGCAGCAGCAGCAATGCAATAAGATGCTGAAAACTTGGCGACAGTCATTCGCCGCGCGGTGCGCACTATTCCGATCGCGTTTGCTTTTTGCTATTTTTACGCCACGACGCGACGCAGAGAAGACGGTAGATTCCTTGCGTCTTTGAAAAGATCGAATCGACACCGAAATGATATGCTTCAAAGGAGTTTGTGTGTGCGTCTTTAAACGGTGGTCGTTCGTTCGCTGCAAGTCGCGTATCAGTGCGATCTCGTTGCGCCGATGAATTTAAAGGATTTGTAAGCCGATATTGCTTGCTAATCTCGTCCTGATTCGTACACTGACGACTTGCGCCGCAGTTTTTTGCTTGAATTTTTCGTTTGCATTTGCGAAATTTCTTGCGATTGTTGTCCGAAGTGAATTGTTGTTGTTATTTTATTTAATACACGATTGAAAGTTTTTCAACGTTCTCCTGCGCCGATATACATCGAAGCGACGACTTTTTCTCCGGGTTGCTTGCTTGCTTGCTCGCTGGTTGGACATCGTGCGCGATGCATCGGTCGTGCTTGTATAACTCTGAACGTCACCTCATTACTTGTACAGCAAACGCGAGAGACGACGGTTTTTTCTTCCTATTCCTGCCCTTGCGAGCGACATCGTCCTTCGTCGTTTTGCGGTTGTGGTTGTTATTTGCTTGCGTCGCCGGAGTGGTGGAGAGAGGAGAGCAAAGGATACACATCGTGTGTCAGCATTGCGAAATTTATGGCGAGCGTTTTGGGCGCAAAGGGGAAATGGGAGGAGAAGGAGGTCTCCGTCGACGAAATGGAGAGCAGCGAGTGCGCCTCTCCATTTATAATTTAATTGGCCGTTTCAGTTTCGGCACGCGCAATTAACCGACCGTACTTTATTAATTATGATTATTTACGAACACTTTTGCGCGCGCTCGCGCATGTGTGGGAACCGGCGATGCGGTGCGGTCGCCATATCTCTTCCAGCTTGAAGGGTTCTTTGCGACCATTGCCGGTCCGCGCGTTCGTATGGTATGGTGTGCATTCCTCGGGACGAACGGACGGACGGACGGGCACACGGTGAAGGCAAATGCGAGCTTCGTGCTCGTTCGTAAAAGAAGGCGCGCGCGCGCTTTCTGTAATTTATATAAGTAGTTCCACAAATCTTTGGCGGCGGTGGATTGTGTGCAAATGAGATACTAGAAGTACCAACACTGTCAGAAAATCCGTCAGAAGCCATTAAAATGCAAAGCGCGCTGCAAGAAGTGTCCCGATCGCGACCGCGTCTCTAATTAATTAAAATGTCGTCGTCGTAGTCGGCGACCACATTTTACGAATTTTGTTGCTTCTTATATTTTTGCACTTGAAGACGAAGGATCATTTAAGCGTGTATTGCGTATTATGGAAGGAGCGAGTAACAAGTGGTTGGTTGCTTGGTTGGCTAGCTTTGCTTGCTTGCTTGCTTGGTGCGCAAGCAACAAATTCCAATTCTTACTACATATAGGTGCACACGCGGCGCGCACAATCACAATAATCGCGCCATTTATATGCATACGGCAATATACTAGATTTCTCTCTTTCGCAAAATCGGCCGATTACTATTCCGCACCAAATGCCTCGCAATGCCCTTATCGTGCGTCGCGTCGTGCGCCTTAACGATAGTTTAAGCTCATTTTCAGCGAGCCTGTAATTGCGTTCATGAATCGAAAGCGTACTCATTATTACACATGTGCTTCGTAATGCAATTATTAACAATTAGTTGCTGTTGGAAAAAGATGTGCGCATTGAAATGATTTGTTTATTATCTTCGTTAACAAGGCGTCAAACAATGCAACGGTCTTGTTAGTTGCGCCATTGTGACGCATAGTTTATTGGTTTAATCACAAAATATGACTCAATTTTGTGGCGAGACTAGACGTGAAATAATCTTTGTTTTTCTTTGTTGCAGGTGAGTTCAGAAAACGTTCGGGTGAATGAGAGACGTGGAGATGGGTTGCATGTTTGGCGTTTTTAAATTTCTTCGTTGCTGTAAGTATGGTATTACCATTGGAATGTGTTTTTGAATCTCGGAAAAATTGTTGTGCGCGCTGAACACTTACATTTTCAACAAACACGACGACGCAGGACGACGTCGAAGAGACTCGTGGCTTGTCTCCTCGTTTGGTGCGGTTCCCATCACCCACACACGCCGCGTGCACCAAACGAGCAACACGTCCAGTCGTGAAAGGAGCAAACAAGAACGAAACGAAACGAAACGACGCGCAACGCAACGACTTTGCTCCTCTAGTTAGAAGTTCTTTTGTCTTTTCTCTCTGGTCTCCTCCGCGCGATCCGAGCACATACAACACACGTGGACCACGCGCGCTAGATAATTACAAGTGTATCGTGGACGGTTATGAAGCGTGGGCTAACGCACCGCATACATATGTATGGTTTTCGGGTAAAATGTGTGGTTACCAAAAGGAAAAGCGATGGTAACAACATTTTCAACGCATTGACATTGCTCGGTGTCCGCTTGATGTGCTCGTCGTCGTCTATGGCTCTTGGTAACGAGGTGAAACGCGCGCGCGCGCATGCTGTACGCTGAAGAAAAAAATTGAGCAAAGGTTTAAACGGTAATTTGTATGCTTGCGAGTGAGCCATTGGATAACACGTATTATACGCTTGTATTCGCTCATTTTTGCCATTTATAGAAGGGTTGGCTGGGATAAATTATCATTGGATTTTTGCAATGGGGGGAAAGCGAAACGAGAATAGAAAACAATTGTGGTGAGCTTTGTTGTCGTAATTACGAACGGTAAGCGTGAGGGCGTGCGGTGTGTTCAACACCAAACTGAGTGAACTTTGTTTCATAAGATCCACATTTCATCTTTATTGTTATTCTCCTTGTCGTCTCCGTGGTTTTCTCTTGTGCCCGGGCACGAAACGCGGCGTGGTAGGGTCACGCTCCTCGTGTCAGTTACAGAAACAATTCCGTGTTTCTGCGGCCTTTATCATTATGTGGTGGCATAACAAGGCGCGGATGTATGGGCGGCGGAGTCATTCATCCAAACAAGCATCATTAACCAAGAACGCGGCGCGCGGCGAACAATTGAAATTATTGACATTAAGCTACGTTTTTTCCATTCTTCTTCGCTTGCAAAAACCGTATTTGCTATTGTTGATACTGTCTAAAGCCTGACATATATTCCAATCTTGTTCGACGCATAAATCCATTCGCGTGCAATTAATTAAGTTTAGTATCTCGTAAATTTAGCGTGTTTTACGACCGGGAAACAACAATTAACACTATAAATTGAGGGATTGTCCGAGGAGGGAGGGAAGGACACATTTGAGTTAATTAGTATTTTTTTTCTGCAAAACGTATTTTATTCAGTATAAACGGGAATAGCCGAAAATGTGCACCACGAGCACCAGCACCAACACTATCGCTTATCTGGAAGCCATCGTGCCGTCGAAATTCCTCATAATTAACCATAAATTTAAAATTCCACGAACGACCGCAAAATAATAACGAACGAGCAAAGAACGCGCGCGAACAGCTGTGTTGTTTGCTTTATCTCTTTCGCGTGGCGTAGAAGCAAAAGAGAAGACTCTCTTCTTGACTTGGACAGAGTCCACTGAGTGCACACACACCTCACGATTTCATCGTCATCGAGTCTTGGGCCATCGTCTTCTTCTTTTTCCTGTGCGCTGCTGCTCCATCGTGGCATATAAATATTGTTTGTTATTTTCCCAAGTACAAACTCATTAAATCCTCCATGCGCGCGCGCGCGCGCCGCAAAACATTCAGCCCCGACTTGTCGTCTCGTCGGTTCGTGTGGCGAAGATGCTCATCGTCTCTCTTGATCGCCAATCGATAAGATAGCCAGTGTTTTAGAATTCTAACACTAATGCTATTTGCGCACGAAGTCAAGTCATTTTATCATTATCGTCGCGCTATCTGCCTCTTAGGCTTTGAGATTGTCGGGAAATCTTGTGATAATTAATATCTTCCTAATGTATTCGCATTATCATCATTGTTGATAGTTCCCACGAAAATTTACACAGGTGTCCGGAATGAGTGCAACTTTTCCACGCTCACGTTACGCGTGTTCATACAATTGCATCGCAAATGCATTCGCGTATGTCGAAAAAAAGTCGCCAGACACTTTATTACTCGCGCTTACGCACGTTAAGCTCTTGTGCGTAAGGAGAAAATGAGCCAGAATGGCAACCGGAAAGCGGAAATAGAGATTGTTTAATCTCGTTAGCATTAGCATTCGTGTGAGAGATTTGCACTAGTAATACGCGTGGAAAATCATAGTTTGGTAAAGTTTGGTGTTTGACGCCACCGTTAGATTTTCAGACTAATTACGGAAAACATGTTGTCAATCACGAGAGCAGATGAGTGCATGCACTAAATTAATTTATTTAAATCGCTGACTGACTGACGGACAGCCGGTAATGAATTCATAAATCGTATGTGTCAAAATTCAATAAGAAGCAGCCATTGAATTAATATTTTCATAGACGGAGCGGCGCAAATGAAATCATAAGCGGACGAGGAAGAAATGTGAAACACCGTTAGGAGGCAAGTGTGTTGCATCATCATCAATGTCAGATGCGGTGTGCGTATTGCATTATTATGTTGTGTGCAGAGCGAAGAGAAAAGAGAGGACTTAATTCCTCCCGTCTTAATTCCGAATTCGTTGCTGTCGCATTTACGGTCCGCGACGGTCACAGCCGTGACATAATCTTTCAAAATTCGAGCGCGCGCGCTCCATAGCAAAAAGGAAAAAAACGAGGTAGGTCCAACCGGAAAGATAGGCAGACGGACCCTTCTTCTAATTAAAACGTCCAATCGTCAGATGCGTACTTATCTGACAGTTTATAGTTTTTCATTCATTCCGTTTTGCTTCGGCCGCCTCTCCTCGTCTCATTAATATTTACGAGCAGCGCTGCTCCTTTCGTCACGGAGACAAACGACAGCACCACAAAAGTGTCCTTAAGACTGTGCTCGGTTTTTCATATAACAATCTAATTTAAGAAATTATTCCTTCACAATGCGCGCATTAAAATTTCACTTGTTTTGTCGGATACAGTTTTACGATGAGCGTATCAAAAACTCTTTTAGCAATGTGATCATGCATTTTATTTCGGTCGCTTTTTCCTCTTCATCGCCGTCATCGTCGTCGTCGCAGTCGTCGTCATCATCATCATCATCGACGTCGTTCGCGAATACGCGCATAAACGAAATGGTTTTTTCGGGTTCGTGTTGTTCTGCAGTGTCGAACCATTTTACGATCGAATACGCTGCGGCCTGCGAGAGAAACGCGTTCTTAAAAGTTCATTAAACGCGATAAATGCGAAATTTATTATGCGAGCGCGCTCGATTTTATTTATTTCGCCAATAAAAATGCGATATCTGCTTTTAATTATTATAATTTTTTACAACCGGCGACGAGGCGAACGAGGAAAGTCAGCGGCGAATACGAAATGATGTGCGCCCGCCCGTAATTTATTTCATTAAGTTATTGAATCGTTTTCGCGCCGTGCTCTTCTTATCTATCCTCTATGCGCGCGTGCAACACGTGGACGATGGGGTTGGGTGCATCGCATGGTTTACAGCCGGGGCCGATAAGAACGGCGAGCGTACAAATTAGTTTATGGACGATTTTTATTGGTTGCGATTAGTCGACATGCAATTACAACGGTTAACGGGGCGCGCACGAGAGAGAATATTTCTTCCTCTTTGCGATGCATTATTGCAAGAGATGAGGAGATGGCGTGTGTGCGGATGGATGCTGCATATTCATTCATTCCACCGCCGCGGCCACTTCGCGAGCGATGGCGAAATTGTTTATGGGTACAACGCTACCACCTCGTTACTCTGCTGCGCCCGGAGGGAGTTGAACCATCGTAAATATCATGCGTTCTAATCAACGTGGCAGCAGCGACGCGTTCCGGCGATAATAAAGTTAACAATGCATTCTTTTTTGTTGTTGTTGGCGTTGTTGCTGGAAAAAAGGAAGAAGCACACGCCGGAGAATTTCATAGAAATTGAGAGCTTGGGGTGTAGAACGTATAAGAATTGCAAATTCTAGCTAGCATTGTTCTCGATTGCACTGCTCGACAGAAGAAAAAAAGCGCGGAGAGTGGAAGAAAATGTAAAGTTTTGAGGGACGTGCGCGTGAGTGTGAAATGCGAAAATAAAGTCCTAACACAACACGTTTGTCGTCGTCGTCGTCTCGCCAACGCGCGTTTTATTGCACAGACTATTTTATGCCCTTGTTGTCTCTCAACGGTACACGATGCACACACAGCGTACTTATTTGTTATTGTAATGACGAGTGCCGCGCGCGAAGAGCGAGCGATGCTATCGTCGTCGTCACATACGCGAGACATTGCACAAAATGCAATGGTTTTCACACTCGGCAAACGCAGCGCAGACACTTCTTGCTTACTTGCTTGCTTGCTTTGAGAGCTATTCCTCCATAACTCTGCTGCATCGCACCGCGCGTTGAGTTTTTCTCGGCGAATATACAAGACACAGCATGCCGCGTGCAATTTATTTCCATATTTAGTGCAAACAAGCGGGGACTTTGTTCGTTCGTTCGGTGCGAACACAAAGATGGTCTTTATGCATGTTGTGCGATCGATCGGATCGATTGATCGGATCACTCCGAAATCGCCTTGTGACTGACTGACATCTTGATGAACTGCATAATCCGCAAAGGCGACACGGGACATCCAACGAAATGACATTTCGAATTTGTATTACGAAAAGTGCACAGATTTATTCAGCTTTTTGGTGCTTGGATGCGCAGCGCACGTGTCGTCGTCCTTTTTGGATCTAAGTCCAGCTTAGATGGTCGATGCTTGCAACACGAAGTGCATTTCGCAATTGGAATGCATAATAAGCAAATTAAATAATGTTATTCCGAGTATCAATTAACGCGCATTGAATGATGGAGGCACGGAAATCTAATCAAAGAAGCGTCGAGTTGTTCGCACCGCTTGAGATGCATTTGGTTTGCTGACTCACCTGCGCAACAAATCATAATGTGTCAGCTTTGAATGATCTCTAATAAAATATACGGAGTCACCCACACTCCACGGTTCGCGTCGTCGCTTTTGTTGCGGTGCGCATTTAGAAGCGCGCTTTGAAAGTCGAGAAATTTGCATCCAATATGCGAATTGCAAATTGCCTGCGCGCGTTTTAATGGTGTAGGCATAATATAAATTATTTACAATGCAGGAGTGGAGCGCGCCACGAAGAGGAGGCTGGCGGCGCATATTTCACGGGCGAGCGAATGAATTAAATTATTTATCAACTTTTGACAAATCAGTCGCATTCGTCGGGAATTGATGCAACAGCTCAATAAGTCTTTGATGCGTATTGTCATCATTCATTCGGTGCATGCGGCATGCGACGACCAACGACGACGTCGACGACGACGCATTCTGGCAAATGTTTGCATCGAACGTTTGCTCGTTTTCTGAATAATACAAAAGGCGCATTTACATGCACACTGCCGCCGACGAGCAGCAGCGAGGACGAGAACGAAAACGAGATGCATGATGCGTAATAATGTGTCTCTTTAGACAAACGCAGGCGAAACGCGCGGAATGTGATGGACTCCTCCCGGACAATTGTGCTCTCTTCGGTTTGCTGTGTTTTATATACCTGCACAACACATGTGCTCATCGCGCGTACGCGGACACAACTCAATCTCTCACTTTGGAACACACTCGTTCGTTTTCATTCTTTATGCATTGTGCGCACTTAAGCAGATTGTACGATTGTCGGATGTCCATCACTACCACTTGCATAAGCGAATGTTTACATTACGTTTCTTTGGGCAGCGGGCATCAAAATTGCGGTAACAACGACGCGTGTTGCAACTGATTATCATAACAATATGGTTTTACGCGTATGCAGATTAACTTTCGAGCAGTTTTTTAATAAGCGGCTTTTCTTCTTCGGCTATGCAGTTAAGAATGACACAAGTAGGGAACGAAGAATTGAATTAATTTTAAATACTTGCGTGTTCGTTTGGGATTTACTGTGCGCGTAAAAGTTGAGTTTAAAATTACTTTTCTCTAGCCTCTGCAGCGGCAGAGAAAGAAGTTGATTTCACAATTCGCTTCTTTCCTAGCTAAACGAATTGAAAGCTTTTTTTCAAATTGCATTTTTAGCAAATATTTGATAATATATGGAAGACCATTATACGGTAAAATTCGTAATTTACCTACGTAGGAAACGCTTTATGGATGGCCGCAAAATATACGTCCTTAAATGGTCAAACAGTTTTTCTGCGGCGGCTCTTACTGATGGCGCTCGAAGTGACTGAAAATTGAAAAAACGAAACGAAACGGAAATCCTCAAGCCGCGCGCGCGCGCGCTTTGCGTTGTGAACGAGACGCTTAATAACGTGGAAGATTTATGGTCGAGGGAGAATTCCGCTTCGTTTACATATATATGAGCGAAGGACTCTGCGCATGCAGCAAATATGCAGATGAATTTCGAATAAATTTATGAACGTACACCTATTAAGGTATAAAATTTAATAGAAAATGAGATTTTTGTTGCTCGCGTCTCGCGCGCGCACAGCCACATTCGTGACTTATGAGAAATCTAACCGATAAAGCTTAGCGCGCGCCTGAGCACGTGTAATTTATTAAGTGCACTTATCTCTCATGTGTGCATTGCGCATTGCTACCTCTTGTCTGAACTCTTGCAATAACGTGAGGGACAAACGCGCGTGGAATACGAGAAATTTACGCGCACCGTGTGTGTGTTTGAGTGTACTGTATTTCGAAATCGCATTCGGCGCAAGTCAGACTTAAACGCTAAGCAAGGAGCGTTCGCGCAAGATTAAGATTTTATCAACGATTTAATACGAATGCTGCTTTATGTTTGCTCACAAGTGTTCGCTCATGAGTGATGCCTCTTTGGAAACTGTAGAATTGAAGAAATCGCAGGAGCGGAAATCTGAATTTCCTGTCCCGTCTAATTGATGTACAACAAATTGCCGCGGTGTGATTTTGAAATTTAGAAATTTGGCGCATTTTGTAAATGTAGAGTAGTCGCGTTTTTTGTGTCACAATTTTGTACAAGTATGAATGTTGGCGCGGAAGAAAAGAAGCGCGTTCGTGAAGGAAACGAATCGAGTTTAATTAGGGCCTCCTGCCGGGCCGGCCCAGCCAGAATGACACCGCGCTTCGCGCCGATAATGAATTTAATTAAACGAAATATTTTCATCGACGCGTTCACTGCCGCGCAGCGACTGATGATGATGATGGGCTTGGTGTGGCTCTCTTCTCCTCGGACGCCGTTGCGGTTCCGCTCTGCATATTCAGCGCGTTCTCGTCTTTCCCTCGTCCAGTTCAATCAATACTTATTATTTCATTATGCGTTCGTTTGTATCGCTCGGATGCGTTTGTTGCTTGCTGATGATTGTGCGGTTGCTGTTCGTTCGTCTCCTTCCTTTCTTTTCTTCTTCTTGATCATCATCATCATCATCTCTTTGCGTATTCCATTGCGCCATAATGCAATTTCATGACGGGGCTCTTCGCTTTTCGGGCCAAAATGCATTCGTTACTCAGCTGCTCACACCGTCGAACAGATTGCGATTCATTACGATGCGATTGTAACAAAGACGAATCGACCAGTAGTTAATACATCATTCGGGGAATGAATAATTGTCAAATTGTGTATGTGTGTGCTTGTGGTAGCAGGCACAGCAGCCGAGGAAGCTCTTGTCGTGAGGAGAGGCTGGTATTGTGAGCAGTCGAGACATAAATATTCACAGATTGCATATAGCGGTATTAAATCATCCGCTTGTATTTTCGGACGCATAGAAAAGCCAAACAAGTCCGTTATCCTTTTGAGCGACGCGTGAGATATGGCTAGATCTCGTGACATCGCTACCGCGCGTTTGCGCCGAGATAACATCGGCGAGAAGACGCGCCGTGTGTGGCGAAATCATTCAGACACCTTACGCGATCCATCGACGTTCCTAAGTTACTTACTTACTTACTTACTCGCTGACTTAAGCCAGCTAACGCTCCAGCGCTTCAGCGCTTTTGCAACAACAACAACAACAACATGCAAGCGCGCGCGTGCAAGTCTAGAGTTACTAACTCTGCGGGTAATTAACCTACCTACACACATTGAGACTCTAACCACTCGTAGAGTGGACGCAGAAAGCACGAGCACGATTTTCCAGGCATCGCAAACACACCCAGCGAAGCGCTTCCGTTTGCTGCATTTGATGGCCACGCGCGCACTCGCTGGTCGCGTCTTAAGGGGTTCCATCGTAAATTAATTACCGCAATATTTTAATGTCGCCTTGATAAACGACGTCGTTCGTCGGCGCTAGACTAATGAGCAGTTTTGATCCTCATCGCCTGCTTGTAGCTTATAAACATAAACATACAATGTGTCTTTTTTGTATCTCAGGGTGTTTCGCTCGCGAGTTTTTATGGCATTGAGTACGAAGTGTATTGATACAGTCGGCAGTTGTGTAGTTGAATTCTTGTTAGTTATGCGTATCGTTTCGATCAAATACAGATTCGGAAAGTGGAATGCATAGTGAGATGGGGCAGCAACTGCAGCAGCAGCAGCAAGAAGTAGTTAGTCCCCGAGGAGATATTGCATTGAAGGAAATTAAAGTGAGATAATCGTTAACTGAATTTTATTAGGCAATTTGGCCGTTGTTTATGACGACGCAGCATACTCTTCGTCCTCGCTTATTATCCGCCATCTGTGTGCTCCTCTTCTTGGAGCTGGTTGAAGCATTTGCTGATTTTCGCGAATGCACATTTGGGCGATGTGCACTTATTGTAAAATGGTCGCAGAGTCGCTCTCCGCAGTGAGATCATCTTATCGATGGATGTGATCTCGACTTCCACGCGCGGTGCTCGGCCTGCGTGCGTGATATGAAAGGGTCGTCCTCGCGTCGTCTTCTGTTCCGAGTCGCGCGTCGGTCGGCATTTTTGCTCCTTGAGTTTGTTCGAAGCGGCGGTTGCTGACGATCGTCGAATACCGAAAATATCTTAGCGATCAATGACAATCTAAAAGATTTTATCGTCACCTGGCCGCGCCACTGGCGGAGCAGCGCGCGGTGCTTAAAAACAAACAAAAACTCGTTGCAAGTATTCCACTCGGACGGGGCGATGATGATGGAAAAAATTGACGCAAGCTCTCACTAGTTTCCCATGGCTGGTCGGTGGACGGGAATCCGCCGCGACGAAGGAAGCGGTGCATTTCATTCCGACGACTTTTACAGCAAAGAAGAAGTGAAGTAGTACCTCTACGTATTTGCGTTTTAATTTTGATTAATTGAACGTGACTGCTATTTCGTTTATTTCACTTATTTCGAATGTTTTCTCAGCGAGACGACGAAGACCACACATCTTCTCACAATTCGTCTTCAATCAATAAATGACGACGATTCGTATCTGCGCGGCGTTCGTTCCGAGCTACACACATGCGGAGAGATAATTCAAATCTACATTGCCCGCAGAGAATTTGTGATTTTGAATGAAAGCGCAGTTTAATTAGTCCGCGAGTCGTTCTGTTGTGGGCAATTAGTCGCGTTGAATGTTTGACTGTTTATTTGTTTATTTAAGCGATTGCTATTTGAATACGTTAATTTATTAACGGCTACTTTCTTCTTGTTACAGGTGAGTGGCTGCGTTAATCTGACCTAAAGCTGTGCGCTAAGCAGCTTATAAGTTCACATCGAAGAAGCGAGCCACGCTGAACACACGAGGTGAGACCACACTTAGGCACCGGCTATAGTTATATTCAGTTAGTCGGTAAGTCGATCTCTTCTTCTCTTCGCGCTTAAGTCGCACAAGCGCGAGCGCACACAATCACCAATCGCGATATGCAAATGCGCGCGGCTGCTGCTTCTTAAACTGTCAGCTAATTACACGATAATTGTTTTCTGTTTGTCTAATTGCCTCCGCTCTATTCGATGATTTCATTTTAACACGTTGAATAATAATCGTAATAATAATAATAATAATAGCGCTAACGTGCGCGACGCGAACAGATTTAAACACACTCGTTGTGCGATGAGTTGGCGACGACTTTGCGACGATGCGCATCGAAACGAATTAAAATTCTTCCGCGAAGAAGCCGCGGAAAAAGAGCACGTAATTATAAACGTACGTGGTGCTGCTGCAATTGGCAGACGATGACGATGTCGTCGAGGAGGAGGAAGAGGTGCAAAGAGTTATTCAGGGAATTGCGACAAATGCGCGTGATCCGCTCGCGCAAAGTGTACTTACGTGGGAATTCATGACGTTCCATGGACGAGCGCAGCCATGAAGGCAATGATTTTAATAAGACATATCGAACATGCGCGCACACCGCATTGAATATATTTTCATAAAATAAACTAGGTACTTCGTACAGCTGCCGTCGCGTAGGCTGCGCTCGGATGAAATGTGAGGCGGTGGCGCGTGCACGACTCGCTTAAGTCGACTTATCATACATTACGGTTCTTGATAACGTCAACATGCGCAATGGCAAAGAGGTAATCACTAAGATAGTGGACGCTGGTAGTCGAGTATTAAATTTAGTAGTAAATTGACGCGATTTGTGAAAAGTTCTGGAGTCGTTCTTGTCGTACATGAATCTTTTTTGAGATTTTGCACGACGACGCGTCCACGACCGCGAACTGTACGTGACGATGTGTTGCATTGGTCGTTTTGCAATTCTTTTCTGACGAGACGAGACGCGCGCGCACTGTTTTCAACATTTTCTTTGTTATGCGCGCTCTTCTTTGACTACATAGTTATGATCCACCGGTTTTGCGCGCGACCGCTTGATTTGTATCTCTTGCGCGGCAGCGTGCGTGCGTCTCTTGTGCTTCGAGCTCGATAAATCCATCCGTTTGGTTATGGTTTCGATCATCGTAATACTCAATGTTTGCAATGTCCAGCTAGGCATTCGAACGCATCGCGAATAGTGCGCATTGTCAATGCACTCACTCGGTATATCCTAGGAGCGCACTCGGACGCGTGAACCATATACGAGCATAAAGCCGATCATCGATTGAAGAGCGTATTCTCTCTAACAACGCGAAACACTAACATTATACGCGATGCTTGCTGCTTTTCGCTTCCTCTCAAAGACGACTACTGTTGTTGCAATTCGCGCGCGCTTGCGAGAGAAGACGGCTCGGAATGCTTGCGTCGCTCAAGAAATATGGTTATCGTTGTGTTATATTTGTTATACACTATTCAAACTATCAATTGGCTGTGGATCTCTTTTCAAGAGCGGTGTTGTTGTTGTTGTTGTTGCCGTTGTTGTAGAGGAGAAGCTTTTGCGCGATGCCGCCAATTTATTTGCGCGTACGGCAATCTGTTTTAGACTTTTTTTTTTGCTTTTATAATTCAACACTATCATTCACTATCAGTCAGTGGTTTTGCCGCGGCGAATTTTTGGACATTTTTAAATCAATTTACGATAATTGCAATGCGCAGCCAACCATTTGATGTTCGCGGCTGATAAACACGTGGCTCTTATTTTCGGCCGCCTCGTATTTTGCGAAATTATCAGATTTCAATAAAATTTCTTCACGGCCCCAAAAAGCGCACAATCGATTTGACTTTCGCGCGCGCGCTCGCGCTCTCATGATCGGGTTTTTCTTTTTCTTCATGTCCGGAAGATCAAAGTGATCAAAGTGCCCGATTCAATTACACATTATTGTGCAGTTGCGGCATGACGCTGCACGCATTGCTGCAATATATACTACGTACATCTATCTATCTGAGCGCACAATCGCAGATATTTATTCGTTAATGATCCTTGAAGAAAGTGATTCGCATTTATTACGACTATTAGTCGATGCTGGCGCGGCGGCAAAAATTTATATAGAAAGTGCGCGCATTAAAGGAGAGCACACAGCCACGGCGAGAATATGCGCTTATAAATAACGCGAATAGCTGCGAGCAATCGGATGGTACATCGCGATTGAAATAATTGTACTTCTCTTGCGGACCGAGGTGTTGAAACATTAAATACGCATTCAGCGCGTTTTCAACGAGGAAGAGAAAAGGAAGACGACGAACGTGCAGAAAACACGTACGGCAATCACGATTAAACGTTTCGTTAAATTATTCACAATTTAAATTATTCGACGTTCGAGCGCAGGAACGAAACGGATACCTGATATGCATATATTGAGCGATAAACGGACAGCGGCTATGCGCTGCTCGGATTTTTATGCGCACTGCGTAAACGCTTCCTTCGACCTGATAAAAAAAAGTGAAATTATCATGCGTATCAATTTTATGAGACTTTATGATAATTTCACTTTCTCACTCGATTATCGCGGCGAGACGATGCCTTCCTGCAAAACACGCACGTAGGTACTGATTATCGACTTATCATTGATTTATGCGAAATTTATTATGCGCCAATTTTTTGTATTGAAATTATTGACGTTTTTGTCACAAATCTGCGGCAGACAAACAAGGAATGGTAGCGTGATGAAGAAATAAAAATGATTGACGATCATGATCTGCATTATGCATAATTGGCGTGGACGTAGTATTAAGTTACAGGCTGGGCGGTTATCTTTTTCTTAAGAGACGCAAGACAAGCTACGTAATAAGTACGCGCGCCTCGGATTATTATTATCTAGGAAGTGTTGAATTAAACATAAACGCGTAATTTTCAACTTAGTATACTGCTATGCTTAACATACAGCGTGTTTTAAAATGCAAGGATAAGCACGGCGCGTTGGGTTCGTTGCTCAGTCGGCTGTCGGAGTCTCCATGTCTTTCTTATGGCACTAAAGCCGAAGATGAAATTTTGAATTGGTTTGAAATCGCCTTGTGTTGGCATTAAACACGATAAGTCATTTGCTTCGCAATTCATCGATATTAATGCTGGTGATTTCTTCATTCCTCTATTTTGTTGCGTTCTTCAGCACGGTCATCATTGAATATAAGCGCGCTCGAAAAGATAATACGCAAACGCGCGCGCACATGAGCGCAAAGTTATGGAATAATTTATCATTGCATTTGCGCAATGCAATGTGCAATGCCATCGGATTGTATACGACGTAGGGTATAATGACTTTGTACGCAGCGAATATGTGAAGTTCAATTATGGTGTTTCCTTATCGCGCGCGCGCTTGCATAGTTTTACGTTTTCCAATCGAAGATTCAGTGCAAATTAGTCGCGCTTGAGCGTTGGAGGCCCCGACAATAACAATAATAATAGCAACGGCACCAACAAAGTATTGCAGCGCACATTGTTTGATTAATGAATGGCGGCACGTTGTGAACAAATGGCATGAAATGTAAAATATTAAGCGCACGGCTTCATGATCAGGCGGGCTGAGCGCGGTATTTCTTCGATGTGCCACAAAGGAAGCACACGCTTTTTCTCAGCGATGGAAAACCGATGGGGAACGTCGACGTGCTTGACATTTCGGCGGTGTCAACACGCCGAAAACGAAGCGCATGATAAATTCAAGCCGGTCGGCTCGCGTCCGCTGAAATTGATCGAAGAACGCGCCTCGCGCAACGCGTCTGGACTTGAACAAATGACCGGCAACGCAGGCCAATTTATTACGGGCTTTAACATTTTATTATAAAACGTAAACTAGACGGCCGCACGATTTGTTTCTGTTTATTTATTTATTATATTCAAATGAGGCGTTGACGAACGAACGTGAGCAAAAAAGCGGGGTAGATGTGTGTGATGGATATGAAAATGGTTGGTGTGTACGCGTGCGAAAGACGTGTCTCGCGCACCAGGAGGTTGCACGAACCCAATCACCGATGTCAGCTTCTGACGCCTTCCACGACAGTGCGCGGAACGTAAAGGATTACTACTTGACTCACCCCCGTTCGCACATCGCACATACGTGTATTAAAATCTAATTACATCAACTTCTTCTCGGCCGCGTCGTGGTCGTCTTTGCGTTGCGCGCATTCGTTATCGCTAACGACGAAACGAAACGTCTTGAGACGTCTGCTATATATTTTTTTGCATTACTTGGTTATTCCTGCTGCTGTTACTGAATTGCATATCGCAGAAATAAAATGCGCCAACGCGTACGTCGTCGTGATGAAAAAGTGGTTGATAACCACGAGGAAAAAACATTTGCTTGACTCACTACTCGCTCGGTTATTTTTAGTGTTTTCGCTTGGTTTCTGTTGCTCGTTGAACGCTAAGTAACTGGTGCGCGCGTACATCGAAATGGAACGAATGCGCACTTTTACCACGAGACTGGTCGTCGTTCGTCAAGCGCAGAACATCCATCTTTGAAAAATAAAAACGTACGGCGCACACGAGGGCAGAAAAAATACGCGAAGCGTTGAAAATATGCAGCGCATAATAGCCAATGATAAATAATCAACTTGTTCTAATTAGTCGCGCCATTAAACTCGTTCAATTAATTTCATTGTCAATTTTTTTTTCAACTCGTGGATGCGTTCGATGCGTATTGAGCATTTAATCACTTTTTGTCGAGCAGCAACAGCAGCAGTATCTCGTTGACAAGGAACGCGCGCGCGTTAGCGGTTTAATTAAGTAGAAAACTCATTGCGGACTAGTTTTTGCGCTTGTAATAATATGTTGGTTGAGGTGGAGCATTATAAATTCTAATTACACACGATGACAATAAATGCGACAAGACGAATTAGTGCGATTTGACGCGCGCGTAAAAAGTTAATTGATTTTCCCAACGAAAGAATATGTTGCAAAATTACGGACACAACGCCATCGAAATTATTTCCTATGAATTGTTTTTGCGGAATGCTAGATTAAAATTCGCGGAAATGAGTTGTGCATCTTATGAGTCTATTATGCATGTCGAATCACAAATTTCTTGTTAGGCAAAAGCAAGGAGGAAAAAGAAGACGAGATTGTCTTGTGGTAGAGATGAATTTCACATTTCATTAGTTTGATGCAGTCGCATTCGGCCGACGAACGCACACGCGTCTTGATGTGGAATTCCAATTTAAATTCATTACTGATAATTATAATGAATAGTAATAACCGTTAAACGAATGTGTGAAATATGAGCACGCAACTTGAACGAATGTTTCTCGCGCATCCTGCATGTGTTTCTATTTTCGGTTTATTGTTAATGCCATCTTAGGCGCTTCGCGTTGCGTTCGCTGTGTTCTAACGTGCATTATTCGTAATCAAATGAAAAATCATTAACGAACGCGTTTATGCGTTTCCAATACGTCAATTTTACGAATTAATCAAGTGGATGCAGTGCCATTACGAATGAAAGTACTTACCGTTAGCGTTAATTAGAAATGTTCTTTCAGAATTACGCATCGAAAGAATTCGTAATTAAGTTTTCAAGAAGCAGTTCCATTCATGTGCACGTGTATGCGCGGTGACTGGCGATAAGGAGGGGTGCAAAATGACGCACTTGTTGCACTTAACACTTATGAGAAATGCGTGATGAAACGGTAATTGGCACTCGGCGCGGATTTGTTTAAAACGGGCGCGCACTCGGTCGCGCGCGCCGCGCATATTGGCAATGCGTATGCCAATTAAATTGCTGTTTATTTAACGTAATCGGCGTGTAATTGCAATAATGCGGCGTGAATTCGAGCGACTCCGGCGGAACGTTAGATGTTTAATTTGCGTTCGCGACGCCCGAACAAAAATGCAAATGAATAGAAACATTCATTTCGGATTTGTTTTCGCGCGCGCGCGCCCTGCTACTGCCGATGCGTGGATTTGTGTGTATGCTCAGTGCCATTATTGCCATAAGTAGAATAACTCGTTATTGTCGTGCGTCGCAGTTGCCTGCTGCCGCTGCACACAGACGCAATTGAAACAAAAGTCAATTGTTTACAAATTTCGAAATAACAAACCAATAGACGCGTCGCGGAACGTATGGAATTCGCGCGTCGAATACGAAGTGAACATTCTGCGAATCCAACAAACGGTTTGGCGTATGGACACTCGGACGGTAGCAGCGAGAGTATTATTAGATTCGAACAACATTCACTGCTGGCGCGCACATAAATTTCCACATTTAAAATCAGGGTGAGTACGCCATGGGATAGTTCACAGGTCATCATCATTCGCAGTGGCCGTGAAGTGCCGATAGCAACTTGCCAGACACGATCGATCAACTATTTACTCTTTTTTTTTTCTTCGTTGGGTTGCCTCGTCGGCGGCAAGCAACAAGTCAATAAAAGCAATTTTCGACTAATCATACGTTGAACGCGAAACGATCAAATGCAAACAAGCATTTTGCATTTTTGTTATGCGCCTCTCTCGTTAGCCGCCCATCATCAGGAATTTCTTTTTTGTTTAGCGTTTCGCGAGTGTGAATTTAATCGGTAGCACAACGTCGAACAATGACGACAATAATTGCGGACGAAGGAGGCGTCTTGCCATATTAATCAGCCGCCGCCAGCGCAGGCGCGCTAAACGCACATACACACACACGGCCGTTATTAATTTATTGTTGCGCTTGCGTGCCCGATTCGTTTCGATTAATCTTCGTTAAATTCAAATTGTCAGGCATTTTTTTCTTGCTTTGCCGTGTGGAGAGCGAGCTGGCGAGCAGCGCGCTTCTTCGTCGACGACCCGGTGGACTTCTTTGCGCGGCAGCAGCCAATCGCCGATGCCATCTTAACAACACATTGTTGCGCTCGTGTGTGACGTCCATCCTGATACACGCGAGATAAAAATGAATAACAATTTATTCACATCGCTCGATCCGTGGTGTGTGTATGTTTTTAAATTATTTTAAGGACAAAAGGCGCACTTCTTGAATGAACGAACGAACGAGCTGTTTGGACGACCTTGGATTTCTTTGCGTTTTCATGAAATTCCACGATCATTGATCAAATTATGCGTCAAAGCTATCGTGGCTCGACAAGTGTTCAAAATCGATTATAATGCATTCGGCATGCTCTTTCTCTGAACGCGAAGAGAGACGTAATATGCGCGCACGCAAATGAATCCTGCAAGGAAGGAGATGAGCGAGCGGCATGCATCTCCTCGATGCGAAGCGAGCGTGTACTAAACGTGCGGTGATTTATACGGGGTGCATGAAATGATATCGGTGCCGAGAATATGAAATATGGAGTGCAGTGAATCACGGTCCGAAGTGGGCTCATAAATAAGTTGCGTATATTGCCGAGAGTGCGCGAGCAGTGCGCATCTCTTCTTCACGATGATGATCATCATCATCTCATCGTGTCGTACGTAGTCAGTCGCGAGTCTTACCTACCTGTTTCTGCATACGAAATGCACGCGCTGAAGAACGCCGCAAGCACGTGGAAATCGAATTCACTTATTTGTCTATACCTTTCGGGCGTCTGTAACCAATTATGAAGAAGGTGTGCGCATAAATTTACGTTGCGCTCTAACGTCGCGCGCGTAGTCCAGCTTGAACTATGTATGGCTTGCGAAGAGAGGTGAAAGACACTTGGAAATTGAAGTTTAGGAATGACAAAATAGTGCTAATAATATTCATTTCTTGTATCTCTTCTTTGCGCACTTTGCTGCGGCTGCTGCTGCTGCTCCGTGTTCGCGGAGGACGACTTCGTCAGAGGCCAGTGTCCCTTCTTGCGCACACGGTGACGTGTTGTATATTTTGTCGCGTGGTGGTGAATAGTTTGCGTGACCACTAAATTAGCCGACGATGCAATATTTCACGCGCCCCACGAACGACCGAATGAGCCAACGACGTGCCACTCTTGGCTCGGCGGCGGGGTCCGCGTTTTAATTAACTGTTGACTGCAATCAGCGCTCGGCGCGTTTGCGTCGCGCTTTTTGCCCCGGAGATTTATCACTGCCCATAAACGCATTCGCAAATCATTTGTATTTGTATTGATACGAAGCGCATTCGTTCGTTCGTTCGCTGGCTGGGTCGGTCGTTCATTCGTTTCGTATTGACGTTACGTGTACGCGCTTTGAATTTTTTTCCGCATTCCCAATGGGCCAGGCGAGCGCCAGGCCCGCGTTGCGTGCGCGCGAATTTATATCGTATAAATTCCCTTTCTAATAATAATTAGATATTCATCGTGTGCCGACTTTATTTATTTCGCTCAACGCAATTACAATTAACACATAAACATCTCGTCGCGTTTATCGAATCGCGTTCGTTACTTGTTTATTCAACTATTGAAATTCTTTGATTGCGAATTCAAATTGTGGAAATAAATTCAAGCCAATTATGATTCAAATTTTAGATATCTGCTTAGCCATACGCAAGAAGTTATTTTGCATGCGAATGTAATTAAAATTAATTGACATATTTTTATCAAACGCTTCTGCGTGAAATTTGTGTGGAATAAACACTGTTAGGCGTATATAATTTTGCGCTATTTGGCTGTGTGATGAACAGTGGATGCGTTGCGACGCATGCAGATTGCATTTAGTGCATGCAGCTGCCCTGCTGAGTGCTAGATCACAGACCACCGCTGCTTTATGGGCATTTTACGATGACTTTCCGAGTGCTTTAGATTGTAATTAAACAACCGCACTCGCACTCTTGCGCGAACCCATTTTATTCGCACGAAGAAGAGGAGAGCAAGACGTGCATGCGTGTGCCGCCACACGGTGTGCCCACCTAAATGAAATTATAACATTACACCCAATGAATTCATTCGCGCCGCGTGCAAATTATGCCCACGTGGCTCACAATCAAAAATGCAATTCAATTTGATTATTTTCGCATTCGTGTTGTCGTGCACGTCGTCGTGATCATCGCGCCGACCACACACGCCCCAAAACGCTGAAATGAGGTGAAAATTTTTCCATTTAAAAAATAAAAACGCCAGCATATATCTACATATAGTCGAGGCGATCGTAAACTAAACGCAAAAGATGAAAATAACTTCCGCAGTCGAGCGCCAAGAGTGAGGAGCGAATTGCATTCAGCGGACAGTCGTATAATTATAAGCACCTGAGCCAATGTATAAATCACTTGTTTCGTTTCGTACCGCCAGCAAGCGAACGCGCGCATATTCTTCTCTCGGTTCGGTGTTCTCCGCGTCTTCTTGCTGTTTCTTTTTGCCAATGTGCACAATTCTTGTTGGTATTGGACATTCATTCGCATGGTGCGAATGTTAGTTCGCAGCCGGGGTTGATTATATCATCTCCTCGTTTGTTGTGTGCGCGCGCGCGTTTTTTTTATTTCTTCTGCTTCGTTTGGCTGGTTCTTTCGCATTCATCGCCGCCGCGCTCGCTGGCATGCCGATTGCACTGCGGTGACGTGCACGCCGCGTCGCGATCGCGCTGAGGGTGTTTTTATAGCAACGGCGGCAGGAGCAGCAGCAGCAGCAGGCACCTCGCACCTCGCCAAACACTTCCATAATTTATACTTAATTATAATTGTACTCTGCTGCGGCCGATGTGCATGCCAGATTGCATTATGGAAACTTTATTGTGGAATTCAAACTACGTGCAGCTTTCCTGCGCGCATATGTAAAAGATGTATTTTTGCGCACCCAAAAGTTGCTCAAAATTTTGCTACGCTTCTGATTTTCAACTGGTGAACCAGTTTTACGACGTTCTTTTCGCGGGCGGCGTGTGTGCGTGAGGTATTGTTGCATTTAATTGTTTCGCGATTTCTTTAGCGACGCGTCGCTTGTGGTGGCGATGAAGCGCATGCCGCCCGACTTGCCACACTACCACTGCATGAAGAAAGGCCGTGCGCGCCGTCTGATCTTTGCCGCCGTAAACAAATCGACTTGAATCAATCATTGCGAATTCAGCAACGCGGCTAGCAGAAGCAACGTTGCGCGGTAGCCATGACGACGACAACAACGACGTCGGGTGACTCGGCACAAACCTCTCGGCGGCGGGCGCATTCATTTCTTTTGCGTTTTGCGCGTATTCAGAGGCGTTGTGTTACCATTTATTAAAATGCAATTAAGTGCAAATGTAGAAATACTTGTAGAGGTACCCCCCTCCCCCAGATACATTCGTATTTTAATCGGGCGTGCGCATAAAAAGAGGGCAAAGATTGATTCGATCAAGTACCGTTATTAAAAATTGGTCCTGATGGCTCCGCTCGCACACTTGATGGCTATATCGACCCTTGACGCTTCGTTCGCTCGCTCGCCCGCCCACCTTTTTGATACACTCAATTCGTACGCATCGCGTCCATCACGATGACGGATTGGTTAACCCTCAACGGAAATATCTCCACTTGGCATCTACGCGCGCACGATGCAGTGGAAGAAGAAGTGCATGCATAAAAAATACAACTCGCTTTGATAGCCGAAGAAGAGCACACATTTCTGAAACAAGTCGTCGTCGACGTCGATGGAGGTGTATTTTTATTTTGTTTCTCAGCGTTACACACCCGGTCACGTTTCGCGTCGTCGTGTACGTAAAAATTCATACGCGGAGAGAAAATAAGAAGGTTAACCGAAAAGAGAGGGTTCAATAACATTTTTTTGCCGTTCGCGTCGGATGCGCGTGTTTACTTAGACGCCTTGTTTGCATTGTATGAGAGGAGTATCACGCTTGAAGAGTGTACTTTTTGTAATTACGTGGCGCGCAGAGGTCTAGTAGTCGTTATTCAATTTGGCGGAACCTTAATTGGGTGCAAATTGCCGCTTTTTCTTTACGCGCGCCTCTCGTGACCGCGGGCGCGATCGTTTGGCTTCCGAAGGACCGAAACATCTCTCCTGAGGTCGTCGTCATCGTCCTCGTCGTGTCTTCGTGGATGCGATGAGTACGTGATTATATTATAGCGGGCATGCGTTGAATTTTCCCGACATTCCACGCATGCGAAATTAAAAAAGAATTACATTGGCCTCGGACCTCCTCCTTCCCCTGCTTGGGGAAGACGACGACGCCGAAGAAGAAGAAGCGCTGAGGAGATGCAAAGCAGTTCGTGCAAGCGTCCGACCAATTTTATTTAATACTGCATAAATAACCGACGTCTGTCGTTCGCTTTAACAGTTTTTGGGCGGTGGTGATGCGCGCGCTCTGAATTTAAGTGGAGGGCAGTCGATGGATGCATTGATGGCGCAGGAAAAAACGAATATGCGAATCTCGCTTCATCAATACTTGTATAATTTATTGCTATTTTGGCTTGAAAGGATTTTCATCCCTGTGATGAAAAATATTAAATCATCGGTAAATGAGGCGCCTCGCATTATTGGAATAGAGTTAAAGATGTAATTTATGTCGTTCGCCGGATAAAATTGTGTTGGCTTATGTTCGATGGGCCACCGCTGTGCTCATCGACATCGACACTCGCGAGCGAGGACGACTTCATCGCCGTGTGCATTTTGCTCATAACGCGAGATGATATCCTGCGCGTTATTGAACTGTTAAGTTATTTTATTTTAATTGCCTTATCGTGGAGCACTTATCGTCGCGGCGCATCAGGTGCGTGTAGGGTCAATAATGAAGTACATATATGCATTATGTGTGTGCATGCGAAATGAGGTGAAAAACGAAGGACGCAACGCGTTAAGCCGAGGAGATGGTGCACGAAGGCGTAAAAATAATAACGTGTGAACAGTTAACGGGGACGACCGCCGAAAAATCTCCCATGTTGGTCGTTGTCGGTCGCAAGAAGTGGGCGAAAAAATCATTTACTTTGTTTCATCGATGTTCGTCGTACACGTGACGGGCGTGGTGGATTTTCAACGCAAACATGCTTAACTCAAGCGTGCACACGCGCGCGCTCGCGTCTGCGTTAATAAGGAATAATAAATTTACAGTGTCCAAATGGGTGACACACGCCGAAATTTATGTAAGACGCATTCGGGCAACTAACAGCATGTTAGGGGGAAGATTGAAAGAACGCGGAGTTGCGCTGATTTTTCATATTGTTATTATTTATCTACGTGCGATTTGAGATGCGCGCAAAGTATTAGCGCGATTCGCGCAAAAGCAACCGAAGGTGTCGCCGTCCCGGAGCGCGCTATTGATGGGCTACATGCGTTGCTTCGCATGCTCGCCTCTGCGTTTGGAATGCCAAAGCATGTGGGCGATCCACCTCGACGCGCCGCTGCCGCCGCCTCCATTATTACTGTAACAATCTCGCTCAGATTTGTCACCTAATCTATTCTATTCTTTGTTCTCGATTTCAACAAGTTGTAAACAATTTATAACCGCACGGTTGGTTGGTTGGTTGGTTGGTTGGTTTGCCTTACTAGTCTTGTTGCATTCTTCGTTATTCTGTCGACGACATGCAATGCGTATTGTTGGTCGTGAGCTTGCGCGCTTGCATGAAAAATTGCAGCATCATGATGTTATAATAACCATGAGACACATCATCTTCATCTACGATCAATAAAAAATATTAAATTAATTAAAGCACTTGCGCGCTTCTGATGACTTGTGCATTCTGTAATAAATCGGTAGCACGCGCTCGCGCATCAATCTCTTACGTTGCAAAATTGTCTTACTCTCTTTCGCGAATCGCGATGTAATTGCACGCGACTAAATTCCATTGAAGTCGAAAGAAAAATTATAAGAAATTAATTGTTTGCTGCAATTGCTCCGCGTTTAATTGCAGACGGACAGATCGGCCATGTCAACACGGCATGTTTAAGAGAAGCGCTGGCGGCGGCAGCAGAAGAAATTTGGAGAAAAATTATTTTAATCACATATTACTAAAAACGCAACCAGCATTCAAAATGTAACCCTCATTCGTCATTAGCTGCGTGCTGGTTTGCGTTTGCGTTTTTGTTGGCCGCGTAAATATATGTATCTGCCTACTTTTTCGGTTGCGTACGTACGGTTTGCGTTCATCTCCAAAATGGTTGTTAATTAGTAATTTTGGCTTCCCGCATGCACGCGTCGGGTTCGGCGGAGGCAGGAAAGAAGGAAAAAAGTGCGGGCATTGTAAGAACGCGCATGCAACAGGCGAAGTCGAACCGTGCCGTGCCGAGTCGAGGCACAAAAGCCATATCGAGTGGCTGTTAATTGAACAAAAGTCGAAGACTCTTTTGTGTTTTCGCGAAATGGATGAGCAGTATGGACGTGTGGTGCGCGTTCGTTCATTATTTACCAGCGCGATAAGCACCGTTATACAGCGCTGTGTGTTCTTTTTGGTGGTTTGCGTTGTACGCAAACGGCACTTGACTGAAATAAAACACGCTCGATAATAAGATTTTATGATGCCTGCGTATGCACTACATGTGCGCGCTCGCGAGAAATATTTTCGATACGTTTTCGCCATTGTTTATTGACGACTACCACCTAAACGAGATTCGAACATGTTTATTGCGCATACATGGTGAGCCGTTTAAAAAGTTTCGGGCAGCAGCGTAACAAATTTTTGCATCCATCGCGGCATTAATGACTGGAACAGATAAATTTTATTCTTTGTCGTTTTATAAATGCACGCGCGCGCGTTAATGTCGCTCGTACGTTCGCTTGTTACTTCTTCATTAGGCGCATATAAATTATAACATTTTAATTATTTCTGCTCGTGAATCGCGCAGACCCGCGGTACGTACCTACATACGTACACGTTTGTTAACGATGCAATCGAGAACGTTCACAATTTGTTAGCACTGTTTGCTTGGAGCGAATGAATTTTAACACATTTTCCTCAGAGCGTTTCGCACCGTGAGTCTCTTCTTCATTGCGACGCGCTGAGAGATGTGTCGTTTACAATCTTAGAAGAGAAGCGCGCATTATGGCTGCAGCTTTACTGCCAGTTATTTACTATTTACAGCATCTTGTATCTCACATGTCATATCGCTGTTACGAGCGACATTGATAATAAAACGCATAACTTATTGCGCTCGTACGCTTTATAAATACACACACGCGCATGTATGCTTGGCCATGCTAAGAGTTTCAAGTCTACAATTTGCCGCAGATGACTGTTTGCCGTGAGAGTATATGGCAGTCAGGTTTGGATTTACGGAATATGCCAATAAAATTATTCGCGCCTTTATCGCGCACCAGATAGTCAAGTTCTGCACTGCGCGTTCGAAGAGTATGCAAACCGCAAACCGATCCGAAGAATCTCATCATCTTCCAGATAGTAAATGTCGAAGATTTAACACCGTTTGCCGCAATAGCACTTCAAATTTTTGCAAGCTTTAAACATATGCTGCTTGACTAAACGTCTAGGAAAGTCATGAGCGTGAGATTAATAAAAGCCACGATGTTCAGAAGCTAGAATCTTATTTTGAGTTTTAAATGGGGAAATGCATGGAGACTGCAACAGTGCGTCAAACAAGTAACCCCGTCGTAGCGAGTAAATTCGTATTAATTACCCAACACTAGTTATTTTTAAGATATGTAAGTTAAGTAGCAGTTTTTCATCGAAAAGTGTAGTTGCAGTCGCGGTAAAATGCAAAAAGTGTAAAAATCGAAGGAAACGAGTCGTTCTCCTTCGGCGGTACCGTGCATTTAAACACGTGGCAACGCGAATAGGCGCTAAATTGGATTTTTGAAGATTAACTGCTTACTGCTGGCCGGGTTTGCGGTTACGCTAGCCGGTAGCAGCCACAGCAATAAACACTCTAACGCTAGCATTCGCAAGGACGAAGGAAGATGAGAAATAACACGGTTGTTCGTTCGTTCATTCGCTGCTCGAATGCGTAACCGACGACGTTTTTCTTCGGCTCGTAAATCAGCGTAAATCAGTTTAATAAAAACAATGACACGGCAAATTGTATTACTCATTTACTTCCTCTGCTTGTTAGAGCTTTCCCGGCCGAGGTATGGCCGGTGCGCGCCGCATTTAAATTTACCATTATACTTTATTGTTTCAATTTGTGGCTTGTGCGCGCGCGAGAACAAGGTGCATGCTGTAAGTGCTTGTACGCTCGTCGTTTTCGGTCACGGCAATCACACACCGCGAGCGTCTAGCGCGTTGAAGAAGAATGAGAAGTAGATGATGGAAAAAACGCAGCAGATTTATGATATATAAAAGAAATTGTAGGCGTGCTACAAATACCAGCCGTGTTCTACCGGCAAACGCATAAACCTATGCTGGAACGATCGAACGCCAACGTCAACCGTCAACGTCGCTAAAGACAATCACACAATCATCATACATCGTCAATGATATCAGTAGCATTCAGCTCGGATGATTACGATCAGCTACCGGTTGCCCAAAAACGCACTCGACCGAAGAATGCTCTCCATTCTTTCCGCCTCTCTTCACAATGCACATGCCACCGAGATGCAATCTGCCGATATGACATTACAATATGAATATCAAATTATTATCTCGCTGTCATGCCGAATCAAGGTGCGCACGCCGCTAAGTAAATCATCCCTTTGATCCTTCGCTTGGATCTTAATTTTCCATTCGTCTTTTGAACGCGAACGCCTCATAAACAAATATTATTAACAACTTGCGATATTGCTTCGAAGGAACTTCGTTAATTACAGTTTAGACTGCGCGTTCGTATCGAAGGACTTCCTGTGCGAATCAAAGTGCCTCCAACACAAATTAACGCCAGCGACGAATGAAGTTGCTCGTGCGCTTGCATGTTCATGAAAGTTTACAATTTATACAAGCCAGCGCGGCGGCGAAATTGCCAACGCGTTAAAAGCGTAAATAATAAGCGCCATAAATAAGCCGTGGTGCGGCTGAGCGTCCCTCGAACTTGTTGCGCGCGTCTCGGAGGCGTCTTCCCTTCTTGTAGATACTCGGCAAACGATGCACAACTATGCGTCGAGAACATGATGTTGCATAGATGTAATTATAATTACGTATGACATACGATATGAAGCCGTGGTTTGCGCACGTACATACAGTCTTGCCCATTCATTCATTCATTCATATTCAGCGACTGATCAGTTTATGATGCGATAAAGTCATCCACCATAATTCAAGCGACTTGCAACATGCGCTTTTTATTCATTTCGCATCGGATGATAATGCGGCTTTATGCAACTTTAGGAATAGTTGAGCGATTGAAGCAATTGAGAAATGTAAATGCGCGCACGTGTCGGCGTTGTTCGTAACGGTTCATCAACGTAAGAGAAAAAAATGATGGCCAAGTGCCATTAATTAAGTTTGCATACAGGTAGTGAATGTTGCGTGTGCGCTATCGACGTGCAACTCTGATGATAAATGTTTATCGATTTGTAATTGCATTTGTTAATTGCCGCGCGCGCGATATTATTGGATCTGATGATGGTATGCGTTTGGAGCAAAGGTGTGCGCACATACACGTTTTGAAGTCGGTGGAACGGTGGAACTCCGTTCATTCGGTTTTCAAGTATTCATCAATCATTCTTTCAAAAACGCTTGGCGCGCCGAACAACATACACACTACTCCTCCTCTTTCTGATGTGTGCGTACTTATCTCATCCTTCGTACGTACGCACGTATGCATGATCCCAATGCTGATGATGATGACGAAGGGGCACACACACGAAAAATAAATACGAAAAGGACAACGACCCAGTGTGGTTGGTTGTAGCAGGCGAACGAGAAAAAAATGTATTTAAATAGCGCTTAATTTTGCTCAGTGGTGCAAAAAGTGCCGAAAACGCGTTGATTAATTGCCCTCCGCACTAATTTATCATTGTTGAGTGTTATGTAATTTTTATCTTGTATTTTAAAACGGCCAGCGGACGACCAACGAATATTTAAATCGCGCGAACCGAAAAAAAGTTTTACATATTTAAATACGTTTTCGTCGCGTTTCGATGCTTTGTCAACGCATCGCACTGGCGTTAAATTATCCAAAACGAAGCGTAACCACATAATTTGAAGACGTTTATTTTAATTTGAAAAAATGACAAGCCAGAGGAAAAACTTGCGTTTTTTTGTGCGGTCGTAGGAGGGCAGAAAGGCATATTGCTGGCCGATGGGAAAATATTAAACTGTCCACTCTAGTCGTATGATTACGTCATGTGTGTATGCGCTGTAATTATTGCATTTTCTTGTCAACATGCTCAAATGTGGCACGTCGTTACCACATTGCTGCCGGTTTTCCACCACCAGCGTATATCGTTCAAAAGTGTCCGTTCCAAATGCATTACAAGCATACGCCAGGCATGTTGTTGGTTGTTGCTGCTGCTGTTGCTGCTGTTGTTGTTGTTGTTATTATTATTATTATTCTCTTTTGAGTCCGCGCGCGAGCGACGCGCTCGTAATCGTTGCTAATGATACACGCTTGTAACTTATAAGTACCTACGTACGCGTATTGCGTTCGTCGTCGGTCGGGTCGTATCAGGCGGAAAGATAATCAGCGCTACCCGTCTTGTTGGCACACACTAGTAATTTGAGCGTATGCTAATGAAAGGTTCTCGATTGGAAATGAAATATGTAACTGGTGATAAGCTAGTTGCTGGCCCCGACGGCCTATAATTTCTCTTAATACGTTCGCGGGTAAAAATTATGGAAAAAAGTAATTAATAAACATGAAGACTTAACAGGTCTTGACGATTTCATAAATATTTACATACTTCAAAAATTGAAGTCAAGTAGAGTAGTCTATCTTGATGCGCCGGACAGGGAATTGAACAGCGGCACCGACAGCAGTATATAAGGTGTTCTCGTGTACGTGCTGCGTTCGATTTTAATATCTCGGATGAACAGCGTAAAGTTGCGCTCGTCCTGTAATTTGTCAAGGTGCCCAAAATGGGTTCCACACCGTACACGGGCCAAATGAATTAGGTGGGCCATCACGGCGAAGAGTAAAAAGGAACGGGTACATCGATACCGCGCATTGGTTCTACATACATTTATCAAGCTCATATATTAAGTGACTAAGTATACATGTCACGGAGTACGAGAGGCCCGTGGGCCAATGAAGAACCCAAAGAACACCCATGACGTGGTAATGTTGTGTTCGCTTGCTTGTCGCTCTCGCTATATTCCCCTTATGCTATATTCTCGATGGGTCGAAACAATACCCTCACAGCCATGCGACCACGACGAACGAGTGGCATTCATTTCGCTCGCATTAATTACATCTTTCGAAAGGTTTTAATTACCGCCTCTTACCACTATACGCGCTTGTAGAACAACGAGACTAACAAGCAGTGTACGTAGTAGTCCGCTAGGCACACCACGCGCATCGTTTTCTTCGGTAATTGTAATTCAATGCGAGGAGCGCTTCCTTCTCATCTATGAGCACCTCGTTTCTCGCATCGATAAATAAACAAACAAACCAGCAGGCCCGAGTGGCAGCTAAAGGGAAAATTATGCGGTACGCTGGGCGATTTTGATAAATGTTGGCGTTTACGTAATCGACTACATCCTGGCTTGTTTCTCTATCGCATCGCGCATTTCATTCAATTGGATTGTGCGTGCGTCGCGTCTCGTCCTCGTTGTGGTTGTTGCTGTTGGTTTGCATGGCACGAAACGCATGTCCAACGCGATGGTCGACACCGTTTCGATGTAAACAAACACACGCATGATCAGATAACTCGGTGGTGGGCTAATGCGGCTGAGTGATAACACTTTAGTGAGATGCGGGACGCACCGCAACCGGCGTAAACCTATCGGCAATTAATCTAAATTGATGCGGACGAACACAATTCCAATAATAGTAGATTCGCTCGCGTCTTTAAGTGTGTGCATACATTGAGTTAGTAGCCGTGTCCCGCGAGTTGATGTGTTGCGTTGTTGTCCGAACGAAATGCGTAGCGGAACGCGACTAACTATGCGAGTCTTCTTGGACAAGCTGCTGCTGCCGATGCTGCTACTACTTTGTGCGAAGAGAGCGCCCGACTAGTCAATGATTACACATTAAGTAACCATGTTGGGAAGTCAATAAAGTTTATTACCATACGTCGATAAATCTAGGCTACCTCCGCTTTGCGAGCGCGAGCTGGCTCGCGGTAAGTAAATATTGTGTGTTCGGCATCTCGACGGATGGCATTCACCATATGTGTACAGGGGGCATGAGTATGGATGGGCATGTCGGTGCGGTTGTTCTGCTTGTTGCCCATACGGTATAACTTATACTTAGCAAATGTTAACAACAAACGTGTAAGAGTGCAGAGAGGAGTGCTCATCCAATTGCGGATGGACGGCGACGTCGACGATGTCCAGTGAAGAAAAGAGTCGGCAAAGCAGCCATTTCGCATTCGAGCATGTGGTTGTGGCTAGCCGTGGCTTTATTTTAAATAATAATATGCAGCAGCCGCGGCGTTTGTGCGATGCATGCAAGATTGAATATTGTAGATGAATGGACGGCACGTCGATGGATGGATGGATGGATGGATTGGTTGGTTGGTTGGACGTTGTATAGAAAAGAAGAGAGTTGTTGCGTTGATGCTGGCTTCGTGTACTTGCAGCATGCGTGTGTACCTTGGTTTTGTATAAACGCCATCGGTGCGCGTGAGAGTTAATGAGGGGTTGGCCCAGCCTAAAGTTTGCCCGATGAAATGTTAATAGTTCGTGGCATCGCGGCCATTATTTTAATTGGGGATTGGTAATTACAACGTCTGGAGCGGAGGTAATTGCATCTTAAACAAACACACGAAAGCGCCCCGATGAGAAAATCACCTTTTCAGGCAATGCAAACGAACGTAACAAGAAATAATACATGCGCTGCGTTCGTCTCGCGTTCATTTTCTTTCTTCGAACCTTTTGCTGCAATAGTCGATCAATAAACACTAATAATCACTCATCGATTCTTCGGCCGTTGCAGGGAGCAACATTTATTTCTCAGGGATAATGTCAAATGGCGCAAAAGGAAATTACAAGTTTATTATTTCAGCGTTTGTTTGGAAGGTTGTTTGCTCGCTTACCATGGCTGATGACGTGAATTATCTTCATCTAAGTTTTGCCATTTCGTCGAGCCGAGGAATAAAGTTGCAACGTGATTATATGTTTGTTGATTTCATTCATATAGTTTATGCATTCCACTGGTATTTGGATTTTTTTCCGTTATCAGAACTGCGGCTCGCAATGTGCAATTCAATATTATATGCTGCTGCTTGCGATCATATCCTCAGCCGCATCAATCGCGCGCTTCTCATACGCACAGAATGCGCTGGCTTCTCTAAGAGCGCACACAGAAGATGCCAATTAGAGATTGATGTACGATGGACGGCGCACAAAAGTGCACTCTTTAATGGAATTAAATTATCATTTTAAATCGTCTATATTCTATATTCGCTGCGAGCACCGCTCGAAGAAATATAGATGCACGAGTTTGCGATAATTTTTTTCCGGTGCAAGTACGCGCGCGCGCGCATTCGCTCTTTGCCGGCAAGAGGAGCGCATATTTTTTTTTTGCACGTGCGGTAAAATTTTTCACTAAATTTGAACGTCTGCGAATGCGGCAATCGCTTTTTGCAGCATTATGGCGCGCAGGAATTTTCATACGCCGCCCATAAAAAAGTTTCATTGAGTTAGAGCCAGTCGCACGGACGTTTTCAATGATCATATGTTTGCTCACTTAACTCGCGCCGGTGTCAGGCGTATTATCATGGACGTGCCGTATAATAGGGAAGTTTATCGAGGAGTTGGCTCGTTTCGTGACTCGCTCCACATGGTGAAAGAGCGCGGCGGTGGCGATGGTGGCCGTGGTCAGCATGACTCGCTTGCAGCGAAGCAGTCCACTTCGTGTGTGCAATTTCTGCTTCTTTATCCTTGCAGCCTTTTGTTCTCGCTGGCTTCGCAAGCATATGACGCAAATATTGTTTGTTATAAGCTTAAGTTTACTCGGGTTTCTTATTTGTTTATTTTCTCATTTGTTGCAGTACGCAATGGCTACTCCTGTGTGCCGGTGGCATTGGCTGAAGGGCTCGATATCAAATTGAACGCGGCTGTGAAGAAGGTTGAGTACAATCATCGCGGCGTGGAAGTCACCGTCTACAATTCGCTGCACCCGCAGGTCCTCAATACGTATCATGGTGGGTATTATTTGTACTTTGGCGCGCGTAATTTTCTTCTCCTCGAGAGCGTGGTGCGTCTGGGAACCAAGTAGCTTCTGCCGCAGCTACCAGTACTTCTTGTGGCTAGTTAGATCTATGACTTTGCGTACGTTGTTGGGTTTTTCAACGCGATCACGCGATCGCCAAAGAACGCAAGTGACCGGCCGTTTGTTTGTGTTGCTTGGATGTGCAGTTGGGCTCCTAGCACTAGCGATTTATCTTGTTAGCATCATCTTCGACATTGTTGGCTCGTTGGCAGTCAAGCTGCACGTACATTGCGCGCGCCTGCCTCTATTGTTTGTTTATTTAGCGCAACGCTGTTATTAGAAGCCATGTCTTCCTGCAATTAATTATTCATAAGTAGGTTTTAATTAGACTCACGACGTTCAAATTCGACAAGCATGTCTTGTTCAGCTCGCCGACTACTTTGTGTGCGCGTTACATATTCTCCTCACTTTCAGCGCGGCATCTTAACCGTTTCGTTGCGGTATATTCGCACAGGAAGTTATAAATAAACACTTTGGCTTGTTTATTCTGCATTATACAAACAATATGCTTGTTAGATGGAGGAGGATCCGTCACGGATAGTCTCCACTAGTTATACAATGGGATAGCACGCTTATCATTGGTATTAATAATGATATACAAGCGTTGTCTGAGCAATTAGAATACGACTGCAGTCGTAATGATCTTCTAGCACGATTCCTTGCGTTTGCGAAGCACATTTAAGTCCATATACTAGGCCTGTGATTTGCACCATCTTTAATAATACGTATTTGATAATTTATACTTGTTTTTCTTTCATCATTTAGCGGATGTGGTGCTCTGCACGTTGCCGTTGGGAGTTCTGAAATTAGCAGCTGCCCAGCCGACAAATCAGGTCAACACCGTCCAATTTTCGCCCCCATTGCCGGATTGGAAGACATCTGCAATCCAACGTCTGGGATTTGGTAACTTAAACAAGGTGGTGTTATGCTTTGAACGGATCTTCTGGAATCCTCAAGCGAATTTGTTTGGCCATGTTGGCAGTACAACCGCAAGTCGTGGAGAGTTATTTCTGTTCTGGAACTTATACAAAGCGCCCGTGCTATTGGCATTGGTGGCTGGTGAAGCTGCTGCAATTATGGAAAACGTGACGGACGATGTCATAGTTGGAAGGTCCTATATTATACTAAACATAATTAAAACATAAAATCAATGTCTATTTAATTTATAGATGTATCGCTGTCTTGAGAGGAATTTTTGGGCAAAGTGGAGTGCCACAGCCTAAAGAGACGGTTGTTACCAGGTGGAGAGCTGATCCATGGTCTCGTGGATCGTACAGCTTCGTTGCTGTTGGTAGTTCCGGCAGTGATTATGATCTATTGGCTTCACCGGTGATTCCACCTGCAAATAATAACAACTCATCGACAAGTAGTTCCAAGAGCGCAACAACTAATCCGGCTAGAGTGTTTTTTGCCGGGGAACACACCATTCGCAACTATCCGGCCACAGTTCATGGAGCATTTCTCAGTGGTTTGCGGGAAGCCAGCCGAATTGCCGATCAGATAATCGGTAATCCGTGCCTGCCTACCCCAACGGAGTAATAAGGTAACGATTTTTTTATTTCGCGATTTATTATTATGCAATCAAACAGGGGAGAAGTATTTACAAATAAAATGATCAGAAGTGTAAATGCAATGATCAATCTTAACCACAAGACATTCTTTTACAAGTAGGGTGCTAGGAAAACTTTTAACAATCTACTTTGAACGACGCGAGAAATATAAGTTTCAACATACTATGGGTAAGCAGTCGGTGGCTCAGTGCTAGTTCGCTAGTGTAGCAACCGAGAAGTACCGGGTTCGAATCCCGGACTTGGGGCTACTTTAAAATAATTTTTCGACGAATTAATTCTTAGTCCCCCACTCTCGTTGGGTGGCGGCGCTCCCAGTCATAAATGACGTCACAAACCGAGGTCTGTTGGTAACGAAAATCGGGAATGGGGAGGCAGTCTACTGCCGGGGAGCGAAGCGGCGGGGTGGGCCGTCACAAGACAATCTTTACGTACGGGCTTCAAAAATTAAAAATGGAGGCCTTGTACGGCCCGGGGGCCCCACTGGACATACAGCTAAGTCCATTGGGGCCCCCGGAAGGTACAAGCAATTTGAAACTTGGAAAATTAAATTTCTATTCTCAGGATTCGAACCTGAGACACACAAGTCACATCCATAGCCGAAACCACTAGGCTACGGAGTGTCGTTGCTGTGGGTAAATTTGATCTTCCCCTTATAGACTCAATTTAATTTGAATGGAAGTTAAAAGTTGAATAGGAACTGGCTTTCTCAGGGATCGAACCTGAGTTACTCAGATCGCTTCCATAGCCGTAACCACTAGGCTATGGAGCGCTGTTGCTACATGGAAATTTGATCTTCCCCTTATAGGCTCAATCGGTATAAATTGAAAACGTAAAACTCGAGTCGCTTGGGGATCGAACCAGCGACGCTTAGATCACAACTAGAGATTCTAGCACTAGGCTACGGAGCCTTGTTGCAATGGGTGAATTGGATCTTGGTCTTATATTGTCCATTGGAAGTTGGAAGACTTGGCTTTAGATATTGAGGTACCTCAGACTTATTTGTATAGAGGAAAAAGATTTATTATTAAGTTATATAATATATATTTATTACATATACATATGTGTTATTATTAATATACATAATAAGATATTGTTTCCTTACATACATACATTATACAATTATATAATTTTATGTTCTCTTTCAGATTGTTAACAATAACTCGGATTCTATAGGGAGCAGGTGCTACAAAGCCGGTGAGCATATAGATAGGCGATTTAAATTAACCCCGTATTTCCACGTTAATCCTTATGGTATTGCAGTATTTATTTTGTATTTTCTTCCAGATTTGTGCCATAACTCCTGTTGTATGGCCACCAGTAATTTCAAACACTGGGAGTAGATAGATGTGAGTATAGGTTCATAATATCCATGCTTTCTCATCCTTTACAATTTTGAAATGAATTTAAATTTAGTATTTTTTCAGGTTCTGGGCGATTTATATCGATACGTATTGGGTCGATAAGTTTCGGGGATTATAAGGAGCTGCCCCTGTCTCAATCAGGAATTTGTAATATATTCCTATCACCCTTAGTTTCCGAGATAATTAATATATTGTTTTTTTTAATACTGTCGCCATCTCCAATTGAATGCATGCTCTAATATTATCTCTATCAAATAATTCCAAACAATACCAGGGGTAGTAGCCTGTATGTTTCATTCGAAATGGAATTCCCAGGAGTAGCAGAGTGGATGTTTTCGGCGAAAAAACTCCTGAAAATATATAAAAGTTAAAATAATTCAAGAACTGTAAGGCATGAAAACGAATTTCTTAATTTGCATGGAAGAGAATAACAATATGTATTCACTCACCAAGTTTAAAGATAATTGGTCCCATAGAACAGTCGTCATTTCAAAATTCATTTCAAATCTGAAAACAAAAGAAGTTGAATTAAAATCAGTAGCAAACACTTAGGGCTGGGATAGATGATATTGTTGGGAAAATTGTTGCTAATCCAGTTCATATACACATACAAAAGGATAGAGCACGTTAGTCAATTTTAATAGTTTAAGCTTACCCCATATAATTTGCCACTATTAACACGTCAGAAATGTGGGTAACGGAGTGGCTATAACTGGAGCAAGTTGTTCGCGCATGGAGAAATAAATCAGCTATTGGCTCTCAGCAACTCATCGAGAGGAAAGTCCAATGGTTTTCGTTGGCTTCATGTGTGCTGCAATGTGGCTGCCGTCTTCAAACACTACGTAGTTAGTTTGGAGTCGAGACGGACTTGGCGTATAAAATAAAAACGTTGATTAAAATTTTAATCGGCCCATTAATCTCTAGTTTAGTGTGTACGCCCATGCTGGCGAAACAAACTTGATTAACTCCGAAATATTTTAATTAATTATTATTTATTGAACGTCGACGAAATGCGCATGTTGTGGGTACGCGGCCAAACAACAAAACGGGGCTGTAAATGCATCACAGGAATGGAAAACAATGAAGCCTAATAAGATGCAGGAGGCATGTTCTCACTTTCAAATAAAACCGAAACGATTTAATCATAATCGCCGTGAAAATATAAATCTAAGACATGCGTTTCCTATAAAAAAAGTTAACATCATAATTTATGATATAGCTATAGGCTAATTATATATGATGGAACGGCGAGCTCGTTTGTTGAAATATGAAATAACTCGGTTTATCTCAGCCAGCCGATCCGCGCTTTGTTATTAGCCGAGGGAATCTCGACACGGCGCGACTCGCGTCTCAAGAAAGATGCTGCTCGCGTATAACAAGAATAAGAACAACAGCGTTGCTGCTTCAAGCTAAAAAGCCACTACCGGAGCGATGCAGAAGAAGAAGCAGCCATGAGGTGCTCAGTCGTCTCCTCTAAGTCGAGCAAACCCGCAACTGAAGAGCTAACTGCCCTGTTGAGCCGTGCGCGACTTGCCTGTGCATATGGCCTTGCTGTGCCGCCTCAGAGTTCAAGTTCAACATGATGTATTTCGTAAACACGCATACAGATACTTTACGTCTCGCGCGTAATGAGTTTATAGCATGAATCACATGCGTTGAGTGATAAGCGATCACTTACGAATGCGTTCGAGGCAAATGCGTGTAAATTAACAAATAGAATCCTCTCTAAACAACCGAATAATTATCGCCGGAGAGCACACACACGTGAGCTGCAAGTCGTACGTGGCCATGCTCTGAAATTGATTGATGAAAGGCACTTTTTCATAAGAAATGCGCGCTCAAGTTTTAGTTACGCCTGTCGATGGAAATTGATTTAAATTAAACGAATTGCGTAAACGCTGCACGAGCCCAACGCACCAATAAAAATCCAATTCCGCGAATTTTGTTTACACACGCCGTGCAAACGAATTAATTCACGCTGTAATTGCAAATCAACTGCAAATTGTTATTCACCTCGTGTGCTTAATGAGTTACGCATTACCATTGCAATTCGCCGGAGCGCGCGACCGCGCATTCCCTTTACACGTACGCAGCCGGTGACATATGTAAAATGTGCGTTTCATGTTAATTAGAAGTAAATGAATTGCATCTTAAATTAATCCTCGACGGTGTTTGCTTCCACGCAATAACTTCGTTTGCATAAAGCATTAAATCAAAATTTCTCAACGATAATTAATTGGTCAGTTAATCTAAGATAGTAAACATATCGGGCTATTTGTATTAAACACGTTAACAGTCGCTTAAAATATTTTAGTCGAAGGATAAGTGAATGAAATTCAAGAATTTTATACTCACAGCGCCATCAGCCATTCGCAGGAGCAAGTTGCTGAAGAGTTCCTCTGCAGATCATGTTGGTTTCCATCAGATCCGTTGCAGGTTTCATTGGAATTACAGTTCTCCTGAAAGAGGAAAGATTATTAGGCATTTAAATACTTAAAAGCCGCTTACAATACAAGACTATTACAGTGGCTAATATTTCATATTTAAGCATTGCAATGCATAAAACTAGAACTTGTTTTGATATTAGAATGGTTAATAGCGCATTATGAATATTTATGTGCTTAGTTAAAGTGCAGTCAGGGTAGAAGAAAAAATATTAATTAAAACAGTATATTATTATTGTGAATTATACGCGAAAGCGAATTGCCGTGTAGTGTGCTTAGAACGCCGCGAGCAGAGTGCAAAGGGAGTAAAACTAATGCGCCAAGTTGTTATTAAATAGTAAATGCAAGCAGCTTAGTTATGCCGGCGTACACACGAAATATAATCGCGGATTAAGTGAAGTTACTCCTCGCACTCAACAACTCGAAGCAGCGTCGAGTTAAAGTTGCACTCGCCCGCACATTCGCAGCCAAGATGTGCACGAAGAAGTAGAAGACGATGCCGACGACGATGAATGCGCATCGGTGAAGAGACTATCTTTGTATGCCATTAGTTATTACTTGCAAACTTGTGCGCGCGAACTGTTTTCAAAGGGTTTGAAATCTTTACCTTTCCTACAACTTAAACTTGTTGTGCTAACAACCAGCCAACTAATTACGATTGCTATTTTTAATTCACGCACTAAAAACATGAGCGAGTCTTTTTGCTTGTTTGAATATGTTTAATTAATCTTCATAACGTGGAGTGAGCAGCCCACTAATTAGAACAAATACCCATGCAGTTGCTTTTCGGTGTTTGTCGGCGCCCTCATCATCTTTCACTAGCAGGTAACTGTTGCAAGCGGAGGCGGTGGCAGTTTTCACGACTGCTCATATTTATTCATAACACAACCTGCATATTCAGCGCGCGCGACTATTTTAATTACGAACTAAATAACCCGACATGCAGAACACGCGCTCCCTTCGTGTTTTTTTAATATCACTTCCTCAGCGGGTAAACGATATCTGCATGAATGCACCCGCGAGTGTTTATTTAAATATAAAAATTAACGCAGCCCCTATTAAAAAGTATTATTAAGTCTACACGTTTGCCATATTTATAGGTCTTGCTTCGTGAAGCAACAAGCAAAAACGCTTAATTTATGTCGTAATTTCGTAACGGGAGATATCGTATAAAACTGGAACAAGTCCGGTGCACGCGGTTGAATTGGCGTATAATTTCTGTTCCATTGGCGCGCACAAAATAGCCAATGTCTAATTGTCTGACCATTTGTCCGACGACAAATTAACTCCGCTAATAAATAACCATGTGGGGACTGTTTTTATTGTGGTCCGGGCGCATACATATAGCGTGCGGCGCTTTATGGCCGTGTATAAATACATTGATGGTTTTTCGTGCGCTCGCTCCTGAAGGAAGGAAGGAAGCCGGCACGAGTAATAGGCGAATATCGCGTGGCGGGCAGTCGCGAAGAGCGCAATAGTTGTTTTATTTATGGAGTCCCCGACTGTAAATCTTCCCCGGCGACGTTTTTCGTTTTCGTCGAGCGCATGTGAGCGGGTTGATGATACAAGATACGGGGATGCTGCGACTTCGCTGAAAGCCGAAAGCTAATACGCGCGCGCGCGCGCACACAGTTGCGCAAACATTGTTAACTTTGCGCGAAACTCGATTCCTATCTGTAAACAATTACAAATCGCGAAAGCAAACAATGTGGGTTTTTCTCATTTCCGGACGGCTAAGACGGCCCGCGCAATCGAGATGACAGCGTGTCGGGGAGATGGGAAATGTCTCTGGTTTCCGACTCTGCCCGTTATTGTTGCACACGCTTCACAGTTTTTCCAGACGGGCGACGGCGGCGGCGACGCAGGCGGCGCACATTGTGTGTGCGTGCGGTCGAAGCGGGAAAGTCAAGGAAGTGAAAACATTGAGCGAACGAACTAGCCCTGTCCAACAACAACAGCCGGATTGGCGGTGGCGTGTATAGCAACTGCTGCGACGACATGGTGTTGCCGTCAGACGCTTACGACCAGACATGAACCATCCGGTTGTATGTCACGTACAGCTGAACCAGACCAACCTAAAGGAGGAGAAAACTCCTTGTCGGAGGGCGAAAAACACACGGCGTTTTGCAGAGCTCGTAACCCAGATTTAAATAATCATAAATAATACGCGATGCAGCCAAAATACGTCGGGGACCGTAAGCGGTGCTGGATATTTGTTCGTTTCGCGCTTGCGAATATTTGAAAACCGCGAGCGAGCTGAATCATTAATACACTTCGAAAAGTTGGATGAAGTTAACCTCGCACAGGAAAACCGCGATGATTTTGTTACAAGCGCCAGACACGTCTAATTATTTCCGAAATTATTTATGACATTACTAGTAATTTCCACGCTGTATGTAGGTCACGAATCACGGCATCAAGCTGGCGAAAAAATAGCAAAAGCTTATCATGAATAGTTAGTTATTGTGTTAAGACTTATTTAACGGTTTCGACAAAGTGGTGGAGCTCGCAAGAAGCAAACATTAATAAATCTAAGTTTGCCCCACAATCTGTTTCGTTCGGTAGCCCACTACGGAACGCGTGTTGGTCGGGTTCGTGCGGGGGCGGTCGATAGATTAAAGGATGCAGCACTAATCTGAGCCGACGGCGAAACTAAACTCTAAACGCTCCGCACGGACAATGGTCACTACTGGCCGCCCCCTCGAGCTACTGCTGCTCTCTTGGAGCGCGCTCTTAATAACCGGTCGTGTCCAAAGGGCGCTCAACCAGCAAGCCCGCTTTGTAATTCATCTCTTCATGCCGGAATCTATCTCGTCGTCATTAAAACTTTTAATCAAAGTCGAAAACATTTGCGTCGTTTCATCACGAATTTTTTACAGTTAATATTCTGTATCAATGCAATATTTATAAAAGAGTATGATTGAATGCTTCGATCAAACGAGCAAAACTGTAAAGCTTTAGTGCAAGCAATATGTATGCAGCTCTCTTTTGCGAACTGCAGACCCCGCTGGCTGCTGATTGAATGCGTTTTATCGCGCGGAGCGCCCTGCGCGCACAAGTTGTACAACCAGATGAAAGCTGGTTAAGCACGGAGCGCGAGCGCTTTTCCTTCTCATCGTCGGATTACTATTCATATCTATTTCGTTCATTCGACTAATAGAAGTCCATTCAACGTGCAATTCAGCGAGCGCCGATTGCACCACACCCATGCACTTAGTGCTGCTGCTGCATGTGAACATGAGCGAGCGGACAAAAAGCGGGCCGGAGAGGCGGCAGCGCATTGACGCGCACCCGAATTTGCAGCCGGCAGTTTCGGCAATTTGACAGTGCGCAAAATTAACGACTAAGTCGTTAATCGCCGAATAATGGACTTACGATTCATGCAAGTCAAGCAAAATGTGTGCGCTCATAAATCTGGGCGACGACGCGTCAAGGGCGGATTTTTGCTCAACCGGACCAATTTCACAAATCAATCGATGCGTATTCAAACCGCAATTAAATGATTTTACGAGCCGAAAAGTCTGAAACCTGCAAATGTATTCGAGTACTTATGCGAATCGTAAAAAGTCGAGAGACGCGTTGCGACAGAGCTTTTGAAATTATTAATTTTAGAAGGAAAGCCCTCGTGTAATAAAAGAAAAACAAAGTCGAACAATGGCGGCGAAGGGGATCATCATTAATTTAAATAAAAAAGCAGTTTTCGTCGGAAATGCAAACATAATGAAGCTTCCCCGACGGGGCCGAAATTAGCGTCGGTGGATGTTTTGCATGCATCATCAGGCAGCTGGGGAAATGTGCGCAATACCCGGGAAAAATTCAAACACATTTAAAGCCCCGGCTTTGGTGGCGGTGATGGCGGCGGCGAATATAAGAAAAACAAAGCCGGGACGCGCGCGCGAGCGAGCTTGAAATTCGCGATATCGCACGCCAGCGAAATGACGTTTCGGTCTTTTTGGCCGCATTCGCGCATTGAGCCAATGCTGAATGCAAATGCATGCACCACATGCGACATGTGGCCGAGTGATAGTGGTGCGCGCCGTTTAAAATTTATCAGTAATTCCTTTCGCCATTCCTGTTCGCTCATTCGCCCATTACGTACACACACAGGCATTACGCGAACGCACTGCTGCTGGCGCTGTTTGCTATTTCGAGCAAATAGCACTAATGCAACCGCAGAATAAATAGTTGCTCCGGCGAAACTTGCGCTCGCGAGCGCCCGAATTCAAATTAGATTAGATGGAATATGAACATATGCATAGTTTCACCAACCGCACGATGCTCTCTCGTAGTGTGCTCCATGGGAGACGTTGCCGTGGGGTGGTAGGTTCACGAACGCGTTGCGGCACAATGAACGTTTGTGCTTTATTGTCCTTTTGCAGGAGAAGGCCACCACTGCATTTTGCTAATTGCAGAAATGCACGAAACCATCCGCCCGCAATGAATATCTCGATTTATATTGAAATCCACTTCCATCGCAATTTTAATTTCCACTTGGGACTGCTGCAAAGTGCACAATTTTCAAATGCCAATGTCTACCAGTCGGAAAAATCTTTCAGCAGTCTTATGCATGTCGTGCACTCCTCGACATCTGTCGTCAAGAATTCCAGGGATTTTCATTTGCCGCCACCTTATTGCATTTAGTAGACGCGCGCGCCGCATTCCCAGTGTGTGATGTGCAATGCGAGAAATGCACCTTTTGCCGTATTAAATTAATAGCAGTTGAAGGAAAAAAGAGCGTGCTTGCAATGTGAGCACATTTTTCAATAAATGTCTGCTGCTTGACGCCTAATTATAAATGTACCTACGTTTCCGGGGCGTTCTATCAATGAAGATAACGCAAAAATGTAATTTAAAACTTTTCGAAATAAAAGTTGAACAATAATTTGGAAAATGTTGTCATATTTACTGGATATTAAAATAATGTCCAAAAGTATTTAATAAAAGCTACTTTGCTCGCGCGATAAACACGACGCGGCGTAATTTTCGAACATGCAAGAACCGCAGCCTCAGAACGCAAGGAAAACTCATTAAAACTTTCTATAAAGGGTTTTGTGTCGTCGTCCGCTGCAGCACGCTTCGTGGATTCGCTGCTGGCTTCTCAGTTCTTCATCCACTTTTACAAATTATCACGATGTACAGTTTTGCATCCGTGCACGTGCTAAAACACAAAGTTACGATGTTGTTTGTATAATGTAAAAGCTCCTTGGCGAGCGCGATGAAAAAACTCGGGAAAATGCACACTCAATAATCTTAAATTTTGCGCAAGTTTTAACGAGAAAATAAATTTCACAGCCACGCGATTGTGAATTGTGATAATGGCGCGAGAATTAGTAGTGCAGCAGCCTGATAGTGGCGCTGAAATTAATAACATTTGCATGTTATTAATTGCCGCCCCTGTTTTTACATGCAGACATCAGGTCATCAGTGCTCCCATTGTGCTTGGACGACGCAGTGTCAGCACGGGGGAGGAAAAAAGAATTTTAATTAGCAAAGGATGTAATTATACGCGCCGGCTAACATCAGAATAAACGCGAGTTCCATGAGGTCAAAGCATCGAAGGGCTCTTGAGCGCGTTTGACGAAAAACAAGTCGTTTCACGGACGTGTGCGCTATATGTGAAAATAATTGGAAGCAACGCACTGAATCCAACTAATTATCATGTTCAATCGGCGAGTGTCCCTCGAATTTTCAATTTGCATAATTGATCATTTGTCGAATGCCACTTGTGCGAATATAATTTAGCGTCGAGCACAAAGCGCGTCTCGTTAGTTGTCGCAAAAACGACTGTGATCTCTTTGAAGCCGCGCTTGCAGGAAAAAACGAAATAAACGAATTATTTTAATTAAATTAAGAGCTCTATTTGCCGTGCGCAGAGCCAACCCCTTTGCTGCGAGAAGAAGCAAGCCGTTAGGCAAATGAACAAGCTGACGCGTTGGCCGACGAGTAGGTTGGCACGTTAGCGTCACATTAAATAAGGTATCTATGAAGAAAACTTGGCCGAAGGTAAGTTCCACTGCTGCGAGCTCTCAGTGTTCATTGCCGCCGCCGTCTGGCGGCAACGGCATTCATTATCCCCAGCGGAGGAGCGCCAGGAAGATGAAGACGGGCATGGCACATGGAAGAAGAAAAAAAGACGCGCACGACGTCGACCATGAGTAGCGGTGTAATTAAGAACCGTTAGGGATGCTCTGTTTATCACGAAACTTAACTTCATGTCCCGCGACAAGCGCACTAACGAAGTGAACTTATAGGGAGATCATCATTTCTCATTTATTCCGTCTTAAAACTTTCCGGGAAGACGGCCCTTGAATAATAAGGAAATACAGACGCAAAATGAAGATTTCCCAAAGTGGAAACGAAATAGTGAGCGATCATTTATTAAAGACACTTGCAACCCGTAGCATTTTATAGTTTATTTGCGTTGCGCGGCGCACTGTCATCAAAGGACGAAGGACACACGGTATACTCGTTTCCTCGTACATAAATGTACTTGGAGCGCATGCAAGTTTAATGAGCGGAAGATGTTGCCAGTCAAACGACTGGAAGAAGTGAGTGAAGAAGAACAAAAAACGGGAATTGCACGTGCAAGACGCGTATAATAAAAGTGAGTACAAGACGGGCGGCGGCAACGGTGGCCGTAAGACGTCCTTCGTCTGCGTGTTGTGTACTTTCTCGAATAGCTTCTGTAATGCGCTAATAAAACTTTAATTACGTACAAAGGACAGTCGTCCTGCCAGAGCCGACTGGAAAAAAATGTTAGTCATACCCTGTATCGTATCATTTAGAGGGTGAAAATCTATATGTGTATTTTACTAATGAACCAGCAAAGTGGCAAAAAAATGAGGCGCACACATTGCGTCCGAATGCGTTTGGGCAGTCGATAAATAACGGTGATTTTAATTTCGTTAGGCAATGAATACGTGTCGCCCGATGTTCGGGGGCCCATTCGGAGTGTTAATTTCGAACGCCCTCGCATTGCTGCTGCAGCAGCGCCAATTATAAACAACGAAACATGCGTGTCCGCGCGCGTAAACCTACACATGTTGGAAGCGCGTGTCGCGCATTTGGTAAAACATGTAGCAATATCCTAGGGGATGCCGCACAATTGATACCCTTTCTTGGATGACATTCCGCATCGTGCGACGATTGCACGTCGGCATCTTATTGCAAATATTTGATTGCGCTAAATCCTCGCGTGTATGCGCTCGCCGCGTGTAAGGGTTGAAATATTTATTACGCGATGCTGGCGGTGGAATGTGTGACACCCTATATTCGCAACAATGGCCCTATATTGCATTGTATACGAGCGCTCCTCGTGTTCCCGTCCGACATCCACATTCGGTAATTTATAGTTGCGATTTAATGCCCCGAAAACAAAGTTTCAAATTGCTAATGCTGTCGCGCAGCTCGTCGTAATTAAGGGGACGTTTTAAAACCGCACGCACGGACACGGCGCGTGTGTGTTACCAGATTCGAATGCCACATTTATCTGACATACGACATGCTGTCCAATCTCGAATAATATTATGACCTTTACTTTGAGTTAATAAGTAAACAGTACGTAGATCTCCCTCATCTTTTTTTCTCTCGGCATAACTTATTTGGCTAAGACCACTTGACATTGCAAACACCCTTATTAGTTTTTGCACAATCATAATTATGCGCCTACCACGTAATGGCCTGTCGTCAATATTCCAGGTATACCAATAATATTAAATGCCTGATCTGCATTTGCATATCATAACAAGCACTTTATTTGTGTTTGCGCAATGATATTGCTGATTCTCAATGAGACTCGGACAAAGCGTTTGGGGAGTCTCAACAATACCACTAGGAAGTACAACTCTAAAGCAATATCTCTAATAACAACGCGTAATTGAATACGAATCAGCACCCAAGTTATTCACTGAATGTGAATCTAAGCGAAGCGAATGACATCCTATTATAGTGGTCATTGTCATCGCTTTATTCCACCTCTCCCTAGGAGGTAATTTAATGTGTCCCCTTGTTCAAAAAAGATTTATCAATATAGCACGTATGTAAATTATTTAAAGAGTATGTCCTATTGTCACGCACCGTATTATCATCGATTGTGTATTGGGGAACCCTAGTGATCAATGGTGCACGTCGCCTTGGTGCATCCCTCAAGTGCGCAGCTTTGAAGTCGCTGCGTTGCGTTGTCATTTTCATGATTATTACGACAGCGTGTACGGATTTCTATTGACATAACCAGCCGACAAACAAGAAGGCATTCATGCGGAATTCGTATTAAAACGTTGCGTAGCGCGGTTGTGTAACTGAAACCCCTAGCATTAAATCCTATCATTATTATGCGACTGCCTCTGATGAAATCCGAATGCGACCATATGTATCCCGACCACCCCGAAGCGCACGAGGTAGATATCATCCGTCCGTCCCGCGGGAGCGCAGTGCAAATGATGTTTTGATGATTTTCAAGCAAAACACTGGGAGAAAAAGAGGCAAACGCGGAAATCCCAATGTTAATGCCAGGGAATCACCCTGCAATCTGCGCCACTCTGATCCGTCCATCTAATCTGACAATTACCCCGAAAAAATGACGTATTTTTGAAAATGCCAAGGGATCAGCGCCGAAACGAGCATCTTAGAAATTTCAATTACAATGCGCCCCCCAAATTTTTATGAAATATTCATCAAATAATGGCATCGAATTATGCTACAAGCCCACTCTCCACAAAGAACAGCAGGGCTTTAGTTTTTGCGTAAGGTCTGCGTGAGTGAAAACATTTCAAATCATAATTAAGTTTCCTCTAATTACTTTTTCCCTTCTTGGCTTGAATCTTTGCAGATATATTTCCTGATGCGAAAGCCGCAGAGTATCAGCGCGCAGATGGGATGCAGTTTTTAATGAAAAAAACCATTCCGCAAGCAGGCGCCAGATGCGCTCGCGTTCCTCGATTTCTTGCTCGACCGAAGCCCTAACTAACTGGGAAAGCGCTGATGATTTCTTGCGCATTTCGCTCGCACAACAAAAACTGAATATCAAGATGAACCTCTTGTGTGCTGCTGGGACGGACATGCCGAGGGAAAAACAACTATAATCCAAGAAATACTCGACATCTCAGCATCAACGTGGGTTGGAAGTTTTGTGGATTAATGCGATATTAAATATTCTCTCAATGGCCGTATAATAAAAACCCTCCACGAAACACTTGAGTCAAGTTATGTAATTCAGTATGTTACAGTTTAAGCCCTGGAAGCTTTGAATGCTTTCACGCTCATTTTCATTTAGTATCTTGATGTTTTTTGTCCTTGTAAACCACAGCGCAGCCCTGCTGCAACGTCGCGACGCAGACAGCGAAATGGGCCTGAATATTTGCTATGCCATTGAATTCGCCTTGAGCGCGAATTAATTCTATTCACTCGGTCTTGTAATAGAATATATTGTCCTTTTAACGCGAACAATGACGGTCTCGACTTAATAGAAATGAACGTTAACGCGCGCATTGAACATTTATTTAAATTCAATCCGGATCGTCACGCGCATCGAATATTCAATTCAATTTGCACTTGGATGTTAAAGTACTTTTCAACTTGGCATTATTAATCAGCGAGCCTAGCTGCCCAGCCCAGCGCAATCACACACCTCGAAAATATTTTAAATAATTAATCATCTCGATGCGCATTAATCACACATTTGTCAATCTATTTACCGACCATGTTTGTAATTATTATTGCATGTTTCCGCGGACTGCGAACCCGATAGATATGTTTTATCCTGCCCCGAAAATAAATAAATAAATAAATAAAATATCGATGACCATTAATCCCGCAATTTCATGAATATACGCACGTCCGTCCTCTCTCTCGCTCCCTCCATGTACGTTTAATCGGATTTTTGTTAATTTATAATGCAAACTGACATAAACCACTTGCACAATAGAAGCAAGGGCATAAAAAAGCAGATGTAACACTGCGAATTTTCGCATGCATTCCCGTAATAACATTATTCAATCAAAATGACATGGGAAACAACAAGCACGCAGTCAGTGCAACGATGCGCCAATGAAGTACGCCGTAATAATGAATATTCATTTATACTGCGCGCGCGTGTATGTATGTAAAACTAATTAGAATAAATGTTTATTAACGTAATTTATAACAATAGCATTCATATTTAAAACAAATGAGCGTACAAATGAATTTCGCAGGCGTATTTTATGCACACCTATTTTATGTTACAAGCCGCGAGGTCCGAGCGAAGACGAAAAAATGCAAAAGCATATATAATTTGTGATTTTCTATGAGTGAAATATGTTGCAACGAGCTAGACATGTGCCACACGTTTGTGAAACTTTACACATGTTTCGTTCAAAATGCCGCCTCCCATTCCAACGCGGCAGGGCCGCTCGTGTGCATCGAAATTTCGCCGCCATGGAGCGCGCTGGTAAAATATGCATGTGTTTGTGCATGCGATGGCGGCAGTGGCTGCGAGGAAAAACTCCATTTCCAGTTTTGAAAGCGGAAACTTTAAATGCCCGAAGCATCATCGTCTCGTTCCTATGCATTGCGCTCGCGAAGCGTACTGAATGCATTTTTATTCTTACTCTAAGGGTGTTATTAAACCGGCGTCTCGCACATTCGCCCCGTGGGAATAAATATTATTTAATGCCGCACTCGGTGGTTTAATGGCAAAAGGGAGCGGCGTAAAAGACACCTCGCTAAAAATAATTTTCCCTTCAATACTTTTCGCCGGTTATTCGGTCGTTGCATGGCCGCGGGCCACGTAAATGGGCATTCATTTAGAATTTTCGCGCCGGATGCAGCGCAACAACACAGCGCAACGCACATACGGCAGAAAGAAGAAATAATTACTGACTGAGTGCGCGGAATTGAATATGATGCGGTGCCAGGCAAAAGGCGACAGCCATTACGACGCGAAGGAGAGAATCGACGAAAAGGAAGACGACGTCGCACACGTTCGCCTCCGCTAATCATTTCCTGTTAGCTGACAAAGGCAGCGAGTGCGCACCCAAAGACCGACCGAGTTCACGGCCTAAGGCCTTTATAATACCGCGTGGAATATTATTATACATACACACAGCCAGCCACCAAGTAGACTATGGGAGTAGTGCTGCCACCGAAGAGCGGCCAGAGCACACGTGAAAGACTAAACGTGAAAGCACCGCTAGCGGAGGTCCTGTCCTCTCTTTGGTCCCGTTTGCGACCGTCCTCTGGCCGAAAAGCAGCGCCAACGTTTTATGTATGTTGGTCACATCAGGTCCGCATCGTTACCGCTAACTAATGGAAATAATTTTCAGGGCCTGCCTTCTTCAGTTATTAAAAACCCTTTGGTCCTCTTTGCTCTCTGGCGTTCAGCAAGCACTCTCAAACGCAACGAAGCGCGCACAGATTCTCCGCACCCGATAATAGTTGACTCGACACGAAACGCACTTTATTAAACTTATTTAAGACGTAGGTGCTTGCCGCTTCCCGAATCGCTTGGCCTAAGCGTTATTTTATTAGCGAAAAGTGAAAATCGCAACAGCAGGCTTATCTCGACCCAATGTCCCACTTTTACTAATTAGCCGAACGTGTGGTGTTACAAAAGGTTACCTTGTGAAAATGTCCGGTGGAACAAATTTATAATTGTTGTTTATAAAACAATGATTTCAAGCATCAATTTTTTATTTATGATTCCGAGTGGAAGCTTGCCCCGGGTGGCTGACGGCCAAATAAATAAATTATTTTTGAAACAAATAACCAAACAACAGCGCAGCCCGTCGAATGAAATAAATTATTTTCCGCGAAGCGAACGCGTGCGATTCCGCGCAATTGCACACACGCTGCAGGCGGGACACAACAATGCAAATTAATTATTTGTGCGGCGTATTTTTAAATTTATAGCCAAATCAAGCACTTGATTAATTAAACAATCAGCGCGTGTCACCGTTGCATTTAAATTCGGCGCTCGCACCGCACATGCGAATAATAATAAAACATGCAGCGTTTAAAGGGGTTTTAAGTAATAAACCCCTTACGCCGTGCCGTGCACGGCTGACGTGTTGCGAAAAACATCAAACGAATGCTGCGCGAGCGTCTTTGGCATTCGGCGCGTACGTGCGCACATGTAAATCTAATAAAACATTGAGGTAACTCGTTCGTACGTACGTACATGTTTCGATTTTATCTGAACGATGGCGGCAGCGGCAGCGACGGTGGCGAGGAGTGAGCGTTTTCGCTTCGAATGCGCATAGCGTGCTTGTAACTTTTCGAGCGCAATCCCCAAAGGGAGATGGGAATAAATTGGAATATTCGGCGGGCGCACCACCATCATACTTATTCCTTCCTCGCCTCCTACTTATATTATGGTTACGCTGTACAATTTCAGTACATTAGTAGCGAGCATCGAGTTGGGTGATGTTATGCCTTTCGGCTAGGCTAACTTATCTTTCATGAACTGAACAAACTAGTATATCCATGACCAACTAACCATGCGATAAGTTAATTACTCTTGTTTTATGTACTGGCATAGTTGAGTAAACATTGCTCGATGTAAATAGATAGAAAAACGAGCCATAACGTTAAAACTTCTGACAAATAACTAATGATATCCTGCAGCAATTAATTGTGCTATCACGAAAGAAGCGACTGACTAACTTTGCTCGGCGGTGCAAATTCATCTCATATTTTGCAAGTACACTCAATTATTATTTGCGAATGCTTCGGATTGAGTCGGAGCCGAGTGTAATTGGCTGCTCTTAATGCACCTATACTGCAATCTTCAAAGCGTAATAGCATTTGCGTATGTGATAAGTGACTCTATTTTCCGCTAAATCAACCCAAATTTGCATCATTACGAACGCAAGCGGATTCCTGACATCAGCACTATTTTCATCGGGACTTTCCATAATATATCCTCGCACTCGTGCGAAGTGGGATTCGGGGGAAAACGAATTGAGAAAAATGTATCCTGCTATCGCTGCAATATCTTGGCGAAAGAAGAAAAAATGTGTTTGTATACTCGATGGGGCTGCTGTTACTGCTGCTCGCCCGCTCGTATGCATGCCAATCGATTTGAAATTGCTTGCGTTTTTGAAATATGATTATATAGATATTCACCATCAAGTAAACTCAACGGATTTGGCACAAGAGAGAAGGAGTGCCAGGAGTGCGATGTTCCTTCGATATCGTTGGCGTTTGTGAATCATGGGGGTGTTGTTATGCTCGAGGCAATAAAATTGCGAAATTTATAATGCAATATTTCCTTAAATTAATATTAGCCATGGGATCCAGGCAATAATTCCGTGCGGAATTTTTATAGCCCGCGCGTCTAGTCGTCTGACCCCATTTTTGCATAAACTGAGCGCGCCCGCGTCTTCGGGCCCGAAACGGCGCCCGATATTTGAGTAAATAAAACAACAAAATATCGTAAAACTGCTATATGAACTTCGCAACGCAGCCGCGAGATGCAGGAATTTAATATAATGTTCGATAAGCGATGAAGACTTGCGTCTTGGGAAAATATGTCGACGCACTGCTGACTGCTGACTATATTACCCTATGCAAAATACTCTACAAGCGAGGCATTTTTGCCTCTAAAATGTACGTGCACTATATGTTGCATTATTATTCCTAATAAATAACGTGTTTCTATGTTGCATTGTTAAAATTTCATTCTTTTTCATTCATTTACAATTACAACCGATATCAGCAAATTAGTGAAACATCCGTAATGAAATTTTAATTCCTGTTCGCAATATATGCGCTGATATTAAATATACACCTGTGTGATGAATATTCAATTTTGCAATATGAAAGATAATGGTTAGTTAGATTTGTGAATAAATAAAGCAGCTTCATAAAAGCGTGGCAAAAGTGGATATCATTTTCAAATTGACTCATAAACTTTTGATATTCGATAAAACGAAATCCAGTGACTTTTTGCTGACGAGAAAAAAAAAGAGTGAATTCATGAAACTATAAAAAGTATGCGCGAATATAAAGACACTTGGGCGTTGCGTTTTTATTGTATAAAAGCGGCATATAAGTCTAAAGAATATTAGAGATAAATTGCCTCTTGCATCCTTGTGATTCCGGGATGAAATCATTGTTTCCATCCGAACACGCGACAATATTCCAAGCAACGCACTCGCATGAGAACCGCATCAGCGATGGCATATTGCAATATGCGAAGGGGCCGCCTAACATATTATAAAGTCAATTTTTATCTCGGCAAACGAAAAACGCGTGTGTTTGTTTTATTCGCATTGGAAATTTATGATTTTCTATGCCGTTGCATTCGTACGTCAAACTTTTTCCATGTGACGTTTTCTCATCGTTGTGCTGCGCCGCCCGCCACCCCCGCTCTTGGAACACACCGCTTCGCTGTATAATGCGGCGTAGTCATTTCAATTATTAGATTGAATTTTGTGCTGGGTTCGAGTGGTTGGTCTGTTCGGTTTTTCCATGCAAGCGCAACGTCAACATTGCCAACCACAACTTCCACGCGGATGCCACGCTAGCGCTGTAATTGTTTATTGTCGGCTTTTGCAATTTACGATGAGATATTATTCATTTTAAAGCGATTATACGCCAACTCAATATGCATGCGCGCAGAGGGGTTGCGCTGTAATGCATCCCATTCCCAAATTCACCGCTTTTCATATTATATCGCCGTATCAAAAGGAGTATTTGTTTTGTTTTGTTTTTGTTGTTGTACGTTGCTTTTAGTAAATTTTACAACCATTAAAATATATTGATATTCAGACAGTTTATTGACTCGTTGCAGCCGCAAATCCGCATGTGAAAATGATCTATTTTTATACTGGATAAAAAGTATCTTTTCAGGTGTGTAATTTCTATATGGCAGGCACTTCATAGCGTTACGTATTTCGGTTACTAATTGTCTATCTCTTCATTTACTTTGAGCGTAAAAGTGGCAAAAAGTGGATTGCAAAGTACGCGAACAAATCAACTCTCGAATGAAACAAATGCAAGCAACACACGAGCGAGCGCGCTTTCAAACACGGAAAATAATTAATGGGACACTAAATGGTATGCAGTGGAATATTTTATACTTTTGTGTTTGATCTGTGTGTATTTTATGTGGGCCGAGTATCCCTTTGATGTCCGCGAAAACCCTCATTGCTTGCAGCTCAAAAAGCCCTTTGTTCTCTATCATCCGCTGGTATTTGCAAAGCACCAAGATATTACTAACAAATTTGAATTAATAATATACAATATTTAAATATGGAATTTACTTGGATTTTCTCATTTACTAATTTTTCTAATTCTTTAATTTAATTTAATTTTCACTGCATTTACGTTGAACATGGCTGCTCCTTTTCAGGAAAAGTTATAATTATCTGATGTTTCATTGCTTTAAAAATAAATTTCAATTATTTCTTCACCTGGACAAGCTACTAAACAGAATTACATTCTCATTAAAATAATTCTAAAGTTAAATATTATCTTTCATGAAAAGCAACGTACGCTTACGTGCTTTGAACGTAACAATATCCGGGATAATGATGCGATTTCATAAATAATACGAGAGAAAAGTAAGCGCGTGTAATTACATCGCGTATACGATACTAATAGATGATTATAATATGCATGTTTAGAGAGCATAATAGGTCCGCAAATATAGCGCACTCGCAACCGAAAGCAAAGCAGCACCGTGAAGAGAGCAAAGTATCAAAGTAAACTTTAATTATTGATGATGAAATGAACTCCGGTGGCATGTTTTCCGCGCGCTAAATCTCGCTGAATGGCGGCTGGTAATTTCCTTCAAATTTCACAATTACTGCGAGATACGGCGCGAGCACTAAAACATATTACGCGTCTAATGCTTGGGGCGATGTATGAAAATTCATCAAACTTTAAATAGAATTATAATTCGGCATAATGCAAAGCGGCGCAGACAATGCGCGCGCGCCTTGCGGATGTGCGAACGCGCGTGCGAAAACAAAGCCGGCTTATACGCTTTTCATTCCTTTCATTCATTATTTTCGCTCAGTATGCCCTTTGCGCAATGCGTGCGATTGTTTAATACTGAGCACCATCATTATCATCGTCATCATCATCATCATCGCCATGCATGTCATCGTCAAGAGCGTATCGGAATTTCGTTATGCGGTATTATTTAAATGTTAAATGCGCGTTTATCACAACATATGTGTAGGAACTTTGGCCGCTCAAATTCCATGAAGGGGTGGGTGGTGGCTGGTGGTAGTTATGATGATTACACGCAGAGTTCGTGGATGGTTAAGGGCATTGAAGTTGCGCTTAGTTCGTGTTTGAGGGCGTATAAAGAGAATGCTTTATAAGCACTTAAATTCGGAATAAGTCATCTAAACTAATGAATTAAAATGGAAACCGACAAAATTATACTCTATAATTCATGTAAATTTATATTAATGTTTAATGAGTGTGTGCTTACTAAGGTTAGACTAAATTGCTGAACCTATTTTTCATCCCTTGTATAAAGGCGAGCAAAAACACTGGTTGTTTTGGCAACGAGTTCAATGCATGTTGTAAATTTGTAATTAAAACGCTGCAGAACAATAAGACCTTCGGAGGCGGTTATTCGATAGCGCGTACTGGCCTTCGGCGATGGCAACGATGGCGGTGGCAGGCAACGAAATAGTAAACAATGGCAATTGTAACCACTTTATTTGTTGCGCTGTCGTTCGCGAAGCCAAAGAACGCGTGTGTGTTTCATTCGTGCGCACGAAAGATATGCATGCTGGGACTATATGTTGATGCTTATATTACGGCATTTGTTAGACTATTATGCCTTCGGGAGACGGCTCAACACAAGAGGGCGGCAGGGCGCATCTAACTTATGCACTCGCTGTGCGCACCGTACAATACCAACGACCGGCCGAAATTTAAATCTCTCTTAATAAAATATTTAATTTTGCTCATTCGTATACGCGCGCGTCAACCCTTTTACAAATCCGGGCTTTTATTGCGACGCGAAATGGTACCCCGCCGGAGAAAGGACAATAAGTCCATTTTCCAAAGGATAATTTTACACTTTTAATTGCGGGATTTGCTAATAAAGAAACGTGTCGTGTTATTTTGTTAGTTAGTTTTCTAATTTTCGTTTTGCACCCTCTCGCAGATTTATCGTCGTAATTCCTAGACTAATTATCTCGGCGCGCGCGAAATATTAAATTAAGTGTAACAAATTACTAAGCAGCTTATAAATAAAGCTAATAAATTTTAAGATGGTCAAGAGAGCAAACACGAAATATCCTTAATCTTACTTATACACTTTTATATACTTTTAAAACTGCTGTGCGCTGATAAAGTAGCTATCTCTTATTATCCTGCGACGTAAAATTGTTCGTGTAAGCCGTAAAGTACATTTGATAAAAGTTTTATGTAATATTTAGTGCAGCATATAAAAGAAATCGGAGGAAACGCGGATTTAATTACTCCAAGTATGTATTTCGTCCTTGGATAGATAACGTAAAGTGGCACAAATAAAACTTATTTTGGGGGGAGAAAACATTGACGCAATATCGATGAGGAAATTTATAAACAGCACCCCCGGACGCCCTGAAGATATTACGTATTCGGCGGTGGCGTATTGCGATGCGCGAAATACAGCGACAATTTCATCCCCGGCATGTGTGCGCGATTCCATCATCATCCCTCTGGGCGAGCGCAACAATGTATAGCGGAACTAACGCGCTCGTTGTGTGATACGCGCGTTTCAGGTAACCTGAGAAGCACTCGTGTTTCTCAGACGCAGCGCAGAAAAATATTCGAATTTCCCACGAGGGCTGCGCACTCGCAACGAAAATGGATTTTTGTGACTTTCAACCTGTTCTTCCTGCGCATATTCCTCATATGTGCCGCGCATATATTCGCGATGAATACTTCTTACTAAGTATTCTCGAAGGCAACTTAAAAATTCGCGCAGCAATTTAATTAAAAGTTATTTTAAAATCGCGCCAAAATTTGTGTTCAATTGGTTATCTGAACGAGGCACTTATTGAAGAGCCAGCAGCGGCAGCGGTGCAAGGGGTGGAAATATCGTAAAAGTTTCAGGCGACCGCCGCCGTTCGTCGTCTTGTCGAAGGCGATGCAACAATCCAGCCGTTAGAAAGAATGTAAGTGCCATAAAGAGTCCTTAACTTTTAAAAGTGCTTTTCAATAAATTATTTAAACGAGAAAATGTTGTAAATTACACACACGAATCGCGAGCGCTCTTCCTTGCGAGGGCGGGCGGCGTAAACTCCGCGAAAGTCGAAAAAGAAGAGCGCGCGTGAGCGAGCCAGACGCATTAAAGATTAAAGCGCTGCAAGATCATTAAAAAACTCATTTTCCGCTCGTTCTCTCGTTGCACTCGCCAGCGCGTCGTCTGTTTGTTTTCGAGAGTATAAATACATTATGAAACATTTTGTCAACGACAATTGCTTCCTTGCCGCATGCGCCAAGCGCTTGAAATGAGTTACGCGATGGCAGAAAATTGCGAAATTGAAACGAAATTAAATAAATCAGGATTAATGTGCACGTTCGCTGCGCTGCGCGTCGCGTAAGACGAACGAACGAAGGACGCGCGGGTCAAACGCAAATTTAATTTGAATTTAAATTAAAAATGTTAAGTAAGCCATTATAATGGATGGCATGTCAAACATGAAATGATTTTTATTGCTGTAAAGTAATTGGATTCGGTGTTCGTTCGTTTGCTGCTCCTTCGAAGGCAATTCGTACGTTGCTTCTCGAAGAAGTGCACAAAGAAAGGAACGCGCGCGCGATTCCCTTTGGTGATGGTCGAGTGAGCGTCGCTGCCAGCACCACCGCCGCCTCCACAGCCACCGCAATCCACTGCATGTCGTTTCCTGATTTGCTCAAGAACGCAAAGATTTAATGGAATTATACAACACGTGATCGACATTCTTATACGAACCGCGCCGTTCAATTGTCATGAGAATGACAAAGTGCCCTCGCCGCGTGAACGAAATTGGGAAATTTTCATCGTCCTGAATTTCCACGGATCGAAAACAAAGTGCGAAGAATTTTTAATAATCGCGCCTTCTAATAACATTTATACGCGAAATATGTCAAGTGAATTTCAGCATTTTCGGGGCTGTTTCTCTTATCGCGCGTCCGAACAAGGAGTAAAGTTGACAGAACGACCACATTCGATGCCGCCACCGATGCAATTTACTTTTTACTTCTTTTTACGTCGTCGTAATCCAACACGAGACATTTAACCGGCGAAATAAAAGAGCATAAAATTGGGGGATGGCGCACCAGCTAAGGGGTGATAAGAACCGAATGACTTAAAAAAATTCCACATTTTCCGGATTACAAGGCGGCCGCCACCCCACACCGCAAAAATTCGGAAACTTTGGAAAGTCAAATATTATCAAATCAAATACCGAAGCGCGCAAGTTTGCTGGCTGATGGGCACATCAACAATTTGTGTTATTATATCTCCCCCCTTTTGTTCCGGATGTGATAATGCATTGGGGCATCCCTTCGAAATTCTTAAAGTATTCAGTCATCGAACACGCTCGCAAGAGATGCGTTTCAACCCCTGGTTTTACAGCACGCTTGACTATTGCTATTATCATTAAGCATTTATACGCGATGCACAATCAAACAAACTCGCTTCATCGTCATGCCGCAAGAAGAGAGGGGGATGATAATTACAATTGGCTTGCATTGTTCCCGAACGGTTGTTGATGTTGCACACGATTTTGCTTATCAGTTTAACGGCGTATTCTCGGTTGAATTGCTCTTCAAATTTAATTTGTTTTCATCACCGCGCGCCGCTGAATGCGCAGCGCGTTCGTACTGTAAAAGTTATTTATTGTTTTATGGCAGAAGCGATTAACTAAAGTTGAAAAAAATGAACGAAAAGTTTTCAGTGCATTTTTGCTGCTGATGTGCGTTGCATTCTTCATTCAAGTCATTAACTCGTATTGCAATTTTACTGCTCATTAAATTCGGATTCTTAAAGAGACCCTCTAAAAATTCTAATTTCACAATATTTTTCGACGACTACCGCCCCGCAATAACAATTAAGAATAACGATAATTAAAGCTGTAAATAACAACAACCGCCCGAAAATATGGGGATTTATTAGAGTAGTCTCGGAAGGATTATCACCAAATTAATTAACTTTTTTTGGCTAATAACATATAAAACCGGGAAGATAAATCGATGCGGTGCTATAAGGGAGGTGAAACGCTTTGCGGTCATCCCAAGACGCTCATAAATCAGGCAGGGGGTCATCACAGTTATCAGTGAGTGAATGTAATAATGCATTTTCACCCTTACACTCTCGCCATCCCATGCCAGCCCCCCCAAATGGATGATATTCGTGAAGATTTCCCGACGATCACGCGTTTGAAATCTCGTATGAGTCACGAAACGTTAAAATTTCTACATATCATCGCGTTATCTACCCGAATAATCTCCTCCTGCCATTGCAGAGGAACGGGAAGCTTCCCTTAAAGTTATTGTCACTTATTTATTTGAATGCTCCCTTAAGGATTGGAGTTATTGTCTGACTGTGCACAACTCACCAGCTTTTCCTATTTTTATCTCTTGTATCTTTTTATTTCTCGAATACGTTTTCTCTTCATTGCTTTCCTTTCGCCTCTCCCGAAGCAGACGCAACGAAGCCAATTGATATCGGAGGCCTATGAGACCCATTGAGAAATCACGAACGGGCGTAGGTACTAACCTGGAATAAAAAGTAAATCAAAATTTCTATGAATATATAATAATTCTTTGCTTTAGCAACTTCTCATCCGGCTTTGCGTTCGCTTTTTACGTTTTCGTACTGTTCTTCTCACGCTGAGTGGAACTTTACTTTCAACACCTACGTCTAGTTGAAACTGACGACGAAGAACGGAAATCGGTACGCGACGATGATTTTAATATTATTTGAAGCCGCCGGGAAATTTAATTTGGAACAAAGAGCACGCTTTTCCCGGGAGCCGAGAAAAGATGACCCGAAAAAGCGAATGAAAATTAAAAGTAATAAAAACATAAACTTTTGTTCTTTGTTCGGTTCGTAAAAGACAGCGATGCGCGGAAAAAACAAAAGATTGTCTCGACGCTAATGCATTTAATAAAATTTTATGACTGCCAAGCAATTTATCTCTGCGCGCTCGGGGGGTGGTATGCGTGTGGCGGCGAAGACGTCGCTGCTGCCACCGCCGCCGTGTACAAATGGACGCATTTATTAAGGTCATTTTTGTCGATGTATTCGGGGGAGCAGAGGCTTGCGTACAATCGAATCACCGATAACGACCGAAATTCAGCAAAGAAGCGAACGACACAAATAGACTTATCGTTCGCTCTGCGCCGTTCGCTGACTGATTTCCATCAATAAATTTATTCGTCCTGTGATACACACGAAGGATTCGAACCGTCTTCACGATTATTGCCGTCAGGAGTTTGCCGCCGCCATTGAGCATTTCATATTTGACGACATAAACTTGGAAGCAAATATATTTTTATTTGTTTTTGGTTGCTTTATTAACGTTTCCGCTTCATGTGGCTTTCAAAGTCAGTCAGCCAGTCGACACACAATCGTGTCCCGCCCTCCTTGTTTTTTACCCTTTTTGTCGGCATTGAATCGCAAACAAATTAAATCTATTTTTACCCTTCAAACACTGCCCTTAATAGGAGTCTCAGCGAAATCTAGCGCACGAAATAAATTACGTGCAATTACTATCCAAATCTAACAAATTATTTAAAACGCGTTCAAATAGAAAATTCATTTTCTACTATTTGCCGGCGTCAAAAAACAAACGTGCGTTTGTAAATGAAGGAATGCAAGATTCCAATTTATTTAAAGAGGGGCCACGATTAATAATAAAGTGCACGAGAATTGTGCGCGCATAGTGAAGAAACGACAGAAATGATGGCCATCATCATCATCATCATGATGACTATGATGATGCGGAAATGTGCTGAAAATACTAAAAGTACTAAATTACGGACGACGAAATTAATTTCCTCGAGATGCACTGCATTACGCGCGACTCCCTTCTTCCGGAAGAGTTTAAGTTGCAAAAGCAGCAAAAAGTTTAAGTGCTTTGTATTAAATTTTCCTTTCTCCCAACTCCCGGAAAGTATTTTTTCTTTAAGACTAAATTACTAGCTCGATTGCTTTCAAAATATAAATATTCATTTCTCTCACTCGTTTTCTATCTATTCTATGCATATTTTCCAGAAACCCACTTGCCCTATATTTTTTTGTATGGCTCGACGTATAACGGGGCGGCGAAAAGTATTACAATGCCATTCTGCGCATAGCCGTATAAAAGTCTCAGCTGTAAAAAGCCTGGCAACCCCTTGCGTACGCTTGATATCAGCGACGAACACTCTTCGGGCGAGTGGCGGTCGTAGAAGTCTCCTGGCGGCGGTACACGGTATTTATATTACATGCACCATTGCCCCCAATGTCATGTTGTTAGGCGCAAATATCTTTGTATACAGCCAATGACATCCATCGTGTAATTTTATTAAATGCGCACAAAAAAGCAGGACGAACAATCGCCCGTCTGCCGAATTTGAATCGATCCATTCTTTTTTCCGCAAGAAGGACGAATAAAAAGTAGTTTTTAATCTCGAACAAACTCCTCGTAGATTTCGGGCAAGTTTTTGCCCTGATGGAGCTCTCACTCATCGCTGAGGGCGGCAGAAAAAAAATCGTCTTCCTAAGTTACTTACAGACGCGTAAGAAACCTTTCAAGCGGCAGTTAGCACTCGGCGAGGGAACATCAACACCTGAGGACTACTCGCGGAATTTACGCGGGCTTTTTTCGCCGCTGCCTCCATCACCACGCGAGCGAACCTCTAAGATTAATTAAATTTCAGGACGGCAGCACGCATTTAAATGCTAAATAAACTTTTCGCGAGCGGCGTGTTGTGTTTTCATTAATTAGAAATTAAAATTATCTTTCAGGTAATCCTCAAACTCGTCCGCGGGCGGTGCATTACATTAAGAATATTTGTTTTGCATATATTAACCAGTACAAGTTCAAAATGTTGCGATTTATTAGCGAGATTTTAAACTGTAGCTGAGTGAATATAATTTTGAGTGAAATACCCGTGTACACTGAAAATATTTCCCCTCTTTCCGCTTGGACTGTGATGATGGTCGAGAAATTTGCGCACAAAGGGCGAATATGCCTTGTATAAATTTATATAGGTCGGGAATAGTTATAAACAAAGCGCTTTGATGTCATCGTAAAAGTATGCAGGTAGTCGTCGCCGTTGCAAAACTTTGTGCTGCAAGCCAAAAATGCGCATACTCGTGCAAATTCATTGTAGGTTACTCATTCGCGATAGACGCGCGTTTTGTGCAGCGTGAAAAGCAGCAAGTTTTATAACTTATATTGCGGCAAAGTTTCGCCTCTCGGAAAACGCGCAAAATCTGCCTTGCAGCTTTGTGCAAAGTTCGCATGCATATGAAAGTCGACGCCGCGCCGTTGCTATTAAAACAATCTCGCGTTTGTAATTAACTTTAAATAAATTATTATTCATCGTTCGCCTTTATGCATTATCCATATGTTAAGTACACCGAGTTTAAAATCATGAAATGCACGAAATGAATTACCCATCTCCACGTATCTCTAATTAATTGTAGTCAAAAAACGCGAAATGTAAATGAAAGTATCAAAATGCAATGATGAAACGTAGAAAAAATGTCTTTTTCCTGTCACCAATTTCCCCGCATATGCATAAAGTTTCACACGTTTGCGTTGAGGGATGACTGAATAATGTATTCGTGCACGTACTTTTTAAATTTGCCATTCTCTTTGGCATGTGCTTTCTTTGAAGTCATTCGAGAGGCACGTCGACTGAACGAATCAGCGAACAGCGTAGAGAGCTTACACTCGTGAGATTCGCCGTACGGCACATTCGGTTGTACTTTTCATGATATTCGCGAAACGTCAAAGCACGCACCGCGTATGCATCAAGAATCTTTCAATGGCAATCGTAAAGTGAAAACTTGCGGACAGAAAGAACAACTTTGCAAATTCTTAAACAATGTACGTACGAACGAGTGATGTGAAGTAGGTACGTAAATTAAATTTGCCAATTGTTTGTTTCGCGTACAACTGAAATATGCAACTTCGCTTGAATAAATCATGTTTGTGCGCCAACGATGAATATTTAGTTTTGCACTCTTCTACGCCACATTTAATATTAAATTCAAGTTGGCCGCCGTCCAAATGGCAACAATAATAATACAAGCACACAAAATCGAAACTAAATGCCCGCATGCAAATGCAATGTAAGGAAATTTTAATTGTGCACCACGTGTTTTAATTATTTCAATATTTAATGAGCGGTCAGGCTCGCGCACTGGCTATTCGGTTAGCTCTTTTTTCGCGCTTTTTCCCCGACTCGTGTTTGCTTAATTGCTGTTTGTCTAAACGCACAAATGGAACGCGAGGTTTTTGAATGCACCCCCAGTGTTTTTTTAGCCGGCGCGCGTTTTAGGGCTGTCTGTTATTCAAGTTATTACAACCGGACGAGCACGACTCCTGAATGCTGTTGGCAAACGCGTGTACTTTTGTTCTTCATGAGAGAGCTGCATAATTATCTTCGCATATGATGGCTGTTGTTAAATTTTTAATACTCTCCGCGGTCGAGTTGAGGGTGCACAAGCTTTTTCCAGATGTTTTCCAGCCTTTTTACGCGAAGGGAAAAAGACTGTTTTTACTTGTGGACTTGGATAACGAGTTTCATTTGTAACACTTTATTACATGCGCCATGCTACCCAAAAGTCGTTAAATGTTGTTAGATGTCTAACTAATTAACTAACTAATGAACTTGTATAAGCCACTGATATGTACGTCGTAATGAAACGGACTAAATATTTTTCTCTATTAAGATAAACGCGTAAAATAATTTACGATGGCATATTTGTTTGGAAAATGGCGCAGACAACACAAAGAGATTGAAAAAGATTGGCAAGTTTTGCGCGAGCAAAAGAAAGCGCTGACTGAGATTGTCGTCATCGACGTCGCCGGCAAGAAACTTTTTCTATAAGCATATAGATTGATCACAAATGATATTTGTGTGATCATCGTTCCGTAACAGCAATGCAGCGACGTTCGCTGATTACCTATAGTCCTCTTTGCCGCCCCCACACGACGCACGTCCCTCTGGAATACTGATGTCCGCCTACCATCACACATGCAATGCGCTTCGTTACATTCGCTCGTCCTTTCCGTGCGCTGCCAAAGTTTTCCCATTAAAAGAACGGCTCACTGCATGTCATGCATGTTCAAAACACTGGACAATAATTGTTAATCAGAAATTTCTGGATTTTTAATTATGATTTTCCATTAGGCAATTTCTTCTCGGTGGCCGAGAGAGAACGCGAGAAATAAAAGTTTAGCGGGATGAAATTCACGCACGACTTAACACGCTTCTCCACTAATATTTTAATGTTAGCAGAAAACGCGCGCTCAAGAAGATTAAAGGAACTTATGCAATTTGAGATTTTTTTCGTTGCTTGTTCAGCGAGCACATCTCTCAGTGGAGACGAGGCGGTGGCGAGCGCAAGAAACAAATTGAGAAAAAGTACTTTTATTTAGTTTTCTCGGCGTACGCGCTGCTTTTAATTGTGAGGTTGTCCTTTATTCGCGAATAAATTCCGGACGCTCGGTAATGACTAAACTTAACCTTTTAACTTTTACAACTTTATCATTGCATCGTATTTGAAGACGTCGAAAGAATTCTCATTTTCTCATTCGGTCGCGACGAAGAACCAAAGTATAAAAAACTGACATAGTGAGACGGCATGAGACGGCGAGAGCGAAAAACTTTCTGGATAATTAATGGCATCCAAGAAGGGTATTGCGCGCATAAGGACTCTAAAGATATAACGTAAACTTCTTAATAATTACACGCTATAAACAAACATTCATCGCGCAAGGTACATCCAAGTAAGGAGATCACAAGGATTTCCAAGAAAGCACCATGTAAATTAGGGTTCTATCCGGCTGAATGCGGTTCTATTGACGCTACAACTTTATCACCAAGCAGACGACGGTGGCGGCGGCGAGGAGTTTGTACGGTTTGCTGGAACACGCCATGACTAAACGAATTGTGTACGGCGGCGGCGGTAAGGACGAGGGATATGTCAGCGAAGCGCGCTGAAAACGCATTTGCAAGCAAAAAGGATTGCTCTAAATACGGCCCACCACCTCCACTACCTTCGCCGCCTGCGTCGAGAGAGCAAATGACGCGTGGCGGCGACAAAGTAAAACGCATTCGTCCTTTCTACCTATTTTGCATTTAATGCTGATCGCGTCCTTGCCGAGGTGTGTTCTCAACTACCAATAGGCCATTGAATTTATCCCATAATCCTGAATTTTCCGATTATATTCCTCCGTGCTCTTTTGCACCAACAAATATAAAGCTATTATGCGAGTTAATTGCGTACAAAAAAATACCAGATATAAACACAGCTCGCGAGCTGCGAAGTTAATTTGAAGATGTGTATCTTGTCTTATCTGAAATTATCCTGTATCCCGAATATTCTCGAATGCGAAAGTGTAACATAAATTTAGCAATTTCACGCATAAACTGCTTAAGCATTCCAGGTTGGTGCGCGTCAAATGCGTGTTTTTTGGAAAGTTGAACCGTTGCGAAAACAGGGAAAATTAAAGCTATTAACAGAAGTGCATTTCTTATAGCACGCGCTTTTCCGCTTATCGCTCGCGCAGTGAAAGAAGCGGCGGCACAGCGGACGAATGGCATTATGCAAAATTGTATGCCATAACTGAAACGACGTCATGCAGAAGGCGGCGAAGAATGCGGCGACAACGCTTCACTTCTTTCGCGCAAACTATGCGAGCACAGCGCGCGCGAATCTGATAAGACTGAAACTTTTAGCGAAAACATCATTGTATGTACGCTCATAACGCGCGCGTGAGCGCGCCAGGGAGATGTTATTATTTCGAGAGCCGACGAGCAAAAGGGGTTGCGGATGTATAAGCATAAACAAGGCAACGCAAAAAACAACAACAATAAGAATAACAACTTTGGCGGGGCTGCGGCGCTGCTGCAAAAGACTGGAAATGAAACCAAACGAAACGCAACCCAAAAGAAAAGAGAATTAGTGGTGAAAACGTCTTAGGGAACGAACGACACGATCTGATAACAAAACAGTTTTGTAAATAAATCGTTCCCCGGAGAAATCTAAAATTCTATAGAGTGTTTCACGACGCGAACCCCCAAAATTGTTTATTAGTCCTTTGTATAAATAAACAATCAGTGTGCCACGTGGCAGATGCGTTTTATGGTGTTTAATAATGTCCAGCTTCGATTAGAGAAAAGTGCTGGTAACATTTGCTAATAATTTTGTAATATGCCGCACATATTGTGATAACAAGCGAATAAATGAAACGAATAGAACAAAAAAGATATGAAATAAGATTACACATGGCGGCGAAGATAGAGCGAGTAAATGTTATTGCATTTATGCGACGTTTTATTGCGGCCAATGAGCGGGAGGCGGCGCTGGATTACTCATAGTTGTTCAACGCGCGCCTGGTTACTATTCGGCGGCGGTAGCGGCAGCAGCGACGGCGTATGTTGATGGCGGCAGGAAGGAAAACAGCGTCGGCGATCATATTACAGTGCAATGAATATTTATTACGCGAAGAGAGTCTTGAAACTTCGCCACCGCCAAAGGACAAAAAGGCCAAAATGGAGCTAAAGTTGTACGTGCACGTGCACTCGAAACTTATGCGTTTTTATTATGAATTATTGCCTAAGAAAGCAACTAACTTTGCCGCACACTTTTTTCTATATATTTAGCAATATATTTTGCTTTATAATATTATCAAGTTTACCGCACTTTTCCAGAAGGCGTATTGCGCCCCTCGTTTTATTATGCAGCATAATCAAAAAGATCAACGCATAGGCAAATAACCGAAACGGCGATGAGGATGAGGACGACGAAGTAAGAGTGGCGCTTTTTCCGCCCTTCGAACATATTTCCCAAGTGGTCTTTTTGTCGGCGCAGTCAGCGCCCTCGTCCTCTTCTTGTGCAGCGCGTGTGCAAGGCACTCTTGCGGTATGCATGTAATAAATCCGGTAATGATAGATGCAGGAGCGTGACGCGCACCGGCGTGAATGCGACGCGCAGTGGGGTGGCAGCAGGCGTGCGCTTGATGATGGCAATGATGATGCCCTGCCGCCGCCGAGTGCCCGTTTTCTGGTGGCGGTTTAACGTCACGGAACGCTGCCGCCATGACGTTGACGTTACACGTTGGATGCCTAATAGACGCTAGGATCATCACGCGCTTCGCAAAACACACGCGCGCGCTCTTCTTTCATCTGCATTTATTCATTCCGTACGCCGCCTCCGCGTGCGGTGAACTAGCTCGTTAGGTAGATTTTTATGCGAGCGTCTCCGACGGTAACGAGGTCGTGAATGAAGGCATCGACAATTCAAGAAGGACCCTTTCAGCTTAATTCAAGCGCAACATTTTCCTGAAGGACATTTTATCCTTTACTGAGCCACTAAATATTAAATTTAATCGTCAGAGAGCAATCTCAAAAATTACTTGCTCAAAAAAAATATTGCCTACTTTAATCTCTCGAGATAAGCCGTAAAACTTATCTCGGAGCGCCGCCGCACGTACCACTAATAATAATAATAAATAAACCGCGGGAACGACGATGATAATTTTTATGTTCATTGTTTCACGTGCAATAAAATCTTAATTTTATTAAAGGCACGTCTCGCGCGCACGCAGACACCTTGGAAATATTTTGAGTAGTAGGCGGAATGAAAATGAAAACGAAAACGTTCAAGTGACGCTCACGCTCGCGCTTAACAGAGTTGTAACAAAACTACAAACAACAAACTTTTAATATTTCCCCAACGACTAATTTGGCAACTCTCGCGCGCCCTCAAGGCATTCGGTCCTCCCTTCGTACGTGAGTTGTTTGCTTCGAGCGCGTGTCTATCTCTGCCGCCTAATCTAAATGATCTCTTCTTTTCGGCAAAGTGCTGCTGCTGGTGCTACGGCGGACTGACACTCTACCATCACTTTTAGCGCACGAGAGAAGCTCTGCGGGAATCAGTGCAAAAGCAATACAACAAATGCGCACGTTGTTTGCCAACTTTACATGTGCACCAAGTCTCTAAGTACAAAGTCACTTTCTTTTACTACCTTCTCAACCCTCCTATCTCAAAGCTGACTTTATATTCTGAATATTCTCGAAGGTAAAAACTTATCTAGTCGCTCTACTCGCATTTTTTCCACGCGGAATACAGTATGCAATTAAAAAAGTCAAACAAAGAACCGGCAATGGCATGACAGGTGGTTAGTTTCCCAAAAAAAGTGAGGGAATGAAAAATAAGATGGAAAAAATGTATTCAGCATGATGGAGTCTGGAGAGACACGCCGCGCCAGCTTGCAAGCGCGCTTCATATTACAATAATACCATTTACATTCAGCCGCCGACGTTGCCGCCACCACCGCAGCAGCAGCAGCAGCAGTAGCAGTGCAAACGAGCACCGCCATCATAGCTGGAATGCAGTACGAAAGAAGACAAATATTTGTATAATGGAGTAGTTTTGAGCAAACGACTGCGGGGTTCGTTCGTGGGGGTGCTGCGCGTATTCGCGATGAAGTCGAAGAATTATCATAATGAAGGATTTCGGTTTGTTTTATTTACACGCCGAATGAACCCGCAACGAGCGCGAGTGCATTTGTGTAATTAGCTTTCGCACATTTGGCGTATTTTTGCATTTTCGCGCACGATTTGCCGCCGCCTCGCTGGTGTGTGCTTTGTATTAATATTATGTGCAAGTGCTTGCGTGCGCGCGAAGACGAGAAAGGTCCACCAAAAGCATTCGCCTTTATTGTTATGTCCCTTTCTTTCATTTCTTTTTCAAATGGCTTTTCCTTTCCTCCTGCCACAATAGCCATTGTACCGGCTCTTGAAATTGAAAACGTCGGCAAGCACCTTGATTATTCGCAATGTAAAGACGTAAAAGTCGAACATAATCTTGAAATTGCTAATGAGAAACACGTTAATTCTACTTGCGACTGCAGTCTGTGTATGGAATTCTCGTTTTCTTTTAATATTTAAAAGTCCCAATGACAATTGCAAATTATCTCGTAAAAAATTAATGTCTTATTGCGAATTGGAATGGCCCTCAGTGGAGCACACAGTATTATTATATCATTTCGGGGTCTGAATGAAGATTGGGTTGTGAAAGTGAAAATCACAGTCGTGCATAAAAAGAGCAATTTGATCCTTCCCTTAATGGGGGGTATGTGTGTGCGCACACGCGCGTACTGAAACTGAAAGGTGCGCATACGCAATTTCATTAATGGCGTACCGCATTGCCGCCACACGCACAAATTGAAAATGATATTACCAAAGTCATAATGGGATGCCATTAAGTCGTAAGAATATGACCCATATTTCAAGGATGCACAAGATGGAAGATGCCAATCATACGCATGCGAAAATCACGCTTAGATTATTACTACGACGAGCAGCAGCTTTATAACAAACAACCCTAGCATTCTGCTTTTGCGGCGACTGCGCTTTGCTGCCGTCATGCACTTAATAGAAGTTTATAGCAATTCCGCGAACGCGCACTACCCGTACGGTTAGTGAAGATGAATTGAGGGGACGTATTAACTTACTCTTGATGGCTTCAAGGTAACCCTCCAACCAACCGCCTCCACTGCCGCCTACGCACGTCGCCGCGATGATGTGTTGTACTATTCCTCAACTCAATGTCGTTGTTGCGTACCAGTTTACGTCGACAGCGAAATATTATCATTAACTAGATAGAGAATGTTTCCATCTTTCTTTAACTTTAATCATAAATTACCGTCGTTCCACTTTCTAACCCCTTAATATAAAAAACTATAATATCTCCCCAATAAAAAACATTGAAATTTGAATATTTCTTGTACTCAAATACTTTTGAAACACTCGTTGTATGAGTGAATGTATCAAGATAAATCTCTTAGTTTTTCCTGAAACGTGAACGAATCCTGCAACGCAAGAACAGATTTACCCCACTCCCAAGTAGGAGGATGCTGATGGTTGCATCAGCCGCATCGTTCCGCGGACAAGTTTTATTAAAATACATTCGCCTAGTCCTTCTTCTCTACGCAAAACCCTCAAGTTTCCCCAATCCGGCAGCGCGCAAGCTATGCAAAAAAGAGTGTCCTTAGTTCCGTAATATACTTTTGATCCTGAAATATGCATGCAGGCGCAAGAACGCCGATCATCATCAATGCCATCACGAATCACGACCCAAACGCCGGCAAAGAAGTTTCGCATTTTATTCGAACGCGATGCGCGCGACTTATTGATTAGGCGAGTGTGTTTTTGTCGGTGTGCAATATGTGTGAGCACCGGAAGCCGACGCGGAAATGCGCGCTCAAAGGATTTCGTTCGTTCGTTTGTCTCCGCGCTGGAACCTTCTCCACTATCAGTTCCTTTCCGGCATCACCTTACGAGAGGATTTGCACAAATCATAGAGCAGCGTCTCAAACTATAAATCGTAAGACAATCAAAACGATTTCCATTTCCGTATTTCCTCCTGAAGCTATCAAAAATAACACTTGTAATTTCGGTGATTGAAAACTACCATTAACCATTTAATGATTTTCTGGTATCTTGCAAAAAAGCACGGAATTTCTTAAAGGGTTTGCGTTATACGCCGCCTGAATTTCCACATTTTGCCGAATGGTTTTCCGTTGGCCCGAGCACGATTGAGCAGACATGCGAGTTTCATCCACGTAATGTTCAAAGTTTAAAGCGTGAGGTTCGGACTGAACAAATTGGTATATCTGTCTGCATTACGAGGTATGTGCGCCCTCTTTTCCAGCATAACGTACGCGCCGCCACATTGCTAAAATATTGTGTAATTCGGTAAAATACATTGCTCCTGCCGCTTGGAGGTACACGCGCCGCACAGTAATAATAAAAGGAAACGATGATGCGATGCGCCCGCGGAATATTTCTATTTCGTTAACTAATAATAACGTTGTAACTTTTATACTATTCGTACTATGCTGCTCCGCTTCCTTTACAAATATAAATTTTCATTTGCGCATGGATTTTTGCATGGCTTTAACAAGTTTCCGCTCTTTTTCTTTTACGAGTCTGCAGACCGCTGCGCTGTAGCGCTAGAAAAATAATGAACAAACATGAGCACATCGCGACATGTAGCTCCGGAAAACTTATGACGGAAATAGTAGAAACGCGCAAGTGTGCAATTCAGCGTAAATGCACATCAAGAACGACGAGTGTCGTGCGGTGCGTTGACAATTAAGACGACATTAGCGAGTCTTGCAGGCAGCACACGTTCATCGCACTTCTGCTGCGAATGCATTAGGACAAATTAAGTGGTGGCATTAACGCAACGACGACAACGACGACAGCAACGATTATGTTCAAACGTTGATTACAAACATCAGTTTCGCTGCTGTCGTGCGCACATTTCAAATGTTTTACGATATCATCTTTCGCGATATGCGCTATGAATGTCAGACGTGCTGCTAATTTATTAGAGGAAGGTAGCTAGCGAGCTGCCAGCTATTGCAAAAACTTTGTGCTACAATGCGCATTTAAACATGTTTTAAATGTACGGTAATGTGATGAGAATTGCGTTGTTTTACGATTGAATAAAAGACGCACATTCAAAATGAGCTAATTATCCGCGTAATCGTGATCGCGCGCTATTTTTAGCGAACTAATAAACCTGACTGTTAAAACCAGCGAACGAACGCGTTTATATTCAATTGCGCGCGATGAGCAAGCAATTCGCTCGTTATTATGAATAATAAAAGTTCAGGAGCGTTATTAAAGCGCACGCGTACGCGGAATGTCTAATGGCAGGGTGTTAAACACTTCGTCTTCGAGTAGGCTCAGTAGCTGTGAAGAAAATGGATGAATGACTAACCAGCAGTGGGCATTAAGCAGGCGAAAGGCGTAAAAATCGAGTTGTGCGCTTGTTTGGCAAGCAATAAAAGAGACGCAACGTACACTACGTTCATGTCCTGCGAATTGGCTCATCAACGACACTTTTATTGGCAACTATTTAATCGAGCCAACGCGAACGTAAATAATGGCGGCCGTTTGTGCGCTAAATTTAATTTAAATATTTGCGCGAATTTACACGAAAAAATCGTTTAGGCGGCTGAAATCGTCGGAAGCGGCAAATTCCTATAATTATTTCAATAGCCGCCGTCGGTAACCTTTTTTGGGACAGACGATGGCAAAGACACGTCCCGCATACAAATCGCAGTTTATTCGCGCGTGCGCTCCTTGTTTGAGGTCTCGTCGCGAGCAAATACGCATTGAAAATTTACCAAACAAGGCTTGTCCCTCGTGTGTTTGGCACGTTTCTCTTCGCAAACAGATTAAAATCTCTTTACGCGGCGGGCGAAGCGAAGAGTCTCGCAGTTTTATTACGTTTTTCAACTATTAACACTGTCGACGTTCGACGTATGCGCGGCATTCGGATTATTGCGAAACTTCCAAAGACGAATACCGCAGGATTCAAGGTGACCGCATCCGGCCACCCCCCGGCCCCATGCCGCGCGAGCAATGCATGCGTGCAAATTCCGAATGTACGAATATGCGACCGCGCGCGCGCGCGCCAGCCTTAACCGCCTCCGGCCGCTGAAACCTATTACTGTCCATTAATGTTTGTTAACTAAGTTTGTATCCCTTAACGCAGCCAAGCCGCGCCACCGTCAACGCGCCCAACTTAAATCTCCTACACGTGTCCCATTGATCAACGTGGCTGGCGGCAACAACTTTAACGTTTCCTCCCTCTCCCCGCTAACGCAATCAAACTCGTCCGCAACTAAATCAAATTTGCAAATTATACGAATCTATCTCGAAATTATCGCAATTTCCGGCATTGCATAAACAGCAATTGAAAAACAATCCGCAACAAAGTGTTTGAAGGATAATAAATAGCTCGATGAGAAACTTGGAAATTTACATGCAACGTAACGTGCAGGCATGCAGCCCAACGCAACGTCCGGATGCGGAAATTGCAACGGCTACACCTGATTTGTATTCGAAGCATTAGCGCACCACCGCGCACCCGAGGTTGTAAAATATAACTTTAAATTGGCAATGAAGAGCGTCGAGCAGCTAGCAATAAGCCGGAACTCGCCTGCCACGCGCATCAGCACGAAACGTAACGAAACGTGAACGCCGCGAAGAAGTATCTACTGCCACTGCCAAAGAGGGAAGCGAAGAGAAGACGTGGAAAAAACGAGAAAACTAGTACGTCGACTGCGACTTGCTGAGGGCTTCGTGAAGAGAAATTGTTATCTAGCTCACGTCGGACGGTTACATGTTAAATTGGTATTCTTAATGAAAATCGATCGGAGCATTATATTGAAACCTTCGCCGCGTAACACAATCACCAGTCATGCAACAACAAGACTTGCAACTCATTCGTGTGCACTGCACACTGTCTTATAGTACCGGGGGTGGGTTTCGATGCACGAATCGACGTTTTACACTCATCCGATTACTGTGCGAAAAGCACAAGGGCACGTGCGTACGCGTCTATCGTTAAATGAAGAATTAGAAAAGTCAATTAAAAGTTTACTTTTGTTTTGCGCACGCGATACTGGAGGTTGAACGTGTAACTTTGAGATGTCAAAGTCAGGTAAATTTCGCGAAATGTCGAGGCGAAAATGAATGAGATGTGTGATTGAATAGTTGCTGCTCGGGCAGCATACAAATGCCGTCGGCGTTGTCGGCGCCGGCAATTTGTATTGTTTTGACGCCGCCGACGTGCATTATCGTGAACGCGGGCGCGCGCCGTCGCCGTCATGGAGGCGGCTTTAATTTCGACCGCCGTTTTGTCAACGTCTGCCTGCGTCTGCCTATTCGAATGTCTTCAGTCGCGCGCCGCCGTCAAGGCAATAAGAAAGAGCGCACCCCCGCTGTCGTCTCGACTTCCATTTCACCCCTTATTCGCGTCGTCGACCCATTTTGACAAGCGGCGCGAGCGCAAATGACAAAAGACATACTTGAAAACTTTATTGCGAATTCATCTCCGAATTATTTTTCATTAATTCTTGATGAAATTGTGATATTCATCAAGAGCGACGCACCGAACTTGCAATTTTCCGCGTAATCCGCATAAAGGGGGGGCCTACCAACCTTGTATCAATTGTTGTTCTAATCCTCCCTCGAAATGGAAAACATCACCTCATTGGAAGGCACTGAAACAAAGCGAAAAATTAGAAAAATAAATATGGCAACAACGTTTATCGGATGACTGTAAATAAGCTGCATTGTTTGAATTGCCACATGCATATTAAGGATACGAACGTTCCACCAAAACGTCAACTAATTGTTGTTACATTTATTAGTATTAGGTCATGCAAATAGATGCATGTTGCATGTTGCATGCTGCACGCGTTGTAATATATTACATTTTCGTCGACAGCAGCAGCGACGGCGGCAGCAAGAGAGGCGTGAGGCAACGAATGAATGCAGACACGCGGAATGCATGCCACCACGTTCGTGAGATAGACACATGCAAGCAGCGATGGCGGCGCAGTGCGCAATTATACCACTGTGATATGCGGCGGATGTGCAGACAGGGGCAGCAAGTGCCACAGTTGCTGCCGCCATACGGCCAGATATTATGTAAAAGCATCCACTCAAGAGATACCACTATGCGAGCAATGTTAATTAATTTCATTCGCCAACTTGTTTGCTATTTTGTGAACTTATTGTTGTGTTACTGCTGTTGTTATCCTGTTCGTCCTGTTGTTGTTCAACGCGCGTCGAAAGTTCGTATGCATAAATAATCGCATTGCCGATAAAACTAATGAAGAACATTGAAAATATTGTTTCTCGTTTCTGGATAACGCAAGTTATTTATTTGATGCTGTTTTGCGCATCCAGTCAAGATGTATTCGCTTTTTCGTCATAAATCCTCCACGCCGGAATAAATTGGCGTTTATATCTAAAATGAATCTTTACTTTCTTAACCCGAAATCTCAAAGAAGTTGCGGATAAAATTTCCCTTGCTTTTTCACCGTCGTAGACGTCATCGCTTGCTGATTTTTTCCTTCCCCTTGTCGGTGAATACACGTTAAACTAAAAACCCACGAAAATGTTGCAAAACCCAGCAGCGCAAAAAAATTGACTTTCACTCGAATCAAAACTATCTCAATCTCCAACTTTCTCCCGCCCATTTCAAATGATTTAAATACTTTCTGGAAATTTTCCGACGCTTTTTTTAATTTGCAAACGCCTTATATAAAACGGCTCAGTCAATACAGATAAAAAAGTTTGGCCGGATAAAATTTATATTCGCTGATGCCGAATGAATTTCATTATGTTTCATTTCACGGACCGCAATGCTCACTGAGTCCGGGATGCTGTTAAGGAATACGAAAACAAAAAATCCTTGTTGAATCGGACCGGAATAACAATACAAGCCAAAGCCGGCGCAGCATTCGCACAGCCAGTTATCGCATTCTGCTTTATTTTTTTTTGCTGCTGTATGTTTTTCGTCTGCGCCTCATTCGATGGCATTATGGCGTTAACCTTTCAATCCTGTCATTTGCCAAAGACATTAATCAATTTTTGGTTGGCGGTCAGCATACGGCTGAAATATTCAGTGCGAGCCGACTTTGAAATAGACATAGCCGCTAATCCATCAGGGAGTCAACTTTTAACTGCGCTTTTTAGCCCCGAAATAAACTTTGCAAGTTTATCGCATGCACGATTTAATTGCTCCGAATGCAAATGCAACCGCTGGAATATTGAAGATATTCGTCTTGGCGGTGGTGCTAGGAGCAAGTTGGCAAAGAGTTTTGATCCCTGCTGTTTGCGATAATGCACAACTGCTGGCGAGTGTCGAGTGCTGGTGTTCATCGCGCTCCGAGTTGTAATTTGGTTAGTTTGTAGTCGACATCCCAAAGGCGAAATCATTCGGGCTGATGCACCACCACCCGCAGCAGCAGCAGTAGCAGCAGGATGATGCATTTCCACTTGCCATCATCTCAAACATTTCGTGCAACTAACTAACCCGCATTCTCTTCACGCCAAGACTTGGCAAAGTGAGCGTTTTCCGCTCTTTTGGGATTTGACGCTTGCTTCTCATTCGTTTCCCCGCGTCTCTCAAAGAAATTGTGGCATTTTCTTCATTTCGACTTTAGAATCATTGTAATTATTCCGGGGAGCGAATGTGACATTTTAATTAAGATTTATGATAAGCCGCTGAAGGCTGGTGGTGTGGCGATGAAACGCTGAAAAAGTCGACTTTGATGCCGCCTCGTAAAACGAAAAGGCGAAATCATTTTCCGAACTTTTAAACTACTAGAAAGCCAAGCCGAGCAAGAGTTCGTCGGCAACCAGTGTGCGTTGTGTTGCGCGCATTGCACGGTGGCGGTGGCAACTTTTCGCCAAAGTTATTCGCATAATCTCGAATGCATATTTTATGACAATTTCGTTGCGCGTTCGCTTTGATGTCTGTGTCGTAAGGACACACTTTATGCACTCGCATGCGATGATAATAAATTCGGAAAAGCTTTCGCGAGTTTAACTATTTAGCTTTATATTCAAACGACGCATCATCAGCATCAGCATCAGCAATGTGAGGGTGGCGACTAAGTTGAAAATTAATGCATCCGTTGGTGGCGTTGCTGCTCGAGGGAGTAATTCAAAGAAATAGTTTGACGTCAATACAGACGGTTTAAATCCGCCACACATTGTGTAAACAAACAAGATTATCCCGGGCCTCGGGAGCGGCGCTAAGAACGCGCTGAAAGGCGACCGCAATGGAAATTTGAGGCTTTGCGCGCTATTTGCTCGACGTCGTCGTCCTCGTCGTCGTCGCCGCCTCACTCAACTCAAATCGGAAATTGAAAACCGCAAGCGACCAGAAAGCGATTACGAGTGAACGCGCGCCATTGTTGCGCGTCGTTATTGTTGCCATTGTCGCGCCAAAGAAGCGTCATTGAATTGCGTCGCGGCGGAAATCTAATTTCGCTTCGTTAATAATAATTATTATATAAACCAACAAGACGGGACGCGGAGCAATCGCCGCAAACGAGCTGGTTTTACAAGGTAGCACAACAGGACGTGCGCGCCCGACGTTCCGGGAACTGCGGCAGCAAACTAGTACAGGACATGTTGCCCACCAGTTTGGAGGCGGGCGCAATAAGCAAGAGGACGCTCATTATTTGGTTATTATTAGAATTACTAACCGTGGCCGACCGGCTGCGCATCCAAACAAGGATTCGTTGCTCAGAATTCCACAACCGTCATCACCAAAAACAGGACTGTTAATTAAATTTCCATAAAGGAAATTTAATCACCGATCCGACCGCCAGTCTGCGGTCTTTGCTATCCAGCATATTTGCTGATCATAAGAAAATCTGTTTGTATTAAACATCAATGCAGCCATCTGCAAGCCGCTGTTCAACAGAGCCTCAACAAACATACAAATTTCAGCAGCTTAATTAATCACGAAATTCAACTTGTTTAAAAATGCAATGAATTTAAATTCAATCACGTCTCAGAGCCAACTAAATGACCATTTTGGGAACGTGCCGGACGAACACTTCCTCTGCTAGATTCCACCCGGAACACCGAATCGAATTTCGGGAGTCAATACACACACTAAATGCACTCCAGGCAAAAAAGTGTGCACGCATCGGGAACCGAGTTGTGATCGGTTCGTTCAAGCGAGCGAAAAAGCGATAGGCCCTTCATTGAAACAAAGGGACCTTATCAATGTCGATCTGAATTCGCTTTCCAGTGAATCGTCGGCGGCAAATCGTCATAATAGAAAATCGAATCATTATCAAAGTTACACACAAGCGCTCTCGCTATATTTGTGCAAGTTCGTCAAACTCGACGGTCGTTCAATTAAAACTTGCGCTGCGATTCGATCCGATTACTAAGTTAACATTAAATATCACAAAAACATGATAGGTACTTAAACACTATTTGCATATTACTGCAATGGCATTTACGCAAATTGAATTCAACATTTTTGTACATTGTATTAAGAAATCAGCGCATTCGCAGTTGGTATTTTTATGAGAGTGAATAGATGTAATAAATTTCCGCGTCACGCGACGAATCGTACAGACTTTTTTGCTGGGATAATAAAGTTTATGATATGTTCGTATGCATGTAATCAACCCGGATTATATCTTATGTAATGCGCCATTGTGAACGCCACTTTTTATAGATGGACTAAAATTGTTGTGCGAGTGTCGCGCCCGAACGCATTTTTCCTCGTTTCGCGTCGGAAAACTGCACGGAAAATATTAAACGACGCATACACTTTACGTGCCATGCTTTATCACTTCGCGCGCAGTGCTACACTTGATGGCAAGTGTTAAAAATATTATAATTCGCGTCATTCGAGCTCATCATTCGGTGATGGCGTTGTAAATCAAAAGCCAAATAAAATACTCGTCTTAAAAAGCCCATCACGAATGTTCCTTATCGCATGAAAATATAGGCACTTGAATATATTTCGCGTAGTTTTTTCATCGCGCAATAATAAAAGTTGAAGTGTTATTTGAATTATAAAAGAGTCGTCTGCCGGAAATATCCCGAGATGAAAAGTCATTCGCTGCAAAAAGCGTGGAATTAGCAATTTCTTAATTAAGTTCCATTTCAATGGAGACGGCAAAATATTCTATTCGCTATCAGCGCGGAGATCTGCGGACGCGTCGCCATTCGATGTAATGCGGTCGCGTCCGACGAGAGGCGGCTGCTGATAAAGGATAAGGGCTCGCGCGCGTACAAGCCCCCGAGCGGCTCTCGCTTGCGGTTTCTTTTGTTTGTTTGCTCAAATATGCGCAAATCCCTTTTGTACTTAAGAATTTTACATTGATAAACCTCTTTGATATCGGCCCCGCCGGCTTCATATTCATAGTTCTTTCCCGCTTTTTGCCCATTATCCTTTCACGCGGCGCGCAAAAGGATAAAACAAATTTACCCACGAGCGCCCTTCTCCATATATATTCATCCAGCCTGTCTAGGCATTTGTAATTTTAATTAAATTTCCACTCAAATATTATTCATCGCGCAATAATATTTGCCGCAGCAAACACAAGGATGGCTTTCCTTGTAAGTTGCCCTTACAATTTTCTGTATGCTTAAACTTGAACTAAGTCAACAATAAACTTAACAACCCTATGAATTCATTATTCATGATTCGTTTTCCTGACGTTTGTTTGTTAATAATATTTTGAAAATTCAATGTTATTCGTGTATTATTCGTTGCTTGTTTAATAGATATAAAAACGAAGATAATGCCGTGGGGGGTGTATAAAAATTATTACGTATTTCGAGATTTATAACAAGTAGTGAAATATGATAAACGGGATATAAAGTTCGAAAAGCTTCGTATCGAAACGAGGGGATGTTTTATCGACGCACTCATTCAAGTCCCCCCTCCTTCCCTTTGCCGCTCACCCCAGAGATCCGATTTGCCATTAGGCAATATCAGGAATAATCCTGCAAGCGCTGAGCTTCCTATTACACATTCGAGATGTTCGGATATAATTTTTTTGTGCCCTCGAAGGGTACACGACGAGATATGCTGGTCGGTCGAGTCCTTCTTGGCGTGCTCCTTGGCATGCTCCTTGTCTTATAAAATAAATAGCGCCGGAGATAGCGTCACTAGTCGAGAGCATCACGTAATTTATTCGCACGCGAAACGGATGTTTTCTTTGCTTCATTTCCACAAATTTCCTTCAAATGAGCGCGCGCACCCCCCGACCAGTTAATCAACACGTTTCATCGCACTGTGCTCCATTCATGTTTGACGAAGGCTACCACCCCCACACCGCTTCTCGCCCGTGCCCGCCTCGCGCCCTTCCGAAAACCAACAACAGCTAAGTAATTAATTTCAGATTTGTTTGCTCGCGCTGAAAATCGCAAGGCAAATGAGGCTTTAATACCACTTTGTGAGCATTTTTAAACGAAAAAATGCTGATGGTTTTATCCCTACTGCGAGCGCCATCGTTGAATGATGCTAATGGATCCTTTAATATTCCGCGCGTCAGAATCAGGATGATCTGTATTTGCGCGCGCATTATCCTTCGCTCCGTCTGTGGCTCTGTGTACATTAGCTAATTAAATCAGCCGTCGGTCAAATGATCTAATACTTTGCTGAAATCGATGGGCGGCAAACGGCACGCACCGCCGGCATTCCTGAAAGGACATTCCCCCAGCGGACGGCAAGACATATGCCGTTTCGCGTCGTCCTGTTTGACAAATCAACAGATAGCGTTCGTTGATCACGCAATGCGGCGACCGCCGGCGATACATTAATTACACGCATTAATACGTATATTAAGTGGATTAATCAAATGCAGTTGTCTGCTGCACATAGAGCGCAAAGACGCTTTGTTTCGTTGCACATCAGCCGCCTCCAACCGCATTAGTTCGAAATCACGTTAGATCCGCGTAAAATTAATTAGTGTGAATGCAAGTGTAGGTACATTTCATTGTTCCAACGTCATGTATCACGTTTAATAACTAAAATTCGAGTTAAATTCAACAAACAAATTAATTGTTCTATTTGAAACTACGTTAGCAGTAATAATATGGGACAGGAGTTGATTTGATCAATTTCAGGCTCTATATTTACTGAAAATGTTTGTTGTTTGTAATCGGTGATCTCTAAGCGCACTTAGATATTCGCGCAGCTGGTCCGCATTAGCCGTTTTCACTCCTTCAGAAACGTCTTATTATCGACGTACTTGGCACTAAAACGCGAGTGCATTATGCGCCTAGACAACGTGTCCGTCAGTCACTCAACCGATGCGGCTTCCTTGCGAATCACACGTGTGCTTCGGCTGAAAAGCGAGCACGCTTGCATCATTGTCACTTATTGACTGACAGAAGCCTTTTGCGAGGACAACTTGAATATCGCACACACGTACCCGCAGCGATGCTATTTTCTTCGCAAACCCAAGAGTCTGTGAGAACCGACACAATTTGCAACTTATTTTTATAGTGGGTCTTTCAAAATTTTGACTATTTCCAAATTCCTACTTCATCACTATTTCAATTCCAATATTCATTCTATTGTGGCAGCTGTTATATTAAGATTTAAATTCTAATCAATGTTTTGCAAGAATTTAAGGATAAATTTCGTAAACATTTTGTAGAATTTTCTTTAGACTTAAAGTGTAAGGGGAGGAAAAGCACAGAATAGCAAGATAATATGAAGCAACAAAGCCATTTATCTCTGAAGAGAGCTTTCCCGTGTAGTTGAGCTTAGCTTGGAACGCACGAACAATCGCCGCCGCCTGCGCCTTCGTTGCTGCTCCTGCCGCCGACCAACGTTGTCTTCGTGACGTATGCACGCATCAAAATTATGACTATGTTTGATGTGCATCTCGAAACTCCATCTACGTTTAGCACATGCTCGTAGTCCTTAATCGATGTACAGGTATTTCAGGATCGCATTTGCAAATTTATTATTTATGACGGCGTACACGCATGCAGCATCTAATTAAGCGCGCTGGCATGTTCTCTCGCAAGACGGAGGCGGCTAGAGTAGTGCCTTGTTATACTAATTACCCTACTGTAATACACTCGGGGATTGTTAATGAAAATATGCTTGATGCTTATTATCCTTGACAAAAAATATCCGCCTCTATTTTCATCAAAGTATTTGAAGAAATATATAAACTAATAGCTTTAAAGTGAGTGATAAATAAAGTTTAAATTTTAAACCGTTTTCAATTCACTCAGTGTATCAAGAAGTTAAAGGGTTGTTATATATTATCTCACAACTCTATCAATAGCATAAGGCAACGTGGAGGCTGCCGCACGCGCCGTTAAAATCGCGATTTTACGAGCGTTCAAAAAGTGAAAATTTGTCGATCCCCAAGCTGCCGCAATAAATATAAGAAAAACATTTTCCAATTAATAATAACTCAGTTCGTAATGGCCATTTGCGCGCTCACGCAGTTTAATAGCATCGTGCAAATTACCCGAATAAATAATTCACATCGCCAAAATGCGAATTGTGCTCTCGAGTAAAAATGCCGGCCGCGAAACGCGCAATCAATATTTACTTATTTGTTGATGTAACAATTGCGCGTTGAATGGCAATTTTCCGAAACGCTATGTCAAAGCAAATTGAACAAGTGCGTCGGCGGGTCGGTCGTTGATATTAATTAGTGAAAGCGCGTCGATTTCATCATTCACACACACACACGACGAGTGCTAGCTGCCTGCAACTCCAGCGAGAGAGCCGCCGCGCCGCATCATATCATCAGAAGCCAAACGCGACGGCAGAATGCAAGAAGCGTAGTAGTGCATGCGACGTGCACATGAAATCTAATTGCGTCCCGGCAATCAGCAGAGACGTCGGCGCTAATTACCATTGATATTACAACATATTACATGCCCATCGTCGTCATCAAACGCCTATGATGAGGCTGATGCTCGTGTACGTTCCGCGAACAACTCCCATCACCCGACTTCCTGCTCGTGTGTTCGACGCTCTTTGTGCGCAGCTTTGTCATCGCGTTTGCAAGTCATGAAGCACAAAATTTCAGATTTGTATGCTTATGCGTTCAATTATAATCATGTAGGAATTCAATTTCCGATCAAATAATTAAAAACCTTTTTTGTCCGCCCGCAAAATATTTCAGTCAAACACAATAAACACGTATATTGCATGAATGAATTTGCGCGCTAGCAAAAACACAGAGGAAAAAGAACGTGTCGTAAAAATCACGCGTGCACTTTTCGCTTTTTGCACTCAACTCTCTCTTCAAGTTGATGGTGATGGCAGCTCTACTAACGCTACCACCGTTGCCGCCACAATCGCGCGCGAGTTTGTGGCAAAAGCCGGGCATGCAATAGTGAAATGAAGTTTTATGCAAATGGCAGATGCAGAGATATGACTGCTGCTGTTACTGCTGCTGTGTGACGAAATGACGGGGCAATTTGAATATGTATATGAGTTTGAATTTTGACATTTCCATACACAATATTATAAAACACGCATGCAAAAAGAGAACGTACAGAACATGTAAGAAATCACCGGTTATAAAATTCTACTTGAAGTTTTGCAATATTTTTTCACGTGCATAGCTAAGTTATAATTTTGCGCTCTTCAATTTCGAATACACTCTGTATCATTACAAGATTATCTTTATGACAAGTTATTTTATTAGTACGCATCTTGTTAGCAAGTAAGCGAGACAAAGATCGGCCATAAAAGAACAACGCGCCGAGTACAAAAAGCAGACGACTGACTGCTGATAGAAAACGAAGAAGAAATGTCGATACCGCTACTGTTGTTCAATGTTGCAAATTTGCAACAACACCCTACACGTTCTTCCGTTCTCGCCTAACGACGTTGAAAAAGGTTGACGCGAGCGCGCAATCTGCGCATGTGATAACAAGTGCCGAGCCCAAGCGACGAACGCATAACATAAATATCAGCGAGGAAAATTGTGCATTTAGTACGCTTTAATGTTGCAGCGCGCTCGTTGTCGATGTCCTCATCACGGCAGCGAGCGCTTAAATAATGCATCAGATTCGCGCGCGCATTTACCGCGGAGGCGGCGTGTTGCTTAAATGTTCCTTCGGCACGGCAATGCACTGTCGTAAAACGCCTTTGGAAATACGTAGAAAATCATTCAATGGAATGCATGACGCCATCTACTTCATGGGTGTGTTTCAGACTTAACTCTGCATAAATATTTTCAATTTTTAAATCTATCAATGATCATAACCACAGCTAATCCAAACTTTACTCGTTTCCATTCATGAATATTAACTAGCCAAGTGGAAATTACCACTTCATTGTGAATTTTGACTAATTGTGTTTTTTTGCGAAGATAAAAAAGTTGTCTTGAGAATTAATTCGCTTCCTTTCTTAAGAAGCACTGCTCGTAAACTAAGTCGTCGATTAAAGCTTGCTGCTCCGGTTAAAGACACAATGAATGAATTGTGAATCTGCATATGCTCGGCGAGGAGAGTATCCTTTATCCTGCCAGTCATTCGCATCTACAGGTGTCACGTTTTTGAGGGCCTCCTCGCGCATTGCTCAGTCAGTCACTCAGGTGTCTGGCACGCAGCGCAACAATAAAAAAAGAGCCGGTCGTAAAAAGCGCGGACACTTGAAACGTAGACAAGCGCTGTGTGCGCTGGCTCGTTTTATGCATTCAATGAGCGCAACAACAAAAAAAGGACGACGCGGCGCGGCGTCGAAATGGAAAGGCCGCGCGCCGCGTCCCATTATGCGCGATTAAACAATGCGATCGAAAAAAGCGCGGCGCGCAATTTTTCCCTCGCGTTTGACGTGAAGTTATTTTCCATTCATGTCGTCGCCGCCACTCTCTCTAGCCCAGTGCGGTGCGCGCGTTCGCCATTCATGCATCATAGTTGCGCATTGCAGCGCGAATGCACATTGAAACTGAAACTCTGTCGAGTCTGTCGTCGTTTTGACTTCAAAATTGGAAAGATAATGTGCTCGCAGAGAAGCAATTTATTTCGATTGCAAATTGTCTTTTGTCTCCGCGCGCGCGCGAGGAGCAAAATATTTCCCACTTTTTACGGCGTGCGATTATCTCGCGTGCGGTGTGCTCTTACGTGATATTAGCTCTCGATTCAATTTCCTGCCAGCGAGTTCGCGATCTTATCCCCGTCGCAACGGCCGCCGCCATTGCTGCCTTCACTGCCTCCCAAAGTACGCGCGCAATGGCTTTACTATTATTACGCTGCATTATTATAAAATAAAACGAGTCGCTGAAACGTCCACTTTACTGAGTATCTTTATAGTCCTCTTGCGGTTTTTGAGGTTTTCATTCTCTTGATCGAACGATAAAATCTACTCGTTCTGTGTGTACGCATTCAACATTTTATTTTGTTTGCAACTGTATCAATATTGACTTATTGACATACGCCAAGGAAAACATCAAGTACACAAAGTTAAAACGGTGCAAATATTTGATGCGCTCTAATGCAATAATTATTTTTGAGACACATTTAACAGATAGAAACCGCACAGATTTCGCCTGTCGGAATAATTTAAATTGTTCGGTTTTCAAACTATGTGACTTGGCATCAACTCAAATCCCAGTGCGCCTCTCCGTGGGGAACTTACAGTGTTTTATCGCACAAACAGTTTTCCGCTTTTATTATGTCGCGACCGTAGCCGACGAGTCAATGTTTTTGTCATTATAACCCACTTGTTAAACTAGTCCAAAGTGTTGCGTGTATATGCACTATGCGCACAAAACCATTGTGAAGAAGCGCAAACCGCCATCCGTATTTTGATGAAACTTTATGATAACTTTGCCAAGCGCAGACTAAAATGATTCGCAGCCAGCCGCGCGCTCACTCCAGGAAGAAATGTATGTATGCCCGCTATAGTTGGCGTATAATAATAGAGCATAGATAAACTTTATCAGTCGGAGCCAAGTTATTGTTTTCCGTTTAGTTTGCAATTGCATTTCGTCCGCGAGCAAAGCAAAAACATTAAATCCCCCCCCGAAAGCCTACACAATTACAGCCGAATTCATTTCGCAAAAGATGACACACTTTACTTCCGGTTAAAGACACCGAGAATTAACCCATTCGCGCGCACAAAAAATGAGAAATATGTCTATCATAATAAATCAGCAATCTGCACGTCCGGAAATTATGGATGTTGTTATGACAACGATAAAATGAACCGACTGTTTCTTGTTCTAAATCCAACCCTCTATGGTTATGCTTGATTGCGCACCGGAAGCGAGGAAACACGGAATTGTATAAAGGGTTTTCGCACGCTGCACCTTTATATGCGAGCAATAAAACCGCAGCCTGATTGTGGCATCCTCAATAATTCGCCAAACGCTCCCGAAAATCGCAATCGCATGCCTTTGTGCGTTGACTTGAGAAAAATTAATTTTCCTCAAATGCACATTCCGGTCTCGAATGCGCACGTCCGAGATAATAATGAGCTGATTCTTTCCGGCTGCGTCATTAGTGTGCCAGCTCCCTCCCGCGTGCGCCTGACTGTTTATCAGCAGAGGGCTTAGTCGGAAATGTCCGGAATAGAGAGTGCAAAAAATTTGCTGGATCATCCAGGAAGTCAATGCTTTTCTAATCCCAATAACCGCATGCACTAATTCCCCAAGTCGTGTCGTCCCCAAATTCCCCCGAATCTAGTGACGTCTGCATTTATCTCCCAAGTCTTAACCGCCTAACCGCCGACGCAAATGATGTCAATATTTTCGACATCTCAATCGCAATCCCGCGCCGCCACCCTGACAAGAGGGGATCAAACGTCACTTTTCGAATTGGCACCTGTTCGCGGTAATCCCTGCAGAAAATATCATCTTGTCCGACAACGTGAGATGATCGTTCTTCCTCCATTATTCCTAATTCATCTTGGTTCAACTTCCGCCTAATCAGCAGGCGCGAAGTAAACAAAAGCGCCATAAGCTAGACGAAAATGACGCATTGTCAAACAATAATAACGCGATAACATTCTACGTGGTGAAACAATGGCGCATTCCGATAAGTCACCGAGTAATGCAGACTGTACAAGCAGCTTAAGCACATTGCCCGTTTCTAATGGCCATGTGTCGAATCGATGCGAAAACCGACAACAGAAATGCACCCTGTATTCGCGTTGTACGCTCGTCGCGAGGTGAGTGCGCGCGCTAATGTAATTACTTTCGCGCACACCAAGTGAATAAATAATGCATACTGAAAGCAATATCACGCCACATTAAGATAAGCCGAATGACACACTTAGTTCCTCGTAAAATTCTTAATGAAATATCAGCACGCAATCGCGAGACCACCGGTCAGAAGCACAACATTGCTCCGAAGCAAGAACACACCACCGAAAGCAAACATTGCATGTGCAGCTACTATCTCCATCTCTCTGATATTATTAGCACGCGAACCGCGAATAAAATCCATCAACAAATTAGAGATTGCTTTAATCAATTGGTATTGAGTTACACCCTAATATTCTCCGGATTAAAAATATCTACGTAGGTAGCTATCTAATTCGAAAAAGATAAAAAAAATTAATTTCCATTGAGAATAGGAAGCAATCAAAGAGCATGCAAGTTTTCCAAGTTTAGACGGGCGCGCGCGCACGGTTGTAGTTGGACGCGAATTAATCACACAAGAAGTAAGTCCATGGTGCGGTGCGGTGGCGGCAGTCGTGGGGCATTTGTAAGTTGGGCCAATTGTGCTACTCGTGCTTTGGAAATTCAGACAAGACAGGTAACTGGCTCGCTGTTCGCCGGCTCGGAAATCAGTGAAAAGTTCAGCGAGCCGAATGGCGAAGGCTCATTATTCACGTAACAAATTAAAGCAGTTAGAAAGCGGCAGGCCCGTGATAAATAAACCAGAGACTCTCGAACGCGTTCGTTACGCGCGAGCAGGCTGATAGCAGCCGAAGATTTCGATTGCTACTCTTCATTCAACTTGCCTTCGTTCTCCTCCGCCTCCTCCTTCTTCGCTACTTCCAAGGAAACGAGCGAAAAATTGCTCGTTTTGCACATCCCATACCATCCCATTGCCCCCTTTATGTTTATCTCCCCGATCTTCGTACGCGATTAATCATTTTGTTTAACATTAATTGCTCGGGACGTTTATTGTCTATTTCCGGAATATTCGTACACAACAGCACTTTGGATATTTTAACAACTAATTAGCGCATAAGACGAAAATGAATTTGTGCTGTTGTTATTGTTCTTGTGCATTTATAATTATTCCTCCCTCAAGGCATAACTTTGCAAAGGCCGGAAGTCGATCGTATCGGCAAGAGTGGGGCGAACCGGAAGCAAAGTGCAGTTTAATTGGTAGCCGCATTTTTGTTAGTGGCACGATGCGATGCGGGGCGACGCGACGCGAACACCGAAAAGGAAATGTCAAACAAGACGGTTTCCAAAGCATGGTAGCAAGCGAGAGCAAACGTATGAATATTAATGGCACCCGTGAGAATGTTGCGCGAGCGCATTATAGGATTATTTAGTGATCAACGCCCCGTTACGAGGCGCCGAATAAACTTGCCACAATTTGAATTTAAAATGGAACATCAAACCGTCGAATTCCGTCGAATGCCTGCTGGGAGTTTAACCCTCGCGCGTTCAATAGAATTTGTTATAAGTTTGCACGACATGCGCGCGCACACAACGAGAGACAATAATTTAGCGTTGGCGGCAACGACGGTGGCGGTAGCGGCGCAATTAATTTCGCCTGTTCTTCGCGCGTCGAATAGATTGCTCTTTAATAGAGATTACTCATAATACGCAAAGCCGCGATAAGTGCTCTGAAGCGAGCACACACATTGCGCGTCATAACCACTTCAATTTCACAATATTGAAAATTTAATTACTTACGGTGCACGACTTGACTCTTCGCATTTCGGCGAAGACGAATGCGATAACTGTCTTCGCATTCATTTCACCGCCGCGCCGACTGCCAAGCAACGCAAACAGCAATTTTGCATGTTTTTTGTGCGTCTGTCTGGCAACTCCTGAACAAATATGACGACGACGCCAAAACAATTACAAGAAATTAATCGAATTGCAGACAATGCGCGCAATTATTAACTTGTTATTTGCGCAGGGGGTGAAATAATTACAAACCGCATGGGAGATTCGCCGAACGCGAACAACTATACCATAGCCGTGTTACAAGCTTATATCACTCAAACCAGCCGTGCAATTAATTATAACTTCTAACAGCTATTAACTGCATCGAAACTCAATTTAATGAGGATGGCATTTGACGTCATCCACGAACAACTTTTACTTTGTTTTGTTTGGTTTTTTTTATTAAAACTGACGCTGCAGTTTTCCCAAAGTCATTTATATCAAAGCGCGATAAATGTCCGTGAATTTAATCCGTTTGTGATAATCTAATAGAAAATAAAAAAGTGTTTTATGCCTGCCGAATCGGAGGGTGCCTGGATCATCAACCCTTAAACGCGGAATCGAGATGGCGCTGTGTTTATTTAAGTGCCATTTAGGCATCTGCGATGTACAAACTTAGTGATGCAAAGTCCATATTGGAAACGTCCGCAAACATCCGAAGGGGATGGCGCACGTGTCACGCGTGTGCCTTTTTTATCAGTTCATTCACACATAAATTAATTCGAGGCGCACCACATTAGCGATATTAAATATGCATGCGCAGTGCACGCCGGCCATAAATTATACTTTGTCGGATTACGGTGGCCTCCGTTATTGTTATTACTCGCCGAGCAAATACTTTGCGGTTTACACAAGATATTAATGTGGGTCGGGCTGCTTCTCACCGCGCGCGAGCGTGTGCGAAAGTGTTAAGTGCAAGTCAGTAATGTATACGTATTTAAAGCGACAGCCCGGATTGGGGTGAAGGGGTGCACTCGCGTATTTATTATTATGAATATATATGACACAATTTAAACTAATTTCGGCTGAGGCTAAGCAGACACACGCGCGAATTTACTTAATGTTTGTCATGCCTGCATAATATTCATTTCTGATTAACTTTGAATGAAAAAATATTGCTTTTTAAAAGTTCATTATGGATTAACTTATTCTGCTTGCTTGCTGCAGTTTCCTGGCTAATAAAGTCACATATGACTAGGGAACAACCGCACCCCATTGCAATTTTAAGTTAAACTAATTAAATTAACTTTTACTACCGTTTCCTTTTGGGAATAAAACTTATCTATTCGAACTATTGACGATAATGACCAATCGTAAGCATAAAAATTCCCAAGACACTTTACGTGTCTTTCAACTTCCTTAGAAGGCTAATGCACACATTGATCGGTAATAACGAAGAAAACTGCATTAAAATTGCCCTGAATAGGTCGCACTTTGGCGCATTTTTGAGCAGGAACCCACCCCGTCAACAATGCGTGTCTCTCCCTCATACGACGGCGGAGAGGGTGCTTTCAAAGAGATTTTCATTCGATCGGATCTTGGGCAACGCGTTGTCCTTGATGTTATGTGTATACTGAAGAATTTGCGCAGTTAGCGATGGTGCAGTGTTATTAAAGTGTACGCTCCTTCGTCCACGCCATTCTTTACGCGACAAAGAAGAAGGCGAACTTATTGCCCATGCATGCATTCATGGCGCGGAGCGTGAGCACATTTTGGATGGCGGCCAACATAATAATAATGCATATACATGTGTCGTTTGCGGAAGTCGCCGTTTTTTTTTCTTCTTCGTCTCCTCCTTGCCCGCTTTTTTATTGCGGCGCGCACACCACCCCCGCGCCTCATGTAAACCGACCCCATGCTTTCAGTGAGCGCACGCGTGTTTCCTAAATTGCAGGATCGAGTTTACCTTCGACGCACGTCCAAATGATAGGGTAGTATATATTATCGAGTCACGTGTCCCTGCATCCACGAAAATCCACCCAACTTTCGCTCTATTTTTTACAATTCCCTCGCTGATTCATACTTTATCGATTAATCATTTACGATTCGCAGATTGATTACGTTAACGCATTCGAGTCAATTAAGCAGCCAAGTGAAGAATAACAGAGTAAAATTGCAAAAGAGAATAAAAACTCACCCGAAAGTGGAAAGTCCATTGATGGCTGCTTGGCACTCATCCTCCCCGATGGCATGGCAAGTCTGGAAGGAAGAAAAAAATTCAAATTGAAATTAAAGTTGAATGAAACATCCAGGGAAGTCATAAATTATTCGCGGCCATCGAAAACGAAGAAAAATTGTTGTTTTTTTAAGTGCGCAAAGAAAAAGTGTTTTTATCGTTTAGCGCATATCGATGAGCCGGTGGTTGGCGGCGGTGCTAATCAGCTGCGAATGTAAAGTTCAAACTTTGACTGGTTGCTTTTGCAACTTTACTAATTTAATTACTTTTTACGATCAATCACTTCGCACCAGTCTGCTTTTTACAGCCATCAAACGACATTCAACTTTTCAACTTTTTTTTTAATATACTCACTTACTCCATAAGTCAGCTTTCTCATCAATTTCCGAAATTTTATCAACAATCTATTGAGCTGAATTTTCATATTTCCGTGCAATAAAGTTGAGAAATTTGACAAAACGCATTAGTTTAATTAGCGCAATAAGAACTTAATTAATGAAAGCACTATTATTTTGAAGTGGAACGCGCACCTTTATTAATCAGAAGTAGTAGTAATTGAAATATCAAACTTCGTCGCCATTCGTCCTTGGCCAACAAACGACGGAAAGTAAGCATCTTTGAAAGAGCGACTAATGAAACTTCCTGCCTTGCTAATTAATTGCACCGTTCATAATTCCGCTCACAACTTTTATTTCTCGATCTGCATGCCACCTGCGCGTATCCCCCCATTCGTAATTGCCATAAAACTAGTGAAATTTAACGGTCACTCCGCGAAAGGGTGGATAATGTAATGCAACACGTAATTAAGTTAGCTGAAAAATGTGACCAGGGTGAAAGTGAAAAAATATCCTTGGAGAAATTGCAATGCACCCTTCGTACGGACATCCCCTGCCGGCAGGATAATTACTTAACGTCGAGGAGGGTGCAGCAGCAGTAGCAGCAGCATACACGCGTCTGGAATGTGAAGAAATCGCCCTTAAAACGCCGAATTTCACCTTGCACACCCTCCCTCATTGCTTTTTCAACCCTTAATACCATTTCTTCGCATGTGCGCGGCGACTGCTGCTCCTTTTCGTGCCAGACGAAGCGAGCAACCGAACGGTGAACTCAAGTGAACTGAACGCGCACATCCACTTAGGCGACGTGCGCGCGCCCGTCTTCCTTTCATCATTAAATAAAACTAAAAAATATTAAAATCTACGAGGCGTGATTAATTTCCTTTCAGTGCGCGCATCACTCGCGCGCCACCCCCCACGAAAAAGTGACTCACAGCGAAGATTGGATTCGGGAAAAATGTGCCTTTAATTACATTCGTCGTCGTCTTAGCTACTACTCCTCGTATTTTTGCGCTCCTTTCTCCTCAAGGGGGAGCAAACGAAATCCAAAGGATTTGTACGGGATTTCGTTTTGTATCAATGCCAAAATGTTTAGTGCGATCAAAACACAAATTGAATACACGCACAAATTGCTCAAGATTAATGCATATTCTATGCTAATTTCAGACTCATGACTTCCTTTGCTTAATCAATTTACTCACAGACGAAAACGAAAAACTTTTCTCGAGCGGAAATTGGCGTAATTTATAATCAAATATTGTGTGGCCATGTTTGACATGTGAACGCGCGCTTCTTGTTTTTGTAACAATTTGTAAATTACAAATTTGTAATTTTCACATGCACAATAATAATTAAGATGCTGGCGGAAAATGAAAGCCGCCCACTACCAAGAAACACGGAAACGTCCTCTATCCATCACGCCGCGCGCAAGGAGAAGCGGGCCGAGCGGAAGCGACGTAATTAATAATTACTGAAGGAGTTTAATTAGCTGCGTCATAATTAATAATCTAGTTATATATACTTATTGTGCGCGCACGATACAATGCTGTGGGGCACTTGAATGTGTACATGTAATTTGTTGACTTTATTATTAATTTGATGATCGTTAGCGCTTGAAATAAAATTATAGTAACAAATAACTTACTTTCAAACTCGCCCCATTCACGAAGGTAAAACGGAATTAGCTTTGAATTAACTAATGAATATTTCATCATGAGAACATTTATATTCGATCCTGACTTTAAACGATGTCTGGAGAAAATGTTTTAAAATTTCAAAAGAATTATTATCACCCCTTTGTTGATGTAAAATAAGAGCAAGAACAATCGCCGACGCCTTAACAGCTTTTTGATGTTTGACAAACGTGCCGCGAATGGATGATATCGCGTGAATAAAGTATTTAATGCATACATCGCACACTCGTAGACAATTTCCCCCTGGAAATTAATATTTCACACGCGCTGATGGAAAATCCAAAGGAAGGAGTGCGCGCTCGCGGCGTCTCTCGCAGACATTTTCCTGCATTTTCCCAAGACTTTTTCCTACGGCCGCAGCAGCTGACGCTCATAGAAGTAAGTAATGCACACATAGAATGCGGATTGCGAATGCACGAAGCTCGCGCGCGTTCGCTGCATGCACAAGTAATGAGCGCGAGCGAGTGGTAAATTGAAGGAATGCCAAACACAAAAGGCGCACAATTTTTCAACGGCAGTGATTTTAGCGCGGATATTAAAAAATATTCAAATCCTCGCCGAGATAAATTGCGCAAACGTGAAATAAACATGAAACATGCAATTATTCAATTTCAGCGCTGCTTGCAGTAACTCACAGCTCATTAGTACTTCTCGAGATGCATTTAATTAATGCAAAAATACGCTGCGAAAAACTATGAAAAACCTGCGAGCCGGAAAAACTTGTAAAAGTTTCTTCTTCACTCAATGCACCGCTGCCGGGCGGAAATTAATAAGCAAAATTTGCAATTTTAATACGGCAGCAGCGTGCTCGATTTACATAAAAGTTCTATTAGAAAATACGCAGCCAACACCGATAAGACTCGGCGTCTTATTACTCTTCGCTTTTCCTCGTTTTGCCAGCAATAAACGCACTTTTTCTGCACTGTTTGCTAGTTTTTTTTCCCGCCGGTGCTAACTGAATTTCTGCTGAAGCAAGCATCGCGAAAAACAAACACTCTGCGCGTTGCACTCAAAGTTTCCATTCATATATGGCTCATATTGTTCGCTCGGAAAATTATCCCTCCACTTTTCCGCGCATGGAAATTAATTTCGAAAAGCACACAAGAATGCTATGGGCGAACAAAAGTGCAAAATTAGCAGAAATGCACTTTTGTCAAACGCAATGGAAAGTTAAACTAACATTCTTATCGCGACGTGAATATTTGCGCATGCAAAATCAATAAAATTAATCAAGCGCGAGGCGACAATCAATTGAACCCCGAACGCGCGTTCTCGAATTTTAATCGAACGCATCGTAACGCACTCAATATGAAGAAGGAAAACAAACAACAAAACGCAGGCACTCGTTTGCCGTTCAATGGAAAAACAAAATCGCGTTTTTATTCAGCAATGCGCCGCGCAGAAAATTGATGCATCCAAACGCAAATGAACAATGCTGCCGCCCGCCGCAAACAAGTGCATGATGTTCGAATGCGTCGAGGGAATTCTGAGTGCGAACAAAAATGTTAATTAAAGCTAACATTTGTACATTTTTAAGTAACTTTTTACCCTGTCCAATGCACGCAAAATTCTGTTATTGCGTTTACATTTTTTTACGCATAGTCACACATTTCAAAAATAGCAATCATAATTTTATTTAAATAAACATCAATCGGAAATGATTTGTTTATTATTGACCAATTTTAAATTTACTCTCCAAACATGCAACTTTTCATGATAAAATTTATTTTTTGCTACTATTTTTGCTGTATTCGAAAGTTTGTTCTGGCAAAATCAAATTTACGAATTATTCTCGTATTCTCAGCACACGCTTTTTAATTATTAAGTTTTACGTGGAAGTTTCGTGCGCATTTCTCGCGAACCCACCCCCTTGTTACTGTTCCAAGTGACTGCCGCCCCCCAGTGTTAATTCCCGCACGACGCCGGCAACTCTTCTCCCAGTTGCATTGCGCCGCCGACGAAGACGAAGTGCGGTGGCAATTCAACTCATAATCATACACAAAAACCGACCCGGCGTTCTATTATTGCGAGCGAGAGCGCGATACAAATTGTGCCCGTTTTTATCAAAGTTTTCATTTCGGAAAACTCTTCAATTATTAACTTTTCCGCGTTGCACGTTCGGCATAACGACACGTCCCACCTCCATGCGGCATTGTCAAGAGCGAAATGAAATCTTTTTCCACGCTGAACGCTTTAATTGCATCAAAACTCGGCACGTCCCGCGCACTCCTGCCGTTTGCTTGCACGTGTTTTTACGCTAAAACGTCTCGGAAAACCAACTCGTGACCGCGCTTTGTTGTCAAATTTTCCGCAAAAAGAAACCGCCAAACAGCGTCTAATTAACGCGTTTATTAAACGAAATTCAAAAGAAAATAACAACACGCTTTTTTCCGCTCTGTTTTTCTCTTCTCCTCTCGTTCATTACGCCGAGTTACGCTTTTAATATTTGCGGATATTTGATGTTTAATTAAGTTTGCGCAATTTTGTTTTCGTCGCTTAAAAAACTATTTAGGCACGTCGTTCAAAAAATGCTATTAGCGCAAGAAAAAAATAAATTAAGCAGCACGTCAAAACTGAAACGAAAATACAAAATTGCAAAGGTTTATATATACGAAGCAATAAATAATCGAGATTGTGCGTGCCCGAGCATAAATTTATTTCGCGAAGGTCCCTTTGTATCATCGTCGTGAAACACGCCGTCGAAAAACTGCCGCAGTAATTTCCAGACGTCGCGACGCCTCAAAATGATGCACGCACGCAACAAGCTCCTCTCCTTCATTCGTCCATCAATTAAATTATTTCAAGCAGCAGCTCCTCGAATACAATGACACGAAATAATGAGTAATATGCAAGAAAAACGTTTAATTACATTGCCAAATGGAAATTTTAAAGAGCAATAATAAATTTCAAAAAAATACTACAATAAATAAACAAGCAAAAAATGCGTAAACAAAATGAAATGGAGCGGAAACACGATAAACTCTTTGCTTCTTTTCTTTGCCGCTTTTTCTGCAATTTTTTCATTGCGAGCTGCGATTTAAATCATAAGAAGAAAATCACTTTCGCTCAATGAATTCCTTTGCTTGATTTGATTCCGAACAATAGCACGAGTATAAACCAAATTTGTATATTAATAAATTGTTATGCGCTCGCGGCGTGGCGTTATTGCGGTGAAGAAAACCAGTAATGTCGTGTTAAAAGCGCGTGCAAACCAACGCTGAATATTATGAAACGTTGTAGCCGAAGCGATAAAGGTGAATCGATTGCATTTTCTGCGGCTTTTCGGTCCGTGCTCGCATCGTGCGCGCGGTCAGCCGGTCAGCGGCATATTATTGGTCGATGATATGTTCACTAATTCCACACGCACCGTGAAATAGTTTTCTAATAAAATATGGCTGATAAAGTTGTATAAATCTATGCACTATTAATCACTCTTTGAATAAAATAAATTGCTATATAAATTAAAAATCCACTGCGACTGAATTAATTTCGAATCGTGTGTGAATGGACTGAATATCCGAATAACATCCGCATGATGCAAGCGCAAATTATGCATACGTTGGAGACTTAAGTCAGGAGCAGCAAGCGCAGGAGCGTTATTATTTAATAAGGCAATAAATAATCGCACGGTGGCATTGAACATGCATCTCGAGCGTAATCTTAACGAGCCATCCAATAGATGCTCGAACATCTGATAAGCGCGCTTAGCTCAGTTCAAGTAGTCGCCTGCTGCATGCTTCGAGAGATGCAATAATAAGACAGCATAATTCAAAACACTAACAACTAACACCTATCATTAATTTCAGCTCAGACCGTTCGTTCCAGCTTATTTGTAAGCTGTAATTAGCTTTTATATAAATACGAATTAATATTATTTTTTACTGTCACATTTAATATTCATAATACTTTATTAAAAATTTACCGTTTTAATAATTAATTTTAGGCGTATTGCTTGATATTGATCAACTTTGATACCTTTTAAAAATTGAGTAAAATGTATATATAACATTTTTACTTGATAGGAAAATATTTCGTTTTACTACTTTTCGATATTTCCGAAGCATGAAAACAAATAAAAAGTTGTGTATTCTGGCCGTTGCACGTGGCATAAATTCAGTTGTTGATTGCGTCGAGTTGTTGTGCCCTTTTTCGCACCACCCACCGCACCACCACCCTCCTCGCCAACCCCGTAACCTAAAATACGCGGGATTTACTCTTTTCCTGTATTTCTTTGTTGGCTCGTTGGAAATCTTCAAACAGAAACAGCAATTCGCGACCAGAGCACGCAGGGCAGCAGTCCACTCTAATATTTATCATAAAACCCGTTGCGTTGCGTTTCGTACATTTGCGCGAATGCCTTTTATCGAGTGGATTTCACCCTGCTTGGCATTACACACATGCAGACAGATCGTATCTAAGCATCGTCGGCGTAATCCGGAATTTTTTCCCGCCTGCCACGTTCGCCACTATTTTTTCCGCGACGTGTTTTACGCGACTTTGTTGCCTGTTTTGCCCCCGCTAGCATCGCTTTCTAGTCATGCTTTTTATTCGCTATTATTGGAGAGATTTTCTCACCCCATACATACATAAATGCATAACGGAAGGCCCCGCCGACCCCAAATATCGAAAACGACCCTTTTTACCTCCGCCGCCTCAAAATTGCTAAATTATCGAAATAGCCAGCCACTTTCCGATACGCCTGTGTTTTCGATTAAGTAATAATAGCTTTGGTAAAGTGAAAAACAAACGTTGAACTTGACAAAATCAGTGGAAAAAAAGTAAGTAATTTTCATTTTCATCCAGTCATGACACTTGCAGCATGCCATGTGGCAAATTACATTTTAAATGAGAGCAAATTACGAGCCATCAGAAATCTATCAGCAAATTGTTTGTGTTGGAAATACCAGCACTGCCTAACGACCTAATAATATTTTTTTTCATCATTTCCCTCGATTTTTTCCCTACGAATTCACGCTGTGTTTGACATTTGGCGCGTTGCAAGTGACCGGATGAAAAAACAAAAAGCTCCTAATTAGGCTGTCGTTTCATGTTTTATTAGCGATTATTTTCTTGCGCTGTGTAAATGAAAAATAAGTCATTAAATTACACAGCTCCTTTTTGAATTCAACAATATATCAGAGCATTATTACTTCTGGCAAAGTTCATAGTAAAACTTGTTGTTTATTTTAAATTATTAAAACATGAAACGAATATATTTTGTAGAGCATCCAGCAAATTTAATAACGTAAAATAGGAAGTTGTTTTTGCTATAGTTTTCCGGCAATGTTTGTTCGTATTTAATATGAATGAATAATATCCCGGAGGTTAAAAAACAAATTAGAATTGTGCGTACAATTTCACAAAGCGAAAGAACAAAAGTACACTCGACAATGTATTAATTTCTATTAAAGTAAATTTGTCGGAAAATGTAATTTGAATAGGCGTTTAGATCAATTTGTACATTTTGAATTTTCCTAACATACGCACGTAATATGAATGCTTTTCGCAATTGCGTCGAATGAAAGCAAAAGTTCAGATTCTACTCAATAAATCCGAGGGCGAAGACGACGCAAACGTCAGTCGTGACGTGAAACTCATTTGAAAATAGACGCAAAAGTCAAAAGTCCCAAAGTCAAAGTCGGAAATTAATTTCCTTTCATACGCTTGACTGTATTATAATCATATGCAAACTGAAAAGCTTAACTATAAGTTGAACTAGAATTCATCGCCATGCTCAATCCACCTCTAGTGTTCAAATTTTATTTTCGCAAAAATTCTAAATTATGACTGAAATTTATTCAGTCATTTTTCATTTGTTTTAATTTTTTTAAGACGTTTTTCTGCCGCTCATATTTTACGCACTAAGGAAACGCGAAATGGGAAAGCAATTCGAATTTCCGACAGAAAAGAGAATTATTAATTGTTGCGCGTATTTTTTCGAGGGCGGACGCTCTCAAGCGAACAGCACCAAGCAGAGGACTCTGCTCGCAGCCTCCTTAAGGACGAGAGCACACGCAATGAACGGATGATTTTCATACTTATATGCACACGCATTCCATCCTTATCTGACGTTCTTCTTCGTGTATTGATAAATCACACGCTCGAATTAATTTTCATTGCGTTCGCGCATATTTTCCTCAAACGTCTTCAAAGGCTTTCCACCGTTGATAAATAATTTCCCGCATAAAATTCTAATATTTCACATCCTCCAAGAAAAAAAATCGCAACTATCCTTAAAATGACAATTTACAATCGAGTAAAAGTGAATTCGACGGGAAAATACATCCCCCTTCGAGGGTTTCTCGTATTTGCAATAGTCGCGTGTGTTTCGCATCCCCTCGGCGCGTTATCATAAATATTTTTTCATTTTCGCATGCATTTGCATTCGGGATGACCCCCCAAAGGGCAACACATGCCTTGCGCAAAGAGCAAAAGCAAGAAAAACACTGCTGCTATTTTTATCAACACAACAACCCCCTCAACCCACTCTGACGATGAGTGAAACACATCTGAAAAATGCAGAAACAGGGAGAATCTGTTTGCGCGCTGCTGCTTTTCTGCGTTGTGTTGTTACACGCGCTCGCGGTGTGCTATTGTTGCATTGTCAAATTCATCATTTTTAACTAAATAATAAACTAACTTCATAAAGCGCACTCACCCCAGTGCCGCCAACGCCAACACCGACGCTATTGCCGCCGCCGCCCGCATTTGTCATATGATACGTCGCGTTTCACGACGAACATATCCACACCCCCGCAGGGTGAACAACAAGCATTACACGCCGTTTGTGATGTTCAAATGTCAGCCTCGTAATGAATGAATAATGAAATATTACTCTTTCGTTCATTACACAATACGCATTCGTCAATAAAGTCTAAACAAAGTTTATATTTGAAAATATTTGCGTTTTCACTTAGCCATAATAGAAACATAATTAAAAATGCAAAAGAACACGTCTTGCGTGTAGCGCGTTATTTATTAGACGAGCGATGCACGTTGCAGCTTGAAATATTTTACGTCAACAATGGCTGAACGAAGGAACGAAGAAGTACGCGGTGTGCAAATAAATTCGCTACAACTTGAGGGAATTGGCGCACGGGTGGAAAGCGAAGCACAAAATGTATACAAATTTAATCAGACCGCGTGCGCTCGCGAGCAAACAATTCACGTGCTGCCACTGCTGTCGGACTCTGCCGCCCCCCAGCGTGTCTATTGCGGCAAATTAGCGGCTTGCGTCCATCTTTGCAACATTTACTTTCGCATCCGCTTCCTTCATTCACCCCCCGTATCGGAATCGAGCAATTAAACCAATCTGCATTCTAAACGCGCCTGTCACTAATTCGTTACGCTTATCAAATTCTTATCTCGCCCAATTCAAATTCGTCCCCGCACGCGCCAGCCCCCTCAAGGAAATATTACTTTTTGGCCTTTCGTGCGCACGTTTGCTTCCAAGTTCAACTGTATGATAAGAGTTTCTGCGCTTGGGGTTGAGGCGCAGCAAACACCTTAAGTGCCTGAATATTATTCGTGGCGTTTTCGTGCCTCCGAGTAATAGGAAATGCGGAATGCAAACACACAAACATAAAACACGCGCGCGCTCGCGACGACTAAGTTTTCGGTGCAAAGAAAGGTAAAGGTTCCGCGGGTGCGCGCGCCCGCTTATCGCGCTCTCTCCAGGGCGAAATATTAATTTGCTGCATTAATTTTAATTAGGCGATTTCCACCGAAATGAATTATGGCCGTGAGGTGCGCCGCTGCCGTTCGTTCGCCAAGCGCAAGTCATCGCAATTAATATAAATAAAATTTTAATTATGCGCATAACGCTCGCTCCTAGACTTTCCAAGAGGTTTTCTTAAGTTTATACCTACGTAAAATTTCACCTTCATAAACAACCCATAACAAACGCCACTTTATTTTATTTTCTCGCATGATTAATGAAATAATTACCCTCTGGAAATTTTTATGTTACCAAATTGCTGATAAAAACATGCTATTATTGCTAAAAATTGTGTAATAAAATTACAAATGACGTCATTGGATGGCCTATGCACCCTTTTGTGTATGCATTGAATTGCAACCCCTTTTGTTATCACTTGCAGATAGAATTTGCGCACGGCACGCGTTCGCCACGGTGACAGCGGCTTTGTTGAAATTGTTCATTCTCTGAGCAATTTCCAGCGTGCGCTTTTCGTCTACTCTTCTCGTTCTTCGTCTTCGCTTTGAACTAGCCGCGGCGCCAAAGCGAGATTCGGGTCTCGGCGTCCATTGGGGTGAAGTCGTTATTCAATTAGCCGCCACCGCCGCTGCCGACCCGTCACTGATAATGAGATGCAATGCATGCCCCGACAACAATGGACGAGTTTAATTCGATTGCAACTCAATTGAAACTGACTCCATTGCTTGTTTCATTGAAATTTTCAATTTGTAAGTTTATAAAATAGAAACAAATTAAAAAGGAGGGTAAAGCGATCGATTTGTATGCAGTTTTATCTTTGGGGGTGCACGACTTGAAAGAAAAAGCAAATTTACATATGTCTCTCAATCGAGACGAGCGCGCGCAAGGGTCGCAACCCTTATTGAATTTCTAACGGGATTACACGACGCGCGCGACGTCGACATGCAATGCATGCATACTTGCGCATAATGCTGCATCCGCAGACGACGCATGTCAATCACGGAGCGCGCCCGGAATTGCGAAAAGTAATTCAGCAAAAGTTGATTTTAATAAGGACAAACAAGAATTGCGACGCGACGGTTTTGTGTGACAAAAGCGGCTGCTGAAGACCGACGACGAATGCGACAAAAGCGTATGGAGTTTGATGCATTACGGGGTCGAAATCCTCTTAAAAGAAAGCATTAGACATGGCAGAGCACGCAACAAATAAGCAAACAAGATTAGTGCTCTGCGCCGTCCTACAAGATTAAATTCGCATTTCGAGGATTTTGACTCATCTGACAAGCAAGCAGCAGCAGCAGCCGCCTCGCGTTTCTTCATCCTTCGTTCACATGATACTCGCTAAATCGCATTGTTTACTGGTTTAATATTAATTGAAGCATGCATTTTTAATTAAGCTTGGAAGGCATTCCGCTTGCGCATTAACTAAAGCAAGTACGTACAGTTTTATCGCATTAAAACTTATTCGCTTTGAAACATTTGTTGCTTCGAAAATATTTTCGAATTCTTAAAAGCCTTGGCGAACGCGAAACATTCTGAATCAACATTAGACTCTTGAGATGCGCGCGTACGCGAAGGAGGGTTGTTTCAGGCGAGTGTTAACATACGCACGCAAAGCAAGCAAAACGCGAACGTAATTAAATTACGCGCCGAAATGAAATTTGCGTTATACATGGACCTTTGATGTTTGCTGCGCATTGCCATGCCGGCTGGCAGCACCTCTTAGCGAAAACGCATTCATTCAATGCGAGCAGATTACGCAGTATGCGCACACGTTTGCTGCGGCAGCAGGGGCAACGGCGGGGGACAGCAAAATATGCTGCCACCAGCCGCCGCCTCACGTGAACAAAAGACAGAACAGGATGGCATCAGGCCTCATTGCGTTGTAATAAATTTCGACAAAAGTGATCTGTTTGTGTTTGCCATATTAAATACCGAACATGCTTGGTTACTGCCAGTATGAATATTGTTTGCATATTGCCATTAACTAAATTTATTAATTTTCATCACAGTGGCACCATTGTGATATTCAAATACTTGTAATATCATAGTTAATTACTAAATTACTAATTGCAAATGTGATTTTTCATCAAACGTTATTACTTTGATCGCGTTGATGGCTCAATTAATTAATTAATTAATTTGTTGTCACTGCACTGACAAGGAATGAAAATTAGTAGGTAATTTCATACTTGAGTAAAATGATACTAAAAAAGCAGCGAGTACTTGTTAGACTCATAAGTGACAAGTGCGAATAAAGTCATCCAACGTGTAAATCGCCTTCTTCTAACCGACAAGCCTGATGAATTCGCGTGTAATTATGAATACGAATGCCGTCGTCGTCGTCGTCGGAGAAGCTAAGTGCCTACTTGCTTGCTTCTCAAAAGCGCCACACACTTACTCGCTTCAGAAGTTGTAAGCGAGTTGGAGCGAGAAGAGTCGCAAGCAAACGCGGAAATTTGCATGCGCATTGAAGGTAATTTGAGTAAGGGTTTGTCTACGCGACTCATTCATTCGCGTCTTTGGGCGGCTGGCGAAACGTGAGAGACGCGACAACATATTCTCGACGACGACGTCTTTATTATCGAATTCAAATGTTGACAAGTAGGCAAATTGCATGGCACACCCCACGAATGTTTTGTAATACTCGCTTTCCTGCCGTTGAAAGTAATGAAAGCCGATTCGTGCGCTAACTACCAAGAGCATGCTGGAGCACCAGGGGCAGCGATGGCAGCGGTAGCAGTGCCATTACGTAACCGTAGACGGCAGTCGGGGAATCCCAAATAAACAAATTAACTATTCAAATGCCTTCAAAATGTATTGACGTTTCGAATGATGCAAGTGCATTCGCATTCGCATTCCCTCCATGCGTCTCGAGTGCAATTCAATTTCAGTCTTAGGAATTTGCCCACAAAAGAGCCAAGAAACTACGTGAAATTAATTAACGTGAGTCTTTGTATACCGACTGCCTTCTTGCATCTGTTAGTCACTCGCTCGTATTTGTTAAACTAGTTCAACAACTTTAAATTAAGAACCATACTTAAAAATGAATGAAAGTCTAATCAATGTCTAGTTTCATAGATATTTATAAAAAAAGTATAGACATTACCGCAGCGCAATTACAACATCGAAGAAAAATGTTAATAAGATTTTGCACGTTTTCTTTGTCGGTGTTCGTTTAAGCAATTTTCTTACAATGCGCAGTCTTACAATATTATCAAGCCTCCTGGCACAACCGACAAACGAATGTGGTTTGCTTGCCGCGAAACGCATTCAAGAACACGTTGACTGGTGAGGAGCTCACGAAGCATCTAAAAACGCGTTCAGTGTCGCTGAGAAAAGTCGAGGTAAAACGCGAACATGTAATGTTGCAACATGAATGAATGAATGAACGAATGAACATTGCTCAGCGTATATGCCAGACTCTACGTACTGACAACACAATAGCGGTAGCGCGCGGCTCGATTCAAGCGCGACATCCACCTCTTCTTACATTTTACCATACGAAGAAGAGACATGTGTAACGTTCACGTTGACACAATTGCATTTAAGTCTATTATCACAATACCTAACTAACTAACTAACCAACCAACTAACTGCATTTCTACTTGTGAAGTAAAAATGATAATCATTCGCGGTCATACTTTTGATCTCATCTTTCGAATTTGTCACATTTTTGAGGGTGAATAAAAATTATTGGTAATGACACATCAAGCAATTTCCGGGTGTCGAGACAACATCAAACGCCCGCTGTAATTCGATGGGCACTCGGCATGCAGCACGCGCACCTTCGCCACCTCCGGAAGGGAAGAATAGTCGCATCGCGCTGAACCCTCCGAAAAGCGGGCGACTTTAGCGTAAATGAGATCATTGCTGTCGAGTGCTGCGAAAAATGCTAATAACGCACTGCGGCGCGCCGGAAATTCAAGAGTGACAGACGTCCAAATATTCGCGCGAAGGGCGCGCAAAACCGCCTCACTCTTTTTTGATTGACAGCCCCTCCTCGCGCTGAATTCGATCGCCCGCCGCGTTATTGTTATAACATGCAAGTGTGCGATTCGTAACCGAAGATGTAATAATGTACAAATCGTCGACTGCGCCCTTAGGGGGTGAATAATACTCAACATCAAGTTCCGATCAAGTTGAAGCATTGTTAATTGCTGTCGATTCAAACCTCCAACTTTACGCCGTGAGGGTGGGAAAAGTTTTACAAGTTTTATTTTCATAAAATTCAAAGCGTATTGTAAGCGCCGTAAATTCTTATAAATGTTCTCCGCGTATTGGTAAGTAATTGTCATAAACTACCCTTGCACGTGTCAAACTCTAGCATGCATTAGCATAAACAAGAGCACATATGAAATAGAGTAATAGCTATTGGCTCTCCCACGCACGCGTCGCAACAACAACAAACAGAAGGGCAAAACACCGCAAACCACCACAATTTTCATGTATGTGCAGCTGCCTATTTGCTTAAGAACTCCCTTATTTTCAAACCATCATGTCACATCTACTCCGAATTTACCTATCTTGAGAACGCGGAGTGCTTGGTGGCGCGACGCAAAGCCAAAACAACCCTCGCCGCATAAATTATTAATGTCTCCCCTTGCACGCGCACTGCACAGCAAGAGGTTGCGCCGAAAACAACAACAACAATAACAAGAAACGTTAAGCTAACATTGCGCGCGCACAGGTAAACGGTTTTAAGAAATAGCGTTAATAAGAAAGCACCTTAGGGGTGCTTATTTTTAAGACGCATAAACAACACGTGCACGTGTCTAATGAAAATTGTTATAATTATAAATTATTTTATGCAGCTGACTACTTTTTTTTTGTGTAAATTTGAAAAACTATTCATGATCATCGATTTTTAAGAAGGAAGTGGTTTGCTTCGCAGACGATTGAACATGAAAAATGCAGCCGCATGCATTCCATGCTTGCGGAATAAATAAGAAGCACATCAATGGCAATTTCAGGTTTCGCATGCAAACACACGAGTGCCGTTTACGTCAAAAAATGTTGCATATCTCATTGTTGTTCGCGATTGCATTCTAACGACATTTCAATAGAGCTGCTGTATATTTTTATGCTGGAAATATTGTAATTGTTCAATCGAGTTGAAGACTCAATAAAATATGTATTCTTGAATATTTTTGACTACCTGTATTTTCTTTTATCGCAAAAAGCTCAAGCGTTAAAATCATTGAATTGTTAAATTTCACGAATGATGAAATCATTTGCAAATTTGTAAGAAAATGTGTGTAAACATCAAAAGGTATAAACTATTATTGCAAGCGCATTGTGTATTCAAAGCATGTGAGGAAGGCGGCATTCAGACGGCTGCCGTTGAGCTGGTTGTTGTATTATTGCATGTTAGTGCATTCGATGTGCATGCGTCACGAAGTGGCAACTCAAAGTGGCCGAAACCGCGACACCTGACGCTTGCGGCTATTAACGCAATTAGTGCACTATTCGATCCGAACGCGCGTGCATCTTGTGAATTAAACCGCATAATTCCTATTACTTCATTGTAGTCTGCCGTCGTCTGCTATCAGCGATCGTACAAAGCGCAGCAAGCCGCACGCGTACTTGGCATAAATTACGTGGAAAATTAAGAAACAGTCGCGAGAAAAAGACGTCCAAAAGAAAACACTTGGAAATATGGTGCTTAATGTCGCTTACGCTGATATTTATTAGCGTTATTCGTGTCGCCCTATAAAGATATCATTTTATCTCCGGATTATTCAAATTTTATTTCTTTAATTGCTATATTAGCCCACGCGAGCGTCCAACGCCGTTTCGTTCTTTTACGTTTTCTCCACAATTTCTTCGGGCTTGATGCAAAAAGAAGAAAAGAATTCAAAAATGCGTTACCGACAACTCTGCCGCGACGGTTTGAAATTAAGTTTCAACCTATCTCTGAATTATCATTATCGCATTTATAGCGAGTTAAAAAATATTTAGTTGTACCGTCTAAACATTTGAAATAAATTAAATAACAATTGATGTATTCAAGAGTGAATTACTCAACGAGGAGCGCACATGAAAAGGCTGCGAATGCGCGGATGGAATTTATGTTGGCGTCGAGTTCATCCATTAGCCTGTGTAGTGCAGAAACAACAACAACAACAACAACAACTGCAACGGCAGCAGTAACAGCAACGCAACGTCGTTTGGTTTTGCGCGATCAGTCGGCGAGTGCTTTATGTGTATTGCGTTTGGCTAAAACTTCAATTTGCATTCGCATTGCGCGCTTCGCTCTTCTGCAGAACGCAATCAAACAAACAAGACGCGGGCGACCGACGCGAGGTGCTCGTACAATGGACGAACGAATGCCGCGAGACAAGAGAGAAGAAAATTGCCTAGACTTAATATGTGCTCGAGCAACAGCAGCACCAGCATTCGTACAAAAGAATGAAGAGTACGACTACTACGCAATTCAGACGTACACAATAACGTATTTTGTACAGACATTTAATGCTGAAATTGTCCAATAATTCTCGAAAACAATGCGCCCGCAAAACCAATGAAGAAATTGCCAACGCATTCAATGTGCTTTTGTGCGCGCTGCTCCCGCTTGTCGTCTTCGAAATAGCAGAGCCGCATATTCACTCCAAAGTTACAACAACTATTATGCTGTTTCGGCAGGACGAAGGCGGCTGTGCGCGCTTGAATTTAATTCGAAAAAACTTTTTCGTTCGCCTTCGTGTGTACTAATCCCTTCATTCAAGCGTCAATGATCCAAAGGCTTTAATCTTGTTAGCAAAGAGAAATACGGGCGAAGCTTGCAACTTTATTCTTCGTGCGTTACGTTACGTTTCGTTTCGTTGCATTCCCCAAAATGTCTAAGCCGTTTTCCAACTTTTAAGACTTGTCACAAAATTGCCTACTACTCGATATGGTAATAAATATTAATATACGACTCATATTTTATATTATTAGCGCGGTGTGCAGCGAAAGTTTAAGTTGGAAAATATTGTCTGCGATTTTCAACGCGATTATTTCAACCACAACTTCCGCGAGTGTGTATAGTGTGAGAGCGCGCAAAGGCGCAAATTCTGCTGAATCTGCAACAACTTATTATTTTCACACGCAGCGTTTCGCTTAATCTTCGAAGATCATCCTCGCCGGATTGAACTCGCGTGCGCGCGTAGAGTGCTGAGTGCATTAAACCATCGCGCAAAAAACTTTCTGCAAAGTGCAATCAACTGAAACAATTTTTCGCGCTGGCGTTTGCCGTAACCACCAATACGTTCAGATTTTCTTTCAGTTATCCACCGCCCTTTTTTCCGAAATGCTGCTACTGATTCTATTAAAAGTTTAGTTTCCAATTGAAATGAAACTAAATGCTAGATCAAAAGTGCAAAAAAGTATAAAACTTTGTGTCATGATCGTTTAAAGAAAATAAAATTTTAATACGAGTAAGTTATGGTTTTTGCTTCTCTCATTAAACTTTTAGTACCTACGTACGCTCCATACTCTTTCCACGCTCGTATGTATTTCCCATTATTATGACCATAAAAATTAATATTTAGATAAAAATAGAGTCTGTAATTTACATTAAGATAAGGAAAACAATTTCCCAAAATTTGTGTCGTGCGAGCGCGCGGCGGCAATGGCAAAAAGTGAATTCATAAAATATCATTAAGTGCACGCAATAATTTAGACGAAATACGAAACGAGGCGGCATTCTTTCTTTCCTCCCGTGGAATTTGAATTTGTTTATTATAAATGTGGGACGCACGCATTTTACTCCACCTGCGCACGCGACCCGATGCATTTAGATATTTGTTGTTGGCAAACAAATACAATAGAATGGAAATTAACTTGACGCTAAATGCACGCCAAGAAAAAGTAATTGCTTTAGAAAATATATAAAGGAAAATAATAGACTTTTGCTTATTTCCGCTTCGCCATACACCGCGAGGCATAAACCGCAACTGCTTCTCTTTGCCACTCGGTCGAATTTAAGTTCGAAACACTTGGTATGGCTTAAAATAAAAGGAAATATAATAATGTATCCTGAGACATGTATAAATGTCAATGGAACAAGAAAATTACTATGCAATCAACCGTTTGGAAGAAGTGAAACCCAGAGTAAATTAGACCTCTGTTCGTCGTCTTTCTATTATTAGAGGCGAATGAAAACTGAACTGAACGAAATAAGAAATGAACTTAGAGCATTGTGGTGGAAACGCTTCGACGTTTTCCATTTGTAATTATGCTTAATCTTTTCTCTATCTGTATTACTCCGCTTTACTTTATATTATTATTATCGTAATGCTTACCCAGCCGCATTAAAATGGTTGAATTTGTAATTTGAAAGTTTCATAAACTAAAAATCCGTGGGGCGAGTTTACTTTTACGAGATTGTATGCTTATTTGCTGTTCGTGCAATAAGAGAAAACTTCATTCAAGTTCGCAGGCGAATTGCGTTGAAGTGAATTGCCAGAGTTGGTGAGCAGACACCAAGTGAAAAAACGTACCAAAAATCCATGTAAATAAATTGAAGCAAGAGCTTCTGCGTATAGCATGAAACACAATGTGTATGTACACAAAAGTTATTTGCGCACATCTTAACAATGCATCTCTAAAACGGTTTTTTCTTCTCCCATTTCGTACGACTACTTACACTACTTCTATGAACAAGCATAGATCTTGTCTTCTGATGTCTGTTTGTTGTATACGAAGATGTGTTGTGTAATGAACGTTATGTGTCCAATCTCGTTGCGCTTGCTTTTATTGGATGGACGACGGCGATGCAGACGAAACGTTAAATTCGCTCTGCGTTGTTATTAAAATTCAGTGCGCATTCGTTGAACGTATAAAATGTGTTGCTCCATGGATGGTGGATGAATATTATCAGAGAGTTCGCTCTCTCCAATAGCCGCAATTGTACACAAATATAAAAGCAAAAAGGGCATGCAAATAATAAAAAAGTAACACTCACGGTTTCTGTTTGGTTGTGTATCCTCTCCTGGCTCTCCTCCCTCAGAATCCACTCCAGTTATTTTCCCTCAAGAACCCCTCAGGTTATCCTTGCTCTGGTATTTCGAAATTCCAATATTTTGAGATAAATCATCCCCTAAAAATTCTTTGATTAATACAGGTGCATAAAAATTACTAATTACTTACAGATTTCGTTGATAACGCCTGATTTTCAATTCCAGCGATAATGTAAATGGCCATTCGATATCTGATAGCCATTGAACTGTTTAAAGTCACAGCACCTTGAACAATAAAATACAAATTAAAATCATTATTTATATTATCACACAAATCATTAATATTATCATGAACTTTATCTTAAATCCATTTTGATAAATCTCGCCTTCAGTGTTAAGCAATTACGATATCAACTTCATCATGAGTAATATTCATATACCAAGTATTGCAAATGCTCAGAACAAGTACGTCGTCGACCGCGAATCGATACGGATCGAAGCGAAAAATGTCATGCCAGGTTCAATTTCCCTCTGTCTCACTCACACCCATATGCAAATATTTTTGAGCTGGAAACGAACACAGGTAACACTTCCGCATTCCGTATCGCTGACACGCCGAGGGCAAGTTTTATACACGTTTCACCCGGTTCGCTACGACACACACAGTATACCCGAAACACACACGTGCGCGGATCCAGTAGTTATCGTAATCGCTAATTGTCGGTCGTGCTTAATATAAAGTGAATAATAGTGGTTGTACTTACAGTTAAACGTAGTGTTGAAATAATCCAAAGTGAGATAAGTGAAGATTGTGATCACCGAGCGATGTGTTGAGACGACGGATCGACGAATCGATGGGCCATTTGGATATCCACTGAAGTAATCCCACACTGCGATGTCACCACACTGCAAGTAAGTCACGTATTTAATAATTAGGTAGTTATTTGATGCACACACGAACTAATTTAGCGTACCGAAATGAACTTTGTCTATAAGTAACACAGGTTAACCAGCACTTGTCTAGGCGAACTACTGACGTAGCGCGGCTCTAGCGCTTGACCCGTTCGGTTTCGGCGAGGCGAAGCGAAGTGATAAGATCGTGTTGGTCAATCGCATAACGCAAAAGCGCGAATTTTCAAATTTTAAATAATTAAACTCATACTCCGCAACACCAACTCTGACCTTTCAAGAAGTACTTTGTCAGTAACTATATGAACCATGTATTTCTAATGATGAATTTTTTGGAGAAAATGGCAATTCGAAAGTAAAAATAAAGTGGCAAAATAAAGTCTGGACAAACACGGCATGAGTTCGTACAGCTCGTACAGTAAATCAAAAATAACGATTCGACATAAAGTTAGCATTTTATTGGAGCATTTACGTCGCAGTCAACGCTCATATTTTATATACGTATCCATCTTATTTGCTCGGCGAGCGCAAACGACTTCGCAATTTGTTACAGAGAGACGACAGTATTAAACTCGTACCTATCTTTATTGTTATTATTATTGTAGTAGCCAACAGAAGAGACTCGCGCAGCCAACCGTGGCTCACACTCATTTCCCTTCATATCATAATTTTTATGAGACGCACAATCAATCTCAGCGACCGAGCTGGAGTTTTATTGATAGCTCGAATTACTTTCAATTATTTTTTGATTATCCCTTTTTCTATACGACGTTCGCACTTGTATTCAGTTTCATAGCGTTTCATGGATTGTTAATGTTTGATTTTATGTGCGGTTGAGAGAGGAAGAAGTTGAGTGTAATAAAATGTTGTTGTAAGCCGTATAAAAAATGATATCAGTACATGAAACGTGCTAAAATGTGGCGGTTTTTCTTCGACGGAGGCAGCGACCAAGACTTAACAAGCTAAACCTTTGAGTTATGATATTGCCGTCCAAGTTTGAGCTGCGCCGCCAACGCGCGCACAAGAAGTAATCAGAGAGACACAAGCAATGGTCACACACTGCACATAAATCTCTCATATAATCATAATATTACATACAAAGTGTTATAAATTCATTTGCTAGAAAATGTACTAAGCCGTTGAAAAATTCTTCATTGAATTCCGCGTACTATTTGATCAAACTACAGCATAAATATGAAGCGCGCAAGTTATTGGAAAAGCGAAACATTACGCAAGAGTCTTTTCCGTGCTGTAAAGGCAGCAAGTGAATGAGCTTATCGGCTGTTATTGAGCATCTTTCAGCAATGAGATGAAGTTCATATCGCTGCAGCGAAATGAAAGTCGTGAAGAGCCCTATTGCTAGACGGGATGTAATAGGACATTGAACATAACTTTGGAGAGTCTGGCTGCATTCGGAATTCTTGAATTTCCTTCTTCTTGCTGGCGCGAGTGTATTATGTACTGGAATTTCGTAAATGAAGATGCCTTATTCAAAGCCAATATCTTTGATCCGCTTCGATCCGAAAGATAACGTTATTACATATTCAAACAGCCAGGCAGCCAGCAGCCAGCAGCCGAAAAAGGGTGAACGAAATCTGAGAATATAACGAGCGAAACGAACAAAGCAATCCACCTTTTCGGATAAAACGAATTCTTATTTCACCGACTTTTCCTACGCAATAAAACTACGAAAGTAAATCCATTTAAAAAAGCAGCCAGCAGTTGATTGAATACAAAAGCAACACGAGAAAAGTTTGGAAGCAGCATTCATTGTGATTTAATTGAGAGGATCAAACACATTCAATACGACGAGAATTTGATCAATGCTACCTTCAAATATGTCACTTTTGTACCTTTTAAAACGGTGACTTCTCCGCTTGAATAATCCTAAACAGCTGCCCATATTTCTCCTCGAGCACCTTAAAGAACTCGCGCGCACACATTTCTCTCAAATCCCATCAGGGGAGGCCCTAAATTTCCAAAGCAATATACACAAATGCCATGCACTGCCACCTTCGTCTTTAAAATTGCACTCGCTCACCGGAGAGAGAAAAAGGGTGAAATGCTGATCGAACTTCAACTACTATACAAAACTACCAACTCAGAAGGCATTTCACTTTCAAATTCCAATAGAGAACTTGAGAACGCGAGCTGTGCGCGCGGCACAAACTTTGATGATTTCGTCAGATAACAACTCATTCCATTCGCTTTTTTAGTGCTTTGATTTCCTTCGTCGTTGTCCTCTCGTCTTTTTATTGCGCTTGCGAATTCGAGCTAAACTTTTTAACGCAATGATTTATCGGCTACCTGTGAGTGCAAAAATTTCTTGTGAATTTCTACACGTGTAAAGTCTCAGCTCTCAGCTCTCATACGCTTTCAAAGAAGTCGCCATAAAATGTAAAACACAGCATGTTTTGACTCGAGACAGTTTCAAATGTACGAATTAATTTATGGCATTAGAAATGCACCTGCCTCTTGCACTTTTCGACCATTCTTCATTGATGGACATTCACACAATGCGATTAAAAAACAACCTGTCTAAAGAGCCCCAAAAAACTCTTTTATCATATCAGCGCATAAATTTGCTTTTAACTGCATTTCCTCTTCACCTCATTTCGTTCGACTTATTATTTATTAATTACTAATGGATTTATACCTTTTACCTCTACAAATATGCCTGCCCTCCCCAATTCTACATGGTGTTGCCCAAAGTTAAACGCAACGCAAGCAGCGTTGGAATTAACGACGCGTAAAAGCTCATAAAACAAATTAAAAACTCGTTATGCATGCGTTTGAGAAGTTATTAAAACCATTTAATAACTTGCCATCATCATCCTCATCGAGTGTGAGTAATATTTAGAGTACTGAACTAAATAGTTCTTCATTCTTTTTTTTTCATCTTCAGGACTGGAAAGTTGTTAATTGAAGACACGAACATTGATTGAATATAGATAAAGCGCATACGATGAAAAGTTCACCTTTCGAGACGGCCATCGTTAATATTAGTTTGTAAATTAGAACGCGCTCCAAAGTTTTCATTGAGAATTTGAATGCGCAAGAAGCAGACCCCAGGGGGTATACGTCCGTTGAGAAAAAACCCATTTCCATGGTGCATAACTAACAGCAACAAATCGTTAAAAATAACGGCGAGTTAAAAAGCTAATATTTATGCTTTTTTGATCATTTTGTACATTTTCAATCATGAATCAAAAATCATTCGCTCGAAAGTTTACAGAAATACGAATTCTAATTGAGTTTGTTGCAAGTTTGAGTTCGAGACAATAAACCACTAACAAGACAAGATGATGCTGCGTGCATGCCGTTTGTTAATTAACGCAAATTTCAGGCGTATTGTTTTTGCGTTCGTGCTCGGTAATAATCTTGTTATTACGAGCGAAAACCGTAACTGAAATGAAGAAAACCAAATTGAATTTGGTGGTGGAATTGAAATAATGAGATGGAATTAATTAGTGTGTTAAAACTAATTTTGCACACTCGAATCTCGTAAAAAATGTGATCTCCGAAAGACATGCGATAATTTAAATTCATTAATTCTAAGTACATCGAATAAATTTGATGACTATTAGCATTAATTAATTAAAAAGATAAACATCATTAAATTAATAATTATCCATCGTCAAACAACTATGCAATTTGGTTATTTATAATTATGAACATCAGCAATTTAGCACCGTGGAAATCAATAAATGTTTAACGCATCATAAATTGTTGTTGCATAATTCATAACATTAATCGTAAAAGTATAATGCGCGCGTTTGTGATCATAGATTTTAATTTATATTATTTATATGCATTAATAAATATTTTTTCAGTCGCTGATTCATACGCTCGACAATTTTATTTATTAAATAAATTATTATTTTATTTCTACGCAATGTACGTTTGTCACTTTAATTAATAATTAACAATTCATGAATTAAATGGTAATTTTCCACATTTATAATTTCACGAAAATGTTGCAAAATGATCATTAACCATCCGAGTTTTCTTTCAGCTGAGTGAAGCTGAGTAGTTTGACTTTGTATATAAATATAATTGATGGGTGCGTAGTGATCGTGAGCGTACATAACCAGGAAGATGAACAAAAAGTTATTAACACCTATTTCGCACTTAATCAGCGTTTCGCGCAAACGTTTCTTCCTGCTGCGCGCGTATCATACAAGAAGTAATTATCGCTTTGGGAAGCGCATATGCTCGTTGAGTACGTGATTACTTAAGCCTTTCGCGCAGAGTGCATCACGCGCTCCATGCACCGAGATTATGCATTAATGCATGAAAACACGCGCGTGTTTTCCAGGCTAATGCAATCGCCAAATTGATTTTTAATTATGACTGATTCCTCGAGCCGCACAAGCCAATTACGTACGCATGTTGCATACGCAATTTGTAAAAAAATGAAGAATTCGCTGCTTCTTAGGCAAACACTTGTTATTATTGACCGGTGATAACGCTGCGTTTGGCAACACGACGACGGTAATTCGAATAATTACTCGCTTTTGTCCGGCTGGAATCCAGTTTGCGACTTAACTCGAGGAGCAATCGATGCGTATATTGCAAAATATCAACACGTTTGGCGCGCGGCGTGAAATACGCACAAGAGCGTAAAAGGAAACTTGCGAAGATAATCATGGTTTGTGCTCCAACCATATTTAGTCTTATTCGCCATCAAGCGACTTGCGTACTTAGCTCTAATCGAAAACTAAGCATCTGATAATGATGCTTTATTGATATTTAAATACAATTGATGAATATCCACGTGGAACTCTTAAAACAAAAACAATAACACTCCGAAGTCATTGTAATAATTTCTAATATCTTGGCCAAGGATCATAAACTCGTTTCATTTATTAATTAAACGCTTGTTATGTTTGATGATCTCTCAGGAAGGACGAAAAAATGAGCATGAGCGACTGAAACTTGTAGAACGCATTGGTAACGAGTTGTTACATTTATGGTCATTGCAGGTCTGCTTATCTGCATATGATCGCGACTTTTATGACAGTTTATAATGTGCGAGAGCGAGTGTTTTTAATAACGTTCATTAAAACCGGCTGGCTCGTTCGCCTCCCTCATTCGTTTCACGCACGAATAAAATTGTTCCAAATGGAAATAAACTCGCAAATATTTACTTTTTTGTGATGATTTGCTTAATGTTTAACCTTTGTAAATCGCAGTGAAATTATATAATTTTACCGCATTCACCTCGCATTCAGCCATTACCAACAAGACGCGACTTATTATTATTGATAACTGACACCGCTCGCGTTCGCCAGGCACGAACAGCACGAACACGGCCGCAACACATGACAAATTAAATTTTAATTCAATTACCTCGCTGCGCTGATTGGAAATAAACGAGCACCAACAAATATGCTAATGGAATATCCGCATTGCCATCAAATAGCATTTTAAAACTAACTCGGAACATTTCAATTTTCATTTTAAATATCTCATAAAAGACTTTGTTCTTCTGCCGCCCTGTACATCGGTTTTGTGGTATGAAGTTTTCAGAAAGTAGAATTTCTCTGGTTGTTGACTTTTAAAACAATTGGAAGTGGATTAATTAAAGTGTTTTTCCCAGCCAAATGAAAAGTCGCAAAAATTAAAGAGACTGTCAAAGAGAAAAGTTTGGAATGTTGAAGCAGATCAGAGAAAGATCAATATTATAGAGGTCGGTGGCATTTGTGAGGAAGATGAAGAGACTGAAGAAGATAAAGCTGACATTGTAGGAAATTGATGATGTTCGGGAAGTTAAGGATTATCAAGATCAAGCGCAGCGCGCATATTCTTTTTGTTTGCGCGCTCCTCGAAGGACGTGGAGCTCACGAGGACCAATGAAGAGAAATTTTATTTCTGATCATATTCGAAGCCTTGCCTGACGCGCAGGAAAATCTACAATCAGAAGTTATTTAATTCCAGCAATAACAAAGTCGTTCCAGTCCCAGCTCTTCATTGCGTTCGTTTTCTTTTATTTTCCGACCGGTTTATTTCCCTGCTTCGCGTATGTGCGGAGGACATTCGAGGACATAAAAGGATTCCTCGGCTGCGGTACAAAGTGGATGGTATAAAGCAAGAGTTACAAGACACTTTGTTAGTGACTCGGATTGTCTTCATCTTTGCGAAGCAAACTTCCAGTTCGCTTTACGACGCCTTCAAGGGTTTCACCTCTTCCACTTTTACGCCAAAGGGTGGAGCGCGAGGAGGCGGCAAGTGAGTGACTTGGTCAGGATGGAACGCAAGTATACTTATTCCGGGCAAGGTGTACAATAAAAAAAGAACGCCGGGAATAAAACGCAAAACCAGGAATGCGAATAAGAACAACAAAAAGTCGAGGACGACGACGACGGATGAGCGCATTAAATGCGTCGTTTTATGTTCACGGATTTTTACAGCGGCCGCGTTTATTCTTAGGGAAATTTTATCATTCATGGAGTGCTTTACACTTGCCAAAGTGCTTCCGGCGTTTTCCTTCAGTTTATTTATTTGTTTATGCATAATTTATTTATGCTCCCGAAAAAAGTGTCACTCCTTTTATATCTTTTTCGGTCTCATAAAATCATATTCAAAAATTTTAAATCTCAATTGCTTGATAGACTTAAAAATTATCACCTATTTTTTCTCATAAAATATTTCTTGAACTTGAGTCATTTTCAAACAAAGTGACTTAATTATAAAACGTAGAAAACCACAATGGGAAAAAAAGCTGCGGATAAAATCTTTTGAGCAAAAGGAAACATTTTATGCTCATGCGATTTAATGTTAAGTTTACTTAAGTTGACTTAAAGCTGCTCGTACGGCAGACACCTCTTGAGGCGCGTAATGCGAGATGCAATAAAACATGCGCGCATTAAGCGTAGGTACTTGACAGTCTGCAAACGTGAGATGAACGCCGATACGAATTTGATTGCGTCGCCTCCGCTTAAGTGAATATCACTGCAACGCACGCTGTCTAATTAAAGTTTGCTGCCTGCCTACACGCACGAGCATTTATAACATAATTCCCCATATAGAAAATGATTATCAAAAGCGCAATGTGCATTGTGTGCTTCGCTGGCCGAGTAATACTAATTAGATGTGTACATTTAATCCGGCTCGTTAATTCTGATAAATATGGGAATGAAGCGGATCGCACTGCTTGTTAATTTTTTTCTTTTCCATTTTGCTCACCGCCCGACTGCGACCAGTGTAAGCCTTATAAGTGTCAGCCCGCGTATAATTTTCTGCTGCACACCAGACGATTCATAACTCGTGTACGAAAGTTGTAATTATTAAGCATGTATGCTTTATTACTGTATAAATTCATAAATGTTCATGATGGAGAACTTTGTACGTGAATCTCGTCGAACGACTTACGCAAGTCGCGTTAAATTGCAAGTTGAAAATACAGACGTTTTTTAGTTGGCGTGTTGATTGCCTTAGAAAAACATTTTGAATCACCTTGTAGGTGCAAAAAAAAGTCGTATTTTATGATAGCAAAATGTTGATTGCTACTTTGCATCCGGTCAAGCGTGACAAACGAGCTTAACTTGCTTTGCTCATTGAACTTAATCAAGTACAACAAACACAACTCAAACAACTATTTGCTAGTTTTACTTTTTCATTGTTGAAATACAGGGAGAAGAAGAAAAAAGCATGCAAAACAACTACGAACAACGTGGCGACTGAGCGGATGAGTGAGTGAGTGGTGGTTAATGCGTTTGCGGTTCGGACAAAAGTTTATAAACTGCCAACGATTGCGGCGGCAAGTCACATACGTGCCGCCCCGCAGTGACGGTGCATTGAGAAACACTTTCTACAACTTTGCGAGAATAATTCTCCGCAATTATAATTGCTAGGACTTAATCAAGATTTATGCTAAGCTTCCGAAATTCAGCAAACGCATAGCGAAGGAGAAGAGCAAGTTTCCCACTTGCTTCCATCTATTACAGGGCTTTGAATATTCCGAAGGAGAACATGTGTAGTTGCCTCTCATCAATAAATGCTCAACATGCATTCGCATTCAGCGTATTGTCTTTGCGGGAGCAATTAATTAAACAACTTATTACTTGATATTTATGATACTTCTTCATTTCCAGCCGAAGTGCTTCGTTAGTTATGCTAATCTTTCAAGTTTTATGAGTCTCTAGCCGAATAGACAATTCTTGATTTGTTCCTGCTATCTACGCATCATTAGCTGCTTGTTGTTATCGTCGTTTTATTGCAATGAAATAATGAAATCCGTAACGTTCACATTCGACAAACTTAATTAAAATCCCAAGACTTCCAACTATGACTTTGACGACCCCGGTGCAGACTTTAAATTCACTGGGTGTTTAAATTCTTCTACAAATTCTCTCCTCTTCTCAATTAAATTTCACTTTAGGCAAAGTGTATTTGACTAGACGTAAATCAATCTGTATAAATGTATTTCTAAAATTTTGAAAGACCAAATGAAATCTGGAAATTCTCTTCAAGTTTTAGTGACTTGCACTATACTGACACAGCAGACAAGGCTGCCTAAAGGAATTTTGATTAACGAAAATCCAATAAGACGATTCGTTTTGCACTCTCGCTCGACAAATGTAGAAACGCAATATACGATTCATGCGCCTGACGACGATTGCACTGCTCAAGCGATGGGTGATGATGACAAGTATGAAATCGACAAGGAGAAGCAAAAATCAAGCAGCGGAAGAGAACTCAAACCCGACTGTTTCTCAACTTTTGTAAGCACGATAGTTGAAAGTAGGAATTATCCTGTCAACAATTTTCTATTCTTTTAACATCTGGAATTTCTTTAAATTTAATTCAAATTCATCCTAACATAATGCTAGTGTTCAATGTTAAAGTGAAACGCGCTTCTTCCGTCCATCAAACATCAACGCAAACAATTGTTTACTCTAGCGTACGATTTGAAGCATTGAAAGTCAGGCTACTTGAATGCTCATCGCGGATGATTTACACGTTTTATTGTCAGTTGTTTGTTGCTGACGACAACGAAATGCGAAGAAGGAAAGCGTCACTCACGAGGCAGTGAGACACCTGAACGAATTACGACGAACGCTTCTTGTGCCGTGGAATTCTAGCACTTGCGTCAAAAAAGCCGCCGAAAATATCGGAATGTTAAATGGCATGCTCGATGCGGCTGAGGAATTGTTGATACTTGTTTTACTTGCGCCCGAATGAGCATTTTGTTTCTTCATGCGCTGATTTCACATGGCATTGAAATGCTGTGCAAGCATTGTTCATACAACAATAACTATTCGAAACGAGTTGAAGATATTTTGCACTTAAATTTAATTATCACGCGCGATACAGCAAAATACGTCACGCGTTGTATCGAGTGAAGAAATTGATTATTTAAAATTGGTGGAAAAACAGTAAGAGAAAAACATTTGAGACAAATATAAAACCATATATCTTCATATTTCTCAATCGTGCAACGTCGTGACAGTGCATCGCCAACGGGGTTGCGCGTTTCCCGAAGTTTTTCCCACTTATTTTCGCTATTTTCCTTCAGCCATCCGTATATTGCCGCTGCATTTCAACCCGATCGCCTCCGATGCGTGGCAAATCTTTGCAGTTTCCGCGCGACTCGAATTTTTGCGTTCCGTTGGGAAATTTCACGAAAAACTATGAAATAACCGACACTTACAGTGCAATTTTGTCAAACATGCGTTTCGAATTTGCCTTAAAAGGATCCCGAAAAAATAAAAATGTCCACGAAAGTTGACATGTCCTGATTTTTATATTGTGCTTTCCTCAATCCAAATCTCGGCCTAATTTGACACGAAAAATTTCTTTCATCTTTTATTTAATAATTTAATATATGCGAGCATAAACTTTTCAAGTGAAAAAATCATAAACTCTCTTACATAAAAAGCTCTAAACTTGTATAGTTTTATATGTGGCGAAAATATGGCTGACGAAAAATGAGAAGCATTGTTAGCACTCAACTTTTCGTCATAACACGAGAGAAAATTGCACGGGTTATGAAATCTTATAAATTCGTGCATTTCTTCAATCTTCCCTTGAGAGAAGAGAGCATATTGTTATCTATCTATAAAGCGACGTTGCTAAATGCCTCTGGTCCACAATATTTCTTGTTTATCTGAAATATTCGCCGAGCGATACGAAAGAGTTGGAGCGCGCATTCGTGTTGTAAACAATCTCTTCGAGGGAGGCGGCATGCGCGAGCTGCTCAAATTGGACGCAATTTCATTAAAGACGCGTCGTGCGCCGCCACAATTCCCGCACAACGGTGAGGGCGGTTGTAAATGTCTGTCTTTGCCGCGACCGACGCCAATATGAGCGCGTTTAGCTTTCACTCCGCAAACTGGAAAAGCACTAATTAAGATTGAAAGGCAAATATTTGTCTTTTTTGAACGCATTCTTTGTTTTCCCTTCCGACCCGCAGTGCACCATCGAAACAAAGCATTTCCTCCGCGTGCAAAGAACAAACTTGAAAGCTTAACCACCTGTTCACCTCAATCGTGTAAATGAAATGCCCCAATTCATCGTGTTATCGAAAACGTATCAATGTTTGATCTTTTTCTCGTATTTCTTCCGAAAGCCAAAATACCCGTTATTTTATTTTTTCAGTGGTTGCTTAATGAGCACTTGATTCCTTAATGAATTCCTTTTTTCGTTCGCATTCCTGTTAATCTCTCAACGATATCCGAAAATATTTTATTCCGTCTTTAAGATACGATTTTATTTTATCGAATGGCGTGTTTTCTCTCCTTGAAATTATTCAAGTTCTTTCAATATTTCATCCATCAATACGCAATTTATCATCAATTTGTTGGTTGGCATTTTTGTTTGAATTTGAAATTTAAAGAAGCAATATCTTAACCTTCGCCGGCGAAATTCAGGTCACAAGATGAAGGAAATGCGCATCGAGTTCGAGATCCCAATAAGCCTCCATTGTTATAATCGCACGATAAACGCGCACGTTTCGCCCCTTTCGATTAATTTATAACGTGCATGCATGCCGCTACATGAATAGTAAACAGTGGAATAAAAGCTTACTTCTACGCGCCCGTGCCGAGCAAGGAGCTCGTTCGAATCTAATATCGGTATTAAAACAAACTGCCTTTTATCGATGCCTATTGCTCACTCCTCCTGCTTTATTCACACACAAAGCGCGCATAAATCTGAATGTTTAATGCCTCTTTCTCACTATGTGCTGTGCTTGTTTTATTCAAACTTGGACTTGCAATGAAAATATAAATTTTGGATTTTCGAATTAATTACTAAGCTTGCCATTGTACTAACAATGAAAGAAAATTAAATCCCGAACAGCGCACTTCTTCCTTTAGTCCTTGAATGGGTTTTCAATATTACAAGCAAAAATGGAAATATTTAAGTGTGAAATTCAAGTCTTGTGGGAATCGCGTGAAAAAAATATACGGAAACATTTTACTTCAGCATCAGTTGGTTATTCGCATGTAGTGTACGTTTATTTGTAATTTAAGAAGGAAGCTCCGCCGCGTTTAAAGTTTAAGCGCGTTTTTCTCGCCGAGTAAATTGTTGCCTTTTATTTTTGTACGTGCGCAATTTTATACGCGCTTCCTCCCCGACTATGAAGCACTCATCGCATCAAGCGGCAAACGAGATTCGCAACGAAACGCTGAAAGAACAATACGCACAATGCTTACTTAGCTTTGAATAAGATAACAAGTTGCGCGCATATGCATGCTGTAGAATGCGTTACGACTCTCCGTAAAAGAGCGCCGGAGATGTTGATGGTGCGTTTTATGAGATAGGATCAAGGAAGACGAAGGCGCGTACGGAAAGTGCAATTTCACTCTTTGCGTCGACTGCTTCATAATAAATTCAAAAAGCGAAAAAATATGCGAAATTTATTTCGCAACGTGTAAAAATCACGCTCCGCAGTATGCAGATGCGGCGCGGAAACGCGCAATTTATTTATTTATTTGCAAATCGCGAAATTACGCGCGTACGCGAGAAAAACCCGGAAACGCGAGACGCGCGCGCGCGCGCACCAAACACATAAAGATCGAATCTTTGTTCGGCTTTTATACACTTCATAAAATACAATGAGAAATGTTACATTGAACATCGCATACAGGATGAACGCACCGCAAGACCTAGACGGAAACATTTGGTGTTTTTGCAAACCCTGTATAGCAAAGAGTAAAAATCGGAACGCGTTGCGTATGTGCATGAAATCATGACATAAATATTTTAATGCTGAATGAAGTTCTAACGCGTGCTCTTCTTTTATTCGTGCACTCTTTCGCTGCTTTTAGTCTTTTTACGAAGCGAAGCACACAGCGCTAAAATTTGATTATTGATATAAACCGAACGTGAATTCGTGCAGCAAACGAGATGCTCGTTGGATATTGTTGGTGTTGCGCATCGCATTTAGATACAAATTCACGAATAAAATTCGTAAAACACGTACGCGCAAATCCGCTGCACCCGGAATTGAATCAATTGCACTGTGATTCTCCGCGTGCAGCTCGAGGGTGGGTGTGTGGCAAATGTGCAAAGACAGCAAAACCCCGCATCCAGATGCACTCCCTTTTCAATTCGCCCGAGACCTTCCGGAGCAATTCATGCAAAACCACGGACAACGATTCATTGATAATGCATGATGACTAAAGCACGTCGTCGACGAATATTGGAAGAACAGAGGACCGAGTGCCACTCACAGTTCCCGGGACGGAATAATTTAATTTCAAAAGCCCTCCTCCTAAAAGGGTCCAATGCGCTAAGAACACGCCGAATTTAAAAAACGGGTACTTCACAAGACGAAAAAGACTGTACAAATGATGATTATCGAAATGTATAAATCGACTCGCGCTTTGAGGGTGCAAGTGGGTTTAAGGAATAATAAAATAAACGCCAATTGCTTATGATAATTCCTGGACGCTTTTCGTCGGCTTCAAGTGCGGGAATATTTGAAAATATCGCATAAAGGGGAATCAAAGAGGGTTTGTGCTTATTCCTTTTTTGCCAATTTCGATTCGCAAATATCCAAACTGTTTGTGCTTTTGAATACTAGATGCCTTTTTGAGTGGGACCATTTTTTTGCTCGATTTCGCAAATAACGTCGTTGAAAGCCCTCGATATTTCTTTACTCATAACCGAAAATATTTACTTTTATCTCGAGCCATTAGAAGGTCCAATCATAAAAGTGGAGAGTTTAAAGTTAAGCAAGTAAACAACATGTTTTTGTAAAGTTTAAACTTTTCCTCATGATTGATACGGGAGATGCATTGAACGAATGGATATCGAAGGATGAACGATGACATCCCGATAAATGTGCGGAAGAGTGTGTAATGCCGCTGATGCGCGCTGAAAATGCAGACGCCGATATCCGGTGTGTATCGCGTTGTAAAGATATCACGAGCGCGGTGGCGGCGGCGATGGTAGGGTCGTCGACGTAGGTAGCCCCCGCGGGGCTCGTTTTGTCATTGTCACACGCCGATATCGAGTCAAACAAACCCAATACGAACTCAATACTCAACCCCTGTGCGAGCAACGTGGAACGTCATCAGCACACATCGCCCGAAACCGCCAAGTATCATCCCCCCGTCTGCCACCATCCGCGCCGGCAAAGAAAAAGAGCACCTCGTACACGTGAGGAGATGCCCTCAAGGTGCACGAGAACGGGGACAAAAATCGCCGAAACCCGAATGGATCTTCAGAGGGTCGTAAACCAACAGTGTCGGGGAAAAAGTGCTCGGTTGATGTTCATGTTGTTGAAAAGGGGAAAAGCCCTCGCAATGTTTACACAAGCTGCTTGTGTGTTTTCGCCAAACTTTTCGTCGCATAAATACGCAAAGTCTAAATAAAACTATATGAGTGTGTATTGCAAAAATCCACTCGCTCCATGCGCGCATAAATCAAACCTTTATCGCTGTAAATAACATGCTTTAAACTACATAAATGTGCTGGTGCATGCATCAACATAACTTCGACTTTCATGTACGGTTTGCGCCCGTGTGCATTATGCGGATTCGGCATAAAACTAAACAAATGTAGCGTGCATTTATACACATTTAAAGAAACACGCCGGAGCAAAAATACCAACATTTCGCGAATGACGCGCGAACGCATAAGCGCATTGTTATTCATAATGCAGTTAGTTTCAACTTTTAAAGAAAGAGACTAAAAACCCGCAAAGCACATACTGAAATTTACGCAAACGCCCTTGTTGTCTGGTTATAGGTTAAAACAAACAGATAATTTCAGTGTACAAATTCGCTCTCTCGGTCGTGCGTTTCACAGCACACTAAATTCCCGAAAAGTAAACTAAACTAAAACTCAAACGAGCATGCTATATATCAGCCGAAATATCGCCGAGATTTACACATAAATAAACCTCATACATAATTGTATGGTACGGTACAACGATCGGCAACAGCGCAGAGAGAAATTTTCCGCCGCCTCACGCATGCAATCCGGCGATTAATCAGCGCACACTTAACCGCACTTTAAATAATTAATAGCGTCTAAGCGTCTACGCTTTTTTCTCTTTATTGCCTTCTAGTTTTACCCTCAATAAGTTCATTTCAACTTGCATTGCGTTCCACGTCAATTTCCAACCAGGCGAACACCTGTAAAGTCTTCCTGCAAATTTATTTACCTTTGGCTACCTCCACTACCGCATCACCGCCACCGCCACCGCCGCTGCTGCCGTCTTGGAGCAGTGAAGCGTGCGAACGAGTTTAGTGGGTGAATGTGACACCCGCGCAAAAGTGCGAAAAGTTGCTCTAAATTAGCAGTGACAAGCGAGAAGCGCACACGAGAAAACTTGGAAGCGAGAGCGCACATTGAATTAAAACCCATCAACTTGCTAAACGTCCCATGTTATAAGATACCAGGACGGATGTTGACGCCACCGCCTTCGCTGCCGCCATGAGCCCAAAATATATTCGTTCAACTTGGCCCCCCCTTCGCCGTGCCGGGTGATTTAAGACAGGTGAAGTGCAAGAACATTTATCATGGGACTTTCTTTGGGTGAGTTATGAAGAAAACTAAACGCGCAAACTGTACGGACACGCGGATAAGAACTGAATGTACAATGTGCTCATAGGAAACTCTTATTACCTGAACTACTTTTCAAATTTAATTAGTACTTGAAGGCATAAATAATTACCAATCTACCTTCCATTTAGTACTACTTTCAGCTCCTATTTATTATCCTGCAGAGAATTACTTGATACTGTTTGAAGGATAATTTAATAACTCTTCATAAAATAGTAAATTTTGGTTGGAAATTTGAATATTTTCGTGTAGAATATAAACACAGTGTATGTCATTTATACATTCAGAGTAAAAAAGATGCAGAAGAAGGTTCCTGGTACGAGTGGGAAAGTCGATAGACATATTTTATCGGGACAAAAAATGTCGCAGGCCAAGCGTATAAATACCTAAAATACCTAATACATTTCCCGCTCCCTGAATCCGTCGGGTCCCGGAGACTTAATGCTCATACTCCATATCCAACGCGGATATGGGCCGCACACTTTATACATCTCTGCGCAACTCCTTCCGATGACAAAACGCGACGTGAATTACTCATAATCATATAATAATGCCCGACACACCCTTAATAAAACTCAGCGTCGTATTGTCGGGCATGAATTATGAACGCGTGCATTAAGCAACTGCACAACAACACCAACTCGAAAGAAATGAACATCTTGCGGATGAAAGATGAAGGATGCATAATGCATATGCAAGCACACTGTGCGAACAATGCAAGAAGTCGCATTGCAGTGCTTAAGAATGCAGCAACAGCAACAGCAGCAGCAGCAACGCGAAGAAAAAGGCAATTCTTTGCGAAACCGCAAATCTTTATTAATAATGAACGACATCAACTGTGCACTCTGCTCCGTTGAATTACGCTTATAAGTCACCAGGTACTTTGCCGCTCTATAGCATTCGGTAAACACTTAACGATTGTCGTCGTTCAAGTGAGTTTAATTGAATCGTTATTAGCCACTTAAGCCATCGGATTATTCCAATTAGCCACTACTTAAAGCCGCCAATAAGTGGCTACGTCTACTTCAATTTAGTGATACGAAATATTATTCAATTTAAACAACTTTTTCCATAATTTCTTCCAGGAAAAATGTCAGAAATAAGTAAAGTTTCATTGGCAAGTAATTAACATTCCAGATTGGTGAAATCAAATACGTCATGAATAGTTTACACCAAACGTTGCAAAGAAGGTGTTGCGGGTCGTTTTGTGTGGCGGCGGCACTTTTTCAGGCCTGATATAGCCGGCTATGCGTTGTGGTTTTTTCGGCGTGTGTATGAATCCTGCATAGTTATAAAAGAGGGCGAACGCGCGCGCGTGTGTCCTGAATGCAGAAAAGCATATTTCAATAGAAAAAAAACGGAGCAGCAAAAGCAGCAAACCGCGCGCCGAGATATACACTCTTCAACTCGTCGGCGGGCGCGAAATTTCTGTATGATTTACCTCGATATTCCGATCACGTTTGTCGCCAACCACTTCGGCGGACGACGCGCGAAAAAAAATTCATATATATTGATATCCTTCACGCGCTACGTGTTCGTCGCTTCTCGTTACACTTTTTACGACCAGCACAAATACAATTCATTAAAATTTCAATACAAACTGACGCCCAACTCGCTGCGTCAAATTACATTCGCTCATCGCACTTTTTTCTTATCAAATTCAGCGCTACACACTCGGTATATAAATGGATACAAAATACAGTTGTGTGCCATCCACAATGATGGGCTATATCACGAGACACGCGAAGAGGAATGTATAATCGATAAAGACACGTTTCAGTTACGTCTTTCTTGCTCGCTGTGTGTGAATGTCCTAGCTATTTCCTCGTCATGCTTTCCGGTTCTACTAGACGTTACACCCGCCCGCCTGCGCTGGCGAAAGGGGAGGAATAAGGATACACTGACGACGGTCAGGTAAATGTAGCGTGAATTATTTGCATTATAAGGTGGCCCAAGGACAACATGAACTAGATTTTCGCCTACCGGAAGTAAATGTAGTCCATATTCATGCATTTCTCTGCTGAATTCGAAATGTTATCACAAAAAGTAAAAATGTATTCTCTCTGCTTATTCAAGCACTGTTTTTCCTAGTTTTTTTGGGGACGGTTGTAATGTAAATGCATTTAAAAAATATAAACGGGAAGTGAACAGCAGCAGCAGCACAAAAAAGCTTATCGCGTCAGAGAGCAACAAAGAGGAAACTGATCGGAATAAGAAGCGAAATTTCTTTTATAAAGGTTGCCTCCTTATTGATTTATGTTTTTCCGCGCAATGAATGCATTTAAACGACGTACACGCATGCGAATAAATTAATAATTCATGCATGGAATTCATTGATCCCAGCAGTTTTTTATTTCTTGTGAGTTGGCTGTTAATTTACTCGTCGTTGTACGTGCAGTGTACAAATTAGAAACTGTTGGAAAAAAAATTGCAAAATGCGCAGAGATTAATAATAAAACAAGGGAGCAGCTTGCAGGACGCAATATTACAGTGACAGTTTGAATGCACGCCCCGACCTGACATGTTAGATTAGTTGCACTTTTACGCTCGTAATTTACATTAACCATAAATCAGGCACGAGAACGGCCGCGGCGCAACCCCCGAACCGTCCATTTACTCGCTAATGTAAACATATTGACGGCGGCTTTGATTTATAAGTGCTCCCGCGCCCAATTTCGATTTTACCTTACTGCCTTTACCGCCTCGAACGCGAAAAATTATTCAAAGTAGCATTGATGACTTGTTGATTGAGCAAACACGGTGTGCGAGCGTCGAATTGTTTCTGCGGTTGTTGGCCGAACACTCGGTGGTTGTTTATAGATTGGGGAGTCGAGGAATCGATGATTCGCCAGCCGCAAATTACGCAACGTGTGTCCCTAACAAATCCACCCGGAAAACAGATAATACCTGCGTTTGGTCATTCGATTACGCCATTACGTCGATGAGATGCGCTTTGTTAAAGTAATTACGTCAATGTACTTGATGAACATGTGTACTTGTTACTCGCATTCCAAACAATGTTCTCTTTCGAAAGAGAACAATACTTGTTCGACAAAATTGTATCAAATATGGATTTAAATGCGCAAAGAAGAAGAAAATGTTCAAAAACTTACTTTTACTCTGCTATCCTTGATGATGAACTGGGCAATCTGAAAACAAAAAGATTCGTCAAGTTCTATTTCAAATAATAAGTAAACTAAGTTACAACTTGGATGTACATAAAACAAATGTACACTTGACACAATTCTGATAGTAGGTACTTTGTATAAACTTGAGAATTACAAGGATAACGCAAAACGCGGCAAGTCATAACTTGTAATAAGCGCACATTTTGATATATTATTATGAGTTCCATTAGTCGTGCTAGCATAATTATTGATTACATCTAATAGTTATTTATGGCACCAGTGTGTGGGAAGGAGCTAATATCCTTCGGCGAACTTAATTTACCTACGAGCACAGCGGAACAACAAGGTGCATGAATGACTTGTGCTCAATGCAAGCGACTTCTTAAACTCAATATTGCCTGATTGCATCACGGATCGTAAATCATGCCGAGGCATAGCATAGCGAACACGTTGCACCTCATCAGCACCCTGAAAGATCCAATTCGAGTACCGTTAAACTTTTTGCAAAATTCAAAGCGGTGGGTGCTTCTTCCGTATGCGCGACTGCAATAACAATAATAATATGTAAATGCGCGCCGGTAATTAGAAATTTCCGCCTGCGCGCGATTTAATAAGTTTCCAACTTTTCGTATTATAATAAGCAAATCTCATTGCATTCGGAATATACCTACTCTCGAGAGAGAACCAATTTTGTTTTGACTCCTACGCGTTATACAACGATAGTGATAGAGGAAAGCGACTAGAACAGTTGGAGGAACACCATGTATGTGTTTATTAACTAGATATCTTTTAGCATCACGTGAAAATGGCTGACATAGAAATAAAAACCAACTTTGTTATTATTCCAGTGAGTGAGGCAATAGTTAACGGAATGGTCCATGAAGTTGCCGCCGTCGCCACCTGGCCATCAACGCAAAGCAGCCGCGGCGTAAAAGTGCAAACTTTTATTCGTTTCACTTCCGCCTTCCTTCACCCCTCGCAGGACTGACGTCAGTTACCGGCGACGGCAAGGTGGGCAGACTACTGCCATGGAAACTTTTGTTTCGCCACCTTTACGTCCTGCATGATTGCATGACCTACTTGATAAGTGTATGTTTACAACACGGAAGACATCCGGTAACTGAACGACAGACAGACAGACAGGACATGAACAACTCGAATAAAATCCAACGAAAAACAAGTCAGAAATAATAACAAGTAACATTGCTTTTGCTTTTACTTCTTTCCACGAAAACTCCCAGGATAAGAGTGGCCTTTGTTTATACAACTAGAGAACTAGACAGAGGATAGCAAGAGACCCGGTAAATTTGCGTCATATGTGTGGATACTACAAAGGGTCATTGCGCAATATTAATACATATGTCGCAGTAGCGGTGGCGGCAGTGGAGGCGGAGGAAGTGTAATATGCCTGAACAAACAAGACCTGACTCGAGTGCTGCGCTTCGAGGACATACCGAAAAAGTGTCCTCGCGGACGAAAACGCACGCGCTAAATGCTCGCAAATGGGGGAAAAGTGGCGGAACACTTGTACAAACACTGTCAACAGTGTCGGGGAAAAAAGTGCTCCTGTCCAAGTCCAAGTGTTCGGTCGGTGTGCGTCAAGCACGCAAAAGTTCTCTGAACCGGATACAATCAAGCGCACATGCATGTCCTCCACGGACAGCCAACAATAACAACAACAACAATTGTGTGCGCACACACATCCCTGATTAGCGCCCATGCCGCTGATGGTGCTGTCGGCACGCGTGACGTGATGTGCCACGTATGACAAAAGGCGTTATGCTGTCACCCGCACGCCACGCAATTGTCCTCTGACCCAACGCACCGCCATACAATAAGGGTGTTTGAATCAAAACTCATATTTTGATGCTACACGTGAAAATTTCAAAATTTCAATTATTGTCCGACTGCAAACATCGCAAAACTCCAAATATTCTTTAATACATCCATACTGAATATTCTTGGGGATGCAATTTATTCGGAAATTGAAGTTGGGGATAAAATTATAGAAAATGAGTTTGAAAAATTATAAATATAACACTCAGTATTTGCATGCAATTACAAACAGTCGAAATTGTAATTGCAATTCTGTATCATCTCGCGAAACCCTGATGAAGACAGGGAGGGAATGAGCGGATCCCCTTGGATGCAGGGACTGCAACCCGAGTCAATCAGGGCGTGAAAACTGACACATTTACATACCACCCTATTGAATCACTCAAGCCACTCGAGCGCTCGTCATGAGATGCAATGCAAACAAGCCAGCAAAGTGTTCTGCGGGGTTTGCTGCCCTTTCGCGAGGGTAGCTTTTAGCGTGCGCATTCTTACTCTTATCACGCAAGGCGATAATGCAGACGACGCATCCATAACGCCCCTAAATGAAGGGCGCGCAAAGTACTAATACGTAAAGTGCATTCATCACAACACGCGCCCTCTTAGCGCAATTATCATTTCGCACTTCAAGTTTTGTGTTTAAACGGCAATTTAAATAGTGATTTCCGGTCGCGATTTAGGTTGACGGGTCATCAAGTTGATTGTCAAGGTCGCAAATTTGGAAAATCGTTTATTTCTGTGCAGGAAATTGCATAAAACGCAAATGATTTTATCGCTGAAAATCGCTTTGGAAATGATGCTTTTATATATCGAGTGATGATTGATGATTCCAATGATTTTTTCGGAAGCTTTCTCACCTGCGCAGTTATATTACATCTTAACCGCAACTACTTAATACGAGCATTAACTCAAGCGAAAAAATCGAACGGATATTTCATTCCGTATTTTATATTTATGCGCGTAATACACGTCTCTGTGAATAAACCGAAAGCGAAACGAGATTCATATCGTGCGCGGCCCACAATCTTTCATTCGAATCGAATGAAGGCAGCGATTTGTTATAAAAGTTGAATTGATAATCGGTGGATACACACGCGTACGCTGGAGGCGGCCAAAAGCAGCAGTGCAAGTGGTAGCCAAGTTTCGAAATTTATTGGCTTTTTTCTGTCTCCTTCTTGTATGCATTTCATTTTTTTTCTCATTCACGATTACCACGTGGATTTCAAAAACCTCGGCGTTCTTCTCAATTTGTTTGTGTTCTCAGTTTCTTTTCCGCGAAATGTAAATGGATTACCAGCTGATACAAGCACGAATACAAAGCGTATAAGAATTTTGGTTCTTTTTCATGTTATCGCGCAAATTAACAGTGCTTTTGAAAACATCCTGTGTATCTGGGTTAAGATAGATAAAAACTATGCCGATTTGATCGAAAAGTGCGGCCTCGCTGAAATTTTCAAGAAGAAGCTTGCGTTCCCGAATTCGAACAGATATTCGTACATAATTCATCTGCTACCTCCGGATTCGGTAGTTTTCCTTCCGGTTACATTTCCACTTCTGCTGCTTCTTCTTCGCCTTCCGCGTATGCATCCCGAACACGGAGCAGCTTTGCTTGAGTGGCGCGCCGAGTTTTAGACTCAGCAAATTTCGACTTTCCCGGAGCATTTTTCACGTTTTTCCCTCGTTTGCTGCTCGAGCCCGAAACATATTTACTCCGAAACGCAGAAAGGGGACGTTGCACTCTTAATTCATTCAAGAAAATCGAATATTCAAGAATTACAAGTTAATTTCCTTGGCGGCATGATCGATTAGTGCTGATCGATTGGGGTGTATTGTAAAATATCCCTCAGGGCTTTTCGCAGCAAAATTGATTACTTTTGAGCAGCGACAAGAGCGATACAAAAATTGTCAACGTCAAAAATGTAGACACGTCTCTCAGACGGATTGATTTTATTGTTTTTTCTGAAGAGTTGCCGCCAGATCAAAAGCTTTTAACAGGGTTGAATCCTAAAGTGTATTATTTAAACGTAGACGGTATAAAGAAACCCCCATTCGAATATCATAGGGATGAAAAACATGCGAGGGCGATAAACAAGGCTCTGATTTCGATTGGAAATGTTTTCGATTCGATGTACAATAGTATTGCATTACCTGGAATTTTCCGCAGAACAATAACATAAATTCCAAACAAAATGCGCAGTACCCCCGGCCAGACCACTTTATCGTATTTGTTTAAATTTTTGCGTTTGCGTGCAAAATTCCAAAAAAAAATATTGAATCCGCAAACAGCATTCCGGCCGCGCTCGTTATTCCGTTCGAGCGCGCATAAAAATACATAAAAAATACATTAGCCTAGATATTAGTCGATAATCTCGACGTCCGCTTTTTCGTTTTACGATACACTCGTTGATTGTGCGTGTGCGGCGCGGATATAGTTTAATCAGAGTTGATGGATCGAAGGGTGTGCAACTCCCCAGAGAAATCAATCACTTCGTCGAACCGAAAAACGGCTGCCAATTGCCGCCGCGTTTTCATTCTTTGCGCACTTTCTTCTTCGTCAAAGTCTACGCGTTTAGGCTTCGAAAAGTTGCAAATCTCTATCAAACTACATGTAGTGCACGCATCGACCAGACTTGATTTATTTACTCGTGACAACATCAAACTTTCTCGAAATACATACAGTTCGGGGACAAGGGTATTACAACTAGTCGTCAACATCGTCTCGTGCAAGTTCTTTGTTTGGTTGACGACGATGCCACGCATGGCATATCAGAGGGTTGCGATGTCTCTGTGATTCACGTATTTATTTGCTTTTCAAGTAAATAGGGGTCTAGTCGATAATACTCATCGCTAAACATGTTCAACAACATATCCAGGAATTATGATGGAAATTCAGAATGGATTGTAAAATTTCTAATAGTTCTACGTTAAAACAAAATAAATTCTTTAATAAAATTGGCCAAAATCCATCTAATTTCTGATGGCGCTTTTTGATGTGATGAACTAAAAAACAAACATGATTTTATTTAGTAATCATGATGAAAAAGAAACTTGCAAATGTCCAAAACTTAAGCTACAATAAGCAAAGGATGAAACTGGGATAACAACAGCCAATAAAATTGGAAGAGATGATGAACACGGTTAAATTGAAGTTTGCCAAGTAATTTCACATGCAGCAGGCGAACGAATCGAGGCGGTCGGATGGTCGTTATCCATGCAAGTGCATGTTTTCAATTTGGTTCGGAAAAGCGTTGAGTTTACATCGCGTCCGAGATTCACGCGTAAGTGGCGTGTTTTTCGCTCGACTTCCAGTACCTCGCGCGCTCACGTATAATTACACGGCATAGAACTATCAATCAGTCAACGATAAACCGCAACAAAGTTCATTATAACCGCCGCAATGCACATGGGCAAAAACGTGCAAAAGCTCGCAGAATGTTAATACATATTCCACATTCGAGCGCTTCGTCCTTCTCTCGCCTGCTCTAACGGAATCGTAATTTCGACTACATATTTCATGAGATGGAAATTGCACGTACACTTGCTCGCGACTTAGCCGCATGTACTACGATTATACCGGAATGAGACCATGCAATGTTCGAATGCAAATGCACGAGAGGGAAGACAAATGCGAAAAACGATAGTAGAGAGTTTCCACGTTCAGAGGCAAATGTGCGGCTCGTTTGCGTTTTAGGCTCAAGCTGCGGCTAACTGTAGCGGAATTGCATACACATGTGGGAAGTTTTAATGTTGGCGCTGTTCGCTGATAAATTGCCATTACAAATAATATTTTATTGTTGCGTCGAGCCGGTTGCTTGCCTCTTATCTGATGACGCATAGCCATAAGTTATTTCCCACTCCAAGAAAATTGCGCATATCTACAAATGGACAGAGATCAATGAAATATGCCAAACAATACTCTTAGTTCATGCGGAATTCTGCAATAATAAGCAAAGATAGCAAGGTAATCTACGTGTAATGCAATTATAAACGATAATTAGTTTCATGAAGCGAACGAAAAGAACAAAACGAAACGAAACGCAAACAAATCAACGATTTATTAATCGTGCAATATGCAACGAGAGTGCACGCGTATTTAATTTAATGTTAAAGTAAAATGTATTTATTTCCATGAATGGCACTTTAATTTCATTTCATTGCGCGTCCACAACCCGCGTGTGTGTATACTTTGTGCGCACATTTTCATTTTCCAATCTCAACAAAACGCAACACCAACAGCCGTTTGTGCTGCGCTTTGCTCTACTCTACGTAATTCGCAATCGTGTGCGTCCCTAAATGAATGGATGGATTTTCATTATTGCATCGAACAACTGCTCGTATCGTTCGCACACACAAATCCAAATGATATTCATACATTTTACCTGCGAATTAATTCGCCATCATTATACGTTTGCGTTGTTTGTGTTTAAATCGCTCGTCGTATTACACCGCATCCCCAACTTTATTTCGATTATTTTCATAAATATATTCCACGCATCAATAACCATTGCCAATGAAATTCGATCATTGTACTTTTCAATATTCAAATTGCATTTATAAGCCAGCGATTGGAACTAAACTATAAGCGCAATAACAAGGTGATTTACAACATATCACAATGCCAAGACAATTTCCTAAAGCTTCTGATAGTTGGAAGAGAATAAAGCAGGAATCCTCAAGCAAGAAATGCATACAGACCAAGCATATAGGACGGCTAAAGATGCATGCGAATAAATGAGCAAAAAATTACCTTGGAAAGTTGGAGCATGTAGTGCACAACCAATATTTCCCCTTATTTGTGTCGTCAACGTCGTTGGAGTCTTTCTGGCATCCCGCAGGCGACCTCAACTTTATTAGAAAGTGTAAGTTTGCCGGCAGACGATGATGATGATGCTCGTCTTATTCTCAACGAGTGGAGAAGGGCAAATCATGCGGTCTTGCGCTTATCGGCGGCGACGTGCTCGCCTCCAGCGTGCTAAAACGAAGAGAAAACGAAAAATTATATTTCTCGTGTGCATTCAATGCATCTACGATATACACCATGTTCCCTATCGCAATGCACCTGATGCATTGCATGTGTGAGTGTGGGGTTATGCTCGTTGAACCAGCGAGACATTATCACACAATGTGCAATGCGCTACAATAACAACTCATCGCGTACAAATATTACAAGCAGGTAATAAACACATGAACGTGCTGTACGCCAAGGCAAAGAACAATTGCGAAGCACGGCGTATACGGATTGCACGTATGACGCTTGGCGGCCATATTATAAGTATGATATTGCTCGATGATATAATGCGCGAACGAAAACGACTGAGCACATATAGCACATGGTACTTACCCCACGAAACGTGTGCATTAAGCACTTTACTCTTTCACACTATAATTTCGCCAACGACGAGCCATCCGTGAAAACAAACAAGAAAGCGTTCACTACAGCCAGTATGCCGGTAGTGCCGGCCGATGCCCACCACGTCTGACGCGTCCCGGCAATTATTCACTAACGCCTGGCAAAAATCAGATTAGAGTTTTTGGTATACAGCAGCGTGTACCGCAAGTTGCGTATCTCGCTAAAAATGTTATTGATTACTTATTAACATTAAATACAGTAAATATAATAAATGTAAAAGAGTAGATGATTTGATAAAATGATATTTAATAAATTTATTGCTGCTATGCACATTTATGGAAAAAGTAAAATTGTAAACATTTCATTACTCAAACAAACGGCCGCAGTAATTGCAAACAACTGGAATTGTAATTATTATAATTAACGAGCTTCCAAATCGGATAAACATTAATTAATTAAATGTATTGCTCGGTGTTTCCGCTCGTATTATTTCGAATCACAATATACAGTCGAGTTATTGCATATGCATTATTAAAGACTATTTAACTCAATTCGAGGAAGCTAAAACGCGCGGCAAACTTTTTAACGGAGAAAGTTTTATTTTTGTTGAAATTGAACTGCAAACTCTACAGAAAAAATTCAATTAAAAACTGTGCAAATATCTTTTACAAATTTCAAACGAACCTGCGCAATGATGATGACCCAATGCGAAAATGTGCAAACTCCACATTTCATTAGATTTTTTTCCGCCTCCCCGGAATCGGCAATTAATCTGCTGCGCAAATGTAAATTAACTCTGACCAATTCCCAAGTCCGAATTGGAATATTGGGCAAAAATTTGTTCTGTTTTATTTCGCATTTATATATGCAAATCATCGGTTCCCCAACTTTTCAAGCACACCACGAAAAAAGCGCACCGAAACACACAGGCGCTCCACGTAAAAACGTGCAATCCGCCGAAAAATAGAAAAATGTTGCATAATTAACTGCACGAAACTCTAATCAAATATTCAATTACAATTCCACTAGATAAAAACACTATTTCCGCATTTATTATTCAATTAAAGTGGAGCGCATTCCCCGTTTTTTTTCACGTTTTAGTGAGGTTGGCAAATTGCGTTTCCGGACGCACTGGAATTATCGTCGGATGATTGAAATGAATTTGGTGATAAACGCTACGCATTAAAATTTATCCAGTAATTTCGAGCGCCGATTGCGATTGATACTTTTCGCTCGAACCGGAAATAACTGAATTGCGTACGCGCATTATGAGGATTGTTTCTCATTATGTGTGTGCGCGCACTGGGATTCGGATTGGTTCCCGAATTGGGAATGAAAGATTAATTTATTGCTTCGCGGTTTTACTATCGAACAATAACAACAACGCCAACACCAACAACAAATGCGGGGGCGCAGTGGAAAAGCCGAAAGAAAAGCCGGAAAACAGCGCGGCGCGTGCATTAACCGGAAATGTGAAATATGCTGATGGTAATTTGTGAGGCATCATCAAATATGCACGAGGGGATTGCTGATCGCCAATGTCCCGAAACTGGCCACCAAAGCGTTCGATGTATTAATGATTCGATGCAATTAGTGCATGTTAATCAATTAATTAACGTGCATACATGCCCTGTATAATGTGTTTATATACAAATGATGCTAATGACCAAATAGTATGTATCTCAAATTAAATATCACCGCATAGTTTTAGCAAAATCAAATTATTAATTACATTTTGAGATGCTTACAAATCAAAATCACATTGAACTTTTTTTGCAATTAATAAATAAGGTGGTGAGTGATGAAAATCAAATCATGTTCGATTTGTTCAACATTAAGTGGCAAATAGAAGACTACCACATCAAATCTCCTCTGACAGACGGTTAGCGTAGACCGGAAAAGGGCGAGCTGTGATGAACCTGCACCTAAAATTGATGAAAGCCCAAACGCGAAAGTCACCTCCGGAACGCGTGCGCGGAATACGCGTTACTTTCGGATGAAACTTGGTATTTTATAATGGAAAGAGTGGAAAGAAAAAACAGGGCACGTTTCCATCATCATCTCGCTGGGCCTCAGCAACGCGCAATGCGTCTCCCAGCGATTATTCTTTCCATGCGGCGCGTAGTCATTCGTTTCGTTCGTTTCCTTTTTTATTTCTCTTCTTGGTTTGCTGCTGCCACGGTAACTGAAGAAAATCTACGTGGAAAGAAAAGAGAGGTGAACGGTGCGCACACCCGAAGGCTGTTATTAACTATAATATGTAGGTGTAACAAATCAACCGTCGCGACGGTATAAAGTACTATAAGTGGTATACATATACTGGGCCTTCACAAATCACTGTAGACCAAAGCGTAAAACGTAAAGCGCGTGCGGATAAAAGAACAATACGCCTTTAATTTGTAACAAGTACAACAAATGAACAACTTGGATCATAAATAATATCCATTTATTCTTCGATTCTCCACCTTGGTTAGGACACTTCAACTTCATTGTCACTTGCTCCTCAGCTGCTCAGTTCATGAATTACGAGTCCTTTAAACATACCCCACTCACCTAATGATACCAGCCTTCCAATTGAGGATGAGTAAGTAAAGTTTGTCAAGCAACAAAAACTCCGACGTTGGTCACACGTAGCGATCTATACAAGAAGTAAAAAGAAACGATAAAGATGAGCGGCTCTTGGGCGAAAAGTACAATTGCTTACAATACCTCATCGTTAACTTTGCTTGAACTCCTCGCATAATACCGAATTTGTTCAAGAACTTTCCAGTCGCCGACAATAACAAGAAGAGCACGATAACGAATTCGAGCGAAAGTTCTTTCTAATCAGACATCAGACCTATACGAGAGATTTTTGCGCGTGGGTAAACGACGTGTTTAAATGCAAAACTAGGACATTGTAAGGGTAGATAAGGAGCATTAGTAAAATTAGGAGCGTATAAATTGGCTTCAAAGTGTTAACAAAAGGTGATAATAGATCTCTTTAGAACGACACTTGATAATATCAAATTTACACGCGACTCGTGTGGAATCCTGCTCGGAAAGGCTGGATGAAAGACGGCGAAATAATGGCATAAAAGAGTGGAAATTTCAAAGATAAGCACCACTTGTCTAAATAGGTGAGACGCGTCTCTGAAAGAATTCTTTCCCTCAGTCCGTGACAAGGATGAGGACAAAAGCGTATTGTGTGACAGAGGAAACTCAATCCGCTAAAATATCAAGCTGCATTTTTGTGGCATTTCATTCGGTAATTTTGATTTCAATATTTCATTAAAACACTTTAATATCACTTTAATATATCACACTTTAATATCAAGTCATAATAGCAACCAACTTCATAGAAAGTATAATATGTCAGCCTCCGGTGAAGGCGCGCTTTTCACTTGATATTGTAATACGATAGTTTAATTCACACTAGGCTCATGTTTCCTATGGAAGTTCTAGTTCTTTGTAAAGGTCGAGCATCTTCAAAGCGGAAATTTCTTTTAAGCATGATACGGAATTGCATTAACTCCGAAGAGTTTCTGCTTATTATACACGGTGAAATATTGTACTGTTAGAGTAAAAATTCCCACATCTTGCACGCGTCTCTCGCTTTTTCAATCAGCAAAAAAAGGAATCGAAGAAGCAGAAAACGAACACGAAGACGAAGCGTAATTCCATTATTGCGCGTCATTTTCGATTCGAGCATCCATCGATTGAATGGCAAGCAATCTGTATGAATTATCGATGTTATAACAAACGCATTGGTCACGGGCCGTGCACCGAAGAGAGCGCGCCCATTGAATTCATCGAGTATCGATGAATAGACCCGACCGAGAGAACGAAACGGCCGAAAACCACAGCTGCTGCTGCTGCTGGAGGAGAAGAAGAAGTATAATAATTGATGCGAATGCCTGGTCCGAGTATTTTTCAAAGTCGCTCAAAACGCAACAATTTCAACGCGCAGGTCGCACCAACCCGGAACGGTTCTACCTAGTTATACCACAACAAATGAGTGTGGCTGGGAAAAGGTATCATCACCATTTGGCGTTAGGTGAGTGTGTTTGTATGCGCACTTCAAAAATTATACCTACTCACACATCCATCGCGCGATAATTGGACCGTTTTTACTCAGCTCCGGTGTGTGGCTTAAGCGCACTGTGCGCGCCGGCAACTTAAGAAGCAAACAAGCCCAGCCAAGCCAAGCGCACTTCATCATCATCCGCCCTGCGCGCGAGGATCTCGTCCTTGTCCGGTGCATGTGTTTTTAATGAAGTTAGCGCTCCGTGCACAACCAGTTTTCTCGTTATGTGTCGTCGCATTGTGATCGCTAAGGCTGCCGCGAAGAAAAGAGGCCTTAACTACGTGCGCGCATCCGACACTTAAGTAAGAAACGTGCGCGCCGCGTTCGTGCTTCGCGCGTTTAGTGTCGGCGTGCGGCGCGCGTTTCTGCATTCAAAAACACAATTTAAGTCTGCTTAAAGTCCATGCCGCCATGCATTGTGCAAAACGAAGAAAAAAACACGCAACTTTAACACCATATAAAAAATGTACAACATACTCGGAACATAATCAAATTTGACCATATACATTGAATTGTCTTCTCCTTCGTGCATTTGCAAATGCAGGTAAATGGAATAACCAGGATTCACTTACCGGAGTGGCTTAGTCTCTCATACGCGTTACGCTCTCGTGATAAAACAGTTCTGCTCTGAAGAACTGAGTACATACACAGCAAGGAAGCACAGAGTGAAAATCGAGCCAAGGCCGGGGCCGGCATTCGTCCTTTTTGTACAGCCTTCAACGAATGCATCACCTTCATTGTATTCCTTTGTTTTTTTATTGTATTTCATTTCGCTCTTTTTTGCCGTATTTGTTTTTTGCCATCGTCCTGCTCTCGACCATTTTATATTTCCATGAGAAGTAAAGAGGACAGCAAACGACGTGGATGACGCTCGCGAGCGCGCGCAAAAAAACGTTGGCGAAGTGAAATGCTGGAAGACACTATGATCTACGACCGCGTTGCGTCACAAAGCGTATCCTCCTCCTCACTCGCAGTCATTTCTGGGCGAGCTGTCTTTGTCCAAACTTGGCCCAGTTGCACATTGGTCGTGTTCGCTGAACGAAATCATTCATCTTGGCTGGCTGGCCTGGGTTTTTGCCCGTTGTCGTTGTTGTTAGGAAGCGCAGCAAAGCTTTGACCGCACGAAACATTCACTAGAAGGGATGCTAGCTAGCTAGCTGGCGATCCTGCCGCAGCTATCCTGCTGGAGGGTTGATACATGAGCGAATTAAATAAAATGTAATTTGTTTTTATTTATTCAAAAAAGTCTTTACTTAGTAAGTAAGTAAGCAGTCCCTAGAAATATTTACACAATAAAGTGCTTTTTGGAATTATCTCATTGAAAATATAAATTTTTCGAATAATCAATAGTAATCATCATAATAGTGTGTGAGTGTGTTGTGTTTTCTTTCGATTTCTTCAGCAATCATCATATATATAATATATTTTTATAATATGCCCTTTGTTTAGTTGTCACAAGTAGTTATGAATAATCAGCTCATATATAAATGATCAAATATGACTTTATACACTATGTACAATAAATATTCCAAGTATTTAGTATTATTTCTCATGTCACTCTCTTTCAGCTCGCGCATTCCCTTTCGTTCGATTAGTCGTAATTATGAAGTAGTTAAGTACATAGGAATCAAATGGAGAGTCATGAACCATTCGCGTCTTTCTTCAGCGTCAATAATAATTACACATTTATTTTATTAATAGGAGTAAGAGAGAGTATTGGATGAATTGGTTGCAAAGACAAACAATTTAAGTGTATTGAAGCTCATAAAATGTACATTAACTAACGCTTTTTTCCACTCTTCAATTATGCGCCAATTAAGTGAAGTAATTCATCATTGATTGATGAGCTCGTTAATTAATTCGAGTTGGCTTTTTATTGGCTCATGAATGCTCCCCGCAAAGTGACATATTTCGTCTTAAATTCTAGAAAATATCGTTGTATTCGTTGAGTATCTGATGAAATTTACGTTTTTCTTTTATCTCCTTCAAGGGTTCTTCCTCCACTCTTCCAACTTTGACTTCGTTTATGTACAATGAAACCCTTTTGGTCCTTCGCCACAAAACACTTTTCACAATTCCGTGCAAAATTCTATTCACAACTTTGTTTAATTATTAACAAATAAATATATAAATATTACTTTTAGAATAAGTCTTGGAATTAATTAATCTTACAATTTTTTTTATCACAATTAAGTATTCACCATTCGTTTTTCATTTTGTTTCGTCCTCTGCTGGCTGCGCTCGAAACGCAAGTGATCTCAACAATTGGGTCGCACTTTGTAATTAATCGTGAGTAACTAATTAAAAACTCGATGCAATGGCGATCGCTAATTAAAAACAATTAGCTTGGCGTATGACGCATAGATGAGGAGAACTAATACTTGCGATGATGCGGACGAATGATATCCAAGGAACATGTGCTACCGTTGTTGAATTCACTGCAACAAGAATCATAACAAAAACTTTAATATCACAATTCATAAGTGGCAAAACGGGGGCGAGATAATTAATTGTTCGTAATTATGAACCTTTTTAGATGATTGTTCGCACGCGGGACGAGAGGAGCGCAGAGTGGCGTACTGAAGAAAAGTGCGAATGGATCTGGGATGAGGGGTTAAGTAACAGATGATGATAATGCGTAAATTGAATAATAAATTAATTAATAATCAAGTGAGACGCTGGCAAATGCTATGAAATATTGTGCGTGGCGATTGTATCCTTGTATCCACTATGATACGACTTGGACGAGATAAAGGGATGCTTGGCCCTTGCGACCCTTTGGCGCGTTGTTTTTGACCCTTGTCAACTTCGCTCAGCGTCGAATTGGGTCGAATGACAGCGTCGCGACGACAACGGCTTTCACTTTGCATCGTGTGTATGTGCGGTTGATGCTTTGGGTAATTAATGAAGGTGCGCACATGCCGCAGGAGTAAAAACTCCAACCTAGGTCATTGCGTAGTTCTCTAGGTCAGAGAACGGAACTAAGACATAGATCATTATCCTATAAATTAGCAGCACAGCGTGCGAGGAGTGCAAGCCAGCAAGGATAGCGCGCAGGAAGAATACAATATGATAAGAAGCATGAGGCGCGCAGAGAGAGCTCGTTTTGCTCTCTCGCATGAAGGAAATGCGTTCCATGCCCCGAATGTGTTTGCGTAGGCGTTCCTGCAGCGCAAAGGGAAAATCGATTTTCCCGGCGACGTTGGCGTAGCCCACATTTTCAAGAGCAGAGGCGTATTCGCACTCTTAATTCACAATCCATGGCTTAATTATATTTATCTAGGTAGTTCGAACTATTCTGCAATACTACAACTTCCAGAAGATTTGACTGAAATGATACTTTTTGAACATTTTCATCTAGAGTTTAATTTATGTATCATTAACGTCACTTGGACAAAATTAGGAGATACCGTACTACAATGTGGAGACATAGGTGTAGAATGGGAATTGGGAACCTGGCAAGAAATCCCAAACCCAATCCCGAAGCGCAAAAACATGCAACGCAATAAATGTACGTTTAATCCACACGGTGATACATCTGACTAGCGCGTTGATAAACGAGGTGGAACGCGCGTTCCCCTGGGAACCAATACCTACACCTTGATACGATTTGCACGTATCTGTGCAAGCAAATATGTTTGTTTTTGTTTTTAGTGCAGTGTAATGTTCTGCTTTTTTTGCGCTCTACTCTTTTTTGTTTCACAGTTTCAGGCAGTTTGAACAAATGCAGCATTGAAGTCCAGATGGCCAGATCGCAACTTTAAAAATTCATTTTATTCCGGAGCGTTTCGCACAGCAGGATGACAAGACTACGAAGTAAAAGCCGGAACAGTGTCCTTATAATAAATAATTCCCGTCTGGCTAGCTATGATGTGTTATGCAATTTCTCAGAGGGCGCAGCCTTCTTGACAGTTCATTTCGGCGTGAAATTAAATGCATCCACTACAACCCCTCGGCATTAATCCGTGGCGCGGGGGTGATGAATACGCAACGCGTTGAATTTATTTACGACTTGCGACTCGCTGCGTGGTGGTCATCACTACGCAGGGGTAGTATGCATCCATCCGTGACTTAAGCGCACACACGAATTTTCCGAACAATAGACGCGTTTCATATTTGATATCAAAAGCTAGGCAGGGTGTCAGAGTTAAACGATTGCCCGCCTGTCTTTCACTTTTGCCACATTTGCTTTGCTAGCTATGATTGTCCAACTGGTCAAAGAGAAATAATTCACGTCATGTCATTTCGAACCACATCTTAATATGCATTATGCCCCTTGTTTCATCATCAATTCGGTTACGGCCCTCATGCAATGCGGAATATTTTAAGATCGGGAGCACATCTGGCATGCCAACTTTAGGAATATTTAAAAGTTACACCCCTAAGAATTTCGTTCAAATATTTCACATATTTGTGATGGAAAAACGGAGAAACCCGACCTTTATCATGTTACAAACAAGATAATTAATACAGCGGGGTATAAATATGAAAAGCCATCGATCTTTTGCATTTTAGAGATAATTAACAAGAACGCGCATTTCCTGAAAGCAAACCATCTATAATGAAATATAATTGCGGGTTGTCCGATATCCAAAAGTTGCAATACGTGTGTATCGAGCGAGCACACCCCAATTATTAAAACTCTTATCTCGTCCAAGTATCACATTTTGCATGTGGCCCTCACATTCGGGGAGGGTTTGATTACCACCAGCACAGCGGACAATCAACGGAATTAACGTCTGGCCAGCCGTCGCATGCGACAATGAATCTTTGTCACTCGACATCAGTTTTCGGGGGGCATGGACAAATTGCCTGCTCCCCAATCGTCCACATTGCATAATGGGCCAGAAAAAGTTGATTTCACACAAAATGAAAAAATCCGAAAACTACACAACCGAATTTCACAAATAAATAAAGACTAAGCCTAATTAGCTCTTTTGTTTCTGAAATCCAGAGAATTTTGATACTTGAAAATTTAATAAAACTCTCGATATCTCGAAATCAAATACACAAAATTTGAAAATCGAGTGGCCGCATGTAAATAATGTTTAAATCAATCGTTCGACTGCATGCGCACTGGATTTACCCGCAGGGAATTTGTTTATTTTACAAATACTGTACGTACAGCATATATCCCTTACCCCTTTTGACAATAGCCTCAACATTTTTGTTTCGCAAAATCAATAACCCGTTTACATTTCATCTTTCCCCGTTTTAATTGTTGATTAAAGTTTTATGAACGTTTTCTAGAGCGCATCTCTTTTATATTCACGCCAGTTTTATCTATCATAAAAGGCGCGCACGCCAAGAAGTTTGTTCCAAGAATGGAGAAAATATTTTGCGCTTCAATTTTTTAATTAAACGCAACCCCTGCGGAAATTCCTTCCGTCTAAAAATATACATATCATGTTGAACGCTGGCCGCTTCAACATTATACTTGTTCAAGTGTGAAATTCGCCAATGGGGAAAATCTGTTGTTGTTGTTATTTCAAAAATATCTGTGCAGTGGAAAATATGAAAATATCTCATTATTAGTTCATAGCGAGCACACACAAAGGATAATAGCATTTTGAAAGTTTAAGATCAATTTCCTGAATGCTCTTAGCGCACTCATTAAACAAAGTTTTCAAGTTCCCCTCGCTGCTGTATCTTTTTGTTTTAGTTTTAGTTCGGTTTGTTTTACTTCTTATCAATAGCCGAACGAATGGGGGGGAAGGCCACTGATTTAAAGCGCTTACGAGTGCATCGAGTACGCGCATTATGCACGTTAATAATGGGCGGCGGCGACGGCAGCGGTTCGCTTTGCCTGTAAATTTCCGAAAGGTGCTTATGCGCGCAAGAATTGCCCTTTCAGACGTGCGCACGCATTGAGGTAAAGTTTATTCTTGGAAGCAAAAGTGTGAGAGCGCGTCTGCATAGTTGGCGCGCAATGTATGGACCATTGTAAGCAGAAGACTCCATTGTTTTGCGCATTCGCCGGCGATATCCGCCGATAAAGCGCATGCGATTTATAACGTATTTTAAATAATTTAAAATGTGGCAAGCGGCTTAGTTAATTGCATGCGCGCGCGCGCGCGAGCTTCTTCCTCCTGTTTCTTTTCGCCAACGATGCGCGCAAAAAGCGTTCGTCCTTTTGAACAGGTTTCGTAAATTTCATTTACGTAATTAGCATGCGCAACCTGCTCAAAGTTAATTTTCCTAATTATGCTCAACGTATTCTTATTTTTCTTCCACTCAAACTAAATTAAGTATTTGCAAATAAATGCTTGACGAAGTCAAGTAGAGAAATTAGTTGTGCTTAATTTAATTCCAGCGTCTTTGATCTCGTCTAAGAATAGCAAAATAATTGCTTATTTTATTTAAGGTACATAAAATGACAACGTTGAAAACAGCCGATGATAAACGACGCATAATTTCTTCATATTTCCCATGCGTGTTTCGACAGTTCGCTGATACATTATATAATTGCCGCCAAGTTTTTGTTTTCCATTTCGAGCAACGAAAACGAACATAATTAGGAGATCATTAGACACACCTTTTTCGTTGCTCACAAGAAAAACAACACACAAGCAAGGCGTTTGGAGAATGAGAAACAAAACACAACAAGTTTGAAAGTTTTAATTTTTTCACTTTTCGAAAATCACGTCGCCAAAGCGTTTCGAATTGCTGCTGCTGTGTTCCTCTGCGTTGCACTAAACGTGCATGATGATTATTAAGGCTCGGCCGAGGTGGAAATGATCGAGCTAATGCAGAACATCCGCTTCTTGTTAGTGCCTCTTTAACAAGTCGCCAGAACGCGCACGAATATATTAGCATTGTGTCGCCTCCTCTCTTGTTTTACATTCTTCGTTCGTGCAGTTGGCGGCTGCATAGCTGCGTTTTTTGTTTCACGCACGGAAACCGAATCAGAGCGAACGCTCGTTTTACCGCAGGAGGTACAAACGCCGCTGAATGCTGCTGAAGTACAGACGAGGACGAACGCACACACATTCGACTCACGTTCATATTCATTGACTTCACACGAACGAATTATGCACGCCTTGGTAATTTCGTTTAAAACTTGAGCGCGAAGAATACGAATGCGTTAAATGTTCACAGCGTTAACGCGTCCAAGAAAAGAAATGCAAGTAGGTACTAAAAACAAAGCGACACACACGCACGAATAAAGGAGGTGCGAACGTGGAGAACGCACGTTTGTAATTACATTCCGGGCAAGGCGAGACGCCAGGATAATTGACGAAAAATCATGCCATTTTGGGCATCAGCACGGAAAATTAGATCGTTATGACCATCAATAATACCCACGAATATTGGCTTATTGATGTGCTTCTGATGAGTTGAACCGTTCAATTTTGTGGTGTTGCCAGCACGCCATGACCTTTAGTGTTGTGACTCCCCCGTTTCCATCATCCTTCTTCTTTCGCGGCTGCTGCAGTAGATGTTTAAGGGGTATCGACAACCAGCCAATAATTCACAGCGATAACAGGACTTATCAAGGCGCTGCTGCTGCTCCTAGCGCCGCAGAAAGCTAAGGGAGAGGGCGACTTTCAATTTCTAACATCAATTTATGACCACGCAAGCATAGCATAAATGATTTATTTTGGCAAACACTCATACCGAAATTCTCAAGCGTTGAATCAATAAAGTTGCCACGTTCTCTGATGTTTGCTCTTCTTGAGGCGTACCTGCGTATTGAATTGAACAAATCGAATGTGCACTCGAAAGATTCCAAGCAAACATTTCCCGTTGCGGTGAGGAATGAGGAATGACAAGCGAAGGCTTAAGTCCGAATGCAAGTGCTCCTCAAACAAAGGCCGGCCAGGCATGCAAAGTACGCAAATCGATAGCTTTTCATTCATGACGACCACGAAAAGAGCATGTCGGAAAAAAACGAAAGCAGGGAAAATGTGCTTAATCAATATGCAAATATGTGTATCCCAGTGCTCGTTCTGGATAACCGGGAATGAGAGCAGCACATGAAACGAAAGACGAAAAAAGCGGAGGAAAAACGTAAATAAATTGGATTCAATTAAGCAGCCCTCGATCGTTCCATTTGCTCATTCATTCCTCCTTTTTTTCCCGTTCGTAATTCTGCTTCTCATGGACACGTGCAATCAAATTCCAGAATATCGTAACAGAAATTCCAATTTCATTAGAATAAAACCAACAGCAGTTGCTTTATTACATTGTGAACATTTGTTCAACAACTAACGCCGAATTTAAGTGTTAATTACGAAGCTATTCGTCCGGTATTCAGCGTTTTTTTTTGTCTTTGAGTTGAATTAAACGATTGTATAATGAGCATTGAAGGGAAAAAAACGCGACGGTAAAGTGTTAGAAGAACGCTTGTAATTTATGCCTTCCGTAGAGATATCATCACTTACTTCTTACTACTTTGCGCGTGGCAATAGCAACAAATAACATTTAGAAGATAATTCATGCGTTTAAAGACGTGCGCGCTGCCGACAATAATAAAAATGCAAACGAAGCCATCGCTGGTTTTCTGAATGATGCATGAAAAACGAATAAATTAGTTGTGCGCAATTTTTATGTAAGTATGCGTTTCGTTTCTTTTTTTTTTTTGGTTCATGAATCGTCGACGCGCCCGACGCGTATCATTACCATGCTATCAGGAATTGCGGGTAGGGAGGAGCGCAAGCATTCCCGCAAATATGATAATTTCCTGTTCCACCACCGAACACGAGCACCGCCATCGAGGACACGATGTTTTCGCGCTCTTTGTGCCGCGGCGTCTGTCAAACGTCCTGAGCGGCGGTCATTTGCATATGAAAAGCGCAAAACACTGAAGGGCGCATTCTTTTTGTGTCTGACACGTATTGGTCTATAAATTATGCGGATGGCCCTTCTTCTTTCGGGGGTTGGTCTGGATAAAAAGCATATCAGGATACTACTGGGTGTCTTGCGTAAAGTTGCTCAAATCGCGTCCAATTAGCGTTTATTTATGATTGCGCATTGTTGTGCTTCTTGGCGGGTTAAATATATTTATGTCAGATGCACTCGGGCGCTATTAAATAATCGCCCACTTAAATGGCCCCTCTTGTCACAAAAGCGGGCGAACGAACGAAGAGTAAAAGGAGAAAAGCTCGAAATTAGATCGCTAAGACATTGGCGAAGCACAGTCTTCTTCAATGAGCAGTGCGTAGACAGACTGCTTCGTCTCAGTCGCTCTCTTTGTTGACTCGCATCGCGTCTGTGCGAAGTGAGTCGTCGCTCAGGTATAATAATAATTCCGCAATATAAATTTTAATACATATTTATGAAGGTTCCCCGTTCGTTGTTCGAATTCTTCGCGCGCGCAGTGTTTGGCTTTTACGCGAGCGCCTCTAACAAGTAGGTAGACGACTTTACGATTAGTGCCTCTCCGTGTGGAGTTGAGCGAAGGAGAAATCGTGAAATCTTAGTAGGAAAGTGAAGCGCACAGTAAACTCCCTTCGTAATGTTGGAGCTCACTTTGCTTCTTCTTCATTCGGGGTTGGTACGGTACGCACTGCGACGACCCAGGGTATTGTGAGGAGAGACGCATTTATCGTGGCGTCATTGTCTAGCTGCCGGGGTTCACTTTGGACAAAGGCTTTCAATTTAACTCGCTTAAGGTCTCGAGGTCGCATTGCATGAGAAAATATCGGTTGACATAATGTTGACACAAAAAAGAGAATGATGTAAGGAGCAGCGCAGCGTATGTGCATGAGGTTTCTGCGACGCATGATGGGTAGTCGAGTAGTCGCGCTTCAGGAGCTCGGCAAAGAGCAAATATTTGCCCATTGTGGTGGAGGCGGCAGCGGCAGCTCGTCCTCGTCCCGTCCTCTCATAATATGAATATATCGACTTCCGAATGCACCCGCATTGACCGCGCCAATGTTAGCACGCGTGGAATTCAGAGGAGGCGTCGCGGCGCCACAACGTGCAGACGACGACGACGACGGCGGCGGCGGCGACGCGCTTACTTCGCAAATCTCAACGACGCGACGCCAGACGCACGAATGCACCTCGCAGCAGTTTCTTTCATCTTTATTGCTCGTGGCGGCAGCTGTGCTGATTTACAACCACACGAAAGGTACGTTCAAATAATGCGAGCACAGAAATTTCTATCGCTTCCCATAATTAATGCATTTATAGCTGGGAATATCATCATCTCTTCAAAGTCTTGTTGAATTTATTTATATAATTAAGTAAAATGTACAGCAACCCGAGGTGAATGTGCAAGGATCACAGTAGCTTCCCGAGATTGGATTGGGCTCACCTAACAACACGTTCTAATCGCATCTGCGTTCATCCGAGTTGAGCGAAGAAAAGCAAGACCCATGAAAGCGGGTCGTAAGTAGCGATCGTCTTAAGTGATTAAGCAAGGCACCGTTGACGACGACGCCAAAGACGACGCGCAGGTAGAATATCGCATCCTGTCCTGAACAAAAAGACGCGCTTTTACGCTGTTCGCATATGGTGCGCGGACACTCATTGCAATTTTACGGCCAGGTGACCCTCGAGATGAATACACAATACGCACTTTACAATCGCCGAACAAGAGAAATGATACGAGCTTTTAGAAGACGCAAATAAATGACATGTTCGCATTGTATGTTTAGAAAACTTGAAAGTGTCCCCAAGAAGAATACTCGCGGACAATGCGACCGATTAGAACGACGTTATTTCGCCTATTGTCCCAATACCCGGTCGGGGGGCATTGATGATTGTCAAGCTTGATCATCGATCTTTTCAGTGCGCATAATTGGCAGTCTTTTGTTGCCAATTATCTCAAGGAGCGCGCGTTCGAAGAAGAACTCATGGGATTTCGACCTAACGCGCGTATGATCATAACCCAATGAGCTTGATAATTATTCGCTCGCAACATTATCGGATTGAGCGTATTAGATACACACCAAGGAATATTGCTCGCTGCACACGTTATGGACTTAGAGCGTGAGTAAATGTTTGATATAAGATTAAGTGCGATCCTCACCTGCGTTTATTCAAGCGCTACGCCCATAGGGGATGCGGCAACGTGCGCGTGTCGCGTGGAAGACTAGGCGGATGCTGTAGGAACGGCGGCAGCTTGCCGGGCGGCGGTGGCGGCGGCAGCGCAGGACTACGCGCTCTGTCCAGCTGGTGATGGTGGTGGTGGTGCGTCGGCGTCGTCGACGCGTAGATGTTGACGCTGGAGCGCTGATGGAGGCAGGGACGCTTGATGTCCGGCATGGCAAACTGCAGCTTCTGCCAGAACTGGCGGTCGCCCCATTCGATCACCGTGTTGGTTTTCAAGTACAGCCGCAGGTCGGGATCGAGGTCCCGCTGGGGCAGCTCCCCCGTCACGACGAAGATGAGCCGCCGACGGCGGTCCTTGAGCACCTCGTGCAGCGCCGACTTGAACTCGAAGCGGCACCATTCATTGTGCAGAAAGTTCTTCGAGAGCACGATGATCGTGCGCCGCGAAGATTCGACCGCTTCAATTATCGTGTCCGCAACGTATGCGGATACGTTAAAGTCTCGGTAATGGAGGCAAAGACGGTATCCCTGCTCACTACCCTCGAGACCCGGAGCGAGGACCTGGCTAACAAACGCCTCGTCCTTTACGCTATAACTAATGTATGCGTCGAACAAGCGATCCTTATCCTGCTGCTCCTCAAATGCGGTCGTCTTGTAGCACATTCTCAGGCCGCATCGCGAGTAGATCCAGACGCGCAATTCGCGCCGGTAATAGAACGCCCCGCAGACAATAACCACACTGGCGAGGAACAAGCACATTGTGCCAAGGAGCAGCGGGAGGTAGTCGTTCATTACCTGACTTTCGACAATCGCTCGCGTATTGCTCGTGTACGCGGCGCACGATGTTGCATTGAAATCAGCGAAATGCGGTCCCAGCGTCTTCGTGACATTGCTGTACATGCAGACCAACTTCCCGGCGTCCACGACCTTCCCGTAATTGATCTGGAGCCACGTGCGATACTTTTGCACGTAGCTGCATTCGCACGACCACTGATTGTCACTCAGGCCAATCTCAACCAGGTACGGGTTGAGCGCAAACTGCCATACGGCAAAGTAGTGCAATCGATTACCGTCCAAACGCAGCACTTCCAACTGCTTCAGTTCGATGAAAGTGCGATTGTCGATAAAGTGAATGAGATTGCCTTGCAGGTACAATTCGCGCAGATTCTCCAACGTCGCCAGCTCGAATCCAAGCAATTCTTTGATTCGATTGTTCTCCAAGTGCAATACAGTCAAACGTCTCAGCCCGCTAAACGTGTGATTGTACACAGCTGCTATATTCGAATTGTTTGCATACAGAACTTTCAAGTTCTTCCTGCCGATAAATGAATGACTGGACAACTCACCGAAATTATTCCCGTCCAGATAGACTTCCGTAGCGTCCATCGGGATGCGGCTGGGCATTTCAGTGTAGCCCACTCCGGAGCATTCAACCACATTCGCCGACCATGATTGATCATGATAGCAGGTGCAATTCGTTGGGCAGGTCATTTCACAGTCGCATGCGTCAAAATCACAGCAATGGCAGAGCGCGAAACAATGCGTCTTGTACGTACAAAGGAATTGGCTTGATTCCGCCTCAATAAGCGGCAAGTAATTCGTTTCCCTATTGTACAGTAATTTGCAGTAAATGCTCTCAAGATCCATGACCCGCGGATGTTGCCGCAAATGATCCAGCTTGTTGATGCGCTGGAGCCACTCCATCGTGCAATCGCACTGGAATGGATTGCCGCCAATGTAGAATTCCGGCAGAGGACGTTCCGGATCCACGGGTGTGAGCCGCAAAGCATTCAAATCCATGCTGACGATTTGATTAGCATAGAGATCGACACGTGTTAGGTTCATCTTCTTGAGAAAAGTATGTGGTTCAACTATCGATATTAAATTATCGTTGAGGAAGAGCAATTCTAAACTGCTAGGAACACCAGCCGAATTCACTTTTATCAGTTTATTAAAACTTGCATCGAGCGTTTGGAGTTTCAACTCCATGTCCAAGTCGTAGTGATTGCCCAGTTCGCGGACGTTGTTCTTATGCAGGTCGAGCCACTGGAGGTTGCGAGGTATCAACGCGTAATCGAACCACTCGATCTGATTGTCGGACACGTTCAGCCAAAGGAGACTCTCGATGTCTGCAAAGAGGCCACTAATGTCCGTCATTTGATTGTTGTCCAAGCGGACGGCTTGCAGATTGGGGCTGTAGCTGAAAGCGCCGTGTTCGATGCGCTGGATCTTGTTCCGGGCGAGATTGAGGATCTGCAACGCGGGCAGGTCGGTGAAAACGCGCTTGCTGATGTTCTGCAAACGATTGCCGATTAATCTCAGCCCGTAGAGGTTGTTCATGCCACGAAAACCCGGCTCCTCCAAGGAGGTGATCACATTCTCGCCGAGATCCACCGTGCGCAGCAGGCGCATATCTTTGAGCGCGAGTGGCACAGCAGTAAGGACATTGCCATTCAGATTCAAGTCCTCTAAGCTGGAGCAGTTCCGGAATGCTTCGGGATGGATGCCTTCGAGAAGATTGTTATCGAATGCCAGCAGCGATAGCACATACAAGCCGTTCAGCGAATATGCGTCCAGGTAGGTGATCTTATTGAAGGATAAAATCAATGTGTGTAAATTGCTCATTGGCGCGAACGTATCGGCCGGTATTGTCTCGAGGAGATTGTGTTCCAGATTCAATATTTGGAGCGTGTAGAGATCCTTAAAGAAAGCCGGCTCCACCTTGGAAATACGATTATACGAGAGATTCAAAAGGACCAAGCGAATCAGACCGGTGAACGTATCGCTGTTTATCCATGCGCTAGTCAAATGATTCTTGGACAAATCCAATGCCAAAAGTTGCTCGAGGTTTGCAAACAATCCGGGCGCAAGGACACTAATCGAATTGTTTTGCAGATAGATCTCCTTAATCGACCCGACCGAATCTTTAAACAGCTCGGAGGGTAGTGCAACCACTTTGTTGTTGGATAAATCAAAGATCTGCAGTGCTTTCAACCCGGCCAACGCTTTATCTGCTACCATGGAAATTTCATTGTTGTGAATGTACAGTTCGCGTAAACGGCGCAGCACGCCGAAGCCGTTTGCCGGGATGAGGACGAAATGATTGTGGGACGTGTCCAGCACTTGAATGTCTAAACTGCACGGATGCGCCAGGGTCCTTGCCGTTTCGGGTCGCGGATGGTCGTCATCGGCCGTGCTAATTAAAGGCTGTGGCTGGCTGGGAGCCTTTTCACGAAATCCCAAGTCGCTAACATCTTGCAAGCGATTTTCACTCACGTTCAACATCACTAGGTTCGTCAAGGGGCAGAAGATGTTCTCCGGGAAAGACCAAATATTATTGCAACTAATGTCAAGTCTCTCCAGCTGCCGAACAGGCACAAAACTCTCCCCGGAAAAGTCCAGGCTCATTGCCGGCCAGTCTGTGTTGTGCGTACGTACGGTCAAGTTTCGTAAATCCCGCAAACCCATCAAAGTACCCGCTGGCCAACGTCCCAATTTGCAGTGCTCAAGTTCGAGCTCCCTCAGCTTATTCAAGTGCACAAAGCTGCGATCGTCCAGGCTGCTACGCGACATAATTATATCACTGCATTCAATACGTAACGATGTCGTGTGTTCTGACGGAATCACGCTAAAGTTGGTCGTGTCGAATTCACTATTGATGGTGCGCAATTTGCACGTGAGCGCCACTTCGTCCTGGCCGCCCGTGACGGCAGGATCGCGAATCCACCACTGACAGTCATCGGGAGCCTCGTAGCGCAGGATGGGTACGACATCGGTCGGTGGTGGCGGTGCGTCCTTGCCGGCGACTAACGCACCCAACGCCATCAGCACCACGAAGAGAAGATACATCGTTAGGTTCATCTGTCATGCGCTATCATGTCCCACACCCGAAAAGTTTTGATCCGCACGAATCACACTCAATCACACTGCAAACCAACAAACAACAATATAACAAACTTAACAGCACACAACCCGTTCGCGCACCCTTCGCAAAGTCACCCCTCGATTATGAATGGAACAATAACAAGCGTAATGTGTTTGCTGCACATTTATGAACTGCGCCCCACGAGGTACAAAACCGGAAATACTATGAGGACAAGTTTCTGTTTGTATCGAGAACAAGCGCACCGTAGTTTGTATTGAAAATGACGAAACACGAAGTACGAAAGGACGATTCGACTCTCGCTCACACGACCACCATACACGGAGGGTGGCTGTGAACTGACGATCCGTCGAGGATGCTGCAACGAGTCGACGGGCAGTAGCCTAGCGCCGCATGTTCAAAGTGCCAGTGGAGGTGGAGGAAGCAAAGTGCAAGCAATGCGCGACGATCGAGCGCCACCGCTTCAGCGCGAAGCTCGACGAGCACCAAAGCCGCCCCACCTCAGCCGTACTGAAGACCATGCTAGTTCCACGCAGAAGCATCAGAAGCGTGACAGAGTTTGTTTCAATGTGACTCACATTACATCATAGTTCTTTGCCTTCGTTGATCTATGAAAAAAATTAACATGACTATATTTATTCCAAGCGATTCATCTTGCTTGAGTTTTTTTCTTTAAACGCAGCATTTTCCATCGTTTAGCTAAAGGAAACGGACAACAAGAAGCCAAACGTTCAATTTAGGTAATGACATCAGCAGAGGTTTCGGAAATTGCTAGGATTTCGGATTTCTATATTAGTTTTAGCGGTGATTCGCTCATTTAACGACATTACTTGTCAGTTGTTTACGAACACTAGGCCAATATCCGCACAAAGTGGATTGCTGCATCTGCGCACGTACAATACACACGTGTGTGTAGTTGAGGGGCAGCAGCAGTGGCAGTAGTAGTAGTGGCGGTGGCGAAATCAGTGCGGCATTCGGGGAGTCGGAAAGTAATACAGTGCTGACCGCGGGAGCCGCCACCTGCCACTCGTTTGTGCCGAACTCTCTTGCGCATGCAACCGCCACCACCACATGTTCCTCTGGCGGGGCACACACATGAAGGCGGCATGTATCGCACGGGTCGAAGCGCCGCCACCGCCGCCAGTGCCGGCGCTAATCGTGACAAACGACTAGGATATTTCGGCGAGGCGTCTCTCCTTCGAACCTTCACTCGATTACTTCAGTCACCTCTCTTCCGTGCCGCACACTCTATTATTCTTTTTCGTTGGAATAAAACCGTAATGGGCCAGACATTTACGAAACGTATTGCCTCGTCACGAACGAAAAGTGAACGCCAACCTGACACGCCAGCGAATAAAATAAGAAGGATTCGCTTATCTTTGGCCAGGGCTGGTTTTTCCATATTAAGTTAGGCTGCTCTTCATCACCGAAATTGTTGTTTATTTAAGGCAACACAATTTATTGACTGTCGGCTGTCACACATATGAGTACATCATACGCATGATGATCCATTGGGATTCTCCACGTGCACATTTAATAATTTATGTATTTACTCGTATAGAAAGCACCCGTTTACTTTGTGACAATCTTGCTGGTTACACGCCGTAAAATTAAACATCAAGAGGAAAGATGATAGCAGCGTACAGCGCGCATCCGTCTTTGTAAAACATATTTTCCACGTGGTTAGATTATGGAAACGCGCGGCGAGCGAGCGCGCGAGCAAAACATCCGAGCACGAAGCATTTTTCTTCATTCTGCGTGCTGGTTGCCTTGCTCTCCCATCCCTCTCACTTGCGGGGGCAGCAAATACTCGCTGCTGTTTACAATGAAGTCTTTATCTTGCAGCAAAACAAGGGAGAGCTTAATAATCGCGGCGCAACCCGAACGTAATCAGATTTGCCACTTTTGCTCATTTGGCCCACCAACTTTTCAAATATTCATTTATTTTCATTCTGTCCCGAAAAAATTTCAGCCGCGAGAAGCAACGGCACTTCGTGAAGTGGGAAGAAAGGAAAAGTTGTTTGCGCCTTTCAAAAAATTTGCAAAGTCTTGATTGATTAGATTTTTCGCTTTGTGTATGGACGCGTTGGAGAACATTGCCGGGGCAGGAAAGTCAAGTTCATCAACAAGTTGACTCAGCACAGAGTATAAAAAGTGGATTTTTGTTTGAAATTAAGTTGGATAATAAATGACTTGTAGTGCTTGGGAATTTGGTGAAAATAACGCGCGACCCGCACAGTTGGAGCAATTCAACACAATAGATTCGCTACGGTTTGAAGGATTCGCGCCCGGTAGGAGAGGAAAACTCGAAGGAAACAATGAAAATATGTTTTATTATTTTCATTACTTCCACGCTTGCAAGCCATCGCCGTAGAGGGCAAATTATGATTATGTGGGAATCAGAAATTCAAGAGTCAACGCCATGGGGTGTATAATTTTTTAACTTTCTTTAATTGATTCGTAATGCTTATAATTTTGATATTATTTCACTATTTTCATCAAAATAGAAGGAAAGCTGTAAAGCGTGGTGGGATAGAAAAAATGTATGTCGTTTTTGATAAAAAAAAAATGAGCGTAGTAAACGGCCAAAAATTATAACAATGCACAAGGCAAATCCGTCGGACATTGACGTTCTCGTCGCGGTCTGTCGGCTAACTGTGGGCGAAATTAAATCGAGGGAGGCTTAGCGTGGTGCGCGTCGAAACAGCATCATCAAATAGTGTAATCTTTTTAGTGGCGAGGCATAATTTCGAGACTGAATGCGGTCAATATGAGCCGAATTGTCCGAGCGCATATGCAGCGGCGAGCGCGCTCGCTATCATAAAAAATCCGCGTCCTGCCAGCTTTTGTGTGTAATGACAATAGCATTATCCGACCGTTACAGCTCATGAATCGGCGCTCTTTTTTATTGCTCAATGTACCCTCGGGATTTTTCAAAAAATGCGCTCTTTTTCCTCGCATTACAAAAAACGCTGTTGTACCCGCCCACCGCCTGGAAATGTAGCTCTGCAAAATGCCCCCCATTTTTTTGACGTAATTACTTTCGTACCGAGCCGAAATGATAAAGCATTTTACGCGTTGAATAGCATTGAAAAATAGTAATTGTAATATTAATTTAAATGATAAAACTGGGAGGTTATCATTTTATTGATCGACACTTTCCGAGGCTCGCAGTCGATCGATAATGGTTTCGGTTCTTGGAGCGAATACCAAGAGTCCTCTTCTTACCTGGAGGGCTACAAAAGGCATTGTGTACACCTTAATTAAAAATCACCGCGCACGGCAGGAACTTCTTGAATGCGCGTAAAAGTTTCTAAACTGCAGTGCGCGCGACTGGGTTTTAATTAAATTTTAAGTACGTCAGGGTGCTCGATACCTGTGCGTAAAGCGCGAGAAGACGACGCATACGTTGCGTTCTTCGACCAATGTTTCTTCTCATTCAATTTCAATGAATGTCCTGATGCTGATGGAATGACTGACTAACTAACTAACTAACTAACTAACTGACTGACTCACTTGTTCTGTCCGTGACGCTCTATTATGTGATACATTAAATTAATTTACCAACAACGATTGCAGCGCAACAATATTTTAATTTCGTTGGTAAAAATACGAGAACAATGAAATATAAAAATAATGAGCGAATCGTTAATATTAATAACATTCAGCTTTAATGGAAACTGTCACGCAAATTTATTTATACACATGAATGCAATGAAATTGTTACATAGATTTGAATATTTCATGCGAAATTGGCATTCATACGATCTGTTCACGCAAGTGATTTGTTAAATAATTGAACAGCATGCCATGCGAACAGTTAATTATTTTAATTTTACTCAATGATTTCGTTCAATCAATCGCGAACACAATTAGCCAGCATCTCGTTTATTATTCATTTCTTTTAATACGGCCATTAATTATTGATTTGTTATTTCGTGCATGCGAGACAATAAAACCACTCATCACAAAAGGTAGTTTGACAATTACGCGTTCATATTTAATTAGCAATATCAATTAATTTTCAAATTAATATTTCCAAATTTGTCATTGCAGCGTCGAGGCGAGAATACTTTGATAAATAGTCCATTAATATTGATTACAATTTTAGGCATTTGTAATTAATTTTTAAAAAATATTTTCGTCATAAACATGCTGTATTTCATGATTATAAGTTGGATGACGACGCGCATAAAATAAATTTCAATATAGTTCGTTAGGTCTCCAAACGTTTTACGAACGTACGAACGAAATGAAATTTATTCATTCAGTTTATGTATTGAATTAAACATTCGAACTCGCTAGCAAATAAATGCAGATGCAGTGCGCGTATATTTATCGGTTATGGGCACATTCATAGAGTTCATCCCTATGCGCGCTGGTGGTAAAAATGTGAGTGAAATGGATGACTTTCGAATGCGCGCATAGCAGTGTAATTAAACTATGCAAATAATGTCGGCCATCGAACATCAATATTTGTCAAAGATATTGAAAACGAATGAAAATAATTTAATGTAAACGTCACTGCGACTCAATCTGCGCGTAAAAACACGAGGATCTCGATCTAAATTACCCTTGCACTCGTCATTAAAAAACTAGAAATGTGCGATTGCAATAATTATAAAAGTTGTTAGTTTAGCGCTCATTCAGCGCACATTCGTCGGGTTTTGTTTAGGTTTTTAATTAAAAACAAATACTGTATGAAATTCACAGCCGACGAAATGAAAGTTGAAATATTTTCATTTAAATCATTCGATAATTAATTAACGATTGTAGAAATTCATTAAAAGGTTTCTTTACGTTTTTTTCGCATGCTTAAACGTTGAGTCGGTTTAATAAAATATTTAATTATTTAGTAAATCATGCAAAAAGTACTAATTAAATAAAAATAAAAATTAATTAATTAATACGCAAATATGTTTAATCTGGACGCACGTCGCTTTTTAATTAATTTTCAGCGACAATACCATTGACGCGCAAATGTTGGTTTTAATTAAAAAAATATTCAAAAGAGCAAACATTCTCCCCTCTCGCGCCGCTGGTGCGCTCAATGGGCGGGCGTATTAGTTGCTTAAAAGAACGCTCAATTAGTGCAGATTAATAATGCATGAGAATGAAAGGAACTTGGGAATTTAATTTCATAGAGGCGGCAACTCAAAAATAATTTTTCGGTTATTAAATCAAGCTCAAAATAATGAGTATTTCTATTTTATTAATTAAGACTTCTTAGCATTGTCGAGTCAACTGTGCGATTTTACTTAGGGACTGAGCAGGCTGAGAAAGGTTGCAAGATTGGGGCCGGTATTCTCTGCGGATACAAAGTTTTTATATTAATTCCAACCCTGTAACAATGAGTGGACTTGGTAATATCTACCGAGCATTAATTTCAAGATTCTCGCAACAATTGCCGCCCCTCAGCAACCTAGGGGTAGCACTCGGTTCTCTTGAGTCCTCCAGCCCTTATAATGAAATGGTATAAGCCTAGTTCTTCATTCTGCGCATGTAAATTCCTTCGGGTGTTTACATATTCATCTCTTCTTTTTTCCCTTGGAAACTGAGTGTAAAATAAACGAAAAGGATAGTGACCTCTTTCAACCCTTGGAGGCTGTGGCTTGACTTGATAAATTAATTTCAATTATCAAAGGGTTTACGAGTATTTGATTAAATATGTCTATCATTTTTTCTCATTTTTTGCTGCTGTAAAGTCGAAAATACTTTTTCATTAAACTTATGCTCAAGTCATCAACTTCTCAACAAAGAATACGCTGTTAATTGTGAAATATTAAATTTAGTCCTTGAAGGAGTTGAAATAGTCACGAATAGAAACACACAAGAAAATAAGGGATATAAATGAGTCGTCAATTTTTATCCTTCTTAGGAAGGAAAGAAAAACGCCCAACTATAAAACAAGATTTATAATCTCGGTGGTGGTAGCACAGGGAGGGCGGTATGCAATGCCCTATTCTAGTATTCCACGAAGCAAGGCGCGCGCCCAGGGTGCATTCGTTGATCGAGGTGAAGCCAATAACAATAATAATGAAAAATGCTTCGACTCCACGCTTCAGCAGTCCGGTATCGAAGGAGCGGCGGCGGCGATGGTGGCAGTGCGCTCAACATATGTGACAGAAGAAGTGCGCCATTTAAATTCCGAGAATACTTCCGCTCCCCACGCAGTGCAGCGTTGCCGAGAGGGTGGGCAGCGTTCCTCTAATGTATGCAGACACATACCACCCATCCGGGAGACGGTCGTCGCGTGTAATGCTCTCTTCAAGTGAGCCGTGCCGTGCGCCGAAGACTTGTTACCCATCTTGCCGCTGCCGCCGACCGCCAACAACGCACGGCGTCGGCGATGGCGGTGGCGGTGGAAGCAATAGAGAGATAGAGAATGGAGGAAGCATTATCCCACTTCCCGAGCATTTCCTGCATAAAGCACCAACCGCCATTCGAATAGGAATTGTAGTCGTCGGTGGAAAAAGCCACCTACGCATTGCTCTCTTGCCGCCGCCATGCATCCGTTATACTGTCATTGCGATTTATAAGTCGATCAGCGAAGTCAAATGTAATGCAAACGATTTACTTTTCATCCCCGGCCATATAGGGGGTGTCTGTTTAAAGTTTCCACTTAAAAATTCTCCGGTTTGTTGGAATTTTCTATGGCGTATAGGAAAGCCATTAAAATGATTAATTTTGCTTGCATTATACGCGAAAGCCCAAAGTGTCGTTTAAATTAATGTTGCTTCCAGTTAGCAGAAGCAATTAACCCCCATTATAGTCCGGGAATTATCCCTGAAATTTTGCGAAAGACATCGCCAACTGTCCTTGACCTGCCGCATGGACTGCTCCTCCAGCGGTGGCGGCGCCAAATTCGTGCATCGTGCGGTGTGTGTAATTGAACAACGCACGCCGCAAGAACAACAATTGTTCTCGTCAGGAAGTACGAAAACAACAAACGCGCGCGCGTTCTGCAATGTTGTTGTTTCCTTCGATCGACGTGCACTTGCACTGATGATGAAATGGAAACATTCGAACATGCTTGTTCGTACAACGCGAACACATCTTTTGCGGTCATGATGGGGAAAGAATCACGAATTCCACCGAACGTGATTCATGCTCGTTTATACGCTCAGTAAATGTTTTACTTTACCTAACAATTGTTTCACCAAAGCGCACACGTAAATTCACGTCGGGAAATTTGAATTTTTCAGCGCTGAATCGCTCTGCGGTTTTGTAAGTTTTTGGCAAGTTGTGTAGCAGTCAAGCGCACCGAGTTTGATTGCAGTTTGTTTGTTTGTTTGTTAGCACAGCGCATTGCAATGGAACTAATGACTTAGAGAAATGTTTGCCGGATTAATTCGCTCAACCAGAAGAACAACCAGCGCCCGCGCTCCGTCCCCGCAAAGTTTCCCTGTGGAAATCGTGCGGGTTTATTGAAAAGCGCATCGCATAATATTTTGCATAAACATAGCGCACTCGCGCAATGCTCAGATAGATTTCTGATAGACGTTGTCGCTCGAGTTAAGCGCCACAATTGCACGCGTTCCATTATTAATTCGATTTTACTATCGCATCGCTCGCGCGTGTCCTTTTCAAATAATACGAATATGTAAATTCCATTTCCGCCCTTGCGAAAATCGCTTGCAGCGCGTGCTCAAAATTGCAACTGATCATCTGTCATTTGCATAAATTAATTTGCATTAATACACTGCTTGCATAATGCGTTTTCTAAACAAACAAACCAACCAAACACTCAACTGTCAAATATCCATCGAATTAAAATGTTGCCACCAATGAAGCTAACTCACCAATTGTTTGCACAAACTGTCAAAAGTTGTTTGCTCACGGGGAATTAATTCAAAAGACGCAGATGCAAGTCACAACAAACCCAAATACTTTTCAATAAATTCGTCAAGGAATCAATGAGTTGACAAATTCTTTGCGCATTTCGTGAAAAGTTCAATAATAGCACAATTAGTTACTCAAACATATTTCGAGTATTTGTTTGAGTTTTCCTTGGAGAATTTTGCGGAACACCCTCGAACTGCATTCATGCACGCCGGAAATATCGTTAAATTGTATTTGACAGTCGCACCCTTAAAACCGCATGGGGTAAACAAATTTGAAATGCATGATTCAATCGTCCTTTAAGGCAATAACAGCACAATAGAGAAGGTAATTTGTCTTTTTGTCGCGATAAGGCCAAAGAGTCAACAAGGTGTGCAAGTCAGGTAATAACTTTATACACAACTTTTATCTTGACTCTTCATTGACCAAAAAGTCGAAAATGTAAGAGGCAAAAGAGATAAATACGTCCGTTCGATTGCAGTCAAAGACTTTCGCTTAAAGCGAACGTTTCGTGCTGTTTCGTAATTTCGGGTGTAAATTTAATGAATCGACGTGTCAGGCGATCGGCGAGGGTGGTTTCTTTGACAGCATACGCTTGCCTCGCGCTCAAAGATCATTTCGAATTTGGAACGTGTTGCTTTCTCCATTCGAGCACGTCAAAGATATTTTTCCGATGACGTATTTAATTACAAAGTGCAGACGACAGCCGACTACGCGAAGCGCGCCTGTTGACGTACTTAAGGAGCACGGGACGCGTTTTGCTCCCGACGACTTGTGATAAACGACAGGAAACATCGATGTCGAACACGTCCAACGTGTTGAAAATTTCTTCCTTCAGGACTACAACTCTGAAAAATAGCATTGGTACCTACATAAAAAATTTCAGTTAAAGAAGAAACAGCTGCGACTATTAACACTTCATTAAATTTAATATTTCTGATGAAAATTTTATTTAGCACTAAATTAACACTAGCTATTCCATTTTCTCGTATGAAAATATACTTATCTCTGGTGGATTCTATAAATAAAATTAACATTACAATAGAATTGTGCTAGAAGGTAAGGAAGATCTCCCGCACTCTTGTGTTTTTTTAACAACGCACCACGCGCTGTGGTCCGAACAGACAAATTAAATTATAAGTCAGATAATTATCGCTGCGCTACAAGAGAAACCTTTTAGGATGGTTGTGAATCGGACAAAGCTTATACGCGGAGGAAGAGAGCGTGGAGGGAGGAAAATATATAAATAAAATATAAAATGCGCTTCTCGTTGGTCGGATGGAAGAAGAAGCGCTTTCGAGTCGTCGTCGTCGTTGTTGTTGTTGTTTTAAGCGCGGCGAAAAAAACGAAAAAATAACACGAGAGAATGCGTCCGAGTTATCCGAGTTATTGCTTCATTGTTCAATGTAATTACACGCCGTTCGTTGCAGTTAATTTGGCAGTGAAAAAGTAGTCTAGGAAAAAAATTTACATACAACCAACGCTTGTGCGTCATTATAATTTTAACGCGTTTAGAGGCAATTCATTTACATTTTTTCTTCTTCTATCTATATTTTAAACTATTTGATTTAATTAAGTGTAATTTGTAGTACAGAAAAGAAAAGTACCCTGCAGAAAAAGAGAATGCCTGCTAGTCTACAAATTATTATTAGCTAATGTAATTCATTTTTTAAGTAGAGAATTGCAAATGATAAAATAAAATAAACACGACGCTACGAAAATTAAAACTAAATAAAGTTGAAAACGTAACAGAAGGCTTCCTCATCGCACACTTGTTTGTATTCCGTAATTTGCCAGTTGTAGTTTTGCGTACTCCTCTTCTTTTTCAAATATATTTTTAGCGTTTTGCATTCGCAGTACCGGCCGGAAGAGCAGAATTAACTAGGAGGAGCGAGCAGCCACGTTGTTGTATAATTAAAAGCATGGCGCGCTGAATTAATAAAATATTCAAATTAACAAGCGCTGCCGCATTTTTAATTATCCTCTTCTCGGTTCTCTCGCCGCCATCGCCAGCACGAGCGCGCTATATAAAAACTTATAATTTCACACAAATGCATCGAGAGATATCGTCCAAGCGCAAATGTTGCTCGCATTTTTTCCAATTCGCCGGCTAAAGTAGGTAAAAGACGGGGGAAATATGCGTGGTGTGGTATAATAACGCACAATAACGTGTCATGCGGCGCTAATAGCAAATTCGTGTCTCGGTCACATTCGAACGGTGATGCGTTTTAATAACTGCTATTGGAAACTCATAAAAGTCGAATTTTGGCGACACTCTGTTTATGTGCACTTTGCAAACTTATTCTAAAAGAACACTCGCCCACTCTCCGGAGGCAAAAAAAGCGCCGGGAAGTTGTTAAACATTTAACAAGAGCTGGCGTTAAAGAAACGCGCAAAAAATGAGAATGCTAAAGAGAGTGACAAATTAACTGCAAGAAGTAAAGTTAATTAATTAATCACTACGTGTCATTTTTATGCGCGGATGAAGTGTTGAGATTCAATTTTTAATCATTTTTTTTACTACGCGGATAATATTCGCATATCAAATTACAGTTGTTTGCAACTTTACTACGAGGAAAACTTTCAAGATAATAATTCGCAAAAGGCGTGGACGTTTTAATAAACCAGATGTTCGATTAAAGTATGAGCAATGCGCTAGTCTTATTAAAAATCCGTTGTACAAAAAAACGGCAGCCTGATTAAAGTTTTACCTGCGTTGAGTTTGGTTGGTTTTCATCAAAAAATGAAAGAGAAACTTCGGTGCGAAAGCGAAACTTTAACAATGCAATCAACTTGCAGGAGGACGCATAAAGTTGGCACGTTAACGTCTGCAAGTCTTGTTAATGTTGTTAATGGTAATGATTTCGTTGGTGAAACCCTATATTTTGCGTCATGCACACCGACTCGAAAAGTTGCACTAATAGGGGGTGCAAATCTAATAATTTTCCAATGGTCTCGTGCACAAATAATACGTTGCTTTTTTGATCGATGAGGGTGTGCGGTTTTTTTCTGGTCGCGCTGACGTCAACTGAGAAGCAGATGCATTAAATTATAATAATTATCGAATTATTCCCTCTTTAATTATAGCTCGCCAAGGTAAGGCGCAAAAATAACTAGGAAAATACAAAATAATTAATAGATCGATACTTTATTTGTGTTCAAGTACAAACTGCATAAATAATTCCAAATACTAAATATTCACTCACCGCCCTCATGCCAGTTACATTTTAATTTAACAGTCCTAGAAAACACTAAATAAAGTTCTCGTAGTACACTTGACGTTTATTTCATAATTTAATCGCTTTACCGCACTCGGCATTCTTTAATTGCCTTTTAATTAATTATGCAATTAATTAACGTAGTCGTTCTGGTTAAATTACAAATTATAATATGGGAACTATGAATTCATATCATATCAAAAAATAAATAACTGTATTATATATTATTTCATTGCAATCCATTGTTCATAGTTGTTGTCGATTTTAACAACGAAGTAGGTACGTTTAATTACGATAATTATTTTTATTAATTATTGAATAGCACTACAAACTATCGCTCACTGATGCAGTATGTCCACTTTTTATTATGATTGCTTCGAGTTGTGTAATAACAACATACCTAATCGTTGATATTGCCTAATGACAAAACAGTAACACTTTTCCAATTAAAAAGATGACGTCGTTTTACGAGTGTTTTATTGGTTTTTATTACACTTTACTAATTTTCGGAATGCATCGCGTTTGTTTGTTTGTTTGTTAGTTAGTTGGTGGCAGAAATTGTTAGTGTGGAGAAAGGATAGCGGATGAGGGAATTGTATAAGTTTATTCTTATCTCAAATGTGAAGTGGAGCTGTTAAAATGGAATTGCACAATCCATAAAACGACAACGACGCAAAGCTCGCTATGTGTCTGCGATGAATAAGTTGTTATTGTAAATTAATGGACACGACTCGTAAATGTAGTAGTTCTCCACTGCCAATACAGGGTGAGAACGAAGACAGCGCCAAAGCACAATTTGTTATTGCATTTCCAGTTTGAAGTGTACATAGTTGGGAAAACTATGAAACAAAACGTGATGCTTATTTCGATGTGAAATACGTACGTTTGAAGTGAAACGGACAAGCGGATTGTAATCCAAGCTGACGTAATGCGCGCAAGGGTTGTTTCTCAGTAGAGTGTGTGCACTGCTCGAGTTGACCACGATGCGACGTCCACGAAGGCAATAAGTAGATTTGATAAAGGAAAATGTGTGCCTGCTTTTGGAGGATTGCATCGTTGTTGCGAATTTTGCACAGCGCTCAAAATTGAACAAGTTGCAGAGTTGGATTCGAAATACAAACTGAAAATCATCAAAGCTAAACTAAAATTATCTTTGATTTAACTGAACAAACTGCTCGTACATTAAATCGAAATAATTAATGGAAATACGACTCTGAATAAGGACAAACGAAATCGGGAAAGACAAGACTCGGTTTCCGAGTAAGAAGGATAATGCGGAAAAACAACGCGAGCAATCGCGTTGTAAAAGCATTTATTTGAATGTGTTTTATGTACGTGTGCGAAGGTGTACGGATAGTTATGTAATGCACGGGTTGCGATGGAAACGATGTGGGTCAATTGTTCAATAAACCTGACTGTGCTTGCTCTCTCCGTCGCTGAATTAGCCACCAACAAACTGAACCGATCCATGTGACACTTTCCGGCGTCACTGCTGCCTCCGCCACCCAACACCTCTTTCCGTTATCCTTTCGTATACCGTCCTCAACCTCGCCACCACCCTCGAGCACAGCCCGTTTTGAATGCCGTACTTAATTCTCACATGTTACGACATCATAAATGTCTTGACACTATTTTTGCCACAGTTTCCACTATACACTGACCTAAACCTGTCTCGCACCTTATATACTGCGGTTATTCGGATGAATATTTTATGCAACTACAATAGCGAAATTTATACTCTAATTTAATTTAATAAAACAGGCTTTTTATTGGCTGAAAAATAAAGCCACACATAAAAAGATGGAAGCGCAGCAAACGTGTAGGTGAGTGGTGGGCATCGATGCGCGAAAGTTTGAGCATGGTGAGCGCGGTAAAGGTGGTCAGTGGATGCGCGTTCGGTTGGACTATATCCGGTCATTAAAAATGCGCCGGCTTCGTTTTTCGTCAGACGGACAGGTATAGAGCAAGCGTACAACTCATGGATGGACGGAAATCGTCGAAGCATAAAAGCGCTCCGAACACTTGCACGTTAATGTAATTACTTAAAAAGGGCCCCCGTGTGTATGTTGATGCGAACCGAGAGGCTAAATAACGAGGAGCTGATTAGGGTAAAATTAGACACTGTGAACGACGAGACGTGCCTTTTAATTAACTTAAATACGTTTTTAATTTAAACGAACGCGATAACGAGGTCTCCATGCAACTAGCAGTTTTACATGCTTTTTTTGAATACTATAAGATTCCAATGAGAATGCTATAAGGAGGAATAGAAAATAAATGTACACAAATAGATAATTTTCTAAACGTTTATTATAAATATTTACATGCTTGCTGGTTATACCCGTGGAAGCAGCGGGTCCCTGGCAGAACTTAGCCATACGACAATTAAATTTAAATAACAGGTAATCATTAAAATATTGACCGTATGCCCACCCCCGCGACGTGGACGCGCCTGCCAGGAGTTACCCAGGTGAAACTTTAAGGCAACAATTTAGTTTCCCTGGGCCGGGTTAATGACTTTGTTCTTCATTCAGATTTGAATGCAAAACAGAGTCAAAGGCATCCTGAAACAAAAGAAAAACACAAATATATCATTAGAACACTCCCGCTACACGAGTAGCAATTCCACAGTCTCCTGTTGCATCCCATGGATTCCACCCTTTTGAAGATGACGTTGCTCACTGAAATAAGAACGCTTTGTTAGTATATAATATGGCACAACAAAAATGTTAAAATTTATATATTTTAAAAAACAAACTTACTTGGAAATCCAAAGTCCGGGGCCCAACTGCTGTCGCTAATTTGTCATCTTGGATACTATCTTGGAGACACTGCTCCTTAAGGTTTATGCGCGATGATTTATATAGTTGGAGACTCTTGAATACGATCAAGAGGACTCCTTTACTCCTGGGTCTACTATTTTTTATGTTTATACGCGATTTATAAGTGGAGACTCTTGAAAACGATCAAGATTACTCCTTTAAGTCAGGAACATCAGGTACTGCCAATATTATCTGAGGAAAATAACTTTAGAATGCAATTGCTATTGCGAAAGGATGACATGAATTGTCGCTTAGCTGTGCGAGCAACGGCATCGCCGAATACTGCAGTACGCCAGCAACGGGAGATGCTAATCTCTCGCCCGTGAGCTGAAGGAAATCGGCATTCCGATAACTCCTTTGTCACTAGGGGGACCTGCATCTCATCATGCCAAAGGATCGGATGGGTAGGGAATTAGAGTAGCAGAGAACCCGATACTCCCAACCGGCACTAATTTCGTTGGGCCCCAGGTATTTCATTTCCCCGGTACCACCCACAAGTGGGAGGCATTCCCTCGGTAGTCGGGACGGCACTCGGTACTATACTTCCGCGACCCGCACTCGAACTTTACGCGCACTAATAAATCTTTACCGTACCCGCACTCGGTAATTTCTATGACGGTTCATTCCCAATACCTGTAACACAAATACGTATCGCTTAGTACCTATATTGTATTGATGTATTTGCTATATTGAACTTACTTGAAAGTTTATAGTTCAGCGCCCTACTGCTGCCTCATGGAACGGATTCCACCCTCTTGAAGTAGACATTTGGTCACTGAAAGAAGAATACTTCGTTAGAACAAAAGAATAAACTAAAAGAAAATAAGATACACAAAATTAGGTGTTACATTAAAATTCACATATTTCTAAAGTCAAACTTACTTGAAAGTCTATCGCTGTGTGCTCAACTGCTGTCTCATGGAATGGACCCTCTTGAACGACACTTTATTTAACCCCACGTAGGGTTAAATTTTGCTGGAGACTCTGCTCCTTTAGGTTTATGCGCGATGGTTTAAATAGTTGGAGACTCTTGAATGCGATCAAGAGGACTCCTTTACTCCTGGGTCTACTATTTTTTAGGTTTATACGCGATTTATAAGTGGAGACTCTTGAAAACGATCAAGATTACTCCCTTAAGTCAAGAACATCAGGTACTGCCAATATTATCTGAGGAAAATAACTTTAGAATGCAATTGCTATTGCGAAAGGATGACATGAATTGTCGCTTAGCTGTGCGAGCAACGGCATCGCCGAATACTGCAGTACGCCAGCAACGGGAGATGCTAATCTCTCGCCCGTGAGCTGAAGGAAATCGGCATTCCGATAACTCCTTTGTCACTAGGGGGACCTGCATCTCATCATGCCAAAGGATCGGATGGGTAGGGAATTAGAGTAGCAGAGAACCCGATAGTCCCAACCGGCACTAATTTCGTTGGGCCCCGGGTATTTCATTTCCCCGGTACCACCCACAAGTGGGAGGCATTCCCTCGGAAGTCGGGAAGGCACTCGGTAGTCGGCAATACGCGAACCGCACTCGGACTTCACGCGCACTCGAACTTTACACGCACTACTAAATGTTTACCGTACCCGCACTCGGTAATTGCTGCCTCATGGAACGGCTTCCACCCTCTTGAAGAAGACGTTACTGCAATAAGAATATTTCATTAGCACAAAAGAATAAACAACAAGAAAATAAAAATGATAAAGATTTGGGTACTTTAAAATTCATATAATTTCAGAGTCAAACTTACTTGAAAGTTCATCGCTCGGTGTCCAACTGCTATATCCTGGAATAGATTTCACCCTGTTGAAGAAGACGTTAATTCCTGAAATAAGAATACTTTGTTAGTTTATAACAATTTATATTTTTTCCAAATTATACTTACTTGGAAGTCCATCGTTGAGTGCCCAACTGCTGTCACATGTCGACTACCTATTCTTCTTCGGCGGTTCCCGGATTACATGACATCGTACGAATAGCCCAAATGGTAGTTAAACTAATATAATATTTAATGGACGTCGCACTCCCGGACATTTGTCACTGGAATAGAACCATCAGTGCTGCATGTCGGTAGTGTGAGTGGCCCTTTCATGACACCCTCCCCAGCTCTAAGTCCTCTTGCGGAACCACTAATCTCGGCACAAGAAGATGCTGGATCGTTGGTTCTTTCACGGCGCGTTGTTCTATCAAAGCTAAGTCGAGATATGCATCTACTACAAATGAAATTAATCTTTATAAGCCAACTCAATGGCCTATCCCCAAACAATATCACATTGCTAGCGAATACCAAGCTTACAATCTACAAAGAATAAAAGTAACGGGAAAAAAATTAAATAAAATGATTACAAGTGAAGAATGGGTGCAAAGAGAACAATTGTCACAGCGAACTGTGTATTATTAATCGTAGAGTTGCCTCACGATTGGTAAGATCTCGAAAGATCTCGAAGGAGTATTTGAAATACTCGTTAATCCAACACTTTTACAAGTGAAGGATTGGCACAAAATGAAAAATTGTCACAGCGAACTGTGAATTATTAATCGTAGAGTTGCCTCACGATTGGTAAGATCTCGAAAGATCTCGAAGGAGTATTTGAAATACTCGTTTTTCCAACACTTTTACAAGTGAAGGATTGGCACAAAAAGAAAAATTGTCACAGCGAACTGTGTATTATTAATCGTAGAGTTGCCTCACGATTGGTAAGATCTCGAAAGATCTCGAAGGAGTATTTGAAATACTCGTTAATCCAACACTTTTACAAGTGAAGGATTGGCACAAAAAGAAAAATTGTCACAGCGAACTGTGTATTATTAATCGTAGAGTTGCCTCACGATTGGTAAGATCTCGAAAGATCTCGAAGGAGTATTTGAAATACTCGTTAATCCAACACTTTTACAAGTGAAGGATTGGCACAAAAAGAAAAATTGTCACAGCGAACTGTGAATTATTAATCGTAGAGTTGCCTCACGATTGGTAAGATCTCGAAAGATCTCGAAGGAGTATTTGAAATACTCGTTAATCCAACACTTTTACAAGTGAAGGATTGGCACAAAAAGAAAAATTGTCACAGCGAACTGTGAATTATTAATCGTAGAGTTGCCTCACGATTGGTAAGATCTCGAAAGATCTCGAAGGAGTATTTGAAATACTCGTTAATCCAACACTTTTACAAGTGAAGGATTGGCACAAAAAGAAAAATTGTCACAGCGAACTGTGAATTATTAATCGTAGAGTTGCCTCACGATTGGTAAGATCTCGAAAGATCTCGAAGGAGTATTTGAAATACTCGTTAATCCAACACTTTTACAAGTGAAGGATTGGCACAAAAAGAAAAATTGTCACAGCGAACTGTGAATTATTAATCGTAGAGTTGCCTCACGATTGGTAAGATCTCGAAAGATCTCGAAGGAGTATTTGAAATACTCGTTAATCCAACACTTTTACAAGTGAAGGATTGGCACAAAAAGAAAAATTGTCACAGCGAACTGTGAATTATTAATCGTAGAGTTGCCTCACGATTGGTAAGATCTCGAAAGATCTCGAAGGAGTATTTGAAATACTCGTTAATCCAACACTTTTACAAGTGAAGGATTGGCACAAAAAGAAAAATTGTCACAGCGAACTGTGAATTATTAATCGTAGAGTTGCCTCACGATTGGTAAGATCTCGAAAGATCTCGAAGGAGTATTTGAAATACTCGTTAATCCAACACTTTTACAAGTGAAGGATTGGCACAAAAAGAAAAATTGTCACAGCGAACTGTGAATTATTAATCGTAGAGTTGCCTCACGATTGGTAAGATCTCGAAAGATCTCGAAGGAGTATTTGAAATACTCGTTAATCCAACACTTTTACAAGTGAAGGATTGGCACAAAAAGAAAAATTGTCACAGCGAACTGTGTATTATTAATCGTAGAGTTGCCTCACGATTGGTAAGATCTCGAAAGATCTCGAAGGAGTATTTGAAATACTCGTTTTTCCAACACTTTTACAAGTGAAGGATTGGCACAAAAAGAAAAATTGTCACAGCGAACTGTGTATTATTAATCGTAGAGTTGCCTCACGATTGGTAAGATCTCGAAAGATCTCGAAGGAGTATTTGAAATACTCGTTAATCCAACACTTTTACAAGTGAAGGATTGGCACAAAAAGAAAAATTGTCACAGCGAACTGTGAATTATTAATCGTAGAGTTGCCTCACGATTGGTAAGATCTCGAAAGATCTCGAAGGAGTATTTGAAATACTCGTTAATCCAACACTTTTACAAGTGAAGGATTGGCACAAAAAGAAAAATTGTCACAGCGAACTGTGAATTATTAATCGTAGAGTTGCCTCACGATTGGTAAGATCTCGAAAGATCTCGAAGGAGTATTTGAAATACTCGTTAATCCAACACTTTTACAAGTGAAGGATTGGCACAAAAAGAAAAATTGTCACAGCGAACTGTGAATTATTAATCGTAGAGTTGCCTCACGATTGGTAAGATCTCGAAAGATCTCGAAGGAGTATTTGAAATACTCGTTAATCCAACACTTTTACAAGTGAAGGATTGGCACAAAAAGAAAAATTGTCACAGCGAACTGTGAATTATTAATCGTAGAGTTGCCTCACGATTGGTAAGATCTCGAAAGATCTCGAAGGAGTATTTGAAATACTCGTTAATCCAACACTTTTACAAGTGAAGGATTGGCACAAAAAGAAAAATTGTCACAGCGAACTGTGTATTATTAATCGTAGAGTTGCCTCACGATTGGTAAGATCTCGAAAGATCTCGAAGGAGTATTTGAAATACTCGTTAATCCAACACTTTTACAAGTGAAGGATTAGCACAAAAAGAAAAATTGTCACAGCGAACTGTGAATTATTAATCGTAGAGTTGCCTCACGATTGGTAAGATCTCGAAAGATCTCGAAGGAGTATTTGAAATACTCGTTAATCCAACACTTTTACAAGTGAAGGATTGGCACAAAAAGAAAAATTGTCACAGCGAACTGTGAATTATTAATCGTAGAGTTGCCTCACGATTGGTAAGATCTCGAAAGATCTCGAAGGAGTATTTGAAATACTCGTTAATCCAACACTTTTACAAGTGAAGGATTGGCACAAAAAGAAAAATTGTCACAGCGAACTGTGAATTATTAATCGTAGAGTTGCCTCACGATTGGTAAGATCTCGAAAGATCTCGAAGGAGTATTTGAAATACTCGTTAATCCAACACTTTTACAAGTGAAGGATTGGCACAAAAAGAAAAATTGTCACAGCGAACTGTGAATTATTAATCGTAGAGTTGCCTCACGATTGGTAAGATCTCGAAAGATCTCGAAGGAGTATTTGAAATACTCGTTAATCCAACACTTTTACAAGTGAAGGATTGGCACAAAAAGAAAAATTGTCACAGCGAACTGTGTATTATTAATCGTAGAGTTGCCTCACGATTGGTAAGATCTCGAAAGATCTCGAAGGAGTATTTGAAATACTCGTTTTTCCAACACTTTTACAAGTGAAGGATTGGCACAAAAAGAAAAATTGTCACAGCGAACTGTGTATTATTAATCGTAGAGTTGCCTCACGATTGGTAAGATCTCGAAAGATCTCGAAGGAGTATTTGAAATACTCGTTAATCCAACACTTTTACAAGTGAAGGATTGGCACAAAAAGAAAAATTGTCACAGCGAACTGTGTATTATTAATCGTAGAGTTGCCTCACGATTGGTAAGATCTCGAAAGATCTCGAAGGAGTATTTGAAATACTCGTTAATCCAACACTTTTACAAGTGAAGGATTAGCACAAAAAGAAAAATTGTCACAGCGAACTGTGAATTATTAATCGTAGAGTTGCCTCACGATTGGTAAGATCTCGAAAGATCTCGAAGGAGTATTTGAAATACTCGTTAATCCAACACTTTTACAAGTGAAGGATTGGCACAAAAAGAAAAATTGTCACAGCGAACTGTGAATTATTAATCGTAGAGTTGCCTCACGATTGGTAAGATCTCGAAAGATCTCGAAGGAGTATTTGAAATACTCGTTAATCCAACACTTTTACAAGTGAAGGATTGGCACAAAAAGAAAAATTGTCACAGCGAACTGTGAATTATTAATCGTAGAGTTGCCTCACGATTGGTAAGATCTCGAAAGATCTCGAAGGAGTATTTGAAATACTCGTTAATCCAACACTTTTACAAGTGAAGGATTGGCACAAAAAGAAAAATTGTCACAGCGAACTGTGAATTATTAATCGTAGAGTTGCCTCACGATTGGTAAGATCTCGAAAGATCTCGAAGGAGTATTTAAAATACTCGTTAATCCAACACTTTTACAAGTGAAGGATTGGCACAAAAAGAAAAATTGTCACAGCGAACTGTGAATTATTAATCGTAGAGTTGCCTCACGATTGGTAAGATCTCGAAAGATCTCGAAGGAGTATTTGAAATACTCGTTAATCCAACACTTTTACAAGTGAAGGATTGGCACAAAGAGAAAAATTGTCACAGCGAACTGTGAATTATTAATCGTAGAGTTGCCTCACGATTGGTAAGATCTCGAAAGATCTCGAAGGAGTATTTGAAATACTCGTTAATCCAACACTTTTACAAGTGAAGGATTGGCACAAAAAGAAAAATTGTCACAGCGAACTGTGAATTATTAATCGTAGAGTTGCCTCACGATTGGTAAGATCTCGAAAGATCTCGAAGGAGTATTTGAAATACTCGTTAATCCAACACTTTTACAAGTGAAGGATTGGCACAAAGAGAAAAATTGTCACAGCGAACTGTGTATTATTAATCGTAGAGTTGCCTCACGATTGATTAGATCTGGTAGATCCAGAAGGAATAAAACAAATCAAAAAGTAAGTAAAATAAAATATAAAAAATTGGGTAGCTACTCAATATTCAATTGATTGTAAGCTGGTTTTTCGCAAATGACCGATAGTGTTAACAGGGATCTGAATATGAATTAACTTAAGCCGAGAAACTTCATTTTACGCGGGTGCATATTCTACTAAAATTAATTAACTAATTATATAATTTGGGCTATTCAGGTGGCTAGTTAAATGAATTAGATTCTGGAAGTATAACATGCAATTAAAACTTATTCTTCAAGGACTGTTGCAGTATCGCAGATGGAAATACTACAATTTCGCTCTCTTCATCATAAATACCGATGTACCTCGTAACGATTTAGCATGCACTAGTGTTGAAAATTAAAAGGTACTCACAGTTTTATCGATAAAGTCCCTGGGCATCCTCGGCTTCTATCCTCGGTAATGGATTGGCGGTTTCGGATCTCCGTTTGACAGTTGGCATAGACTTCTTCTCGGATCCATATGAGTCATTGGTCTCTGATAAGTTCATTCGCGCACTTCAGTTTTTAATATGTACCAAACCCGCACTTGGTATTTTGTTTCACTAGTCACGCACTTCTAACATCTTGAACACTTTGTTATGTTGGAGACATTGCTCCATTAGCTTTGGACGCGATTTAAATAGTTGGAGACTCTTGAATACGATCAAGAGGACTCCTTTACTCCTGGGTCTAGTATTTTTTAGGTTTATACGCGATTTATAAGTGGAGACTCTTGAAAACGATCAAGATTACTCCTTTAAGTCAGGAACATCAGGTACTGCCAATATTATCTGAGGAAAATAACTTTAGAATGCAATTGCTATTGCGAAAGGATGACATGAATTGTCGCTTAGCTGTGCGAGCAACGGCATCGCCGAATACTGCAGTACGCCAGCAACGGGAGATGCTAATCTCTCGCCCGTGAGCTGAAGGAAATCGGCATTCCGATAACTCCTTTGTCACTAGGGGGACCTGCATCTCATCATGCCAAAGGATCGGATGGGTAGGGAATTAGACTAGCAGAGAACCCGATACTCCCAACCGGCACTAATTTCGTTGGGCCCCGGGTATTTCATTTCCCCGGTACCACCCACAAGTGGGAGGCATTCCCTCGGTAGTCGGGACGGCACTCGGACTTTACGCGCACTCGGACTTTACGCGCACTCGGTATTACTTTCCGCGACCCGCACTCGGACTTTACGCGCACTCGGTATTACTTACATTTTCCGCGACCCGCACTCGAACTTTACGCGAACTCGGACTTTACACGCACTCGGACTTTACGCGAACTCGGACTCTACACGCACTCGGACTTTACGCGAACTCGGACTCACTCTACGCGCACTATCCCTGAAAGAAATACATACACAAATACAACCACCAGATGGGCCAACTACATAACACGGAGATATACAAATCACTCCGAGAAATGCAGGTGGGCCACTACATTACACGGAGATATATAAATCACACCGTGAAATGCAGGTGAAATAGCCACAAAGACCCCTGCCTCTCATATCGGCTTCCCGAGCGAATCAGGAAACGTCGAATATTTGGCTCAACTGCCTCACTAATAGACAGGTTTAGCAACAATAATCCTGAGAGAACAATCACCACCGCCATCTTGGGAAGATGGGGTTAGTAACAATTAGCCGCCCACAGTCCGTCCGTAGTGTCAGCAGTCAGCCGCCACGCCCCCCAGCACATAGCGCGGGTGGATTTGACTTAGTCTGTGGCCTGTGTGGATCGTGGCCCAGTGCTTAAGTGCGTTAGCTGCTACCCAGCCGACCCGGGTTCGATTCCCGGTATTCGCAAAGCACATTTGCAAAGCAATGGCAACCGGGAAAAATATTCTGCCTAGTATAGGCCTCATGTGACCGTTCGGGGCCGGAACAATTAATTAATCGTTAAAATGTCCCCTTGAGCAAAATCTAGGGTTATCTACATCCCGAATCGAGTAAGGCACATGAAGAAGATAACATATAGAGGACTACAATGAAATAGAGTACCTTTTTAAAAACTATTTTGATTTTCACCAAAGCATTACGGTGTTTTGGATTACCGAATTTTTAGCCTTAGGTACAAATAAAATAGAATTTATTACTAATTACAAAAGTCAAATAAACAAACACCCTTTGTTATTCCTTTATTAACCAAGTTTTAATTAAGTAAGTTGTAAGAAAGAAATTGATTTAAATCATACGCAGTAGAACTATTTCCGCTGCTTCGGCGCGCTTTTCTTAATTCATTATTTATAACCATTCCATCGACCGACTAATGAATTTAATTGAGCATCGCGATTAGATTACGAGTTTGTTTTTCATTCACGTTTAATTACATCTCATTATTCACATTTTACGCTTGATCAAACATAAAATTTAATAAAATACTTTTCTTCTTCTAGTCTCAAGGGCTGTACTGTTGTTGGTTAAATAATTATTGATAAATAGTCGATAATCATAATGTTGGATGAGTATAAAGAACGAGCGTAGCAAACGATTAAAGCAATCTCCATACGAGGAGTATGAAAGTCATAAAGTAAAACAGTGTATGGTTTTAAGCTTGAATGGAATAAGGCGCACTGGATAATAATCGTGTTCAAAGGCATGTTGTAATACAGTTGGTCGATCGTCCTGGGAACGCATTATTGGTTTTATTCTAGCATAGAAATTATTTTACTGCATCCGAATGGCTTCGCTTCGTTGTTAATTATAATTAAAGCAAATTAACTGAGCTTTAATTATTTGATGAGACTTTATGCGCATACCAATCGGTCGATAACTGCACAGCAACAAATAAAACTAATCGTAATAGTAAATTGCTTTAGATCCATAAACAATTCGAGCAATGTTTGAATTCAAAAAATGTTATCAATCGGGGAATCACAACGCATTGCGCACTCGCTCATAAATATGAAAATGTCATTAATATCATTACGAAATGGAGTCGTAATCGGTTCTTGAAATAATTTCGCGCCCCCCGGATGGGTCATTAAAGGCAATGCATTAATTATTGATACCGAAAGGTGGCAATTAGCACATTCGCGCATTAATCACGCCCTATAGGTGTGCGCGCGTATTATATTTATGTGCTGAGTGAGTGTGTTGCTTCATTCAGCTAGAAATGGACAAATAGCATTGTTAATTAGTCGACTTGAAAGCAAATAATTCATTTCGGTAATTATAAACTGCCACAGCCGGCGTGCATTCACTTTGCGCTGGCCTTTTGTGCTTTGCGAGCGCGCTTTATTATCATTTATTATCAAAAAGGCGGACGAGAAATGAAACGTTGAACGATTGGAATGCACCGATTTTGTAATTATTGTTGTGTGCTCCTGTTATAAATGCATCTATGAGCACACTTATTGAACTTATTGATGATGATTTTAATAGCTTCTTTCGTTTGAATAACAGGAAGTCTTCGATGAAATGATTAATCTTTTTCTTCTCGTGGGCTGGCGCTGGTGCTGTGAACGAGAAGTGTAGTAAGAAAAGAATGCGCAAAAGTATTCTTTGGGAGGATGGGAGACAAAGTAAAAGACGTGTTAGATTTTTATGCATGCTGTTTTATCAGGATTCGCGTCTTCGTCCTCGTCCTCGTCGTCTCTTAATAGCGTCGTCTGAACGCTGCGGGGAAATGCGCAAGGCGTTTTCGGATTTATTATCGGCGCGTATAAATTGTCTAAATAAACACTAAAAGGAAAAGTGTGTAGTTGGATTTGCATATAAGTCTATCCGGCGTCGCATCGCCTGCTGCTGCTTGCTGCTGCTTCTTCTTCTTGGCGTTGCATCCAAGGCCGCCGCCTCCTCCTTCACCATCAGCAACCACCACCAACTCAGACGACGACATAGTCGCGACGCGCGCGTTTTTACGACTTATTTTCTTAAATCATACTTACGCGTACAATTTTATAGGATGGATGCGCGCCGCACGAAAAAAGTGATAAAACTTTTTATTATATGATTGCATACCTTTGCGCGCGCGCTCGCGGCTTTTAATGCGCGACGCCGGAATCGGAAAAGTTCAAAAAGTCATTGCATAAAATATGGCCATACGCGCACTGTCTGCGCAATTTGCAAACACTTACGATGCGAATGAAATTCGCACGCGGAGCATTAAGATAAAATAAACATCGTGCGCGCTTTTTCGTTTCGTCATAATTTGCGTGCGCCTTCAAGATGTGCGCAAATTGCGCGATTTACGCCTCAATAATGCCGTACATGCTATATGCAAATGATGCTAATATTTCCCATCTGCGAAAGTGCTAAAATATCCATAGTCGAATTAAACATTTTTAAACGGCGGCGCTTAAATTTCAATTTTTAAATAAAGTTAAAAATAGACAGACACAGTGTTGATGTTTTGCAAAAAGGGCCGTGGGTTGAGACGAAACAGGAGGAGAAAAACATTCAATATGTTTTTTCGGTGATATCGGCAAACACAATCGGCGATATTTTATAAATTGACTCGAATGAGATTATCTTATTCGAAGTGTTTGGCTTCGCGTCTGTTGATTCCCAAGGAAGCAAACGTACACTTTTCTCCTCACCTCCGCCTGCTCGGAAGACTCTTCTTTTGCTGGCATTGAATGGAGGAGCGACACATGCGAGACGTTGATGCTGAGATCGGATCGGTTTGACCATTGCACACGAAACGCGTTCGACCGCATGAGAAATGCTCTCGCGAGATGCTGCTGCTGCACAACGGGCGCTGTCAGATGTAATTAGATTGAAAAACACGCATTATTACACGCCGCGCGCGCGCTCGCTATCAGCAATCAGGCGCGAATTCTTCGCTCGCCCAATGCGTTTAATTAAATCCCAGCTCGTTGCGCGCGTTTGATGATTGTTCGATTTCATCATACAATACGACTCCTCACAATACATCAACTAGCCAACTATTTTTCCGCCTTTACGTGGTTGATATTTCTTAGATATTCCGCGGAAGGGTTTCGTGCTTCTCATCTTCTCCTCGTGGATATCGCACCTATCAATCTTGTTGTTTACGGGCCGAGATTCGGACGACGGTAATCACACTTCTTCACTTCATCTTCTTCGTTCGTTCGTTCTTCTCGTCGGTGCTTGATGCTCAGCTGCACGGAGAAGCCATCATCCGAATGCCAGCGGTTGTTAACACTTTAATGATACTGAATTATATTCCAATAAAAAGACGTAACAACGTTATAACAACAACACACGGACAACAACAAAGCCACGATCTTGAAAAATCACTTTTTCAGGTAGATTTCCAAAGTTTCCGAACATGACAGCGACAAGCAATCAAACGAGGCGTCGTAAACTATGCACGACGGTGACTTAATTAAATGCTGCCGTGGAATTTCGAACAAATTAAATGCTCGCCTTGGATTTGAATACCTAGAATGTATCCGAATTATTTAAATAATTTGGGCTGGTAGGTATCTATCGCAACAGCGTTGGGAAAATATTCGTAAAGAAGAAGTTTACACTTTTTGGAGGCAGAGCAGGAGAACTTATCAAATTTTATTGATACTTGAGCTTTATTGACGCAACTAAGGAGTGGGTGTCCTCAAGTATCATTCAGCGTCAAAACAGCGTCGTTAATCACGTTATCGACGCAACAACTTGCGCATAAATCAGCGTCCTCGCCACTGTCGCGCACTCGCCGCCTCCGCGTTTGCTCTTGAGGGCTCCTTCAACTTTTTTCCACTCCGCACGTCGTGCAAGTAGTGCGGCAAAAAATGACTATTAAGTGAATCGAGTTTCATCTGCAATTTCATGACACTTTAATTGCAACATGAAAAATTCACTTGTTAGCACTTTTGAAAGCAGGGCTTAAGTCAAGTCAGGTGGTTGGGTTATAGCATGCCTGCTAACTAGACATATCCGAAATTGTTTTGCTCGTTTGCGCCTGGCCGTGTGTGGCTTAAGATGAGGGCCGGTTTTGCGCACTCGATGGTTCTGCGCTGATAGCGCAAGGTGTTATTACGAGAGCACTAAGCAGGTGCCGAAAGCGGACAAGTCTCGCCACGTCCGCTTATTATTATCGCGCGCGCGCTCCTTCGCGAATCGCTTTTTGGTGCCCGTTTTCTTTTCATCTCTCTGCAGCGATTCGCATGCTTGTCTTCGTTGCCCCCCAATGGTCATTATGTTGTTTGCCTGCTTATATGGTGTGCAGCTTTGCACCTCTTGATACTTCAAAGTCCAAAGTAAGATTATTTACACTTGAATCAGCTCTTAATATATTTTTGCAAACACTTCACTACTAAAACATCCCCCTTGTTAGATCGAGGGGTGTAGGAGAAATAATTGTAGAATCAACTATAAAGCAAAACACTCGAGAACAATTGAATGATTATTGAATTATTTCAACGAGCATTGAACGGGTATGCAAATCAACAACTGAATGATTGTCACCACACATTCCATTTGAACTCATGTACTGCAGTTTCAAGTGCTGTACTTGAAGTGCAACGCGGCAAGTACTTTATTTGCCTCCGCTATCGAATTGAAATTTAATTAAACAAATCAGGAGTGCCTCGCGAACCGAAATTCTCATCCATATCTGGCGCATTTGCAACAAGCTCACATCGAATACGAAGGCAGCGGTTACCGCAGCTGTGTTATGTCTAAATTCGCAATGCAATCCTCTTGTTTACACGACGTGCTGCACGCCAACGAAAACATCCAACATGCTAATGAGTCTCAAGCGAGCTGCGCGTGCAACGTGCAAATATTGTAGTAAAATTCCTGAGCGTGTCCTTAATATGGAAATGAAATCACGAGCCTATAAAATCATATCTAAATAGTGCTGATATCGTTTTTTACGCAGCACGCTTTTTACGAGGCGGCCAATGAGGGCGAGAAGCGCTGTTTATTGCTTTATTAATTACTCGCCCGTAAAGCTCGAAGACGCAGCGAAACATTAACGCATCAGGCGTCGTTATGAACGCCATAAAAACTCGCGCATCTCGAAGCCGAAAATAATGATGTAATATAAATATAAGCGCATAAATAAGTAGATAAATGAACTGCGAGCACGAATAGGGATGCTTGTTTGCTGCCTGCTCGGCTTATAATCAAGTCGTAAAAGATGCTCAGAAACAAACAAGCACGCGATTGGATTTCGCCAAACGATTTCATAATGTGCGCGCATCTTTTGTTGAAAGTTGTGCACCGCGGCGCAACAGGGAAGAGCAGACAGAGCCGAGGACGTGTGCGATGAATTCACCTGTGTGTTTGTTATTGACTCTCGCTTCGCATGCTTCTCCAGCGAGATATTTAAATGATGTGTGGCTCAGCGTGATCATCATTTTACCTTTACGCTGCATGCGAGAGAGGAGCAGGTGGAATGCACCATAAATCTCGCGATCGGCCCGCGCTTCGCACCTCATTATCATATAATGGGCATTAAAAATATTTCGGTATTCACTGAAAATTGCTGTCTGGGAATCACTGGAATTTTATAATACAGGTGCAAGCATCTTTCAACAACTCTTTAAGTGTCTAAATTCAAAAAAATAATTCATGGGGTTAAAACAATATAACTACTAATTGTATAACAACCTCCGCTTGAAACTTTTTCAGGACGATTAATAGATATCATTGAAAATAAATTTTTCGGCATATTTTCCTCCGGCAAAATGAAAAAATATGCGCAAATCGTTTAAACCTTTGACTAATCCGTATTGTTCAGATAGGAAGCGTAGAATTAAGCACGGTATTTAAACAAAACAAAAACGCATGGAATCGAAAAACATAAAAACATGAATTCAATGCGATAACCTATAAAGCAAACAAGCAACGAGGGTCCAGACATTGGCGACAGGTTCTCATTTATATAAATACATTTTTTATGCGCGTCTTGTCTTTGCGCATATTTACATTTCCGAGCCGTGCAAATACAAAAGAGAGAAACAAATAAAACATGGGCTGGCGAAGGAGAGGGCGAATGCATTTAATGGAAATAAAATCGGCTCGCTTTGCGTAAACAGCGCGAGCACGAGCATATTTGCGTTCGGATCTAATATGAAAGAAACTGTGCAAATATTATTCGATGATATTACCAATTCTTCCCTTCGATTGCAAATATTTTAAGCGCTCGGCTTTTTTGTATTTATTATACCCACTCGGCTGTTCGCTGGTAATAGATAAGCACGCATTGCTCTCCCCTTTTTTGCACTCATCATCGTGCAGGCAAATAAAATAAATAAATGGATGAATAAAAAATAAAGATTAAAGCAACAACGCATGAATAGAGCAAGATGAAGAAAAATGACTTTAGCAATAACTCCATCAGAACACACGAACATTGTGAGCGCTCCTCAGGAGTGTGTGCTAATATGGTCTCAACGGGATACCGAAGCCAAATTTAATTACATGATATTACTAAGGGTTGCAAATAGATAGATAGAGGAGCGAATGAAATGCCCCAAGTGCATCTCGAACTACAGCATGTTTCACCCGCGAATCAGCATAATCGATAGACGCGCATTTCCATAATTTCCATTAACTATGGAAATTAATAAATAAATGCAAATAAATGGGCGATGCCTAAGTAATTGTTCATGTTACTATTCTCATCATCAATTATCAATGACTCATCTCAATCACAATGCCAAATTGGGGTTCAATTATCATAATTGATAAGGGAATTCGAAATATTATTACCTACTGTTGAAATTTTAAAATATTCACTGAGAGCCCTGAAAATAATTGGAAAAAACACACAGCAGCCAATTATTTCGATAATCGCACTAATGAGAAACGCATTTTTGTCCATAATCCAATTAAGCACAATCTCTCTCGCACGCTGCATAACAATAAACGTGCGTTTTTCAGTAATGAAATGATATAAAACAACATGAGATGCAGCCGCGTGCAGCAGCGCTTTGTAACACCGAGTTACATTGCGCGCACAAAAAAGAGTTTATGTCTGCTTTCATCCCAGCAGTCCGATTACGATTTGTGTGCGTTTTGTGCGAATCGCGAATCCCACACGGTGCGCTCGCTGTCGTTTTACGAGCATATACAATTCTGCAGCCTGCAGCGTTAAAGCATATCCATGCCAAAGAGTGAGAGACCGGCTTTCCTACACTCAACTGAACATTTGCAGGACTTTGCCATTCGAGTATTGTTCATCCAACAGTGGAACACGCGTTTATTGTCTTTTCGCTTACTTGTCGCATTGTTATTGCGCTCTTTTGCGTAATTAAGTTACATTCGTACAGCTTCATAATTTGAAATTTTTAAATTTTAGAATTTATTAACCGTCTCCCAGCAAATGTCACATTTTTAATACCACACAAGTTGTCCGTACTAATTGCAAATCAGCTTAAAACTCCGAAACGCATGAGGTCATCAAAAAATACTAATCCCGTTTTTTTCCCTGAAGGGTTTAGCATAACTTCAACGGGAATTACCTTTATATCTGTCAAGCGATGATGATCCTCTTTTTTCGAGCATTCACCCACTGAATGAAGAAAAGGAGACTGAGCTTAACACTGTTAAATATATAAAATCTCAAAATCTCTAAAATCTATAAAGCCATTGTGCGCATATGTGAATGACGAGCGTATACAATAAATATCATGTCAATTTTACGTTTGGGGATTGCATTCGATTGTGTTGTTATGCGTTTGCTTGATCTTTATCTCGGCATTTGGGGAATTTGGGAAAAGCGTACACGCTTTACGCCCAATCAATGCGTATGCTGAGAAGAAGGGACACACACAATCATTGAGGAAAGCGTCTTGAGAATTCACCCGCGGCCGAGAATCTATTGAAATCAAAAAGTGGACACTTTTTCTGCTTTTCTTCCTGCCTTTTAATCAAACAAATGTCTGCGTGGCAGTCTGAATTAATGTGTAAAAAATGGACAAATAAAAATCGCAATAGGGTTAGAATTTGACATATTGCAAGACAAATATTGAAATATAAAGAAAGGAAATATTCCTTTTTTCTTTCGGTATTGATGAGGGTGCTCGTCTTCTTGATGATGAAGCAAACGAATTCCTACGTTCAAGGAATATTTCAATTTATCGCTTCTTTTGTGTTTGAAGGAAATAATCGAAGCTCAAGGCATCAAACGCAATCTAAATAATAGTCAAAAAATACGCAAGACGTAAGGGCTTATCAGCGGGCATATTTTTTGCACGGCCTTTGACGTTTTGCGTTTATTTATATTCATACTCGCTGCTGATTTTTCCATTTCTATTATCGTCATCGATTCCCACAGAATTGAACGCGCTTTGTTCTTGATGCGATACATTTCCGCCTTTCTGCCCTCTTTCTGCTCGTAATTTACATTCCTCTGATAAGGCTTTCCACTCAATATGGCAACGCATATAAAATGAAGTTGAAAAATCCAGGAAAAATCTTCAGGAATTTATGTTCCCGGAATTTTATAATAAACATGATAATAATACAGTAATTATGTGGTAGTAATTTTCATTAAATTAATGATATAATAACAATGAAAAAATGAAAAGATTTGTCATGTTTAATGAGCAGATGTAACTTGTCATCACGTACGGCCATGTTTGGCCAGCGAGGGCGCTGCAAAAGGGGTGAATAATGGACAAACTTATTACTCTCGGCCAGCGTGCATGCGGTTTGGCGTATATGCAGTATGTCGCTAAATAAAATAATGTTATGTTAGATTTAATGCGTTTCTCGCGCTCAGCTAGATTGCGCAAAATCCTACGCACGCGGCATTATTCCAGCGATTACCTGCCGCCTCTCGCCCTTTTCGGACGGACGCAATCTGCAATATGAATTTTGCTCGTGAATATCTGCAAAGATGTTAACATACAAGGTGATACCACAATTCTACAAAATAATTCAATATCTTCTCCAAATTACATTGAAACTAAACGCAACTTTCTAGTTATCCTTATTTTGGATTAATGGATTCTCTCTTAAAGATTCTTCAGCCAGCATATAGTATTTTTGAGAAAAAAGTTGTTAGTGATCACTCAATATAATAATACATAGTATATAACCATCCAGTACACGTAGCAATAAAGATGAACAATAAAAAGAAGAAAAACAAATTGCGTGTGCTGGATGTGCGCTGACAGTGAGGAGTGTTGTTGGCGTTCGGATGGGTTTATAAGGTCCCTTCGTTCTGGTATTGCGCGCTGTTGCGTCGACATCAAATTTTCATTCGTTTTTCATTCGAGAACACGAAACGCGCCGCTGAAACCATACACTGCGAATTATACGGGAGGTTTCACCACGTGCAATGACCATCTGCATTAACACACGGCAGAACACGTTGGCGAGAAACCAACGAACAAGTGGAACGAAGAAAAATGCACTTTCCCACCCTAATGGCAATTTGTTTAGGCGACAGCAACGTACATAAAATGTTCCTTTTTCGTCCTTTTTCTTCACTTCTAGTTCCGCATTTCGCGAGCATGCACCCGTCTAATTGTGCTGCTATTAGTTCCTTGCACAGCTAACTTGCTTAAGAGTTGACTAATAAAACCTCGTTGTTTTTACCGTGTGCTTTTTGGCGTTGCACGAAAAGTGGCTGTGTAAAAGTTCGAGGACATTGTCCATTTACTATGTATGTTTAATGCACTTTTATATTTAGATATTCTCTGACGCATATTTTCAGTGCAATTATCCTGGAAATATCTCAAGGTATATTTATAGAATAGACGAAGATTGTTCGAATATTTTGTTGATGAATGTTGTTAAAGTTGATTTCAAGTTAAGCAACCCCTTTGGCGATATTGTAAGAGCTGTATACCTCTGTGCAGTATACGAAAGGGTCAGAGGTCGGTCATTACAAAAGACTAGCAAATTCATGCACAGCACATAGTGTATGAATTGCGCTTTGGCAATGCGAGAAGAGGAAGAGCAACTCGATGAAAGTTTATTGTGTGTAGTGCGCATTGTGCATTCTGCACGGTAATCTAAGCAGCAAGCAAACGAGATACTCGCCACCGCCTCCAAGCGAGTGGCTTGTGCTCGTGTCTAATTCACCATCATCGTTGGCTTCAACTTCCAGAACTTGTTAGCACGAGCAAGTGTACGCAATATTCAACTTAATTTTATTGGAATTCATTATTAATTTAATTCAGCACTCGCGTTTGAAGCGAAGCAACAATATTTAGAGTTTGGTTTCAAGTGTATAATGTCGAGATGGAATTTAGTGCGTTCGTTTCTTAAAGGATGCTCATTGTTCGCGCGGTTTAAAAAGATTGATTGATTAGTCGATTCAGGATGGACGTTTAGCACAATGGAGCAGTGCGAGTCCGCGCATCAATTGCTCTCTAACGTCTTGCGATGGCAGCACGCGATTCCTTAAGAAATGCACAAACAAACACACGTCTTGTAATCTTCTCCTGCTGCTGCTGCTGCTGTTGCTGCTGCAAGTATTTGGCGGAATGCGTTGCATTACTGTCCACGAGCTGTCCTCATCATGTACGAGAAAAGCCACGAAGAGGATGACGAAGAAGAAGAAGACGAAGAAAAAGACTCCCTTGTCTGATAAAAGTGGCAGTTGCGAAGAGACGCGAGTATAAAGCACCCGGCTTATCCGTCAAGGAATGTCCAGCGAGCAGCAGCAGCCGCCCATCTGCGTGCGCTCATCGGCTTGTTAGCGTGCGCTTTTTTATTTGATTATTTCATCCCAAAACGAGCGAGCCGCACAAGCATATGCGACGCAATCCTCCTTTTTGAGATGATATAAATTATCGAAGCGCGTGTTCGTAATCACAAAACATGTCAAAAGGGAATAAATTAATTAAAAGTGCTGCTTCCCATGCCCGCCTGCCTGCTCGGCCGGAGATAAGACACGACGAGCGAAGAAACGAAGCTGCACATCGATGTATTTCCTCCTTAAGCCGGCTTATAATCTGACCAAAAGTTGAAGTAGTCCACTCACTGAGCGCGGCCAAAAAGTCGACTTTGTTTAATCGGCTTAGCAGCGAATGTGCCCCCCAGTGCACTGTTTGATAAATAACTCGATGACCGGCGTGTTTAGATGCGCGAAAATATAATCAGCAAATCCCTTCCCCTGACGCAAACCACTTAAGCATGCAAAAATTACCCGACGCGCAAAAGCCTGATCTATGGTCGTAAGTCAACTGCGTCGTCTTCGTTTTACTTCTTTTCTTCAATTCTGTTGCATATGCATCGCTTGCATGCGATTATCGTGCAACGCTTGCGAGGAGGTTAAGAAGAGAGACGCGGCGCAGATATCAATCATGCGCTGAGCACACCGTCTTCGGATTAAGGCTGATTGAATGATAACTAATGATATCGGCGATCGCGCAAACTCGCAGTGGTCTGATTGACAGACGGTTGCACAATGACGACAACCCGCGGGTTATACATCATAGAGTGTCAAAGCTTTTTCCTCGTTTGCTTCTTCATCTTGAGCAAACGAGAACGTCGCTCATAACTCGTGAAGAATATTCGTACGAATCAAAATATTTTCGAGCGATGCGTGTCATTGACATTTGTTCGTGTTTCAAGGTTTCTGACATTTTTACAACTGAATAAAATAAATTGCGAATACGAAACGACGTCTAGAATTCCGCATTAAAGCTTTTTATGTATTATTGAACCGGAAACTTTCGCGTGAACGGGGAAATTGTTAAGTTTTATCGCGGTGGAAAATTGAGCGCTGTAGCGCAACAATGAAAACTCCTTAAATTTCCAATTAGGCGCGAAACGCGAAAAGTTTCCAGCACGGGAGGCGGTTGATGTCTTACGCCAAATTGAGTAATTAATAAATAATCGGGCGTTGATTGCTTGCGCCTTTGCGTTTTAATTGCCGCCGTCGTTGCCGCTTTCGTTCGAACGCGCCCGAAACATGAGCGTTATGTGTTAACGTGCATTTTCGTCGTGGGGCGGCGGAAATGTGTGATGAGGAGCATACTCGTTTCCCCTTCGCTGGGGCCGCCTGAATGTGGATCACAATAGCTACACGACGCCAAACGTGGGGTTGATCAAAATTCAAGACGACGCGTTCGTGCAGGGTGAAAAATAACTTTCTCTTTTCGTCGGCTTCTTCGTTAAGACGCAAACGCTGACCGTCTCCGGAGGATACACGGCCCTCCCAAGACAATATCCATGTGTGAAGAGCATGCGCATACCAATAAGTCCCGCGGGACGCGTTCGTGACGCGCATTCACGATGATGAACACCACCAACCCTGTGAATGACGTCGCCTACTTTCGCAAGGATACAACAGGGCGCAACAAAATTTCACATATTGATAAAACAAAACATAACTTATTTCTTATCACTAAACACGCATAGAATTCTTGAGTAACACTCTCACGATTATCCCAAGGAAAAACAAAGGAGGCAGTATTTCATTCAAGGATAACACTCGGTATAAAAGTAAATGCATCAGTATATGAAGAATGCATTCCCGAATGTTACCTTTTAGAGTAGTTGGTTTTGACGTACGAAGGAATGAAAGAATGCAATAAAACAGGGGTGAGCACCCTATACACGCAAGGAAGAAAGCTCCCAAAGGAGCTGGTGCTCAGTTGATTGTTTTTAGTTTCTTCTCGTCCTTTTGGGCTTCCGCTGAAGATTTCCAGAGAAAGCGACATCACATCTGACTTTTCTCAACCCGCCAAATAAAGGGAAAAAATAATGCATTTACGTAGATGGAAATTTCCCTGGCCTAATTGATTTTTACACTCGGGGAGCGGCTAACTAAGAGCGAGAAATGAAAAATGACATCGAGCATACTTCTAATAGACTTCTTCGATGCGCGCTGATAAATTCCCCACAGACTTGATGGATTTTCATAGTCGGTGGGTATTAAGTAACCGATCGGCCGATGATTAAGTGAAGCGCCGCCAACAGTCGACAAGTGTCTTTATGCTCTTGCAATTTTTTCAACCGCCCCCTGCTCACGGGAGCGAGCAGGAGCACCCTTGAACTGAAGGAGACGAAAAAAGTAAATGAACATTGCGGAAAAACGCAAGTTGATGATGATACTGCACCCGCCGCACGGGAAGCGGGGCGGCCTGCAGTCATCAATAATGAACCGCGGCGGCGGCATTGGCGGGGTCAGCGTTAACTGCAAGTCATCGGACCCTCTTCTTCTTCGACACACGTTCGGTAATTTGTAATCGCTCATGCATGTTGCTGTATCGGTCGCTGTGAATGAAGGACCATAATTCACGTGCAATCTGCAGATGCTCGCGTTCGCTCGATTTGCTCCACTCGCAAATATTCAAGACTCGCAGCCATTCGTACAGCTCGATAATTAATAAAAGTGTCGATTTTTAATTGCGGCGATGATAGCAATCGGCGCGAGGTGTGCGTAATTTGCGCTCCTAATGGGGCCTGCGCTTAATTAAATTGATGGTAATTGTGGAAACGCTCGGCGAAATTTTGCGCGAGCGCGCACGCTTGTAAATGGCGTGTCGAATTAGTTTAATGAAATCGTGCGCGCATTCGGATTTAATCGAGCGTGCATGCTACGCGCGCGCACTTTAATCGCAGTCGAGCACCACACACGCGTCTTTTACTAAATTGTGTTACAATGTTTGTTGTAAAACTTTTCAGCAAATCCAGATTCAAATTTCAAAATTTCATCTTCCTACCTTATCTTCAGAAGCATAAAATCAATATAGCAATAACTGCATTATAAATACACATAGGTCCACATTCTGATTATATATTGTCTTCCCGTTGGGTGTTGCGAGCGCAGTTTTTCGATTTTATCGCCGATTAAGCAGACGCGTATGATTTATGGCTTGTTTCGTACGAAAAATGCAATTACGCGTTGCGAAAAATACCTGTATGAAGGTACAAAATTGCCATGGGGATTCGCACTGCACAAATGCAAGCAGATAATGACTGCGTTCGTGCATCGCAAGCAAAGTCGACTTATCCGCTGACTCTGCACCGAAAATTTCAATTCGCAATTATCGACGACCGCCTTTCTTGCGGCAGAACATCTGATTACACCCTTGGCATGTCTACCTAGTTTTTGTTACTTAACTTAAGCACCAGTCTGGCTTAAATTTTTATTGAATTACACGCGCATCACTTGAAATTTGAATTTCTCTTAAGCCTACTTACGAACAAGAACACATAGTATAATAATCAGACATTTCAACACACATAAAGTGTGCAATTCGATTGCTTTTATTTGTTAACACCTCTTTCATTGCTCTAGTATTTTCATGAGCATGTAGTGCGCGCACGCGGGCGTGAATTACATGATTTACGAGCAAACGAAGAACCATTATTATGAAGCGAATAGTTATCACTTTATTTTATTTCAATGTTTTTTCTGGCACAGTTTGAAGCTCTGAGGATGGTATTGAAATGGCTTCATTCGAACACAATTAGCGCAAGTGTTCTAAGCGTATAAATCGCAATTATAATTGGAACGTTTTAAGAGGATTTCTAGTCTAATTTACGTGCAAACTTTGACGCGACCGCACGCGCGTATACACCATTATCGCAATAATTAATCATCGCCCACCCGGAACTGCGCGGATTGCATAATTGTTAATTGTTTATTATGATGATGCTGATGATGACGCTGGATGCATTTAACAGATTCGAATGTGAATTCCAATTGCGAACGTGCTTTTGTTTTCCTTCTTTGCCAGCGCAGTTGTGAACAAAATGCAATTGCAACACAACGTTCAAGTTAATTAATTATCTGGTCTCGCGGTGCGCATTGTTCGCGTTGATGAAACATCAAGCAATTAAGTACTCTCTTCCTTCATTCCGTCAGTGCGCATCTAACACTTTATTGCAACTATTTATGTGCAAGAACAAAGTTGGTGAGAGAGTTGGTTAGATGTCGTTGTTGAGTAAAGTTTCTTAAGCTTAAACATTGCTTGTTGATGGTAAACGAAGGCGACGGTTATTACGTGTCGGTGCGCGGCACGATTATAAGCACTTGATGCGCAACCTTGGAGAAGAAAGAGCTGAGCAACATTCGCACTCAACGAGCAGACACTCTTTGCGCATATTCTCGTGCCACTTAACGCTCGGTGCGTCGAAGACTTCTTAAGCGCAGCTGCGCTCAGTCATTATCATCAGCGCGCGCGGTGCTAGTTAAGAAGTGCGCTTACGGCCCGCAGGTAGTTGCAGCTAGTTAAGAAGACAAGGGTGCTACCGACATGCTATTTACTGGCCGCGCGAGAAATCGAGAGGAGAGGAAGCGAGAGCAAAGTCTCTCGTTTGCTTACCTGCTTGTAAATTGAGAGAATTATTACAGGTGCGCCCAGAGTCGAAATCACTCCCGAAATGGCTCTCGTGCTTGGCGTGCATTAAAATGCGCCGAAAAACACATACGCGTTCGTAATAAAAAAGCCATAACAGAAAAAATGAAATGCAGCACGCGTAAAAGCCAAAAATCATCAACTACCAAGATCGCGCGCTTGCGACACTTTCCGTGTGTTTTATAACTCGCTCGTAACACGCCATCCTCTTCATAAATACATTTCGTCAATAAGTGATACGCTTTTAATGTCTCATTACTATCACGCATGAAGATATCTTTTAAACAGCAAACACATCGGACTAATCTTCTCTTTGACTTTGGGTTACTGCGAACAATTGTAAAGTCATGCTTCGTGTTGATTTCTGCACGAAGTACGACGAATTGCACGTGCGCACAAAGCAAACCGAGTGATTTGAGTGATTTCGGTGATTGGAGAGGAAACGCCGCAGCCATCAATTAGCTTAATTAACTAATGATGATGCCAGAATGGGGTTCCAATTTGTGGATGTGTACGTGGACTGTGTCTATTCATACAGAGTCATTCACAACTTCAAAAGTACACGAAATAACAGCAATATCTCTTTATCCTTAAAGTGAGATTATCAAGTCTAATTTTAAACTTTTTCAACATTGAAACATCCTGTATGTACCAACAGGAGTAAGTCAATGAACATACAACAACATTCTGACCCAACGTTTGGAGTTGATTCCCTTTTTGCCAGAGTATGTCTGATCAGAGGACCGGGACGCTCGTTGATGAAGCCAACCGGGCTACGTACATTGAAATTACAACCAGGCTTGCGATACAGTCAGTCACTCTCCCGCTCTGCTTCCATGTTATTAATTATCATTTTATTAGTGGCTGATAAGCGCACAGTGTCGGAGACATGCACAGCAAGGCGGGCGTTTTAAAAATTTAAATTAATTGTAATCAATTTTGTTCAAGTGTCATAAAACTTAATGAATTTCCCGGCGTTTGTATGCAAACGCGCGCTGTGAAATTTTATCGCGCAGCGGCGGCAAAAAAATGAGAGCACGGGAAAATTGCGCGTACGCGGCGCAAGATTGAAACGTTGAAGAAAATAATTAATCAGATTACAAGTGCGTGTGGGCGATGGCGTGTTGATTTGATAGATGGACTCGCTTTTTATATGTTGAAATGTTAACAAATGGATGGTGGATCAGATTAAAGCACAGCGCGCGTTCGCGTCTTCTTGTGTTGTTATTGAAAGCAGCAGCGAAACGTGTGTTGCGATTGTAATTAAAAAGATGAAACAGATGTTTCGAAGAGATGAACCCCGCAACTCAAAGTCGACGGTTGCTTCAACCGGCGAATGTTTCATGCTTATTACAACATTTCGGCAGTCGTTCGATCATTTGTCATTTCTCGCGCGTGTTTCAGATTACAATTAAAATGCAATTACGATGCGGCTCTTCATTCTCTTCTGGTTTTTTGTTTCTTCTTTAAACTCCGCCAACAAATGAATTGGAAAACAGTGGCGGGCGCCTTTAGAAATTGTTTGAAATAAAAATGAAATTATTTAGTTTTCCAGCTGGTTGAAAGAAATCAATGAATTCCACTTTGTTATTAAATTGAATGATCAAATTAAAATCTCATTGCGTTTCAATGGCGCTTAATCGAATTAAGAGCTCGCCAAGGAGCGGACAAAGAGGGAATTGAAGGGCGAGCGGGACAATACCCTCTTGTGGAGTTCTCCACCATGAGCAAAGCAAACGTCACGAGTAACAAGCGCGATTTCATTTTAGTTTACTTCTTAAAAGTTTGCTCCCTTAAAATTTTATTTGCTCCAAGGTGCTTTGGACGCGCGTCGACGAGTTGCTTAGAGGTGCAAGCAAAAAATTGATACGTGCTAGTTGCAGACTTGTCGTGATCGGGTCAGACATGGGACAAAGTCGCACACAACTCAATACACGAGACTAACTTGTAGCGTTGAGTTTGTTGTTCGGTACGGGGAAAGAGAAAAGAACCATCGACTAGTCTGGAAAATCGATTACGTGTATTGTTGCAACGAATACAAAGCAAATTCGACAACAAACCCAATAATGCAGCTCTCTTGCGTCGTGCAGCATTCAATTCAATTTCACTCGATGCATTGCAAGTCCACCAGCAAATGACAATTTCATCATGAGGATTACTCGTCGATGGCCAATGAAAATCTTTTGTTCCTTTAGCTTCCACTCGAATCCTTGAAAGAGGAATCATTTTAGTTAACGAGGTTCGTTGATCGCCTATTTTTCGGGTTTAAATATTAACAAGGCATTAAACACTGTAATCGAGATTGGAAAACATCTGCCAATAAATTAATACGGTGCTGACGTGGGCATTTATCCATTTTTGGAGGGATGCTAACGAGGGTTTATAATAACACCCAATAAAACATTGTATCCGAATTCGCCGTTCACCTTCCTCGAAAAGGTGTGAATGCAATACCTACTTAAGTAACAAGCTCATCGCCCGAAGACACTCACTCCTCTCCGAGATCCACTTCATTAAAGGCGTGCGTGTGTGGTAATTTTACGGATTGAAAGCATAAGTGTGGTGGCCACCACTTTTAACTCCTAATGGTTCCTTCGACCAGTCCGTTTTCTTGCAGGTGCCGCGCGCCGCGTATGGCAATTACAAAACAGCCACGCGCATTTTACAGTTTGGGTGCTCCTTCCCGAAATGCTCGCGCGTAACAGATCTTTGACAGATCTTAATGGACTAATCCTCTTATAAATGAAATATCTTCGCGGCACGAGAGAGGATTTTTCGGTGAAGATGTTAGATACACTCGCACGCAGCAAGATGCAAGTCGATTTCAAATTAAAAGATACTTTCAACGATGCGATAGATATCAGAAACGAATTTATTTATCTCAACGTAAGGCGCTGCGCTACGTCCAAGTGAAATGTTAACTCGTTATGCGTGTGGAACCTGAAATTAGATAAATAATGCGACTAACAACCATTCGTTAGTATTACGGATGGAAGGAGTTGCTTAAAAAGTGTTTAATTTATGAATTGATTTCGAGTTTAGAAATTTATGGGAGCGTTGGCTACGAATGCAAAATAACTGTATTAAGATATTGATCAAATCAATGAACAAATATCTTTCTCATTTACAATGAATGACAACAGAAATTGACCTAAAATGTTCGATTTTGGGCCTGGTGGTGAGCCGACAGCGTATTCATAATGAAAATTAATGAAATTTATATTCTGCTGGTGGTTCAATAACGGCGTTCTAAACGCGTGAATAAATCAATGTGTTATTAATTCCATTCCTTGCTGACGCCGAATTTTCGGGATCCGGATATTGGCTACTTTCATATTCCAGCCTAATTCATTGTAAAATACACAATTTCGCCATTGCATACTAAAACTTATTCATAGTTTCGCCTATAAATCTATAAAAAATTAATAGTTATTTTGCTTCAACTTATTATTAATTTAGCAGCATGATAACAATTATTGCTGACGATGCATATTCTCGATGAACCCCCAAAATGTATTATTCAATAGCCGTATAATTGAATTCGGCACGCCGAAATGAATAATTAATAAGCGTTAATTATTTTAATTCATAATTGCCTATTTAATAATTAATGCATTATGGGCACATGTGCCGGCCATTCGCATCACCGCGGTCCTGCTCCTGATGATGCTGATGATGATGATCATGATGATCATCATCGAATTAGGCTGCTGCTTGTGTAATATTTCAATGAGAACGTATGCTGGACGAATCGTCGACGCTCATTAACCATACACAATCACGCCGTGTGCGCAAGTGGCACATATCAATGCAGAAATTATCATCGACTCTGACAGGATGCAGGCAATTGCACAAATACGGTGCACCGTGTGACGTCGTCGTCATCGGAGGCGGCTGCAGCGACGGCGGCAGTAATGCCAGCAACGGTGGCGGTGGACAAAAGCGAATTACGCTCCCGATACGTCAATGTCGAGTGGAAATTAGTTGGAATGAATGTACATGCATAAACTAGCGACTATTAAACAACAACAACAATAGTGGAGATTTTCTACAGTAGCCTCCTCGTTGGCCATGCGCAAACTCAATTAGGCGTTGTTTGCGCGCACAAATCGAATTGTCCCGCAATTTGTTTACTCGCGTCGAAAACTAATAAAGCGCACTGCGCTGTTTGATCAATCCAGTTCGGTCAACGCATTATGCATACCTTGCTGTTTGCGCGCGATTGCCGACCTTGTATGATAATTACAGTTACACGCCGAGCGCACTGTCATAATTTGTTAAACTGATTAATGATTTCTGTAATAGTCTCTCTCTTCGTGCATGTGCTTGCCTCTCGAACGGAAACGCACATGTTCAATAAAATCTCACTGCACTCACTGCAAGCACTCACTGTGTAAAATGAATAATTGCAAATAGTTTTTCATTTGACGCAATAGATTAAGTTGCATTCGCCATATGCCCAGTGGCTTTATGGTTTTTGATTCATTAGTTGCTATTCGATTTATTCCAAGATTTTTGAACCAAGCGAAGAATAATAACGAATAGGACCGGAAGCGGAAACGTTTGCAACAACACCATAACAGCCAACGGGGTAATAACAATAAAACGAGCACGGAGGATTAAACTGAGCGAGCAAACTCGTTCGTAAGGTTAACTCCAGATAGGGAGTGTGCGTTCGCTCCTGATATACATCTCCAGGCATTATACACACATTCCGTGACATTGCGACTCTAGTGTGGCGGCAATGGCGGCAAAGACGAGAATGGGGCTGCAATAGTAATGACGGTTCATTGTCTTCGTGATACAGAAACTCATGCGTGATGCCCGAATAGTTTTCCATTCGCGTGAATGCGGTGCGCTTCGTTTTACCATCTAATCATCGTTTTCGGTGTCGTTTGCGTCCCGGTCCTCCCGTGAACTTTTATCAGTTGCGCGCACGTCGCGTCAATTGGCGTCCCGTCCCGTTCGAGACGGGTGCGTCGTTAAACTTTGTTTGCAAATTGGCCTCGATTCGAGTGGTGCGCAATGCGTTTGATAATGGTTCATACGTGTCTCTATTATTTTAATGCGACTTGAAACTCGCTCTCTTCGCAATCGCTTTTTCAAACTACGCTGATAAAAGGATTTTGCAATTTTACTATTTGTTTTATACACCTGGTGCTCTTATTCGACAAGTGAAAACAGTTAAAAGGGGCAACAAGAAAGTGACATAAAATTTTCAATAAAGTCGTGCTATTCGGTTTCATATAATTTCATTATTAGCGCAGTCCTCCGCTGATGACAACTTATTAACGCAATCAGATGCAAATGCGCGCAGAATGCCAGCAGCTGGTTAGCATGCATGGGAGCAGCAAAGAGAGCGGTAATCAAAGAAAATTTTAATTAAAACACATACTAGTCGTGCGCACCGCGATCATTTCTCACGTATATTATGCGGCGCGCGATTCGATTTAATTAAAAGAAAGAAACGCCGGTGATGGTGGTGCCGTCAACACAAATGCGTTTTGCATCTAAAGTGTTTTGAAATATGCTTATTTGCGGCACTGATCATTGCGCCGCAACTTAATTAAAACTTTTATTATCGCGCACTCGACGTGCACATCCACGCCACGCCAAATTATCATCAACAATGCAGCCAGCACAGATAAAATTCGCAATTGATAAGCTGCTTGTATTTAATTAACAGTTGATATTCGGCCAGTTGAAAATATGGCTGATTAGCAAGTTTATTTGCGTGTCTGCCGTGCTATTTCTTGTTCGTAAGTTTGAATGGAAAATAGCTGGAAGCGTGCGTATTGAATCATTTCAATGCGCGCGCGTCTGCTCGCTTGCGCTTGTTATTTTGTAAACAGGTTACGAAGCTTGGAAATTAGAAAAGTTGTATTCGCGTTCGCGCGCTCGCGAGTGCCTCGTTTTATAGACAAATACAAGTAAATCGAAGCGAGTTGCGCATTATTAGGCGAGCGACGACGGCGACGCGAAGAGCTCGCGATTCCAGTTTCGTTTGTGCGTTCATTGGCTTCGTATTCATCAAACGCTGTGCAGCAGCAGTTGCGTGTTCTTACTTAATTAAGCTCGATACGTTTATTCGCAATCAACGGAATTGCCTTATTGATTCCTTATTTAGTTACTTGCCGTTCGTTCAGCAGCGCGCCGTCGGACGGACTTTGCAGAATGTCACTGATTAAAGAAATACGCAAACAAATTAAAGCATTCAGGAAGAAATTTCAAACGACTTGTCGCGACTTTTACGCACGACATGCGCACAATTTTCCCATGAACTCACCATAAACGCGTCGTGTCGCGTCGTGTCCCTTTAATGTCAATGTTTATTCTATTTAAATAATTAATCAATGAGAATTCCGCTTCATTTCGAATTTCATTCAATTCAACGTTAAGAGACATTGAGAACGCAATAAAACGTGTAAAGAAATTCACATTCAGGACGAAATAAGAAAAAATGCGCGAAAATATTGCGCATCGTTGATGTTGTCAAGTTGTTGTCGGTCGGAGGGCTTCAACTGAACACTTTTGTAATATGATATCGCATCATGACATATGTACTGCGCGCTAAAATGAAATGTCGTTTTCATTTTCAAGAAGACGTTCCTTCGTTTTGAGTTTCCTCCGTTCGATTCTCTCTCGCGCGACACTTATCAGCGCGCAAAACAATTTTATTTCTTGCAGTCGAAATGTCACAGAATCTGTACGAACATCGAGTGGAAAATTATACGATGTGGAAATGATCGCTATCGATGGCAATCCGTAGTAGTCGAATGGATCCAATTTTCCGATGATGTGCAAAATAGAGAAATGAATTTATTTACAACGCGACACGAATGAAAATAAAATTCAATGCGAGGAAAATGAATAAACTAGAGCATCAAAGAAGATTTGTTTTATATGCGCGCGAGCACAACTTGCATAGAGTTCAAGTGGAGCGAACGTTGGGTAATTAACGCTGCAATCATTAATTTCAAGCGCACTTGAACTGCTCTTGAGCGCATTAAGTCAATGCCTTAATGATCGAAATATTGATGAAGTGAAATTAAGGGTTAATTGCTCTTAAAATATAGTTTAATAAATACGTACGTGCATCATTTCAATTTTCGCATTAATTAAAAACATAAACGAATTAATTTTTGACCTCTCGCTGCCACGCTTGGGGGATGAGATTTTTCAGCTATAAAAGGGTGAAACTTGTTATTCGCATATGTTTTTGCGATGCGGGGGCGGCCGATATTAAACATAAATTTCATATGCTCGGCGTACGAGGGCGGTGTGTAGCTGTTGCATATGGCATTTCGCAGCCCCCTCTCGAGATGATACGCGTGTTGGTGGCAGCGAGGCGGCGAATATTCATGTCCCGCACGCAAAGTCGAGAGTGGACACTCGCGCTCACCCCATTCCGGCAAAGACACATGTTATTCGCAGCATTGTGGACTTTTGCGCGCGCACAAAAAGTGCACGAAAATTGCATATTATGCATGCGTTCTGCGATGAAGCGCCGCCAACGCCGCCAGCGTCGTGATATTGGATTTTTTGCTCAAGTCCTCGCTGTCCAGGGTTGTAAATTTAAATATTTGCTTGCTGCGCGAGACAACATTGCAAATTAAACTTTTTTCCGCGAAAATATGCCTGCTCGACAGATTCTTCAACATGTCACTCGTGTTTGACATGTCTGACCGAAAATATCATATCAACGCAAAGTGGAAAAACATCTCGAGCACACTCTGTATTAAAACGTTGAATTTATACTTGATCCACTCGTACGCATCAATAAATTATGCGAGTTTATAAAGTACGTAGCTCATAAAAGTCGTTATATTAGGGTGCGGGGTGCGCCGTTTGAAAAACGTTTTCGGAAACAAATAGGAATCGAGTCGCTCGAGTTTTCGCATCGAATGAGAGGGCCAACTAATCTTCAATCGCTTTGATTTCGTCGTATTTCTCACTTTCGCATGGCGCACAAATTCTCACCGAATGTTTAGCCCGCTGCGCTGCTTGCGTGCTTGCTGCACGTCGTAAATTCCATTCGGTCCACTGTAAAGCAATCCAAGTCAGCGCCAGTTGGCGGCAATGATGATTTGTACAGCTTTTAATGATTGCACCGAATTCATTCCGCTTCTGCGCTGCCTCAACTTGAACCGAAATATAAATTCCGCTAAACATTATTAGTTTGCGAACAACAACACCAGCAACAACATGTGAGTCAAGTCGTAAAGACGCGTTTAATAATATGCCGTCCTGGTTTATCGAGCAGCACTGCGCACAAATATAAATAAGAAATTTATATTTTCCAATTTCATTGCGCATGCAAACACACATTACAAAACTTGCGCAAGCGGCGGCAATGAACACGCTTGAGGACACAAACAAAACGCGGAAGGAGGAAAACGAAGGAGAAGAAGAACCCGCACACACACACATACGCAATTGAGAAAAATAAAGAGTTGGAATGCTTGAATCGGTTTTGTTGCCAATTCCTCGGTTTATGTCTTTGCTCTGCAAACTATCGCGTGATAATAAGAAAACTATATCGGAAGCGGCATTGTGTTCGCCTTGTATTGTTGTTTGATATTTTACATTGCAGTAAAATATCAGTCGTATTTTCGTTTGTTGTAAATTATCACCGCTAAACTTTTATGCATTTATTTATAGTTTCGTCACACTTGATCAATTTCATCTCGCTTTTCGTCAAATATTTTAATTCCATTTTCATTTATTTAGTAAGCGAGTTTATTTATGCAAAAATTTGATTGCCCGGAGCGCATTTCCAACTCGTAAAAAAGCGAATAAAATTTAAATTTCCTTTTTGTATTCGCGTTCCTTTCGCCTGCGTAATTCTCGTTCTTAACATGTCGCTGGTCGTTGTCGCCCTTGAAGACGCGTAAAAAACGGGAGGGATGGGGAATCCCCCAAGGATGTTTTAAGAAATTAACCATCAGCAGCGCCATCGTGCTTTTCTTTGCTTTCTTTCAACAATCTTTCATATCTCCGTTCGGAGTTTGCTCGCAGAACGATGACGGAAAACCTAATAAAATTTCATAAAGGAATCAAATTATATAAGCGCAACTCATTGAGTGCTCCTGCCAAAAAAAAGAAAAACGATTTGCCTGGAGCGTATTGTTTCATAATAAAAAATTCTTTTCTTCATGACAATATCCTTTAAAAATTGTTAGAACTATTTTTTTGTCATTATTAGACTTGCTGATAAAGGATTTTAATTTATGAGTATATCAGCCGCATGTTCGCAATGAAATATTGTAGCGATATATAGCGTAGGAGGGTGACTTCCGATTCCGGTTGCATTCTGCACCATTTCCGGAAGTGTGACTAACGCCTTCAGCACCGAATGTGTGGTGATTCTTCGCTGCTTGCTCTGTAGAAAATCGGTGGTAACGTGTATTGCATTACTGGGTCATACACACACATAAATTGAACCGTGCACGCGACAATTTCGACAATCGTATACGTCATTAAAGAGCAATAAACACTTATCGCACAATAGCAGTTATTGGTCGAATGCGGCAAGACGACTATAATGTTTCTAAACGAGTATTTGTCGTCTGGTGTTATTGTAGCGGTTATTGACTCAACAAATTGTTGTCGGCTGGCGAATACGCCCCAAACCTGAAATATTTAGTGGCGTGATAAGATAAGTGAATTGTTTTTGGGGTTTCACGCACGCCGCCGCCCGCAAATGGAAAGAGTTTAGTCTCGAATAGATTTATAGTCGGTCGCTGTTTGCGCACGAATATAAGCGTATGTATGCAATGTTTTTGTTTTTTCGTTAGTTTTCCACGCTTTTCCGGATGGTTTCTCTACTTGATATACTAAAATATTAATGCTCAGAACGGCTACTTGAGACTTGCAAGATTTATAGACACTTTTCTTATATTAAATTTCTTTTGCTATCTGCTGCTTTGGCGGTTTATTTTCAGGGAAAAACGAAGTTTTTGGAAATGTGGATTTTAATTCGGAAAGCAATCATCAAATTAGTCGACCTAAATTTTGAATGTATTTTAAACATCTGTTGTATGTTATACTTTAACAATAATAATTTACGATGCGTCTGCAATAAATTCGTTGATTTTTCATCGAAGCACACATGCGCGTGTAATAATTTTAACGTTTTAATTAAAAAATTGTACACAATTGGGTCATATCTAACGATTGCTGCACCCGCATTGAATTCCCGCGTACGAACCGTTGCAAAATTTACCGCCACACGCTGATTCCCCGCTTTCAATTACAACCCAGCCGCCACCACCACCGCTGCTTGCCTCCGAGCAAACAACAACAACAACAATAACAGCGGACGAGAATAAAAATTATAATTAAAATAACAACAAAACAAATACGTTAACAAGCACCACCATACAGACACACAAACGCGAATTGTATGCGAGTGCGCGTTTTATTATTTTATTTTATAACTTTCCTCTCCACTGCCGGACAAATACGTAATTAATACTTTTACGATATCAAACGCAGGAAAATGGCAGTGTTGTTGGCGACATGTGCGCCAAATATGCGCATTAGTATTTTACTAGTTGGTGATGAAAGCACAGGAGGAAGCAAGGACAGCATCACTACCAGAACGCAATATAATCTTCAAACAGCTGTCGCCCAAATAATTGCAAAAGTGAAATGCGTATCTCTGTTCTATACCAAGCACTTCCTACAGGAATTCGTGGACTAGCAAAGGGTCAATTTCCAATAACTAAACTTATCCATCATTAGGAGGTCCAATATTGATTCAGCACGCGACGAAAACGCAATGATACCTACTTTTTTCCTACTACTTTGAGGGGGGTGAAAAAGCCATTAAAGCAAGTCAACAACATGCTGCACGAAACCAAGATTTGAAGCTGGTTATTTTTGGAATAGGGCAATTACACTTTTTGGTCGTGATTTATCATTCGTCATATCACGCAATAGTTCACAACATTTACGTTGTGTTTTTGTTGCAATGACAAGAACGTGCCACCGGCAGACATTTCAAGTGTCGAGTGACAACTCAAAGTCACTCAGCTTATTTTTAGCCAAATATATTAAATCTGCACGTGTCATTTGCAATTGCCGGTTTATTTCTCGACCGAAATAGCAACCGCAAAATAGCTTGAGTGAATTCACCAGAATTTTAAATTTTCGAATGCGCAAACAAAAAATATTTGCAATGCGGAAAATGTGAAAAACTGCGCGTGCACATTGCGAAGCTGACAAATCGAACGTGGCATTGTTTTAATTAAAATTTCAAATGAATCATGAATGCATATTACCGTGAACAGTGTCGAAAAAGTAAAAACTATATTTCTCGTTTTGTTTGCGCTTCGTGCAGCTCATATTTATTCCGAATCGTATATTACTCAGTCTCTTGCGCTTTATTTGCATATTGAAATTACATATTTTATTCACAATTTTATATTCCATAACTTTACCGGAAGTTTTGTTGCGCTGAATATTTTTTCTCGTCGCGAAACAATAATGGAATCCACTGCGAAAGCGTTAAAGTAGTAAAAGTACTAGAAAACTATATAGTAAATAGTCGTTTATTAAATAACATAAAACAAATACTTTTATTTCGTGATTTATAATGCGTCTTTTAAAAAAGCAGTGAAAATTTAATATTTCCTGGTTGTCAATTTCATGAGAACAAATCGACGATTTACAAAAGTAAATGAATATCAATAGGAGCTGCTTAAAAAAGGAGCATGTTGCACTTATTAGAGTAGGATTTGTATAATTCAAGCGTAACAAAACACAGAGCTGTACGTTGCAATCCGAAACTAATCCGGTAGTAAAGACGTAGCGCATCATTGACTCCCGACACACTTCTTCAGCATTGGAAGCTTTTTCCTTCACTTCTCGGGCGTGCGCTCGCTAAATTCCCAGCAGCAGTAAACAGTAGCAAGAAGCATGCTGCGTTTCCTTACATATAAATGAAGCGCATCCAGGAGCTAAGCCAGTAAAAACTATAATAGGACAAGCACCCTCCTTAAAACAGCAAAGCGAATGACACATGACTGCGAAACAATAAAGACTTCGAGCGCACTTGCGCATGGTGCAAACGCGCGGAAGGAAGAAAAAACGCATCGAATGCGACACTATTAATGACCCTGTGCCGTGCGAAATAAATCATTCGTCGCGTGTAGTTTCGCTCAATAAGGGGGTGGCTAAGACTAAGCGTCGGCAAAGCGTCTCGGCTCATTTTTCTTTCCTGCGTGCGCGCGTGGTGTGCGCTCGTTTAGCTTAAATCGCGCTCTAAGCAAGTTAAGGGACGTCCGCCACGTTGGCGTTATAAATGATGTGTCAGTTTAAAAGAGTCGGAACGACCCTGGCAATAATCGTGCACCTCATTTGCATACGCAGCGCATATGCGATACGGCTGATAACGGCTGACAATTGAATTTGGACCGCACTATCAATTATCTCATGCGAGACGAGACGATTTAATCAAGCGAAAATTCACTGGTCGTATTGTTACGAATTAATATTACTATTATTCATTTGCGCTAAGAGGGCAATAAATATTTTAATCGTGGCCAGCTGGCAAAGGGTTCAAAAGATGTCAAACATGATAAAGATGTGCGAGGGGTAGTTAGTCGCATTTGATGTTCTATGCACAATTTGCCTATTTATGCAACCTAATTTGTAAATATTACTTATTCAGCGTTTCATTCGCCATATCATCAACGCCTCGCTGACAGTGGAGTATTCAGGAGTGGCTTCCAAAAGCAAGCCGACTATGTCATCGTATGCTGTATGGCAGTCTCGTCGTAATAGAACAAAATTACATTTTCTAAAATTCGATTTATATGCAACAAGATGTGGTGTAGCAGCGCCGCCAACTCGCGCCGTTGTATATATTCCATTTTAGATTCTGCATTACTTTCCTTCGCACTTTCCCACTTTGCCGTGCCTGAATTTCTCACACGCAAAGCATGATCTCCGAAATGTTGCTTTCTTTCACTACAACAACACCGATCATTTATGCCAAACTTGTTTGGTTTAGCAAATATACAGGAGAATACAATGCATAAACTTAATGGGAAGTTTAGCTTGTATTTTACGTTACAATTTTTATTCACAAATCCATCTTGGCTTTGTGATAATAATTCAAAATCGCTTTGTTTTAAACTTCTAATAACTCTAAAAATACATGTTTCCAAGTATTAAAAATTTACCGGTATATAAAGCGAGAGTTGTTTTATAAATGCTGAAAATTTGAAAAAAATATCTGCATTAATGACAAAGTTATAAATGTTTAAAGTTGTATCAATTTGACGCATGTAATGCGCAAAGCATGATAGTTCAAAAAACACATCAGCGCCCTCAGCGCCTAAGTGGCACTAATGGGTAATTAGTATGCTTGAAAATCCATGATGGCCGCTCTTATGGCAATTACATGTATGGTTGCTAACGACGCTATAGCGGCTCCCTAGCAACCGTGAGATAGTCACATATACCGCACCTTTTTCCGCGGATTCTTCTTCGTAGACATGCCTGCTCCATATGAATAACATGCAGATATTAAAATACTTAATTAAAACTTTAATAACCATTGAAATAATTTAATTTTTTTTGCATGTAGTGAAATTTAATTTTATTAATATTATAATATTTCGGATTATTAATATTTCGAAGGGGAACTTGTGTTAATAAGTAATTTAAAATTCATTTTTTAATAAATTTTTGTAAACGAAAAAGAATATTTGAGTCTACTGTATACATTTTCAAATACTTTTTCAAAGTTTTCAACTTTGCTTGATTTTAGTGAAACTCTAGTGATTCATTCACACCCTCACACCAAATAAATGCATGTTGGAACATCGCATGGGAGGGAATGAAATGACCGGGACTGCCCGAGGTTGCGGCTACAATTAAAAACACATTTATCACGCTCCCCGAAACCGCCACCATGTTGGCGTCCCGACGCTGCTGCATTGTGCAACTTCCCAATGATATTGTGCGCGCGACTTGGAAAAAGTCGGGACAAAACGGCAACTTTTTATTCTTTTTCTCGCCGTTGAATGAATTTGCGAATGTGGTCACTATTAGTGGAAACACATTGGTACACGATCGTAAAAAAGCAGCTCAACTATTTTTGCCAAGAGCGGCGCATAGAAATCGGATGAAATTAGAAGGATTTTAATTAATTCCGGAATTCCTTCGCTCTACTTCCTTAGAACTGCAAGTCCTTCATTCAATGCGTTCCGGACGCGGAATTGATTTCCAATGCTTGTGCACTAAAGACACTTGAAGCCCCTCGCATAAAGAATATCTTCTCAATTTGGATTCGACAAGCTTTATTTAATCCGAGCCATTTCATTCTTGGACGTATTAAGAGCTGCGCTCGCTCGGAGGTACAAATTGCTCGTCCTTTCATTCCTCCTCGGTCAAACGATGCGGTCTCAAAAGCGGGCAGCTTGGAAATCTCCCTCGCTCTGAATGTATGCGTCGAGGGAGCGTACAAAAAATAAACACACGCCAAACACGTGAATTGCTATTTCATGCATTCATTCAATGAATGTCCAAATCCGAATCGCGTCGGTTTTGCGAAACGAAGCCAAGTACAAATATCGGATTAACGATCTCAGTGCGTCTCCCTTTTCCGGAACTTATTTCTCCCTTCTTCTAAAGTGCGGATCGCTTTCACAACGACCCCTTTCCGGGCTCGCATACACTCTGCGAATATCTTCAATCCTCAGTCGATGTTTGCGCACTCTTAAATTCACTCACTCAATTTCCGGGTTGCGCGCCAAGGCAAACTTCCTTTAGTCCTTTTCCTCTTCCAGGCCTCACACATCAGATCCAATGTCCTCGTCAAGGCAGGATTTTACAAGTGTGGATGGTGCTTAAAAGAAATTATTCGCGAGGAACAAAACGACTCAAAGAATTAGGTTTTCGTTAACGATACTCGAGTTGCGGCTGGCTAACTTTTAATTACGATGTGTTCCTTGAAATACTCCTTTGAGGATGCCGCAAAAATGGCGCACAGCCGCACACAGTTGTTTCCGGTTACCATTTCACTGTAATATAAATAAATCGCCACTTTATAGAGTTTACTACTTAGAAGATTTGAAAGATATTTTAATCAAGTGGTTGAAAAGTTAGTGTTATACACTTTTGGAAGAAACAACAAGAACAAGACCCGAATGGCGCCGGGAGAACGAAGCGCATGTAAAAGCGCGAACAATGTTCATGTCGAATGATGATACCCAAGCGCATTGCATTGCTAATTGGGCGAGGAAGGCTCGTTTCGCAATATGGAGTCTCAACATACGCAAGACGAGCGCACGAAGAGGGAATGAGCAAGCAACTTGTGCCATTTGCTCTACTGTTTGGCCGGCCGTTTATTTCTGCGCTCATCGGCGAATGGCAAATGAGGAAAACTTCCTCCACTTGACTGCTACCGAGGAAGTCGCAATTACTGATGGGAATACGCAATTATTTTGACTTCTTCTCCGTCTTCCACCACCGCCGCCGCCATTACGGCCGCAACAATAGCGCATCTCTTGCTTTCGCTACTTGCCAGCGGGAAATTTAGTGGAAAACTTGATTTTATTTGCTTCTTTTATTTGTTTCTGCTTCTTCCGCATGCATAACAATCAATGACTCTTAAAAATAGGACACGCAAGAAATTTTTATGACGAACGCATTTCAGACTCAATTACGCTCAGTTGTTGAAACTTCTTGGCTGCGGTCTCTGAAGACGCACAAGTTTTCGGCAGTGCGAATGTGGCTTTCCGCAAGCTAAGCGAGTCGTATTTATTTATGCATAAACTTTAAATATGCGTCTCTTGTGAATCGTACGTAATTTTTCACTTGCACCACATTTTCATACATTTTCAGCGCGCTGACTTTACTGCAGCTTGCAGATAGGAAGATTTAATGGTTATTAATTAAACAATTAATAGTTAAGGCTGAATTTAATTGCAAAACTGAAATAGGGCTCGGAAATTGTTTGAGGCAAAACAGATTTCGTGCGACTTGAGCGCCCATAAAGTTTTATAATATTCCAAGGGGGCGGCGAAAGGGTGGTGATGTGCTCGCCGCCAAACCGCAGGTTCGCGCCGCCGAATGTGCGAAGCGCATAATTTCGTGCGCGAAGCCCGACCGACCTTAAATTATGTGCGGCGTTCCCGGTTGCCAGGTAGTAAAACGTGTTCCTGCTCGCGGGACAGGAACATCTTTCGTGGCGCGCACCACGCGGTCTGGAATTAAACATTCATGGAAAGATATAATTCATTACGCGGCGCATAAACCTGATGATGACTTTGTTCGCATTTTACGGGAACGAGCAGGATATTTCTTCCTTTTGTGATGATGCGTTCAGTACGCCGCATTACGTCGCAAAGGATTTAATAAGATAATTGATGATATCTACGATGTGGTTCGCTAATGCTCCCGGAATGATGATGTAATAATTAGAAATAGCCGGAAATTGGAGCCGGTTCCGGCGATAGGTCCACTGGGGAATGCGCACGCGGATTTATCCGGGGAGCGGATCATCACCGGAGCACTAATGGACAAGTTGCCTAATGACGGACTGGTGTTTACGGTAATGCCCGATTCCGGTTTGAAAATCCGGGCGCACGAATTGACGTTGGGAATTCTCACACGTTGCTCCCGATTCAATTCAAGCGCGGTTCACCTCAAGTAAATGTACGTTAGAATTCGAGAAATGCACATAATATTTATGTGACAGTAAATTGACTTGGTAAAATACAAACAAAACGGTACCCGGAAAAATGATTGGTCGATTTTTCAGTTGGCATAGCTCTCAATCATGCCGCAATCCATCATTTCCGGTTACATCTATCTGGGCTGGCAACGCAAAACGTGTAAAACAAACCAAAACGTATGAAACCATAAAACATTAATACATTGTCATTGTTTATCCGCTTAAGCCATGATGAAGTCATTAACAAAGCCTTCATTGTCCTCAAAAAAATTGGCTGTATTTACTTAAACATTGTTTCACATATTACACGTTCAAATTTGAACTAGGATTTAAAAATATTATGCTAAATGCATATTAAATTTACTGACGTCGATAATAATCAATGAGGACATCGGAAATCGCTTCGGCCATCATAATGACCACAGGGACCGTGTGTCCGGAAGTGCTTCGCGGAATGACGCTCGAGTCAATGACGCGCAAATTGCGCACTCCATGCAACTGCAGCTCGTCATTAACGCACGACGTCTTTGGCGAATGTCCCAAGCGGCACGTACCAATCTGATGGTGCATGGGTGCTGTTTTGTACTTAATTAGGCAGATGAGTTGCGCATCTCCAATCTCAGTGCGGCATTGCTCCGGTATGAGATCGACAAAGGTGGCATTCACGGATCGGAAAGCTCGTGTTTCTGTCAGGCGCTTGTAAAATTTCACAGCATCCACAAGCGTTTGCATGTCATATGGGGATTCCAAGTACTTCGGGTCGATTTTAGGATGATCCAGTGGATTCTTGGAGGCAAGTGTAATGCTGCCTTTCGATCGTGGATGAAGTAATAAAATGGGGGTTGATATTTCATTAACTTCTATAGCTCGGTTTGGATCTGCTGGCGGATACACAATATGTGGATTTATACGACAAAACATTATTTCCACGTTAGGTTTGCATGGTCTATGATGACTATGCTTATGTTCTGTGTTTACAAATGCAATATGTTGAGCTAGAGGATCTCCTAAACTATTGTTACCAGCCTTTAAGTACGTTAATAGCTCATCATCGAATTTTGGATAGACAAATGTTTTGTTAACTTGTATTGTGATATCAAACAATGACACGTGATCTTCTAAATTCTGTCCTATCGCTGGTAAATTATGAACTTGACTGATATTATGGCGTTCAAGTTCTTCCTTTGCCCCCACACCGGACAGCATTAATAATTGTGGAGTGTTTATAGGTCCTGAAGTTAAAATTAACTCCCTGGTTATATTGACGATATGACAGAAATCACCATGTAAAAATTCCAAACGTGCAGCACGTTTATTTTCGGGATGATGATGATGATGGGTGTGTTCTTCGACAAAGTGAATTTTTGTTGCTAATGCATCAGTAATTACACGCAAATTGGGTCTGTTCAAAGCTGGTTTTAAATATCGTTGAGCTGTACTTCCTCTTCCGCCATCATTCAACGTATAGCTCTGCATTCGCGATGCGCCATATTGCGTTCTCGCATTGTAATCTCTATTCCAATTATAGCCCAGCTCCTTGAAGCCGGCGTACAATTGATCGGCCATGAGTAATTGAAGACTTGCATTACGAATGTGGTAGTTACCATGCGATCCTCTATATTTTTCAAATTCACCTGAATTATCACCCAATGCTGTGGCGTTCTCTAAAACTTTAAAGTAGTGCAAAGCACGACGCGACCAAAACCTTCCCCAAGAGTCAAAATCCTTTAAATTGCCTCGCGCATAGGTTACATCTTTCATGGCCGTCTCGCCGCCAAGGATGCGACCTCGGCCCATATTGCATCTTCCACCCGGGAACTGTTGGCATGCATTCTTTTGCGGCTCCGTAACATATCCCCAGTTTTTATCCGAGCGCATTGCAAACAGGTACGCGCCCGGAATCAGGGTAAAGTTTGTCTCTGGTCCTCCGGCCTCAATCACGAGCACATTCCATCGTGGATTTGCACTCAATCGATTTGCCATGACGCTCCCAGCCGTTCCGCCGCCAACAATCACGAAATCATATGCCTTCTCAACGGGTTTGCATCCCGATTGAGGGATGTTTTCAAATTTTGTATTCCGATTCGTTGGCCTCCATTGTTCAGCCAAGCGGACATTTTCCTGCCATAGATTTTTGTAATATGCAAACTCTGAACTTCGATCACTATTTATTCCCACAAACGTATGCACAACCAATACGCAAAATACAAATAAATTCATTTTAGTTCATTAATACACTAATGAATGTTATAAACTAACAGAATGAACTTGTTATACTGGTTATTATAAGCAGGTAGAGCTATTTATTTATCGCGTTATCAGCAACAGTCAGTCTTTGTTAAATTAAAACATATTTAAAATTATAATCCGCATTATCAGCATTCTACAAAGTTTATTGACAATACATTCATACGCAATTGCAAGCATTAGAATAACAAATTGTTCCAGACTTTTTAAATATATATGCCGTTCAGATTTGCATTATTTTCACTCGATGCTTATCGCAAACTTATCCACATAATACGAAATTAAGTTTGAAAATTATTTGCATAATGCTTTTTAATATGAATTCACAATTCGCAGGACGCACAAACAAAAATCCAATTTGCTTGAAACACGTCCGTAATGTTTCTGCGTTCTTATCGCATTGTTCAACGTTGACCTAATAGTACGATCCATTATTCAAAGGCACAAAAGGGTGATGAAGCCATACAAATGTCCAATCAATACCTTCATCTAATTCCTCTACGGCTCCATTTCCGATAACATAAGTAATTGGTTGTGAACTAAGTCGCGTCGCATCGAATTCATCCTGCCGATAAGACCAGTCCTTTCTTCGTATAGTTTTTCTATTCAGTTTGATGCATTATCCTCCTGGATGACTTTCCATTATCTTTTATTTTAACAATTCATTACACACTCATCGAAATAATTTTCGAGGTAAAATTACAATGGTAATTATCCAACTGAAAATACATATGCGGCGTAAAATGTTTTATTCGCTGAATGCAATTGAAAGTTCCATTTGATTGGACATTTATTGCCAGTATGTTCATAACACGTCAATAAACTATTAACGTTCAATAATTCATTATATAGAGCACAACATGGAGTAATGCTATAAATTTTACTAACATTTTCGTCTTGCAGCAGCACCAGCCGCACCATTAAACATTTTTACAACGCGTCATAAATGTTCTGCAAACTTTTCAAATATTAACGATTAACTCAAGAAAAATAAGAACAACGTGCGAGCATTTTTAACTTGGTTATATTAAAACCGCTTTTTTGGTTTTTCATTATACCGCCGCGTGTAATTTCGAAATAATGATGAGGGCAACTGCAACTGATTAAAAGTTAATGCATGCGATGTTTCATTAAAATTCAATAAGGCGGTAGCGAAATATGAGATCAGAATAAGAAAATTTGCCTGGAAACGAGCGAGCGAAAAAGTTTTCGGTACCGATCGCCTGTTTGCCTTTCACCTAGGTGTTGTTTACTATAAGGCGTTATTATAGAAGGAAACTTTCCGGCCGGAATACTTTTTCCTGCGAGTATAGACACGCATGTATTTTTTCCTGCTTCATCCCAGGGATGAGATGCTATTACTGCTCCTGCTGCCGGCAAAATAATATGATACGTAAAAACAGGATAAAAGAATAAAAGAAGCGAATCCGTCCGCATATCCGGCCGCCGTTTTGTTACAGCTAATACATAACTAGAAAATTTCCTTCATTTCGCCCGAATTCGGCGCGCGTATGCCTAGATCACGCTGTGATTTATTCGAAAACTTATTCCCATGTCTATTTTTGCAACGAAATTTATTTCGCTACGCCTATGCACGTGGCTGTATGCATTCTTCTGCGTCCCCTTTGCGCGCATGGAAAAGTTTGCCAAATAAAATTCGCCACGCGAATCCGTGTCGAATTATTATTAGATACAAGACACAATACCCCACCATCGCATACAGGATTACTATATGTTGTATCAATACAATAAAACTCTCGAAACTGTAACGAATCGTACCAGAAATGCTATTGAAATTAATAATAAGTATTCTTCTCTCTGATATTTAATTTGTGCACAGTGAGAATAAAGACAAATAAATTCAAGTTCTAAATCAAATTCTTCAGGGGTGTCTTTTTTACTTGAAGGAAGAACTGCAGCCTGGTTAAATAATTTAAATTCAGCGGCAGTGCGCGAATGTATCTGAAAACCACGAGCGCACACTTCGCGTGCAAGCCGGTAACGAATGATGCTGGTGGCGGTTCGAGAGGGTGCATTTTCTTGAAGTGTGCGGCTCGTTCTGCGTTTGCCAACTCCTTCAGACCACCAAGACGGCGGCGGTAGCAGCGGCGGCGTCTGCTGAGGAAAGCAAGCAGTATTATTCGCAAACACAAAAGAAATAACATTGCAGGACATGAGCAAAATATAAAGTAGCCTACTTTTTAAAGGTAAATTTACCACTTTAAAATATATTTCGCTCAATCCACACGCCAAACGCGCACGTGTTGTGCATCTCTAAATATTTGCAGTGCTTATTGTGCAACCGCGAACCATTTTAAATGTTGTTAGGGTTTAACAAGATTTTGCATATTTTATTCCGCTTTTCACTTTGCTGTAAGTAACGCTAGAAACACATTCTAAGGTTTAAATATGAAGAAAATTGGCAATTTATAAATATAGATAAGCAAATCAATGTTATTAATGAGGACGAGATTTCAATTCACTTTGAAATTTAAATTTTAAACCTCGTGTCGACCTCTAATGTGGATTCTCAAAACGACATCTACATTGAGTAATTCCAGAGGGCGGCACGGGTTTTAAAAGTTGATAAACTTACTTGAAATTAAATATTATTTAATATTTGCGCTATAACAAACTAGCGTTATTTGGAGGTACTTAAAAAATAAAGTTTGTCTTGCCTTGAAACTAGAGGTAAATATTTAATAGGACACAAGCATAATTTGAACGTATTATTTCATATTTAATTTTGTTTATAAACATGGTCTGAAATTTTCATTTGCGCTCATAATTATCTAACTATATACTACGCAACTTATAGTGTTTATTATTAAACAAATAATAGCACTCAACGTACACTACAAAATTGATAATGAATTCAACCTTGTCACAATTTAAACTAACAACATTTCAATTCTAGGTCAAACTGCGGAAGCAGTACGGTATTATATAAATTCTTTGTCGACAAAGTGTCTCGTCAACAGCATCATTTCTTTCTCATAATTCTTCTGCATTTCCGGATTCAGAATTAATTTATCGAAGAATTTATCACCATCGTCAATAATATCAGGTACATTTTCAGCATCCATTGACATGACTTTCTTCAATAGGAAGTTGACACCAAAGCCATGAGCGGCCACAATTTTCCAGTGTTTCATTAATTTTTCAAACGAGAAAATTTCATCAACGTTAATATTGAACTGAGCCAAAAATTTACGCAACTCTGAGTGGTACAATTTTAAGTAATAATCCAAATTATTCAAGCAATCTTCAGGAGCGATAGAATAGAAAAAGTGGATTAAATCTAACATTGGAGAACCAATTTTAATCATTTGAAAATCTAAAAGTTTAATGTTTTCTGGTGCGTCACGTTTGTTTAAATCTTCATATTGATACAGCACATTGTTGCACCAGCAATCACGTTGAAGGATAACGTCAAACTCGTGACTGTTGCTCGACTTCCACATTTCATCCTTGCATACTTGAGCAAAGTGTTCAAGTTTATCATAATATTTCTTCTCCTTTACTGGATCGAACAACTTCTTGATATCTCTAATAGTTACTGGCAATGTCTTGTAAAAGCCACAAGTTGCGACGAATAAGTCAAACAAATCAATTTCCATGTCTTGTTTTAATTGCTCAAAGATATTCGGTCTTAATTGTTTCAAAGCCATTGAACAACCATGCATTTTAGCGAAGCAATTAATCGCGCATTCCAAGTGCGCTTGATTCATCATTCGCGTGCGATCCCACATTACATAATTTAGCGGGCGTAAATCATCCAAAGCAAAGATTTCCTTCAAGTAGGTATCAATCGAACCATAATATTTTGGTACATGATCAAAAAGACTCTTAACGTTGTATTCTTTCTGCAAATCATTGAAGGCTGGAATAATTTCCTTGTAGAATTTTATTTCCTTGACGAACGCCTCATGGATTGGAACACAATTATGCGCTTTTGAATTCTCCGTTGCATATTTCAATACTAAGTCTAATCGTTTATTACTTCCAACTAAGCTGATTGATCGAATACTTGCCACATAACCATCTCCCTTATTGGAAGAATTTTTATAGTCGATCGCAGAATCACGAATTCCTTCGTTTACGGCAATTTGGTTGATAAAGTGTGTAAAATCATTCGTAGTCATTTTAAAGCTTTAGTTTTTTGCACTACTAAACTGATTAGAATCTGCAATGCAACTGATACACTGTTAAAGTGGCAGCAATGAAAAACTAGCCAGAACCACAATCACTATATTTACAACCACGTACAGAATAAATAATAAAACGCTCCGGTCATAAATTATAATATGCCCTCTTTTATTTCGTCATTGGAGAGCAGGATTTAGCACCTGCAATATTATACTTAGGTATTAATGAAAACAAATGAATGTACACACTAAGCTTAAATGGTTTAAATACCAGTTGCGCCAAAAGCAAATGGAAATTTTCCTTATCAGATGAAATTATCATGTTAAAGTAATACATAGTCAAATAACCTTCTTTTCAAATTGCTGTTAACATAAATATGTTTTTATTTATTTAAACCTATGATGAAAATTTGGAAAGGCAATTCCCTCATATCCTGAAGGTCATACTTAGAGGAATTAATTACCGGATGCTTAAAGTCTAATCAAACAAAAGATATTTGCAGGAATATAGACTTTATTAAAGGCTTGTAACAATTTGTTCTTGAACAAATTATCTTAATATGTGCTTAAACTATAAACTAGACAAGGTACGCGTATTCTTAGATAAATTTACGATCGACAAAATGCATAATAATCTCTCTAATCTGCTGATCGTAAATTTTTTGTTTCTCTGGATTAATATGAAAGTTTTTAATGAAATCTTCCGCACTTTCGGTAATGTCTGGAGCGTCTGCGCTATCAGTTAGCATCGCTTTACGCACAATTAACGTTAATATCAATCCATATCTGGAAACTCTACGCCAATGCGCCAATAACTTTTCAAATGTTATAATCTCAATCACGTCGAGGTTGAATTTCATTAGATGTTTACCAAGCTCGGTATAATAGAATTTTTGAAAGTATTCTAGGTCTTTGATGCATTCGTATTGCGCAATTGAATAGAAAAAGTAGGACAAGTCAAAAGCTGGAGATCCCACTCCAATCATTTGATAATCCAGCATTTTCATATTTTTCGGCTTAATCCTATCGTTCATATCCTCATATTGGTACATTGCATTATTGCACCAACAGTCTCCTTGCAGGATAACACTGTTCTCACGGTATTCCAGTAATTTCTCAACATCTTCCTGTATATTATCAGCAAAATTACTCAATTTATCAATATATATCTTTTCAGTAGTTGGATCAAAGATGTCCAATAAACCTTTCATCACTTCAGCTATTTGTTCGTAGAATTTCATCATTCGGAAAAATTTCTGCATCAAGTCATCCGGAATCGTGGAGCACAAATCTTTGTACATTTGTGGATTTAATTTTTGCATGGCATATGATGTTCCATGGAATTTTGCAAATGTCTTCAGTGCAACTTCAAGATGCTCTTGAGTCATAGTCTTGTTGCGGTCCCATAAATCATAATTATCACATGTTATATTCTCCAATGCCAATAATTCATCTTTGGGCTTTAATACACATCCGTAATACTTGGGCGAATTGTTGAATGGATCATCAATATTATGGTCATTTTGAAATTTGGTAAAAGTCGGTGCGATTAATCTATAGTAATTAATTTCGTTCAGATATGCATCTCGCATTGGTAAAGTTTCATGCGCTTTTGGATCTCGGTGCGAATACTTGAAAACCAGATTCAGCGTTTTATTTTTACCAATTAATTGCACAGCTTTTACAGATCCCAAATAACCATCACCTTTGTTAGTCGAATATTTGTAATCAATTTTATAATCTTGTACGTTTTCTTTCTCGGCTATTTCGCGCGCAATCTCGGTAAAATCGTAGTCACCCATTGCGATTGTCGATTGCACGGCTCAAACTCAACTGTCGAGTCCTGCACATGTATCGCTTTTTAACCGAGTGATTTGTGTGCGGTAATAATTTATTAAATCATATTGTGAAACAGTCAACTCATTTATACATTATCAGTTCAATTTTAATACATATAATTCTAAATGTGCTTAAATGATTTGGCAAAATATTTATACAATTATTTCACAAGTATTTTGATATCAACATTTCCAAAAATACTTGCATTTCATAGTATACATACTTGAAAACCGAGAATTACTTTTGACCTTCAATAAATCGTACATTAATTAAGTGCACGAACATGTGCTATGCATTATTCAAACAAAATTACGTATGTACTCAAAATATTTGTTTATTTTAATGACAGGCGAACACTCAATAAATTTCATAAATTTCTGTAATTAAACATAATCGCTGGAGTTACTAGCGATTTTTGTCAGCCGCAGAATATTTGATTACGTAATTACATTCAGTAATTTTATCTTAATGGCAGACGTTATCACACATGAGTTTGACGAGATAGTTAGTCAAAATTATAGTGCTGGAGCTATTATCTAATAAATTTATAAAAGTGATTTGCAAATTTAGGAAACATTATTAACAATAATTAGGTAGGCATAATTGTGAAATGCATATCTCTATGTTATCATTAATTCATAGCAGCTGCGTAATAACATAATAGGCATAATAACAGGCAAACAATAAAATTTCTTATCACATGTTTTTCAAAAATAATTTAACTTTTATTAAAACATATGCTATAAAAACTGCATATTTCTATGGTAGGTACATAACATGGCTATAAACAGGTTCTTAACATATGTAATTGTCAGGATGTCAACATTGTAAAAAGTAATTCTATTTTAATACTTAATAAATAATACGCACCTAGATAAAATTATTGTCGTACATATGAATGAACAAATCCCGCATCCTTCTACGATACTCATCTTCTGATCTACTTTCGTAATCAAAACTTTTCATAACACTGAGTTCATCATCTGATTGCTCGTCCGCAACAGCAGACAAATCAGGCACCTCATCAACATCGCTCATCATTATCTTGATAAGGAACATGGCCATGAGGAAACCGAATTTGGAATACTTCTTCCAGTGCTCCTTGAGCTTAGAGAATGGTAATACAACATTTGCATCTAATCCGAATTCAGCGAGATGAGTTGTCAGACTTTGATAATAAATTTTGTGATATTCATCCAATCGTTCGTACGATGGTTTATCAGAACAAACATAAAAGAAGTAGGATAAATCCAATACTGGGGATCCCTCTTTGCATAGTTGGAAGTCAATCAATTGAATAGAATCCGGTTTTGTCTGTTCGTCATTATTCTGCAAAAAAAACAACAACAATTTCAAACATGAACAAAAACTATTTAATGACATGGTTTGTACGTTACCTTGTACTTAAACATCATGTTATTACACCAACAATCACCATGTAGAATCACAGAAAAATCATCAAGCTCACTGGTACTTTCCATCTCCTTCATTGCATTATCAGCAAAAACGGACAATATATCATAATATTTTTTCTCCTTGATTGGATCGAAATATGTTACAATTTTTGCGGCTACTTTTATCACTAGTTTACTAAAGCCATCTGTGCGATTGAATAACGACATCATATCCACCAATTCACTTGTCAGCTCTTTATAAATAGCTGGTTTCAATTTCTTGATAGCAAAATTAGTTCCGTGATATCTGCCGTACTCGTTGAAAACAAATTTCAAATGCTCGTGATTCATTGGCTTCTTCCTGTTCCATAAAGTGTAGCCGTGTTGTTTTAAATTCTCCAAAAAGAGTACTTCTTCATTGTTATCCTTTTTGATCGCATAGCATTTAGGATAGTTCAAGAAGGGATGCTTCACATTATGTTCCATTTGAAACTTTATTTGCTCGGGAATTATACGATCGTAGAACCACATTTCAGTTAAGAACGCTTCGCGAATTGGCGCTTGCTTACGAAGATTTTCGCTACTTGGCGCGTATTTGACAATAACTTCTAAACTTTTATTTTTACCTAATAATTCGACCGCTTTAATCACGCCCAAATAACCGTCGCCTTTTTCATTGGAATATTTGAATTTCACTTCCGGATCAAGGATGTGCTCCTTGCAAGAGACTTCTTTAACTAGCGCATCCATATTTAAGACTTCCATTTCGAACAGATTAGTTTTTATTTACTAAGAAATGTGTATATCACTTGGTATTCGTTCACGTCAATGGCTTACATAAAATACGAGCGCGAGCGATTGTATCGTACTACTTATACGTACTTTTCGCTATGTAACATTTTATAATTGCAAGCATTTAAAATGACCTTGCTGAAACGCAGATCATTTGTTGACTCCGGCTATGCTATGTACACAACGATTTAATAATAATATATTAACGCGCTGATTAATTACCAGTATTCTCAGCTGCTTGTCATTGCATGCCAAACTCGTTAATCTATTGAGAAAATGTTAATAAAAATGAATTGAATCAACAACATAATGCTTAGCAAACATTACTATTTCGTTTGATGAATGACAAGTCTCGCAGCCTTTTATGAAATGCTTAAATATGCATACACTTATTTGAATGCTCTATTGATGCAGTATTTAAATTACCATGAACAAATTTGCGATAGACCAATTTACTTCTTTGTAAGACTTGTGAAAAATGCAGGAATTTTTATGATATCTTTAGTACTTTTCAAGATATTTATGAAATTAGGTCACATCTCTTTGTACAAAGAACAAATACAAAGAAATTGTATTTTTAAATTAGGGGTACAAAACTCCAGATTTACTTACCTTCCTATATTCCTATATTCCTACCTTCCTATAACTTTCAAGTAAAACTAAAAGTTGAAAAATGAACATAAAAAATTCTTAATTTGAAAAAAGTAGTTTTGACAAAAACGCGTTTAAAGTTTTCGTGTTGCTCCAACAGTTCGAGTTGCTACTACACTAAAATGGCTATAAATTTTAAATTAATTTAAATTTCATAAAATCCTTTTAAGGATTTTATAAAATCCTTTTTCATAAAATCCTTTTAACTTTCCAAATGTATGAAATTTTTCAAATTTTTAGTCTAGAATGCTCCCTTAATACATCTTTTAAAGTATTCTGATATAAATTTCAATGTAGTACACCTAAAGCACTAGTTGGCCCATGTAATATGGTGTGTGCTTACGGGTTGGGAGTTGTGGTATCAAATCCCAGGACCGGCCAATTTCGTTTTACTATATTTGAGAAAAATAGTAACCCTAACTTCAGTAGGATGGTCATTCACTTGACCATGGCGCTTGTATTCAAATCAAGCACTTGGAAGATTTTCTAAGTCTCTACTTGACATAAGGCAGTGTGTCTCTTCAGTGGATACTTAGAAAATAACTCTGTCCACTGCTCACAGGGTGGCGGCGCCCGAGTCTAAAATGACGTCAGAATACGAGGCCTGTTGGTAACGAAAATCGGGAATGGGGAGGCAGTTGCTAGTCGGACAGCGACCGAGCTGGTCGACAAGCAACCTGCCGGGGAGCGAAGCTTGGGGTGGGCCATCTGAAAACAATTTTAATACGTACGGGCTTCAAAAATTCAAAAGGGGCCTTGTACGCTTCTTGGGGGCCCTATAGAACTTACAGCTAAGTTAATAGGGGCCCCCGAGCGTACAAGATTGAAAATACACAAATTTAAGTCGCAACTGCCGGGGATCGAACCCGAAATACTCAGACCACTGCCACAGACTCTACCACTAGGCTATGGAGTGCTATTGGTATAGCAAAATTCGATGTTTGCCTTCTAGGATCATATTCGTTTAAATTGAAAATTTAAAACTTAAACTGGCGCAACCTTTTTCGTGAATCGAACCTGAGACACTCGGACCACTAGCGCAGACTTAACGACTGAGCCACGAAGCGTTGTTGCTATAGTGAAATTTGATCTTAGTGTTTTAGTCATATTGCTGGACAGAAAATATGCATACCACCATAACAAAGAATGTCTAACATTAGAGGGAAATAAAACATTTACATTTGTTTGTGTATACTTTATTATGAAAACAATTTTAATACATACTGGGTCAAAAAATAAAAATTTAACACTTGTACGTCTCCGGGGGCTCCACTGGACATAAATTTAATTCTGTGGAAGCCCCGCGAAGCGTACAAGCAATTGTAAATATAAATTCAAATACCACGTTAAACTGCGTTTAGCAGTTTTTAAGAAACTACTTTGCTTAATACATTGATAGATTTAAATTTAAGTTCCATGAAGCATTAAGCATTAAAGGTAATGCTGGTTAGTATATTGCATACTTATTATTAAATAATAGAATAATATTTATGTATATAATATGTGCAAATATTTCATATATTATCGAGCAATCTAATGTGTAATTTGAGGTAATCCAAATTCATCTACAGTTATACCATCCTGCAATAAAAATAATTATGAATATAGGCAAATAAAATTAGTTGTAAATGAAAGGCAATAAGAAGTACCTTATTCTTTTGGACTTCCTTTTCTGGTTTACTGCTTGGTGCTTCAGGGGCCTTCAAAACGTCATCTAAGTAGCTTGCATCATCATCCAAGGCAATTTCATCACCAAGTGCATCTAATTCTGCAGCAAGTTCATCATCATCAATTTCAGCCATATTATAACTTCTGCCAAGTGCTTCTTGAACTTCATCAGCTTGTTCCATCATATCTGCTAACTCATCTTGTACATCCTGCAATAATATCTATGCATTAATTCTTATAAATATTTAGATATGAATTCATACATCAATTTCCTCAATATTAATCTTTTTAAATTCTTTCTTCATTTGTTTCATGCCATCCTTCATTGCAACTACTGTTGCATGAGTATCTTTTAGGGTTTGTTGTGCATAATTTGCTTGCTCCATATTGAAGGATTGTCCCCTCAAATTGTCTAATTGTTGCTCATACATCTTCTTCTGTTTCAAAACTCGCATTGCCTTGGCCTTTACTGCATTCTTCCCAGGGCCCTCACGCATCTTGGACATTTGGTCCTTAAATCTTCGCAACTCATTGTCCAGACTAAGAACCTTTTTTTCAATTGAATCAGCTCTAGCATCAACCTAAAGAAGTAAACAAATGAGTCATATTATTAGCGTACCTTCTACAACTTACATTAGTAATGCAATCGTTGATGCTTGGACCTGGCTCCTTGGGTTTTCCTTTACCAAATAAGCGATTCATATTAACACTTTTCCTGAAATTATCCTTTAAAATTATGTTTTTATATATGATCAATTTGGGTTATGTTGTGACAAGACTATACAAACCCACAGCCTCTGTTCAAGGCTATACAAACCTGTGCAATAGGAATTGCCTACCTTAACGCCCGTAGCGAAATAAATGCTAACTTTGAGATGCTATTAAGCGTAAATCATTTGAGGAAATTGAATGGTTACAAGAAAGATGATCAATAATTTAATAATCTTTCTGTCAGAGAATGAATTATTTTAATAGCTGTTCTAGTTTCTGATATATTAGTAAAAAATATACACTTCTAATGGTGATTAGAGGTGTATATTTTAGATTGCAAAAGATAGATTGATTTATATCATATATTGCAGTTTTTAAAAAAATTTGTACTCCAGTTGGCTATATGAGGCATTTTATTGAATGCAATGGTGGAAATGGTTTTCCGAAATTTCCTCTGGTGTTTTACACCAGTTGTCTTTATGCTATCCACCTTAATGAAGTTACAATCACCATATACTTTAATATTAGTTTTCACTTTAATATTAGTTTTACTCCATGAATTAATTAGCAGAAAATTTAATAAGACAACAAATGTAATTTGTAAAAGGCATGTTTATTTGCATAGTTATACGTAATCTGGTTATCAATTTGACCTCATCTAACCGCTGATTGTGTATTGTACGTACACATTTAACTTGATACGTTAAATTCCGCTCAACTTTTGCTCTTATAATAATATGACCGGTTATATAATTCCAGTTAGTTAGAGGCGATCGCTAGAAAGCCGGTTTCAACCTTCAATCACTGAGAAGACAAGACAAGCAGCATGGCCTCTAAAATTGGTATATTATTTGCGAAATTATTCACGTAAATTTATAAGTTTTATGTTAAAAATTCAATTAATTTCAGCACTACTTTCTGTGTCTGACAAAACCGGATTACTGAATTTGGGAAAGAACTTGAGTGAACTTGGATTCACACTTGTTGCTAGTGGAGGAACTGCAAAAAGTCTTCGCGATGCGGGCTTGAATGTTAAGGATGTTTCAGATATTTCTGGAGCACCGGAAATCCTTGGAGGACGTGTAAAAACCCTTCATCCAGCGGTCCATGGAGGAATTTTAGCTAGGTGAGTTATTTATACGTCTAGTATAGGATAGATTTGCCCAACATACTTGTTATTCAGGGATATTCCCAGTGATCAAGCAGATCTTCTCAAACAGAAGATTAACATGATCCAAATTGTTGTTTGTAATCTTTATCCATTCGTTCAAACAATCTCAAAGCCAAATGTGCAGCTTTCTGATGCTATTGAAAATATCGATATCGGCGGCGTGACTCTTCTTCGCGCTGCTGCAAAGAACCATAACCGAGTAACAGTCATTAGTGACCCGAAAGATTACGACAAAATCGTAGCTGAAATTAAATCATCAGGAAATAAAGATACGACTCTTCAAACACGCCAAAGCCTTGCGCTGAAAGCATTCGTCCATACATCTGAATATGATGTGGCAATCTCTGATTATTTCCGCAAAGAATTTTCAGCTGGCGAATCTCAACTAACTTTACGTTATGGCATGAATCCTCATCAAAAGCCAGCTCAAATCTTTACCAATTTACCAAAGTTACCATTGACTGTGGTAAATGGCGCCCCAGGATTTATAAATCTCTGCGATGCTTTGAACGGTTACCAACTGGTTAAGGAGCTCAAAAAAGCTCTTGGTCTGCCAGCAGCAACCAGCTTTAAGCACGTGTCACCTGCTGGAGCCGCAGTGGCAGTGCCATTCGGTCCTAATGAAGCTAAACTTTGCATGGTTGAAGATATTCTCGACCAATTAACACCCATGGCTATTGCGTATGCTAGAGCCCGTGGTGCTGATCGTATGTCTTCTTTTGGCGATTTTGTCGCACTTTCGGATGTCTGTGATGCAGCTACCGCCAGAATAATCTCCAGAGAAGTATCTGATGGTGTAATTGCACCAGGATATACACCTGATGCATTGGAATTGCTTAAAAAGAAGAAGAATGGTGGATATTGCGTTTTGCAAATAGATCCCAATTATGAGCCAGATGCAATTGAACGTAAAGTACTTTTTGGATTAACTATGGAACAGCAGAGGAACAATGCTGTTATTGACAAGCAATTATTTAGCCATATTGTAACCGATAACAAATCTCTGCCTGATGCGGCTGTGAGGGATTTAATTGTTGCAACAATTGCATTAAAGTACACCCAGAGTAATTCAGTCTGCTATGCCAAGAATGGTCAGGTCATTGGTATTGGTGCCGGGCAACAATCTCGTATTCACTGCACCCGTTTGGCTGGGGATAAGGCAGACAATTGGTGGTTGAGACAACACCCAAAAGTATTGAATATGAAGTTCAAACAGGGAGTGAAACGTGCGGAAATATCAAATGCAATTGATAATTATGTAAATGGATCAATTGGCAAGGATATGGATAGAAACATGTGGATGGCTATGTATGATGTAGTCCCAGAGGACTTTACAGAGGCTGAGAAGAAGGAATGGGCTACGAAATTATCAGGAGTTGCACTTGCTTCCGACGCATTCTTCCCATTCAGAGATAATATTGATAGGGCACGTTTGGTAACTATCAACTATTTTCATTTACCATTATTATTCTATTTCATAATTTTTACTTATAGAGTGGCGTATCCTATATTGGCTCCCCCCAGGGTTCAGCTAATGATGAAGTTGTTATCAAGGCTTGCAATGAGCATAAGATAACATTGGCTCATACCACATTACGTTTGTTCCATCATTGAACAAAACAGTGTTGTTTATGCAAATAATCTACGTAAATTTGATAAACCTATCAATAAAAAATAGCTGACGTAATGTCTAATTGAGAAATTATATCTGATCTAATTTATTACTTTCCTGTATCACTTAAATTCTTAAAGCATTAAGAATGTCCTGCATGGCTTTTGAATTTCTGTAAGCTATCAGCCCACCATTATTGCAACAAGTTTCAATTTTGCTTTGGCACTTATCACCCACATTATATTTTAGACTAGAGATTCTATTAGTATCAAATGCCTCCTTGAAGGAGATAATATCACCTTGCATGCTTTTCAGGATAGCATGTGGTCCACAACTATCCCACTTAAATGTGGAGTCTTTGGTAAGTACATATGCATCCGCTATACCTATAATAGTAGCCAGCATTTTATATCCCGCACCTGCGGTTTCAATAAGTTGGAATCCAGCCGATTTAAGTCGTTCCTTTATCCATTCATCTTCGCTAGCACTTAAGCACACAATTCTTGTTTCACAGAAGGAATTGCTAGCTAAGGAACAAGCCTTTGATATGCCATTGTCATATCCCCAGTAGCAAACACCATGCCAACTAAAATATAATTTATAGACAATCTTTAAAATAATAAGACATGTTCATAGTACCTGCCATTTACATTGCCATAAAATGGTTGATTAACAATGCCCATTACTGCATTTCCAGTATTTAAATTGTATACACCAATAAGTACTGTGACACATCTTAAACCACTACTAAATATTCCTTCAAATACCTCACTTTTAGCACTACCATTTATATATTCAGCAGTTGAATCTAAAATTAATTGATGAAAAGAACATATAATTGAATAAATAATATACTAACCAATTGGATCAATCCAAATTCCAAGTTCAGATAAATCCAACTCTACTGTTGCCTCTGGATACTGAACAGTCACATCCTTTAATTGTAGATCCTGATGAACTTCTTCAGCAAGAAGGTGAGCTGCTTCTGTATCACCATTTAAGACCTTTGCAAGAAGTTCTGCAGTTTGTTCAAGGGTGTCCAATACTTGTACACAGATGGTTTCACCAAGTACATTGCAAAAAATATTACTTTCTTCTCCATTAATGTGCTCCTTAAGTTCAGGACACTGGAACATTTCAGAAATTGATTCAAATATTCATATTGCTTAAGAAAATTAAAATACCTTAATAGCAATGTCATGTTTTAAAGTCTCTTGTATTAAAACATCAGCCAGTGTTTTAAAGTCTTTCACAAATCTGGGGTTTGCTTCTGTATCACCTTTTTCCTCAATAAGAAGTTGAAAGAGATGTTCATTTTCACGACATTTGCGGGCAATATTTGCGGCTTTCTCGGCAGATACTATCAACGCTTCTAACAGCATGATTGACAATTTTTACACTTTGTTTAAACCGTTTCTAATAATTGTTTAATAGTGGTTTGTACTTAGTGAATTTAGATGAACCAGCAGTGAATATTTTAATCCATTTGCGAACTAATAATTGAATTAGCGCATCTTATTGATTTCTGAAAATTTCGTGCGAATGCTTTGATGTTTTACTCCATAGAGTAAGGCTTGTTTTTGTTACATATTTATGCGAATGTTAATAAATACTACACACTGTTACACACGATTTAAGTACGTATTTATCCTTGTTTTGCAATCAATACCATATGATCCATGCGCGCTAGTTTCTAACTTCTAAAATGAGGCGCCACTTGCTTTAACTTGAAGAATTGGGTTAACTTTTGAAGCTAAATTTCCCACTGGGCGTATGAGCTAGAATAATCAACATCCTGCAATAATTATGTAGTGTAACCCCGCTTTCTTTTGCCGTATGAATGAGCATTTTCCGTTGTCTATTTCTTGCGTTATAGTCAAAAATATTTCAAAGATCAATGTCGCAAAACGCGCTCTTCACGCAAGTGTCTGGGATTACAAGGATGAATAACAAAGATATTAATCAATATAGTGCTTTTTATATTATCATTTGAAAGTAAATTCTGTCAAATGTATTAAAATAAGTAGAATTTCTAATATTCCAAAATATTGTAACGTTTTATCTCGTTTTTTATGTTGTTTGTTACTTTTTGTATCATGTATATTGTTCTTCAACAGTTTACATGCAATTACTTGGTCGTTTCTAATTATCACTCCTACAAAAACACTCAATTGAATATAAATGCAACAAAATGGTTTAAAGTCTTTGTTTAAAATTAGAAATACGAAATTAGAAATACGCAAATACTAGGCCTCTAACGAAACATCTAAAAATCACTTATACCATTATAAATATTAAGACAAACATTTCGTTATTGAATCACCATTTCGCTGATCAATCAATCAATCAATCAATCAATTGATAATACACTTTACGGAAATCAGTAATCAATATATCAATTAGTTATTAGTTAATTTGTATGTGTTTCGACAAAGCAAAACTTTTCTAAAGCTTTATAATATAATAATGTTTAAAACATAGGAGTATATATAAAAAATACTTATAAAATTTGTGTAAAGTAAGTTTGATGAATGCAATATTAAGAAAATAGTTTAAAGCATTCCAAGTAATTTTCTTTTTTATTTTATGCGGGGAGTTATTAAGAAGAAGTGCAATAGTAATTCTTTTTGAACTCTAGCTATGGCTCTGACTTAGTTTCGTTTCGTTTCTTCTTTTTTTGTTTGCAATTTTTTGTTTAATTTTTTCGACGAAAGTGGAAACTGCGTTTCATCTAATACGATAGCGATAGTATTTATACACAGTTATTCGTAATGCTCGTATTTTTTGCAAGTTTATTGTATTAGTATTAGTTTTGTCTTTGGATTGTGTAAAGTGTCACAATTTTCATCAAGTTCTTCTTCGTGTAGTAGGTAGTTAATTAGTTAGTTTAGGTATTGTTAGTGTCATCGTGTAATAGTGTGTTTTTTTGGTTTAATTAGCTGTTCATCTACATATAAATATCACAATGGCCGTTGACGGAAGCCCACGCAAAATTCCCTTAAATTTATTATTTATATAATTATTTTTATATATAATATACTTCTATTATGCGTTGGTGTCTGCATCAAGATGGCCAATAATTCTAGTAAAATGTATCTTTTTCTCATTTTTTTTTCTTTAATTTGTTAGATTTAACTTGTAACTTGTTCATGTGCTTAAAGCTCAAGCGCCGCTTCTTTTATTTCTCATGCAACATCAGCGCTAATTGTGTAAGATTTTTGTCTAATTTTTTTGTTTGTTTCTTTGCTTGGACAAATTGCTTCTTGGAATGGCCGCTGGTGGAATGGAACGCAAGCTTCGCGAGGAAACGGCCAGCCAACAACAATCATAATTTGTTTTAAATACTCTTTTAAAGTTAAGTTTAATTTTTACAATTTCTTTAAATGCCCCTTGGAAATCGTTAAAGGAAGTTTCTTTATCGTTTCTCCCTGTAATTATCTCATCTCTTCGTGTTCCATTTTGAGAGATATGTGGCTAAAATATTATTAACTTTCTTTGCGTTTCATTCAAGTTTCTTTGTTCTTGTATATTTTTATAATAATATTAATTGTGCATCATCTGCCAACATTCTTACTCGTAACTTTTTTTTTAGTAAAAAGAGAAATTGTAAAACACAGCACTACTTTTGCTTAGTTTAGAAATGTTTTTGTCTTTTTTTTTCTTAGTATTTTTCATTTGTAGCAATCATTTATTACGCTTATTGAGGAAAACGATTTCAATACAGTTTGCGCATTTTATTGATATTATTGAAGTCGTCTTCGTGTGAATCAAGCAGTTTGCGCTCGAGAATGCTGTGTGCGTTTCTCAGCATTATGCAAGAATAAATTGAGCGAATTAAGACACCCCAAATGGTTGGTGCTTTGCAATGTCTCAATTCAATATCAATAAAATCTAAAAGGATTGCTTTTTATGGCTCGGCCACATTTCCATTCGTCCCACCACCCTGACAATCGCTGGACATTTCATGCGGTCGCATAATTGCGCGCACCGTCTGGAAGTACTTCTTAAACCCGAGTTTCTCGTACAAACCCTTCGAGGCATCATTTTCCGGACGAATAACAACAAATGGAATATACCCTCTCTTCGTGACCGCATTTGTGAGGTATTTAGCAAGACAAATACCGTACCCTTTACGTCTAAATTCGGGTTTCGTCTGCATGGAGAACATCGCTCCATAGTACGATTGCACCATCCATGCAGCCAGCTCACCAGAGGACGAAAATACACCGAAACAGGGTAGTTTTTCCATTAGCTTTTCAAATACTTCGATGCTCTCCATGTGGTTTGCTGGGTAGAGGTCGTGTATCACTTGGGCATGCTCGGGAGTTAGTTGCAGCATCTCCGCACCCTCTGCGAATACCCTATAAACAAATTCCATAAATACCAATCCAACCAATAAAACAATCTCTTACGTTTCATTGCCTTCATCAATTGTTAGATCAGAGCAGTCTACCACTGAGTAAATATCACCATAAAGCTTCTCCATTTGCCCTCGGCCCTCGTAGAATTTTTCCATGCGTTCAATTATATCTGCATGTGTGAAATTCAAGTAAATTGGTTGCGTCCAGTCAATGAGTACGTCTTCGTCAAATAGCAATTTCAAATCGTCCAAGCGCTCCTTCGGGCAGAAGACTGTGAAGCTTTCGTACAGTTTCCCTTGTGGCTGTACAAAATCAAACGGTTAATCTTGAGAGACATTTGTCAAATTCAAGTTGAAAAAAATTCCAGTAGCTAATTGAATCGTTTGTCGTCTGATTCTTTGTCTATTTGAACATGTGAGTAATGTGGGGGTGGTAAGAAGTGAGCAAATGGCAAGCGTGTTTGGCACGCGTCCAAGTGGGTCAAACCTTCGGCCGTATTGGGACTGCGACGCGAGTTCATGAAAAGGGCTGTTTATGTCCTTCACACGTTACATTCGCGAGCAATTGAACTTGAAAAACTCGCATAGATTGCGAGGCTATGATTAGACTCTAATTATGCAGCAAGATTTCAAGTATTTTTCAAACTTGCTTAAACGTTTTACAGCAATTTACATGCAATTTACATACTGTGTAATCAAACATCAGTATTCAGTATTTTCAACCAATTTTGTGACGTGAATAACAACCCCATAACTGTGTCTGATCTCGGACAACCTTGAGGAACAATAAACGACAAAGAAAACAAGTAAATTAACTTTGTATCCAAAGCTTATTCTTAATTCTTTTGTGAAACGTACTAAAAATAGATTATAGTTTGACAATTTCGATTTTGGTCTTGATCGCTACTATTTTTATACAAGTCGTCAAATTATTTGCAGAAGGATAACGTACAGAACCTCATTAAAGGCGCGCCCTTGGTTGGTTCATTGCAGCAATGCGCTAAATATAAACGTGCCATATACGTATTGCCGATTGCTATGACATTGGCATTGAGAAACATGCGTTGATTAACAGGAAAAGGAGCAAAATGTTTGCATCCTTGAACGTATAAATTATGCTTTGTTTGGTGTTTACTCAAAGGGTTGAAATTAGCAAGTTCCTAAATGTGATCGATAATAATTAGCGATCGTGTTTGCTAATTTCGTTGTACACACGAAACTTTCTTTCTTACCTGAATTACGAATATTTGCTATTTCTCTTATAAATAGCTCGATATACTATGCAGGAAATACTCGCAGGGTTTTATAAAGTGCAAGGTCATTTGTTTATTGGTTCGTAACTTGTATTTGTTTTTCTGCTTTTTTTGGGTAAAGGAGCTAAATAAGCATGTGTTTTATTTGTTCGATATTTGGGGAGGGTGCCAAAATGTGATGGTAATACCACTTTGAAACAATTTCGAGTTTGCGTTTTTTGGCAGCGAATCAAGAATTTTATTAATGCGCTACTAAAACTTTTAAAAAAACTATGAAGGGCATATCAGTGATGAAACATCATGGTATAATTAATGACAATATTATAAAACTTACAGTGCTTGTCATGCCGGGAAAATGTAACGCGACCATTTCCTCCGGCCAGTTTTTCGCAACGTAGAAATGAAAATCCCACACTCGATCGGCTATGTACGTTTTCACCGTTTGATGAAACTGTAAAAGGGGGTACATTACATTTAATTTTTTCCCTTTTGTAATTAATTTAGCATGTTTATTACTAACTTAGCGATTGTACAAAGCAGTTAAACAATCGCAAACTACGCAACAGGTTGATTAATTTAAAATCGTAGGTCGCTTTAACTGCTAACTTATATTCATCTATGTCAAGGATCTCCTTTAAGGGTTAAGGATTTAGCCTTAGACAGGGTTAATTTTATTTATGAATATAAATTAACATTAATTATTTTTAAAAAGCAATCGCGCAAAATGTTTTCACGCAAGTTAAGAGCATTTTAGGACGAAAAAACTTATTTCAACCGTGATTATTTTATGTAACACAATGATATAAGAAGTGGGGCGTAAAAAACTAAAATTTGAATATGTGTATGAAAAACGTAAATGTATTGTATAATACCTTAATGGAATCCGGCAAATAGTTTCCCAATAATTCGAGCAAATCGGGTAGCTCGTCTTCTTGAACCAATTTAAAATGTTTACCTTCGGGCAAAACTTCTTCCATTGCTAGACACGAACCGCACATAAAACAAATATACAATTCAATTAGTAATACAATACTTTTGCGAATATGGTCGCTTACCTCGTACCAGACGAGCAACGCTTGATATCTCTTGCTCTTATCTATTAACGCGAATCAATTGAAAATTCGAAAAATTAGGTAATATTTATTTGCGGTAAAAGTGATTAAGCCGATTGCAATGCGGGCGAATATTTCGGGTATCGATGAGCGCACGCACTGTGCCTGCACGGAAACCTTTCTGGCACTTGTTCTTCCAGCTTCCTGTTTCGAGCCGGCAGGTGCAAACGACGAAATTGCACTGTTTGAACAATTAAACGCGTTGCGACACTCCACAACGATTTCGGCTTCTTTTTTAGCAGCTATTTCCCAATGATGAAACGCACATTGATCGAGCCGCAGGGTGCGGAGAAGCCTGCATCCCCCGAGCGCCTCCCTTCTACTGCAGGACGATTGCCGGCCAGGATGGAATCGCGCCACCGCCACCGTCGTCGCACCGCGCCGTCTCCAGCAGTCGTCAATCGGCTACCTGACTGATTTGCACGCATAATTCCAAATTAATTGCTACCTCATTGACAAATTAATAAAGCAAACTTATTGGAAAAGTGATAGAAAACTTTATAAATTGTTTCAACAGCAATCGCATTACTCACGTAGCGTATTTACAACGAAATGATAAATATTTAAATAAATTCTCTCTTAATTATTTAATTCGCGCATCAGTTTCATTGATTTTTTTTCTTCTCTGTTAACACATGTCTTTTCACATTGTGTCAATTATCCGACTGTTTGCAATTTTAATGCGTTCGCATCATAGCGCATAGTGAAAGGGGATAAAGTTTTCCACCCCGCAGTGGAACTCAGCTGTTGGGAAAGCTCTTTGGAAAAACGTGTGAGACTGCTGCGCCGTGCGCGTCGCGGAAATAACGATCGGTTTGCGCTCTACAAGCGCAACAAAAGGGTGAAATTGCATCACAGTGCCCTTTTCGCCAGACGAGTCGCGCAGGTCCTTGATAAAGGACTCATAGTTGAAGCATAACAAGTTCACAAACCATGTAAGTTCATATCTGATCAGATATTATATTAGATTTCGTGTAACTGTTAAATATTCTACCTTGCTTTGTCAGTGCGCACCGGAAAATCATATCAATAAACTGTAATGAAACTTTGGATACGATTTACAGGTAATCATGTTATTTGTTCATTAGAGTTTACATACTTTTTGACTAGATTGTTTTGTATATTTTAGACGTGTTTTAATGCCCTTTTGATGATGACTTTCGAATCGTGCATGCCACCCCATCTCTCCTACAGTCATAGCTTAGAGACGGCCGGCAAGAATTACGTGAACTTAAATCAAATTGCTTTCCTGCCCGCATTAAGTATTCATTCAATAACAGGTTTACAATCATTTATTTTGCAAATTAGAATATATTTTGATTGGAAGTCTGCCATAATAACATAGAGCGTGTATTGATTATTTAGACGCGTATTTAATTAATTTAATATCAATAGTTGATAAGTTGGTTGCTAGTTTATTTAGAACACGGTATAACCTGAAAGCTGCTTAATTTGTTTATTTGATCGTTATTTTCTTGAATTTAATATAAATAACTAATTCTAATTTTAGACTACTTGGACGAAATCAAAATGTCAAGACGGCGCGCAAAAGAATACGATAATGTTGATTATACGCAATTGTCAGGCACAGATAATGGATTTGTTGATGCCCAATTTATATCGCCGCCTGATAAAATACCATGGAAAGCTATTATTTTTGCGGTATTGTTACTTATTGTGGGGACAACTCTTCTAATTGTGGGTAGTCTGGTCGTAAGCGGTCACATTGATATGAAATACTCCGATCGCATGTGGCCAATCATTATTCTGGGAGTTTTAATGTTCATCCCAGGTGCATATCATGTGCGCATTGCCTACTACGCCTATAAGAAAGTGCCAGGATATTCTTTTGATGATATACCAGAGTTTGATTAGAATATACTTTAATGAACACAAAACTGATACTAATGTTGCCTTACTATTGAAGAAGTATTTTAAGATCTGCTGTGAAGTATATATAAGTTAGTAATAATTATTATGATTTGTTTATCTAAGAGGATTGCGTGATTATAAGAACGTAAATTTTTATTAATTATAAAATAAACATCATTCATCCTAAATGGAATTAATCAAAACATTAACAGAACTCTAACAACGATTATGCACTTGGTCGTGCTGTAAAATAAACTTGGTAAGCTCTTTAAATAACTTCTCGGAGAATTCACTTTCTTTCGGATTAATAATATGCATGGGAAAGACACTCAAAGCATAACTAACGCGTTCCCGAATTGTTGAATGCAAGTCCCAGAATGAGGCACTTATAAACTCGGGCGCTGGCGGCGAGTTAGGGTATGATCTACCATAACTTCTCTTGGTCTCTCCTTGGACTATAACTTTACTAAGGACTCTTTTATATAAAAATATATGAGTCACGAAATGTATTTCAGTCATTGTCAGATAATAATTATAGAAAACTCCCTTCTAAAAACAAAACAATAATACTATTTAGCATTTATCAATTATTATGTTCTTACCTCAGATTGTCTATAAAAGTCTTGGCATGACTCGAATATCTCTAAAAATTTGTTAAATGAAACTAATTTAATGTTCCTATACATTAATATAAGAACATTACGCAATATGTTCTGTTTCAAATGTGAATAAAATTCATATATTGAATCATCCAAGTCGAATATAAATTCTGATATATCTTTCCACGTTTTGTACCGACTTCTTATATAAATGCGATAATATTCAAATATATCCCATTCCTTATCTCCTAAAATCAAAAATAAATCAATTATGCATCAAACCAGTTTGTACTTCTAAAAACTTACCCAAATCCTTAATATCCATAATCTTTGTACCAACTATATGAATTAATAAATCTTTAATCAATACTAAATTATTCGCCTTATACATGGTGTTCATAAAATACTTAATACGGTGGCATAATCGCATATAATCATGTAATTGTATCTCTTTCTTAGGAAATTTAAATTTTGTAGATTTAAAAATTGCTAGAGCCAGATCAAATGAGACCGCCATTATAGCTGCTTTGAAGAGTATTAAAAGCCCAGTTTCAATATTAACTTCATAGTAAAACTGCAATATACAAAACATAAGTTACATTAATAAAACTATCAGTTGACTTACTTCTACATCCTCCAAATATTGTACTCGAGTTTCTAAAACTTTTAAAAAGCAAAGGCCTGTCTTCATGATATGCTTAGATTTCCAATGATAAAAAAACGCGACTAAATTCACGACAAGTTCAATAACAGTCTTCATTAAATTGGAATCATCTTTACTTTCGATAGCTGAAAGAATCAATATGTACTTAATGTTAAATATAGTTTAAATATACTCAAACTTACTTTCAAGAAACACTTGGTTTATGAATAAAGCATACTTCTCATAATCCGATGAGTTCAAGCTCTTAAACATTAGTACAAATCCTCCAAAGATACTTATCGTAGGGAGCTTTGAATGGTTTTCCGTCAAAAACATGCAGCATTTTCCTGTATCTGAACATTCCAGGAATGAGAATGGAAGTGTAGTTGATGAAATCTTTGCTATTGAGGTCGGAGAATCGGATGAAACCTTTGCTATTGAGGCCGGAGCATCAGATGAAACCTTCGCTATTGAGACTGGAGAATTTGATGAAACCTTTACTATTGGTACAAGCGTGGTTGATGAAACGTTTACTATTGAAGCAAGTGTGGTAGATGAAACGTTTACTATTGGAGCTTCGGCTTTAGGAATATTATTACAATTCGTATCTTCACTTCTCACCGATGGGCTATCGGATATGCTTGGCTGCGACAATGATGACAATTTGGACTTATAGGCCATCGGTATTTGTATCTTAGTTTTATCATATAACTTCTTCGAAATGAGGGTTTCTTGTACAGCTTTTGCAACAGTCGAATCGCAGTAATCGAACTTGAATTCATCAAGTATCTTCTGAACGACATAATGATCTAACTGATGCGAAATCCTCACGAAAATTTCCTCAAGAATGTTCCAATGTTTCATGAATAAATGACGATCTACAGTAATACTAACTATTATATCAGAGAGTAAAGCAGTGTAGCCGTATCTCTGAAAAATCATGTCCACCACTTGTTTATAAGTAAATTTCAATTTAGGCATTGACACCATGGCATCGACAATATTTTTAATAGGCTGTGTTCGATCAAAAATTTCGAGTGTAAGTACTTTACCAATCATTTGAAGTAGTAATATATTGTTATTGCATTCTGCGAGCGCAATAGGTAAATTCTTCAAAGTATCTTGTGTAAGTGAAGGTATATTCATTTCCAATACTCCATTGAGAAATGCCTCTTGCATTTGTAAATTCTGTGATACAAGATGTCCATGATAGATTCTATGAATATTTCCACACGTCGAGGTGTTTGTACATTTATCGTATTTTCTACATATGTTTTCCACCTTTAAATAATAATATTCATCGTAAGTACGTGCAGTTAACACTTCCTTGGTAAATGATGTAGCCGTCTCCTCAGGCTTGTTTGAGAAAAGAGTCGTTTTATTGAGCCGTTGTAAACAGAATTTTCCTGCAATAGATTTAAAGGCCACATTATCGTTTACTACAGGTGGTGATCTTTGTTGAGTTGGCTTATACAGTGGTTTAACAACTGCTGCAAGTTTGTTTGATTCTGTTTTGTCCATTATGATTTTTTGAATACTTCTTTGACGAGGCACTTGCACTTTATTACTATTGCCATTTTCATCTTCCAAATCGCTTAATAGACAATCACTAGAAGAAAAATTAGTAATCTCATTGTAATATATCTCGCATTAAAAGTACATACTTTGGATGTAGGGATATTAAATCATCTTCTAATGATCCGTCAATGACCTTAGGAATGTCATTAAGTTTTACAATGGTTGCTGAGCCTGTATTCCGCTTTGGTATTTTATATGGCCACAGGGAATGCCTATAACATTAAAAATTAATATATGCTTCATATTATACAAAAATTAGTTATCATGCCTTGCTGTAGGTATGACACTTCCAACACCAGAATTTGCTAAAGTACTTTCTTTCTTACTACTCGCACCTAACGATTTGGCTTTCCTAGGAGTCCGTAATGGTCTTATAAATTCACTTATATCCCTTGATGAACGTTTCGTTGTTTCTGGTTTAATCAAGTCATTTGATATTTTTAAATGCTTTTCCTTAGATTGTGTATCCTTTTGTTCAACAACCTGCTTCCTGCATATTTGAATTAATACAAAGTTAAGTATATATATTAATTAATTAATGAAACTTACCCAGCCGAGCCTTTATTATCGATTTCAGCTAAGTTCAAGCGAGTTAAAACTACTCTTAATTCTTTTTTAAATGTTGGAATTACTGGCGATGTCCGCTTTTTCTTTGTACTTTAAATACAATTAAAATTAAAACTAAAAATGTTTAAATATAAAACTTACCAAGCTGGGAGTAATTCTTTGTTTAATGACTTCAAGCCATTTTCTTGTATGGCAGCCACTGATGCAGTGTTAATTTTCTTCTTACCAAGATTTGTCCTATAATTTCAATTAAGTATAAAATATTACACATGCATTGATCTATAACACTCACCAAGCTGAGAGTGTATTCTTGTTTATCTTTAGTGTTTTCAAGTCACTTGCTTTCTCTTGATCCTTTTCAGGTGATGGCACAATAATTGGTTCCCTTTGTCCATTTGAGTTTACACTTAAATTCAGAAATATATAAATTACAAACTAATTAATCTATATGCATACAACTCACCTAATTGAAATTGAGGTATTGACATATGTGTCTAATGTTTTAACACCATTAGGTACTTGTAACTTCTTTATAGGTGAGACAATAGCAACTGCAGGAGCTTCCTTAGGTTTATGCACAGCATCACTTTAAATTCAATTAAGTATTAAACAAAATACATTTACTTTTATATGATACTCACAAAGTTGAAGGTGACTTTATACTATTTGCTTTTTGTGATTCCAAATTAGTTTGGCTTTGTAAATACTTAGGTGTGGGTAAAACCACTGGTAATAACTCCTTTTGCTCACAACATTGTAGTCTGCAAATTCACAAATATGAAATAAAATATAATGCATATTAACTTACCAAAAACTTACTGCATTGATTCATTTTGATTTAACTCTATAGCTTTAAATCTACAATTTATCGGTGTTTCATCTATCATTGTAATTTTATCTTTAGTGTTTGCCCTGTAAGTGTTCAAATGATTCATATTATATTCAATGAGACTAGCATTAAATATGTACTTACAAGTCTTCTTTTCCAGTCTTTACAGATACGTCTATTTCACGTGGAAATGCGTTTAACAAATTAACAAAAGGAGATTCTTGAATCGATGAACTGTTTGTCATTGTATGAACGGTACTACTTTCACTTAAGGTACAATCAGCATCTAATCTTGCTCTCTTAAACAGCTGCAATTTACTTGTTATCACTGCACAGTCAATGGCTTCATGATCCCAGACCCGCGTTTTCTTTGAAGCAATACTTTTCAAAGTCTCTTCATGTTCAACATCGTCTTCATCTTCGTGATCGGAAGTGTCCCAATCACTGCTTGAGTATTCTTCTAATTCTGGCTCCACTAGCAATGTTTTGCCATTAACAGTTCGGCAATTTTCACGATTATTTACTGTTATACTAATAAGAGGTATTTCGAAACTCATGATTAAGTCACATTATACACGAAAATGATTGCGCACGATGCACACCACCAATGCACCAAAATAATTGGCAAAATATTCACTTTTGTAACACAATGCACTTCTTTTGGTTATGTTTACTTGCAAAGCACTGCAGCTTGTTTCGCTTCAACATGTTGCATGCAATAAACATTAGTTTTACGACTTTTGGGTATTTTCCCCTAAAATGGATTTTACGACATGGATATCAATCAGATCAACGTGAAATTTAACGCTATTAAAATTTATAACCGGCATCGGCTTGTAAACACAAATAATTTTGAAATTATTTGCTCTAAATTAGCCAAGCATAACTCGTTGGTAGCGCTGTAATCAATGTTGAGTCATGTTCATTTTTCATTTCGAATTACTTGGTGCTTACTTTGTAACTGACAGATGGTAGATAGGTAGTGAAACTGATAATAGTGCAATGGCTGGTTTGAAAGACTGATAAATATCTGTAAATAGAGTAAAGTAAGTGTAATTAGTCGTTAATTTAGCTGTGCCGGAACGTGAACGGCGCGACTGACTTCAATGTGATATTGAGCGACTTGGGACAGACGCGAAGATGTCGACTGAGAACGACGAGATGGACATCCACCAGGAGCTGAAGAACATCGAAAACGTGATAAGCCTAACACGTGCCAACATCGATGCGCTGAATGCGAAGTTTATCGACTTCCAGCAGCCGCCAGCGATGTACTTGAAGGAGTATGATGAGCTAACCAAGAAGCTCCATGAGCTCGAGGCCCAGCAACATTTATTGCTTGAACAGCTGAATGGTGAGAGATACGCGACGACCACAAGACATCATAAGCGTCATGGGCATTCTGCCGCCTCCAATAGACATGCGACCTCAACGACGACCACTACGGTCAGCAGCGATACACTTACCCGGCCTAAATTCCTCCGTGCACACCTTCCCAATCAGCAACGGACTAGCGTGCCAGTGCGTGAGGGTCAGACACTGCGAGACGCTTTGGCGAAGGCAATGAAACTTCGTAATCTTTACTGTGAGATGTGCTGTGCATATGCCGGTGCCGGTGACACTGAGGAAATCATCAAGTGGGACGTGGACGTGCGCGCCCTCAAGTGCGACGAAATCACCGTTAAGATCATAGACAAATTTCCGATTCCTATAAGTATTTCGCATAATTTCGTGCGCAAGACATTCTTCTCGCTCGTGCTGTGCGATTATTGTGGGCGGCTGCTCTTCCAGGGCTTTCATTGCCGCACATGTAGCTACAAGTTCCATCAGCGCTGTGCTATTGGAGTCCCTCCTTTGTGTCATCACGTACGTACTTTTTACCTCCATAAACATTATGCTTTAATATTCACATTGCAGTCTCATCGGTCTGATGATTACTTCCGATGGCTACTATCACGACCGCCAGAATCCAATGTTGGTATTCTATACCCGGGACAGGCAACCCTCGGCTTGGCAACACAAATACCGCAAGTTCGGCATACAGGCTCATTGGGTCATCATGACAGGTCGAACTCTGCGCCCAATGTATGCATCAATAATGCAAAAGGCTCGAACGATGATGTAACACGCTCATTGTCCTTGAATCGTAGCGGTGAGGAACCGCAGATCTTCCGCAGCACGCAGGCATCGCCAACAACTCATATTCATCCTAGAAGGCCGCGAGCGCGGTCCGCTGATGAAACGAAGCAACTCTTAGCGCCTCGTGAAAGTATAGAAGACTGGGAGATTCCGGCAGATGAGATAATTGTCGGGGTACGAGTGGGCTCTGGAAGTTTTGGAACCGTGTACCGCGGTCACTGGCATGGGCCTGTTGCTGTAAAGACGCTCAAGGTGAAAATACCGACAGCTGCCCAACTGCAAGCCTTCAAAAACGAAGTAGCTGTACTCCGCAAGACGCGACACGTGAATATCCTTCTCTTTATGGGCTGCGTGAGTAAACCCAAGTTGGCAATTGTTACTCAGTGGTGTGAAAGTTCCAGTCTCTATAAGCACTTGCATATCTTCGAGTCCAAGTTTGAACTGCTCACATTAATTGAGATCAGCCGGCAAACCGCGCAAGGCATGGATTACTTGCATGCAAAAAACATTATTCATCGAGATATGAAGTCGAATAATATTTTCTTGCATGAAGATCTGACCGTGAAAATTGGAGATTTTGGGTTGGCGACGGCAAAGACGCGATATTCGGGCTCGAAGCAGTTTCATCAACCGACTGGCTCGATTTTGTGGATGGCGCCGGAAGTAATACGCATGCAGGAGGAGAACCCGTATAGCTTCCAGTCGGACGTGTACGCTTTCGGCATAGTCCTCTTTGAAATGCTCACCATGCAACTGCCATACAGTCACATCAACAATAAGGATCAAATCCTGTATATGGTCGGTCGCGGCTATTTGTCGCCCGACCTTAATAAGCTGCGCAAGGACATGACGAAATCTCTACGCAACCTCCTAGAGGCGTGCATACGTTTCAATCGCGACGAGCGGCCGCAATTCTGCGAGATTCGCAATTCCTTGGAGGAGCAACTCCGTTCGCTGCCGAAGATTCACCGGACAATGTCTGAGCCTAACATGAATCGTACGCAGCTGCAATCGGACGAATTTTACTATGCGTGCGCCAGTCCAAAAACACCAGTCAATTTCGGACCATCAAATAACTTTCTATTCTATTCCGGCACGACCATTTAGCAAATCGCCACAATCTAATCAAGGAACAAAGAAAGATTGCCGTGCTTCTGTTGGACATTAATTCGTCTGGTGCGTGCGCTGTTTCCTCGTTTAACGACACGCTGCCAACGTTTTCGGTTACTATGACTCTCACTCGTTGTTTTCAGCCAAGATAAAATACAGAGCTCATCGAGCACGTGTGTTTTCCGCATACATACTTAATGCGTTTTTCTTATTCGTTTATTTATCTGATGACAGTTCGTTCGGTTTATTATTGACGAAATTTTTCTTAACTCGACTAAGCAATTAATTATTATTTATTATAATTTATATAAAGAAGATGTACATCCGTAGAATTCTTGAACCGGCTATAAACATGTTTTCATTGTGCATGGTCCCGGAATTGAATTGTTTTCCCGTTTTTTACATAATTATAATTGTTATAACTTGCGATTTAATTGACAAAGTTTTCGATGATAAATATTTGTGATTGAATTATTATCATATGTACTATCCGCTTGGTATGATGAATATTTCAAAAATATAAGTTATTGTCAAGTATTTTATATATGACCAAAATAATTTTAATTATGCTTTAAAAGTTTTGGTTTCGAGTTCAATGTAGGCTTAATTTAAAGCAAAGATATATAGGCAACGCTTTATACGAGTCAGATTTTACCGCTCGTTTGTTAAGGTTATGTGTGTCACTGTTTATTAAAACGGATATTACATTGCATTGCATTAGCTCGGTTTAATATTGCTGATAGTATTTCATTATGTAACTTGTTGTAACCTAGTATATAAGTGTCAATTTACGTGGACTTCAAGTGCAACTAATAAGATTTCAAGTAAGTCTATTTGTTTTGCTGAGGTGATACACTCATATGTTATCTAAGCTGTAAATGTACATTGGTAGATGTTTCGTAATTCAACACTTGCCTGTTTATTGCGTGTAACAACAAGACAATTATTATCAGGTAGTTTAAGAGATCAAAGTTCCCATACTCTTGGTGCCATGTCTTCAATCACAGAAAAGTTTAAGATTCCAACCAGATATGGTAAAGGAGAGAAAAGTGTTTGGTATGCATGATTACTATGCTTGTTTGTGTAAACGTATTTGCTAAAGGCATTGCACAATTTAGGGTTGAATTTATTGAATTGGCTGCTCAAACAAAGCCTGTTAACTTGGGGCAAGGGTTTCCAGACTTTGCACCGCCAAAGTATGTCACTGAAGCACTAGCAGCAGTTGCAAACAGTGATAATGTCCTGTTGCAACAGTATACAAGAGGCTATGTAAACATACTTATTATCTTGGTTGTGTAAATATTGTCATGAATTACATTCCAGGGTCATATGAGACTTGTTCAAGCTTTATCAAAACTCTACTCCAAAGTAATTGGGCGTGAAATTAATGCACAGACTGAAGTACTGGTCACAAGTGGAGCTTATGAAGCGCTTTTTTCTGCAATCAATGGCCATGTTGATGAGGGTGATGAAGTTATTATCATTGAACCATTTTTTGATTGCTATGAACCAATGGTGCGTTCAGCAGGAGGCATTCCTAAATTTATACCTCTACGTCATGTAAGCAATTAAAACTTATGGTAACACATATCACTAATTGTTATGGCTGGCATAGGTGCCCAACAATGGTAAAGAAATCAGTTCTGGTGATTTTGTACTTGACAAAAAGGAACTTGAAGGATTATTCAATAGCAAAACAAAAGTTATTATCTTAAATACTCCCAACAACCCATTAGGGAAAGTTTTCAAATTGGAAGAGCTTGAAACCATTGCTGAGTTGTGCAAAAAATGGAATGTATTATGCATCTCTGATGAAGTCTATGAATGGATGGTTTACAAACCAAACAAGCACATTAGAATTGGTATGTAGTTGAAAATTGTTATTTTATTTCCAAACTTATGTTTTATTTAGCTACACTGCCTGGAATGTGGGAAAGAACAATTACAATTGGTTCAGCTGGTAAAACATTCAGCGTGACTGGTTGGAAAACTGGATGGGCTTATGGACCAGCTAATTTAATGGTCAATCTGCAAACAGTTCATCAAAACTGTGTTTACACTTGCCCTACTCCCATTCAGGAAGCTGTCGCTATGTCGTTCGAAAAGGAAATTGGACGAATGGAGTCTAAAGAATGTTATTTCAATGCGATTGTTGATGAGCTAATCTCAAAACGAGATTTTATGATTAAATTTCTGAATGAAAGTGGAATGAAACCAATAGCTCCGGAAGGCGGTTATTTTATCATCGCGGATTTTTCGCCATTAGGTAAGTTATATTCCTTGAAAGATCATTTTGATTGACTAACATTTATGGTTACAGAATCAAAAGTGGATTTATCAAAAGAATCTGATAAATACAAAGATTATCGTATGGCAAAGTGGATGACAAGAAATCTTGGCTTGTTGGGCATTCCACCCTCAGCATTTTACAGTGAAGAACATAAACCACTGGCTGAAAACTTTATCCGCTATTGCTTTATCAAAGAAGATCAAAAACTCGAGCAAGCCGCAAATATATTAAAGAAATTTAAGTAATAATTTCCCCATTAACACTAACATCAGTATATAAATAAAGAAATCACGACTGGAAATCATAGCGGAGCCAACGCTTTGCATCCCTAGTATCGTTACCGAAGGTGTTTCCAAACCGGAACTTTTCGCCAGGAACGTGTCCGGCGTAGTTAGGTAACATGCCAGTATGTGTTGAATAAATTTCCTGAGGTTCTGCCATTAAAGGTGGATCGGGGCGGTTGATGGATACCGGTGCCCATTCGGTACTTAAGCGTTTACGATAATTTGAGGTGAAGTCGCAAAGGGCGCCGTTTGTTGTTGGCTGATTAACTTTGCCAAAAGATGCATATCCAAACGGCAGATGTCCAGTGAACCCTACTCGATATTAAGTATTTAGCACCAATATTGTATAGAACTCGAAAGATTACCTTGTTTTAAGTATTTTTCCGGGTGCGTGTTCTCCATGAAGTACGGACTATGCGAGTGCATAGGAGGCGTTATTGGCGGTTCCTCGACGGGCAAATTACGTTGAATTGCTGCGCATTCTGGTCGTACTTCAAGTAGCGGAAGGGTGAATTCGCTGGTCGTCAGCTATTCATAAGAAATGGTGAGTTTTTGAATTTTTTTATTAACGGCGCAATATTTACTTCACGATCATCCAAGTCTCGTGGATCCCATTTCTTATCTTGCAAGGCTCCTTGTCTTACGAGCTGATTAAGAGCTTTAGCATCTTCTGTCTGTAGTTGCTCAAATTGCGATAGTGCCTCAGTCGCTTGAACTGTATATCTTTGTCCAAACAAACCGTTAAGACGGGGTACAAAGCCTTCATATCCCGGAATTGTAGGATGCTGATATATTTCACCACCATGCTTCATACGAGCATTGACTATATCAATATCCCTTTGCGCAGGACGAACTACCTAAAAGTTTCAGTTTAATTTAACGCACTACTTAGGGAAAGCTACTATGCATACTTGGTAGTCATCCACATTACGATCAGATAAGATTAATTTCTCTGAATGTCCTACTGCTGGATCTAAGAGTAATTTATGAGTAGTGGATCCGTAAGAATTGCCCACACGGTATTTATATTCTGGACAATGTCCAGTATATCCTGGTATAAAATGGGGGGCCGGTGAAGATATCAAAGCCATCGACATCTTTAGAGCGTTTTGAATTTAAATTTCTAAAGTTTAATTTAAAATTTTACAACATAACACGGAGTAACAAAATATTCATATATCTAATTTAAAATCTTGCGACGTCTGAGAGTCATGTCAAATTTGACAGTGATTTGGTATGATCAATTGTTTTGTTTTAAATATCCAGATCGGATCATTTTATTGCCCTTTAAACAAGTATTTTAAAGAATTAGACTATGGGTATGCAAGTATTTAACAGCGTCGTGCGCGCCCGGTTGCCTATGGCCAATGTCAGTTTTCCCTCCAAATTATATGCATACAGCAATTGCATTCGTGAAGTCGGTGCTGTTGATAGCGCAATTTTATTGTGAAGGTTGTAGCAATTATTAATATCATAAAATGGTAGAAATTAGTGATTTAATCAAGTCCGAGCTGAAGAATCATTGAAAAACTTCGAGACGATGTGAGTAGAAAAGTTATTTATGCGCTTCTGATATTTAAATGGCCAAACTAGCCGGTATTTCATTCGAGTACATTAAAATCGTGATACAATACGAACGAGGAGTATAATTAATGACTAATTGTATTAACATGGAATCACACGTTGAAAGCACGTCATAAATTTGCATACGCTTTAAATAGTAATGAGGCGCACACAGTTAGCTATGATATCTTTATTAAAGGCATCATTCGAATGTTTTGAAATTATCATAATTAATACATTAATTTTCATAAGTGTCTGCGGCGTAAATGGCGGCTCGATTAAAACAAGCGTCCAAACTCTCTCAATAGGGATTGTTTTTAAAGGCATTGAATCTCGTTCTACCTTTGTAGTTAGTTGCTGTACTGCATTCTTTTGCATCCTCATTTCCGGTCCACATTCTTGATTCTTGAGCACACATATAGTTTCTGCATGCTTATGCAATGCATGGTATATAGATACAATTCATTAATTGTATTCGCAGTATTTGCTTGTAATGCGTTGAACTTTTCCGGAAATATGCGAATTCGAAGAGTAATCTTGTAGAATGTTTAAGCATTGATGATGCTGGATGCAGCTGAAGCTCAACGACAGTTGGACGATAGAGCGGTACAGAAGAGCACATTGAAAAGGTGACTGCATAATGTTCGATTCATAGGCGACATGTGTACAATATGCGCACATCGGAAATTGCTTCGCAAACATCCTTTTTGATAGCCGCACACTGAGCCCAGTCAGTCATCTTCCTACTTCAGCCCGAAGACGGTGTGCTTTGCGGTGGGCTTAAGTAGGACATCAGATCAATAACCCCTGAATATATCTGAATCCGAATGCGTTCGCAATGCACTGCATTTGCATTTCACTGGAGCACTATGATTGCAATGCGATGTACGATTTTGCAGGAGAGCCAACAACCCCTCAGGTCGCAAGCTGCACTGTGCACATTGTACTTTTGCGTACTGGATCATGGGGGGAGAGTTCTAATGCGCTTTTCTATTGTTATAAACTTTAGATACAAGAGAATGCTGAGTTTGCGTAGAGTTTTTCCGATAACTAATATGAAACGAATTTCCCTCCAAGTTTAAAACTTTACAACATTCACGTGAATGCTGTGTATGGCAAGGACTCATCTGAAACCATATGTATTGATTATTTGTTATCGCTTAATTTAATGTTTTGTTTCTTATCGGAAAGTAAACGTGTTTGGAATAAATAACTTAATTCATCTCGTTCGGCGTACAAGCAGCAATTCGAACAAACTATTCCATCGTGTGTTGGTTGCGGTTGCATTGAGAAATCATTAAAACACACATAATTTTCTTTTTTGATATTTGATGTCGAGAAGTATCTTGCTTTAAGATGCAAGGATAAAATATGATGATGATATTTTGGAGTAAATTGCCACAAATGAAGTCGAAAACACATTGAGATGTAATCGTATTTATATTTGATTGTAATAAAGATAGAGGCGCATGCATAATAAGCGAGGTGCTCCAATTGTATTGTGCTGAGGTATTGGAGCACGTAAATTACTTAAACGACTGAACTATAAATGTAATTTAAGCGAATTCAACAAACAAGATAAAAATATTATATTTTCTTGTCGCTGCGTTCCGCTTATAAACGTAATGATATTCAGTGTGCTATTGTAATATACGCGTAGCATGATATTATTATGAGGACAGTTCTTAAACTCAGCGACTTCAGAAACACTTGACATTATAGTTGCTGTTGCAGCTACACTGATTGATCATCAACAGTTGGCGGACAATTACAAGATAGATTCACGCATATTCATTCCTGCTGGACACTGAACTACAAGTGTATAAATAGTGAAAACTAACATGCAAAGTAAACGCAATAGAGAGTTGGTCCGGTCGGTCTCTCGAGTGCATTAGCGTTATGCGTGACAATACCGCCAACTTTTCTTTAGTTTGTTTGGATAAGATGCATAAACGTAGATTTGCAACGTCACACATTCAATAGCTATATTAATAACAAATAGAACTTTTGATCAATCACTTGAGTTATTGGCAGGTTTAGGATTTATTTGAAAAACTAGATGATTCTAGAAAAATTGCAGTTTAATTAGAATGATGACTTTAAATCATTGAGTAAGTTTTCAATTGTACATTAAACGACATTATGTCGTAGCAGCAACCGCAGAGACATCGGTTAAGCAAATAGAAATAGAAGTAGCGTTAAGTAAATGTGAAATACCTTTCTATTGTTGAATCTCCGCACATGCGAGTGCGTGAGACGTCGTTGTCTTTCGAATTTAGTGCGTTTCCCAGTGAGGAATCCGTATTGGCTTGCTTCGGTTTCGTTGCTACTTTAAGCACGAAAAGACAAAAGCTCGCTTTACGTCGATGCGCCATGATAAGACACTCTTTTACCCTTTTATGCGTGGGCGCGCATAATTCGCGTTTCGTGGGAAAGCGTGCAATACGCGAGGGAAAATGTCCAATTAGTTGAAAAATTCATATCTCATTTGTATCTTTTTGTTTCACATCGCTACGAAAATGAAACAATTTTTAGACTTGAACTATAAAAGTCTGTGGCAAAAGCAAGTCAACAATTTAAGATTGTTGTTCTGGTATTCGAATATTTGGAATGCTCAATTAATTACTGACAGTCTACTTGCTTACTTTCTTCTTGTTTTTCTTTGCGCTTCACGCAGTCGCCCAATAACGACGATGATGATGATGATGATGGTGATGGTCACATTAAATGCGGTTGTTATAGTTTGGTTGCAGCCGCTGATGCAATAAATCGATGGAATGCGAATGACCAAATAATAATTATCCACAGTTTGACGCGGCGTGTGAACGCAAAGTTAAATTAAATTAACCTATTTCAATACTAATTAGCGCTGGATGCTACGGGCGATCGAGACGTCGTCGAACGTAATTAGTAAATTATTATTTTCAGTGTCCGTGCACGCGTACTTTAAGTGCTCTCTGCACTTGCACGTGCAAACATGCACTTCTGGAATGTGCGTAGGATGGGCGTCGAATGCACCTCCTCGATAAAAGGCAATTATTGTGCGTGCGAACTGGACGTGCCAAAGAGTGCTACATAAATTCTGATAAGAGATAACAACCCTGCAAATTAATAGATCGATTAATCTACTTTCTAATGCCGTGCACGCTGAATGCTCAATGCAATGATCGAATTTGGCTTTAAGGATTTTTGAAGGAGGCAGGGAAGAGATACAAAATAGAAATACCGTTAAATAGGGTTGTCAGTAATAATATATTATTAGAGAACTAGATCAAGTATGCGCTTCTTGTTAGTTGACGTCTTATAACAATTAATTATGAATGTCTTCGAGGTAGAGATGCGCTTAAATTATTAAGAAGAGAACATACGCATGACGATCAAATCGCATTACAGATTGAGAGCTTGATTGACCATCGGTTATAAATAACAGTCATCGAACGCGCTTTTCGACATTCCTCTCGCTTCTTAACACTCACTTATTTTTATTTCTGACTGGAAATTTACGTACGTCTACCGGAGAATTGAAATGTTCGCAAGGGGGGCGCGTACGCTTATAAGTCATTGTCACATTTGTATTAACTCCCAGTTAAAGTTTATTTCCGAAGTAATTAATCAAGTTGCGCGCGCGCTCCACGGCTCGGCTCATGGCGTGCTTAAATAATGCGTGAAACAACAAGCGCTAAAGAGCGTGCTCGTCTTATTTTTAGTGAGTGCACCGTACGTAAGAAACAAATCCACCGTTTGATTGTATCAAGTCGCATCCCCAGTCGAGGAGAGCGCAATCCGATGATGGATCACTCTGTCAATGCGCTTGTCCACTGTCGATGAGCGCGAGATTCTCCTCTAACAACTTCCAAATTCGGTCCGGGGAAGAGCGCACTCGGAATTTTATCGAAATTGTTTAATTAACGCGGCTTGATTAATAAATTTCCGTTGCGACTCTAATAGCGTCAAGAAGCAGCGCTCTTTTAACGCCACTTTTTTACTTATTAAGAAGTAAAAGCTTAAACGTCCGAGAGACGAGATGAGAGTATTCGATAACGTAGTAATCGTAATTAAAATGTGCGTATTGCTCATTCATTCAATTGCTTCGGGGCGGGAATAATTGTTAATTAAATCATTAACTCATTATCGCATTTAAATTATTGTACGTACAATTATCTTACATGAATAACGCAAGTTGAATTTAAATTTGTGATTTTATCTGAGTGCATTTGAATATTTTTCTACTTGAATTTCACATGGAATTGGGTCATGAATTTTGATACGCTTTAAATGCGCTTGGAAGAATCTTTGTGTTAGGTCTGCGCTTTTTTTGAAATTTATTGAAACTTTTGACAGGTTAAACGTTCGAAATTAACTAATTCCACGTCTAAGTGGTTTGTGCAATTTCCTCCATAATAGATCAATAGCGATGGTGGTTTACCTATTTTTGAATGAGGGTAGTTTTTAACCCAATTAGACCCTCTTAAATTATATAATTAAATTCGTAAACGTTTTAAGAGCGCTTTAGTAATTGCCGGAGCAATTGTGTGCTATTATAATTTTTCTCAAATTGTCATAAATCACAGGAAATTCCGAAAAATCACTCAGCAAACAAACAGAATCTTAGTAAAAGATAGAAAAGTTGTGGGCAATGCGTCAAGTTTGAAGATGACGGTTCGAATCGATCGCGGCCACTGGTGACCACTCTATTCGTTCATAATTGGATATCGGTCGAATCAAATAACAGGCTCCAGTGAGCGCCGGTCACGGGGTTGACTGTGGGGGGTCGCGTACTCCAACCTGCGAGCTCTTTCCTTACCAATTTAGTTGCTCTTCTTACAAGTGCATTCATTCGACTTGCTCCTGCATTTACGGATCAAAGATCCAAGGAAATAAATAGTACAAGTAGTAGAAATGTCAAATTCATGCACTTCAATTAGCATTATCAAAAATTTTTTTGGAGGTAGTTTGCAGGGAACCATTTTTTGCTTTGACCCTGCAATGTGATTAATTAAGTAATCACTGGAGTAATTGGAATTTTCCTAATGAATTCACTGTTAGATTGCAACATTGTGAACGCTGAATGAATTAAGAAATTTGAATGCATATTTTTTCATCTTGATACGAGCGAATGTTTGTCATATTTCTAATCTAAGAGTCGAATCGTGCGACGTGCATACTTGACTCCCACGTTTTGTTTACTTCACGATACGACAGAAGCGCGCCGAGCTGAGGTAACTCGAAATTATTACCGTGCGCATAATGAGACATTCATTTTTCGTCGTCTGTTTGTTTCTATTTCATGGAATTTAATTAAAACTAACAAGAATCTAAAAATGTAAACAAACATTGCGTTTTTCAGATTATTACCTAGATTAAAATGTCATTGAGAAGGCAATGGATTAAATTGTCAATTAGGCGCTAATTAATCATTAATCATGTTACCAATACGTTATGCATAATAATTTTACGCCAAAGAGACGAGAATAAGAAGAACCAAATTTGTCTGCTGGATATTATTAACGTAAAAATTAAAGTATGAGCGAAGATTTTCTAACATTTCAATCAACACTTGAATACTTCTTATTGGTCAAAGAGACAAAGTTGTTCACACATTGTGAGCGCATGTTGTTAAATAATTCTCGCATCGTCGACGCAAGTCTAATTTATGCAAATCAATTTACGCGTATTTACACCTTCATCATTAAGTTGGATTATAATTAATAAGCCATTTGCGCTGACAGTGCAACAAATTTATTGCCGGCAGAAGGCGCGAGGATAAAATGCAAATTTCTCGAATGTTCACGATGCACATCATTTTTATACAATTTATGCATACAGCTTTATTATTGCCGCGCTTCGAACATTTATTTCTAAGCGGTGCGCGCTTCTTCTTAGAAGTGTGTAGAGTCCTGAGGAGTTTACAACTTAATCTTTTATTCGTTACTTTTTGGCAACGGCGCAAAGAAAAGTTCCGGAGAAATCGTCATCGTAAAAAATATTATTGAAATGAATTTACGGTTGCTAATATTGTTTTATAGCTTTGCGCATAATTAATAATAAATAATATTTTGCGCACTTGTTTCGAGGGAGCGCTCTAGATGAGTAGAACAAGAAGGGAATTTGAAGAGTTCCTCGAGAGCGGGCGTCCTGCCGATGCGTTCGAGATATTTACGAGCACGGGGCGCGCATCAATTAGGCATTTTTATAACGAGCAACTTTATTTGGACGCAATAAAAGAATGCGCTCGAAACGCGAAACAAAGGACATTAAACGATTTATTAATGATATGCGGCATGTGCGTCTTCTCAAGCGGATAATAGTAGTGCCCTTTATGCATAAATTCGACTTGCAATAAATTATCATTCGTGCGTTTGTATTTTTTTACGTGAATAAAAATAACGCACGTGTTGGGAATGCAAGAAAACAAGGAAGTTTTCAGAATGTGAACAATGACATGGAATTATCTTGTATTATCTATGATTAATGTCTATCTATCTTCATAGATTATCGTTTCAATCATTTTGAAGATTTTTATTAACTTTTCAAAAAATTCCAGCTATTTTTTTTTACTGTATTGTTCCACTACAGGAAACAATATTTTTATGATGAGAGATTTGAAAAATTATGATGGTGTTTTTTACGTTTTGAAACTTGTTAAAAGCATAATTTATAAAATTTAGTAGGTAATTTGAACAATACGAATGCGGCAAAAACAAAAGTTTATTCGCATCCTGCGGGGCATATCCATAATGGGTAAACTACCTACTTACTACCGCTAAACGCAAGAGTGCATTTATTATCCGTAATTCGCACTCGCTTCATGCAGCTAGCTAAAAATAGTAGTGCAGTAGCGCCGCAGCGATAAATGCGCGCACATCGCCATCGTAATTGACTCGTTCGGGGGCATATTTGTACCTAGCGAATGTGGGTTTATAGCGTGGAAGGCAATCAGTAAATAGGTTCGCATGTCTTTCGGTCATTAATGGTCATTCCGCACGAGATTTCACGCCCGAAATTGCTGAATGCCAACGCCTCCTTGTACCATGCTCAGCGTCTTGATTGATTACCTTTTGATACACTTATTACCTTTATGCACGTCAACTATTTTATAATCATATAAAATTCCAAACAATTACCCGCTCTTGATAAAGAACAAAAAATGTTTTTAAATATTTAAAAACCTCAAGCAAGCGCGCAAGGTATATTTAACGTTTGAATGTTAAAAGTTTAATTGAAGAAATTCTTGATGATAACTGTCTGGAAAATAAACTTTTATAACAATAGATACTTAATCATTGAGTGAGTCATGATTAAGGCAAGCAAGTATTGAATGAAATAATCAAACAATGAGTAAAACAAAATTAGTTCACTGTGTCGCTGACTTTTCTATCGGCTCGTACAAAACAAACATTCATGAAGCATTTTTCCAGCGCACGCACAGCAATTAAACGTGACTCCTTGTTGTCCTTGATGAAATCAACGGGGAGTGATCTATATTTTCACGTCAATGATTTATTGCAGTGTCTAAGGATGCTCACTCACTTTATTCACTTGGTACACAAACTACATACCTAAATTCGATTTTATTTACTTGGTTTTTTTTCACTATACGACGACAGACTGCCGAGTGCAATTACATTCCAATCTTCTGATCGAGATTACGCGTGCTCCGATCTGAAGTGAAACAATATTATCTATCAATAAAGCGGCGCGCGTGACGCGGCAGCAAATATTTCATTGACATACTTATTCCGAATTGGTGGCAATTAAAAACGCATCGACAATTCGGTATATAATAAAAAAGCAAGAGTCGCGACAGATCTGGCTTGGAATTATGAAAAATGGCTGACCTTACACGGGACTATCAAGCAAATACGAAAATCGTATAAAGCGTTTTGAACGCGAGCACTAATTGCGGCTGCAAACATGACATTCAAGGCGCACGTATCAGGAATTTGGCGCTAGAGCGACATGCAAATGCAATGTTAATGAGATACTCAAGCATCAGCTCGGCGCACTCTAATGAAATAATTATTTTTCGGAACAGCGCCATAACTATTCATACTCAATGGATAACTAACTATTTTTCAACGAGTTAAGTCAATAACATGTCGTAAATTTATTCTCTCTTTGAACTTTGGAAAGTTTTTTTCAAAAAGTTTTATTTGCTCAAGAATAAGAATATTTCATAGGTCGTACTTGAAACTCCAAATAGAATATCAATTATGTCAATAATTTGAAATCTAGAATTTGAGTTATCCTTAAAAAAGTGTTTTGAGCACGAGTTGAAAACTGCAACACAATGTGACATTAGATAAATAAACGAATAGGGAATATTCAGTGCGCACTTCTGCACTTCGCCGCTAATTGTGATGAGCATGAAATGTGCGTTGCATTATTTATGACCTCTTTTTGCAATTCGGTCTACCTACCTTTTCTTTTCTGCTGTCCGTCGGTGCATTTGTAATTTCTGAAGAGTGCGGCAGTTGCTGCGAGTTGGCAGCATTTCTTCTCTTCTCCTCGCAATGCATTTGCGTTCCTGACATGCGTCCGTTGTTACGTTGTTAATCATTTCATTACGGGCTGCACAACAGCTAACAATAGACTCGGAACGAATTGCTCATGATCCTCCTAGATGCGACAATTTTCCATTTACACGAGACTTACCTTTCGGACGTTTCGGGCGAACAAAGTAAAGTCGACAGTACGAAATTCGGATGGATAAATAAAAAGACGTTAGTTTCATGTTTTTTCAAGTTTCATTTTCATTTCTTTTTTACTCTTCGTATGAATATTTTTGCATTTTGGAATGTTTACAATAAAGACATGGCACAGATCTTACAATAGTATGTAAATATTAAATAATGAACAGAATTTCTTAAAGACATTTTTGCATTGCACAAAAATTCTTCGCCGTCCAAAACAAACAGAAAACAATTTTAAGCTTTTCATAATTAATAATAACTCGGATTAGTAATTTGAAAAAAAAATTCAATTGCTTCGCTTTCCTTTTCTTTTTTGAGATTATCGCGTATAATGTGTTGCAATGTGTAGTGTTTGTAGTTTTTAATTAAATAATTTTTTATATTAATATTTATATATAATATATATTTACACATTTTTTACTTGCGGCGGCGGAGGGGGCAGGACGAAAATTCTATAATTAATTATGGCAAAATTCGCGATATTTACTTTTTTCATTTCTCTCATTGCGCTTTGAAGAAGTGATAACTGTACAAAAATTCGCCTTGCTATTTATTATTATAGTATAGGTTTTGTAATATTTGTTCCGAATAGATTTGCGGTGAAAATGTCATTATTTTTGCATTTTGTGTTGCTTATCATATAAAAAAGAATAAATTAAGTAATATACATTTATGATAATAGAATATTATTATAGTTTTGTTGTTCTCAATTTTCTTTCTCAACGTGTCGAAAATTCAAAATTGTTTATTAATTTCTCGTATAAATTAGAAATTAGTTCAACTACGCGCTTCAAATACGTATTTAATTTTCTTGTGTATGCGTGAATTATTTATATTAAATTGTTTTTCTTATATTATTAATATGTATAAAAAGAAAACAATACTTCGTGGTGACTAAATGCAAATAATGCTCGTTCTCTCACTCTCGCTCTTTTTTTGCACCCCATAGGGGTTAAGTATGTTAATCATTTCTCTATGTACAAATATGCAAACGTGGTGTTTATCGTAATAGGGGGGATGATGATTAATTTTCTCGTCGTCGTCGTCGTCGTCGTCATCGTCGTCATGAATGCAAAAAACAAAACAGACAATGCAATTGTATCTACAAATTATTTAAATGATTAAAATGCGTGCGGATTCGAATACGTTTCGTATAAATTAAAAAAAAAAGTGTAAAAATAAGAGTTAAACAAATGCATTATTTAAATCGACAAAATGGTGACGCTTTCTTGATGTGGTGACTCTTTCGACCACCAATTTGAAATACTGATTTGTGATACTTCCTCTCGTCGCTGTCCTAGCACGGCCGGTGGATTATCCTCTATCCGGTCGACAGCCGTAAGTCTTTTGGCACAGGTGGCGTAGCGCCTTGTGTTTCCTTCGACTGCGATTCCTCGCACTACACAGATTCAGCACGGCCTCCTTGCAATTGCGTTTCTGCGTCGTCGACGCCGATATGAATTGAAAGTTTTGCTTGCCACCGAGTCGATTCGCACCGGCTCTTAATTCAAAGTATTGAAAGTATTCGATGATGGGCACTTCCCGAAAAAGGCAGTATTTGTCGTTCGGTACTCTCTATTTAACAATTAGCCACAAATCATTATTAGCTATGAGTTAGTTAAAGCGCGTGTTGAAAGTTTCACTTACTCTTGCTGATGCGCCACCATCACTAGGCGCACAAATAAATCGTCGTGTGCCCATATCGTAGAGGTAAAATTTATAACCAGTCGTTGGCTGTATACTACATATATCATCTGGAAAAATAAGCAGGACGGAAACATGATTAGATTATTAATTCCAAGTTAGGATAGAAAAGTCTAAGGAGTGAAGAAATTGAAGAGTTTCTTACATTTGCCTCCGTCGGTTCGTCTTGTTGTCACTCTGAAATTGGTATTATTTCTGACCAATTGCTTGGAAACTCGAAGATATCCTTGATTCCGAGTCGAGAAGCATTTCTCTTCTATATTCACCCCGCAATTGCCAGCGACAATATTATTAGGAAACAACTGAAAATCAAAAGAGAAATCATTTTACTACTATTTAGAAATAATAGAAATTTTAAAAGATTTGATATCCATCTATGTGCTAATTTTGAAACTGAGGTAAAAATATTTGCTGCACATTTTTGCATTTGCTGTAGTTGAAATGTAAACAATTTTTTCACTGCAATATGCGTGCTCGGATCGGACCTGTCTGAATCTGTCCACGTCCAGTCTACATCCGCGTGTTGCTCTCGGTGTTCGTTTCAGCGCATTGCTTGATGATTTCGCGAATTAAGTTACAATTAATTAGTGCCAACTGGAATAGGTAATAACAGGCGAATTGGGGTAAGCGTTTTATCTGATTAGCTTGTGCGTAATTGAAATGGGAGAGATATTAAGTTGTAAGTGGTCTCAGCGTTATCATCATCTTCAGCGGTTGAATATAACCTGATGTGACAGAGCGTTCTTCACATTCTTGCGTACTAAAAATATAGGCGGATTTATCTAAATGAGTGTCTTATTTATAGTCACACGAAACGTGTTTGTTTATTACGTATGAGTACGAGTATGTAATGTATTCATTGAAATTTTGCAATTTACAAAACATCTTTAACAAATAATACAAATACAGCTCAAGGGTTTTTTTGCTTTTGTAGCTTACATGCGATTCGTAGCCATGATTTCAGACGCTAGTAGTGAGACTGAATTAATTAACATTTAAAGAGCAGACAAATGAGTTGCCAATAATGGCGAAGCACCATTAGCACCACCCGATGTCCTCGATGTGCAGCAATCTCATGATAAATTATTTTATTTAAACAGACGACGGACGGCCTGCGTACCCCGACAACTCAATTAAAAATGTTTGAAAACAACGTGCCTAACAAATGCGGAAATTATAAATAATCATACGTGTGGTACTTACCATTATTAGAATTATAATTAGGATAATAACTGATGAAATCCTGCAACAAAATAAGCTCAATTAGTGAGTGATAACAGTGAGTCAAGGTTTTGGGCATGTCTACGAATGCGAATTGAACGGGTAATTCACATCATGTACACGCAAACTGCTTTGCATTCCGAGGGTATTAAGAGTGATTGTTAAGTAATAAATACTTTGGCGAGATCGTAAACACTTGAAGGGGAATTTTAAGAATGTTGTCGGCGGTTTGATAACATTGCGAATTCTCGCCTCGCACGTCATCACAATGCGCATTGTCGTGATTATTAATTTAATAATAACAATCGATTCAATTCTAACTTTAGCGCTTTAACACCATTGCAATTTCACTACGTGCTAATTACGACATCCGAGAGAAGAAAGCTAAATGACTTGGTTTTTTGAGCAGTTGCATAAATGTTTTAAATCACTTAGATCAATGGCGATCTCAACAAATGTGCTTAAGTAATATGCTTTTAGGTGACACTTAACTGTTTGTCTTGTGGCACTTGAAATGTGCTTTCTGTTTTGAAATTTCGTCATTGTTTATGCAAATAATTCGTGGCAAAAAAAAAACAGGAGCTTGCACAACAATTAATTAATCGGTTATGATAATTGATTGATGCAAAAACGTAAAATTAATGACATTGCCCCAATAAAATGAAATTTGATAAAAGTCCGCTTGGCACGGTTGATTCTCAATATAATAATATAATTGATGACCTTGTCAAAATATTATTGAATGTTGCATTAGCGAAATTATGCCGATGCTAATGAAATTAATTTTTATTGATTAATCACTATGCTCGATCACGTATTCGCGCACTCATTAACGTTGTAATGCGAACTCAACCAACAAACCATAACAATTGCCAATCTTTTTTTTTGCTGCCGCGTCGAAATTCATTCGGATTAGTGAGCTTAGAGAGTGTTATACTCATTAGCGTATAACCCAAACAGTTTTTAATTAAATCTTTACAGTTACATAAAACGCGAAAATATTTTATGACAACTTGTGTAACGCTTAAAAATTTCTTCAATTAATTTTAGGTGCTCTATTAAAAAATTCAATTTCTCTTCACCGTCAAGCGCTACTTGAAATTCTCTATTTTTATTGAGACGAAATGAAATTTTCGAAATTTTATCTTCTTGTGGAATTTGAGACTAAACAAAGTAATTGCATAATTACGGAATTTGATAACAATTTTAAGTAATCTTAGACTAAACAACATTCTTTTCTAGTACGGAAAAAATGTAGGCAAGTTAAATGGAAAATCTCCTTAAGAGATTCTTCAGGTGAGAGATTTTAATAAACAAAAATATGTTTATGATTATGAAGAGATATGAAAAAGATATGGTAGTAAAAGCGAATAATATTTTATTTTGCCATACTTGCAATACGCCGTGTGTGGCATTCTCTCGCATTATTATATTATGATTGTCGCTTAATAAATAACTTCTTAAAATTATTTACAACGCGCCATCAAACGAAACGACGACGACGACGACGACGTCCTCTCGTCCTTTTTCAGTAATTACGACCCACGCTCATTTCTTCGTTCGCTTTCGAATTCGTATTTCATTTTTCGTGATTCCAACAACAATTAGAATATTTTTAGTTATTCGCTCACATTTCCGCGTAATTCGCTATTATGTCATTTCGATAAACACTTGAATAATATTATTGTTTAAATCTAGAAAGAAAACAATATGTAAATTCAGCGCTAGATGTAAGCAATAAAAACCAGAAAACTAGAAAAACTTGGCAGCAAATAGGCAAAGAAGTGGAAGATAAATGGAGTACTAACAATCGCTACAAATTGGATTTGTTTCTAAAAGGACATAATGAGACAAGAAGTACGATAAATACGCAGATAAACGTATTTATTGCCTATGGCTAAAAAATTATCTATAGGGCGTTTCAAACATTACGAGTCTACGAGTACAAAAATGTATCTTAATGAATTGCAATGGTCATATTTAGTAATTCCTTGTAGAATGGTTAAAGTTACATGACAATAGCATTAGCGTATAATGTGATTCTGCGCGAGTCTCACGCGGCGCACTTGCAGAGTGCATTAACAACGTGTAACAAGAGTTTGCATTATGAGTTTTCTTATGAAAATATATTATATACTTCACGACGCGGCACACACGCACCGCGGGAACACATTCCCGATTTTCAACACCACATAACAACAACAACACTCTCCGCGCGCGCACTGCGCACCGTGCGGGGAGAGACACATATGAATAATATTCGCGCAACTCCTCCACGAGCGAATGTGCGTACCGCATTAGCTAAAGACTATTAACAACATGCCAGTGAGTGCAACGTTTGCCCACGGATGCCATCGGGGAAAATGAAATTTATACATTGTCCAAATAAATTGCTCGCCGTGTATTAAATGACCGATAAATATTGTTTGCGCGATGTTTTGCAAGACTGCTAGCGACCAACCAACCAAGTCTAATTGTTGTTTCTCATAAACTAACACGTTGGTAATTATCTCAATTTATAACTTGTTAATGCTCTCCTCCTCCTTCTCCTCCTCCTCCTTTGCGAAAAAGGATTCGTAGGAATTTGAGGCTTTCAGTTTATGAAATTTCGTTGAATTGAAACGAAAACACTCAACATTGCGAAGCATGTAAAAGTAATAAAACAATCACGACGTATTTATGATCGTACTTAAGCGGAGATTTCACTGATTGATTAATTAATTTGATGATATTTGTTTGCTAAACAAATATTATGCACAAAAGCAATTTGTCAGCGTATCCTCCATGCAGCCGTAGATGGAGCGAAATTAATAACAATTATTAATAATTACTAGCATTGTGCGCACAATGAACAACGTATCAATAAATATTATTTTAGCGTTGGTGTTTATTAGAAAGACGTCGTCGCGCTCGCGGCGCACGCGAACGTGTTGCCGACTTCATTACAAGAGCCTTTTTTACATTTATGAATTCTCCGTATGTCTCTCGAAGCGTACGCATGCAATCATAACGATAATGCACTCTATTAATGTTGAGTCGCGAACTTACCGCCAACAATACTTCAAGTGTTTTTATTCGATTTTTCACAGCGTGCGCTGTTTGTTAGTAGCGTATTCAAGAAGGGGCGAATTTATTCAAACAATTCAAACATTCAATCGTTACGCGGAAAACCTATTCGAATTTATCACTTTTCTATTCTGCGAAGCGGCTATGAATGATGAAGAAAATCATTGGACAAAGTCAACCCTTAAAAGGAAAATTAGTAAAGCGTCAAGAATTTAAAAAGAATGTAATAAATATTTTCAGAACATTGCAACGTCATAAAAGTAAACAGATATTATTCATGGTTGACCGTTGTAGAGATTTAAGGGGGGAATTAATCGAAAATCCAATTTTCCGTGCGATTAACGCAGAGCGACAAACAGATGACCATCATTGGTGTTGACAATAATCCGATCTTTGCTTATTTGTATTTGTATTGTTGCAGGGTCCGTGAACGCGCGAAAAACTGTCAGCTTAAGTCGACTTCAGCAGCCAGTGATGCCAGTGATGAGGCAGATAAGATCATGAGCATTCTGGGTGAGTAGAATTTTTCTATCTCTTGTTGTTATCGTTGTTGCGCGCGTTCAGCTGTCGCTTGGGTCAACTATTCGCCTATTGTTGATCTTCTTTTGATGTCTGACCAGCGGCCGGCTGACTAACGCCTTTAGCTAGGTATGCACAATTGCGACAAAAATTGCCAATAGGCCACCCAGCGTGGACAAACTGCACCACCTTTTTTGCGCATTTCACCTTTCTATTTGGCGCATTATTTATGGGAGACATGTGCTCACTGAATGCGTTTCAGAGAAATGGGGCACACGTTCCATCACAATAAATAAGAGCAAATTGGCTGGAAGTGACATCAAATGCGATTAGCTCGTTTTAATAAAACGAATGTCACTAAACGTTCCTAAATCGCAAATAAATATCCCTGAAATATTAGATTTTGGGGTCGGTTTTGCAATTTCCCTATTGTAGCGGGTAATTATAGCAAATATTTGGGGTTTGCGACTTTTATTGCTCTAATTGCATACGAGTTTAGGGTGCAGAATATCAAAAGGGTCCGATAACGTATTATTGAATTTTTGCGAATTTTTTTATAGTAAAGTTATAGGCAAATATTTGATATTTTCTGCCGTTTTATGAGCATAACTGAAACGCGAACAAATGAACAAAGTGAAAATGTGCGTACAATTCAATTAATATTAATAACACCACACGCAATAATAGTAAATTACAATAGTTATGCGGTCGTTACAAATGGTTTCAGTAAACGCAAAAATGCGCAAACAGAAACAAAACGAAGCGAAGCGAGAAGCGCGAAAAAAGCAGCCGAAGACGAATGCAAAACAGTAAAACGTGCACCACCGTAATGAAGTTATGCACATATTCATTAACAAAAAGGCATTAAAAACTAGTTATCGCCGTGAAACACTCACTCCGTACCACTGCGTCTGCTGCCGTCGTTTGCGACGAGATAATAAAGACGTTTCGCATTCATTCGTTAAATCTCTCCAGCGCTGAGAGTTGTTGCAAACTTCAACTCTTCAGTAGGAAACATTTCGTCCACGCTCAACGTGTGCGGTTTAATTTTCGAGCGGTGCGCGCGTACTCTCCGACTAATTTTCCCTCTTCGCGCACTCACTTCGTGTATCCTTTTGTAATAATGACTTTTAAATAACACCCGACCGTAAACGAAACGCCAAAATGCAATGCGTGCGCGCGCTATGATGATGATGACTCTATTTCATTGCTTATTGAAAAATACTGTAATTTCAACGCAAAACGTGTTAATCGACTTTAATACATTTTACCAAATTGATTTCACACGCTCGCAATCAATGACTGACAACATTTTCATGTTGAATTCTTGTAAATGATGAAAAATTAGCTATGGCGTGGCGTTTTGATTGACAAATCACCTCAAGAAAAATTTACGATCGTGATGCGATGTTGACGATAAGCTAAACGTAGATCGCTTGACGTATATCTTTCAATATGATCTTGTTTATCAACATGTTGATCATGACTTCCATTTTAATTTCGAACGAGGAGGGCACTCGCGTCTCCTCTCTTCATAAATATGTATGACAGGCATTAAAAAAATCGCTACCGCAGTCTTTGAAGCGCAACGTTGCAGCGTAAGATGACGACTTCCCCATTAAAAATTCATGTCTTGTTAGGGTAATGCTTGTAATACTTTTAATTGGCACTTGAACGCAGCGTAATACGACATTTATGTTGAGCCGCAATCCGCGTCCGCGAAATGCAACAATCTTGAGGAAAATCGTGAATGAGTTTAGCCACATATGCGGCGATGATCTGAAAGTAAATTAATTGACTTTGATCGTCTTAAATAATTTTCAAGCATTACGTTTTTTTTTTTTTGTGTAAAGCAGAAGAGGAGTTTTGCACAATCTATTTCGTTTCGATTGAAAGGCTCGTTAGCATTTTCTGAATTTTATTATCACTTTATTTAAACTTTTTTAAGCGCATCGTTCGCACACAGCTTTTTTTACTTCTTATAACCAATTTATTCTATGCACTGCTCCGCTTCGCTGGTTCAGTTCCAGACTGCAGACAGCGACCTTTTAACTTTTAATTACACCTCGTATGGTAAATGACGCACTTCGGTCTCATTCTTTTCGTATGACTTTATACAAGCGCGAAGCAAACTCGCGCGTAAATCTTGTGGTGGACTTGAAGTGCTTGTTACACATTTAACTTAACTTCACTTCGTCTTCGGCAGGCGGCCGAAAACGAGATTACAGCAGGCAACACTTGTTTAAATGTTTTCGCGTTTTTCTTAATTAATCAGCCACTCACTCGGCTTTATTTATGATTGCACATCATTTAAAGAGTTTTAGATTTTTTGATAATTTCGTATTCGTTCTCTTTGATTTTCCGGTGAATTTAATTTATTGCAATGCGAATAATAAGCTTCTGAATTTGCCATAAAATTTTTGTTTTATTTTCTTCCGTCTTTTTCGCATTCTTGAATCCAGCAAGAGAATTCACGTCTCAAGTACCAGTTTTGCATTGGCGTACTTTGCGCACACTACTACTAGACCAAGACGGCCATTGTTTAATCAAAACGCAATTTCACCGTGTAACGAACAAGTTTTATGATTCATTGCACTTGCTATTGCAATGTTATAACAACAAAACAGTGTTTCTCAGCTGGGTCAAGCAAACGACGCGAAGGGAACGAACATATGCAGCAAAGGTTGTGTGCGCGCTGCACATGAGCGATAGTAAATGTCTTTTGGAAAAAATGATAATACTGAGGTAAACTGAAATTCTCAGCGGATAATTTGACACGGAGGAGCTTATCATCGATGAAATCTCATAATAAAAAATACAACGAGGAATAAAGAATGAGCATAAAAGAAATTCAATTATTCAATTCATTTGCATAAACATGAAATACATTGAAGTTTGGATAGTCAAATTAAATCGAATACCTGTTTATACATATTTATAATAGTTGATGGCACACAATGTTGTGCTCAGTGTGCTCAATCAAATACGAATTAATAATGCGCGTTTATTAGTTACGGCCAATATGTTTATATAAAGTTATAAGCTTGATTTATCGTCTAATTTTTCTCACTATTTACGCGCGCCCGACGTCACGTTTTTTCCGACGCAACGCATACGTACGTACCAACAGTATTTTGTAATCGATCGCGCAAGGACGCAATGCAGCTCTCTTCTGCGAGAGTAAGCTAATAGCACGCTACGTGTGTGGATTACATCGCGCTCCGAGGAGACAGCCTGTGTCTCTTCGTTCGTCCTGCTTAAAGCGCGCGCGTCTCAGTTTTATGCGCTCGCGCGCGGAGACTTTCAATGATTATGCATCGATCATAAATATTAATAAAAAGGAAATTAATTTACGTTTTCGTGCTTTCTTCTCCTCTCTTCGTCTGCGTGTTTTTATTGAGCATTGTTCGTCCCGCACGACGCGATTTATTAAAGGTAAACGAGAGTGAAGAGTAATGCGCAAGGGAGACTTGTACTTATCGCGCGATCGCGTGCGATTAATAATACGTTGATGATGGATTAAGAAGTCCTCCTTTTCAATTGATTTCTTTGTGACTTGGGCACAACTTGAAATGTTATTATGCACGCGTAGAATTATGCATAAAAAGTAAATTAAAATGATAACAGTAAAGTGATTTGAAACAGAAGAGAGCGAATTAACTAATAGCTGGCTCGGCGATTGAAGGAAGCGAAGGTAGCTCATTTTGGGTACGTTTTAATTGCTTAAAATTTGAATTTTAATAGAATGGTCGAGCGCGAACGAAATAAATGGCCGGTTAGCGAACGATTGGTTTCGCTCGCACGTCGCGCAACAAGAAGTAACCCGAATTGAATTGAATTTTCATTGCTCTGCATGCGAGCACAAACTGTTCGTGGCGCAAGCGATGACTTGAAACATAATAGCATGTGATTTGTAGTTTATAGTCATGTTAATGCGTTGCCAGAAGCATTTTTGGGAGCATCCGATCTGCTGCCCATTGCAATATATCATTTTCCGGTATTTTTTCTTTTTCTTCGCTGCTTTGGAAGCAGCGAAATATTTTAGATTTAGTTTTAACTGTTTCAAATTAATTTAAATAAGTAAGCGGCTGATAATTGCAAAAAGTATAAAATTTTCCATTATTTTCTTACTGTCAGGATGCGGAAAAATTTTGGCGAAATAACAAATATTGAATGAAAGCCTTGACCAATGAATTTTTATATTATTTATTTACGAAATGTATGTGTGTTTAAATGCACATCAAAAATATTTTGAATATTTATTTGACACGGTGCAAACAATTTTAACAAGCGACTAAATATTTAAACACATATTACACACATGTGTATTTGCTAATACGACGCGTTCGCTAATTTTTGCAATTCCTTAATTAATTTATTGTTAATTAATGCATTTTATTGCCGTCCGCAACACATGCGAGGCGGCGACGCAAAGCGACGGACGGCAAAGCAAAGAAAAGCGTTCTTTGCATATATTCGCACATAGCGCACCGAACAGCGGCTTCGATTTTTTTTTACCATCGTGCGCGCATTTTATTTATATTTCATTTTTTATTTGCGAGCCATGTGCGAAAGGTCGTCACGAGCGAAATCGTAAAACGCGCTAAATAAATTCATAAATGCATTGATATGCGCTCGACTGCGCTTTTCTCAATACCGTCGCATTTTTCCCAATATGCATATTTTAACTGCGAAAATTATTTCATGTTTTTAACACTTTTCTCACTTTGAATTTCATTGCTTTCAAATACTAGTTTTTGTATTTTTTGGAAAAAATAACAGTATTTCAAACGGCAGTTGCTTCTTTGGAAAAGGGGTGTTTTTTCAGAAGTGAATTTGAAAACCCTTAAAAGTGAGAAATGGAATTTAATGCCAAATTAGAAATTGAGAAATGTATTTTGGCAACCCTTAAAAATTAAGACTTTAAATTCAATCGCCAGATGTGAATTAACGAACATATGAGGAAGTGGTGAATAAGAAAAAAAGGGCGCAAAGCACACGCGTCGATGAGGATCACACACGCGCGTGATGAGAGTGCTCTACGCATTGAACGCGGACGCGCGAAAGGGTTGCAACTCTACTCACTTCTTCAGCACATTAGGTTTCATCCAGTAGGTCAGGGGCGAGTGGTGCCGCTTCGAGCATCACCCAACATCATCCTAGAATCACTGCTCTCTCCGCACGTCTCTTGTCGTACCGAAGGCGGCGACGGCGGCGGCGTCGCGCTGTCACCATCAAGTGTACTCTTGCGCTGTACGCGTACGTGCGAAATCACATTAACAACACTATGCTGGCCGCACACTGAATTATTCCTTATTCGCTCGATGATGAAAATTGCACTCGGCACAAACTACAATAACAAATTAATCCATCGATAGTGCGCACTTGATCACTCGCTTTGCGCTACTTGGTTCACTTTGCAAATAGTTGCTAAACTTTTTTATCCTGCATTTGCTCCTGCGCGGGGGTGGCACAATTTCTCTCTTGCGGATGTGAAGAGTCAACTCGCATGCGCGCGTACCTCCGCCTGCGACTAGAATCCGGAGCGTATTGTGGCTGGACTCCTCTGGCTTACTCGCGCGCGTCGACGACGACGGTTCGCGCCGTAGTATGTATGATGCGGAGAAAATACAATGCCGCTGGGCTTCGTCCGTTTCGTCCGTGCCGTCCGTCGGCGCGGCTGCATGCGTTTTCGTATCGCGCGCTAGCGCTCACAGCGCAAAGCTCAATGTGCGTTGCTGTGGTGCCTGTCTCTAGCCGTCCTAGAGCAGAGGAGAGCACAGCTCCGGTCGGCTGCTGTGTGTGATAACAGCCACCTCTCTACCGCGATCTCAGGTAGTCCCAAGCGCCACAATGAGAAACAACAACTTAACCAAACTTTTAAACGTGCTTAAGATTTTTGCGCATTTTCGCCCATGGTCCTTTTCGAGGATCATTTACTAAGGAACAAGTAAAGTCACGCTTTTAAAATCTGATGCAGTCTCGAGCTGAGTTATCTATTAATACGTACTGAAATTTTCATTAGATTTCCTTGCATGGTTTGGAAGTTGTAGGCGAACAAGTAAAATATGGATCTTTCTCTAAATTTCAATCCTTTAGAAATTAATATTCGACAAACTAACTAGATCACTGAACTTTCAATAATATCAAGTTATAGGACTTTTGCCTTATTATCGAACCATTAAATTTGAAAAATTTACTTTGCATAGTTGACAAGTTAAGCGATGTTTTCCAAAACAAGGATAATGAAACTCCTTGAGATTTCAAACTAAATTCCATGAAAACCAATAAAGTAATTTACAATTGGTTTTCAGTAAGATCTTTATCAACTATTCTTCTACTAATTCTGAAATTTATGATCAAATACCATCGACGCTAAAAAAATTACACCGCCTTGAAAATAAATTTACTAATGCGCGTTGCTCGTAAAAAGAAAATTAGTTTGCCCTTTCGCTAAATGCCATTTGCCTTGAGAATAACCGCAAAGTACTTCTTGAAACACTTGAAATTAGCATTCACAGTATCCGTGCGCGCAATGAACTAAAGGGTAGCGCAATATTAGGGTTGAAAAAGTATACAGCAAGGAAGAGTGAAGAAAAACGCGTCGCATGCGCTGCAATTCCGACAAATCGAGTCGAGCTCTGAAAAACTGTTAGCTGGAGGGCACGCTTTATTATTGCGGATACCTGAAACGCGCTGCCACCCCTTTTCTAATACGCCAGAGGGTGCAAAAAGTACTAGTTAGAAATCGTATCCGGTGTGCGCATGTATGCTAATTTTGCGTTCTCTTTGCATGCGTTTGAATATGAAATCGGTGCTAAAAAGGGGCTATTTTTATATTCAGGGTGTTATCACAATAGTTCATCGTGCTGTACTCATATTTTTTCAAATAGTTCAGGACACTAGGTATTGAATCTGAAAAAAAAGCGGAAGAGATTCATCCCTTTGCTTCAATTGTATTTAATCATAGCGTCTATTACGTATTCATCACAATGATGATCATGAAGAACATTGCGGCATTTTTATTACGGAAATTATGGTTTAATAAAACGTTGCCTCAAAATTGGAAGGTGGCTAAGATTAATGTTCATTTTCCTTCCAATTATTCAAGGAGTAACAATTAATGGACTTTGAGGCAAATCACGGAATCACATAAATCACTTAGATCATGTGTGTTTTTATTATTTATCCTACATGTGACTAATAAATAAACCATTTCGTACCGGTATTGTCGCAATAAAAAAAGGTTTAAAAAATTCAATACCTATTATTGCCAAACATTTTTCGTATAAGACGCATTCACACAGCGTAGAGAAATTGAATAAACAATGTTATTTCGTTTATTTAATCATTTATTTCTCATTGTGACAGGCGATGCAAGTCGGAAATGCGTAGCGAATTAATTCAAGTAAGTAAACGAATGCGTAAATTAATTTTGAAATATTAGTCCTATTTTTATTTTTATTCGACGAAGGGCAATAACCTTAACATTTAAACTAGGTACACACCTGTATAAACAAATTAGACTAGGAGGCCCTTTGCGTACTCACTTGTCAAATACAGCGTAAAACAAAGAAACGTAGAAAAGCGTAAAACGTCATGTCTAATTATCACCGGTAACCGAAAAGAACAACATATAATGTGTAATTAAATCATAAAATTGTGAGGCAACACGCATGCACAAATATCTCATAAATCAAGTGATAAAAACAAAAATGATACACGCATACACTGAACAATACCTGATAGTTTAACAACAACGAAATAGTTCAGGTCTCTCTGCGGAGATATCATCATTATGATATAGATTAAAATTGAAGCGAACAATTACATTATTATTTATAGTTTATTATGCGCAATTACGCTGGTAGTTTTTTTGTAGTCTACGCTCGAATTACGCGGTGTGCACACTAACTAATTATTTGCAAGGTGCAATGCGCGGAACATAGAAGTAAAAAATAGTACAAATGTTATCTCGGAATGCGCGTATTTACGTCTCGCACGCCATAATAACACACACGATTTCACCGCGAGATGTGACTCATGATAAAACCGCGCTTATCTCCCTAGAGTACAATAATGTATTTAGCGTATGCAGATATTGTGCATGCAGCTCGTGAGTAATCACTGATTTCCTAAAATAATTGTGCTGGTTAAAAATTCGTATGACAGTGGAAGAACTGTCGCCAATTTATTAGACAATGATTAGCTTTCATGCTTCACTTCTCAAAAAATATTTGATTTATTAAATTAGTACTTATTACGCATAAGGCAACGACCATAGTATATTGAATATTACACATACTTTTGTGAGTAATCAATGATTTATAAGAATATTTATTCTGGTTAAAAATCTATATTATCATGGAAAACTATTGGGAATTTCAGGATATCGCTTCATTTCTTTTGATTCCAATAAGGTAATTTTAATAGATTATGAGTAATGAGTGATTTCATGAAATAATTATTTAGGTCAAAAATTCATATCATCATTAAAGAACTGACGCCAGTGTTACTAGACAATAATCTGTTTTTAGTCATTACTAGTCGTGAGAAACCGACACAATCTCTGATAAATCTCGAGACATTGCGTAATTTCCTTGAAATTAGAAATTCAGGATTCACAAAGGACGAAAAATTTGTATGGATATCTCTACTCCATTTTCAAGACATTTTCGTAAAACGTTTCGGTGAATAAATGTTTTGACGATATTATGTTAATCTTAATGAATACGTAATAAACGCGGAGAGAGATATCGAAAAGGTGAAAAAGTTCCAAAAAAGTGTTCGCGCGCGAGACGAAAACAAAAGCAAAGAAGAGAAGCAATAGACAGCTGTCACTCGACGGGTTATCCGAGCCTAGCATCTATGGCGTTTGAATATCTTCTTCAAGGTGGTCCAGGCGCACTCCGCGTCGATGAGGTTGGCAAAAGATTTATTGGCTGGTGTTTTTATCGCTCGCACTAGTCGCGAGAGTTGGGTGTCTGTTTGCATTTTGATTTTCTATGATTTCCACGCGTAATCGTGAAAATGCTTGAAAGCTTGAAATGTTTTATGAAATTAATTGAAATTAATCTGATTTAATACCGCCAATAAATTACTGCAATGAGGCGCATAAATCAATCGATTTTTAAGCGGCGTTTAAGCAGCGAATTGATGGCGGCATGCAACAATTGCATCGGGGGCAAATTGAATGCAATAAAACTAATTAATAAATTTGCATGCGAAGTGATACGAGGAGGTTGGCGCTATTAATTACCGCGTATCAACCACCCTTCGGGCAACGCGCGGCACTCTCTTTCGCCGCCGATGCGGTTCGATAAACGTCCATGATAATGGCATTTCATTTGTCCAGTCCCACACTTAATTCGCGCCAGTAGGAAGACAATGCGCTACTGCGCTACTACTACTGCATTAATTAAACGTTCGCAAATGCCTTTTGGCCAATCATTTACACGTGTAGCTTTCGATTCACCAGCACCAGCAGCAGCAGCAGCAACAACAACAACAAGCTGGAAGCATTCGAATCAAAGTGCCCGCTCGTGCGGTGCGGTCTTATAGGTCGACTCTTTAAATTGATACATCTCATTAATCAGCTCTGAGCATGATTTATCGTCGGCCAACTATTATCGAATAACCAATCCCATTTATAGATTCGATGGATTTCATTTATCATTCGCAACGATTTGCCGATATTATAATAACGAGTGTGCGAAACCTGGCAAAAATTTAGTAATCGATGTACCCAGCTATATATTTCAATAATTTCTTCGCGAAAAATGCGTAGGAAACATAAATTAAGGAAGTACTAAATGAATTACGAATCATCATGGGGCGAAAATCATTTCATGAAAACTTTAGAAAATCTCAACTTCTTAGGATGTCAAAGCAGTTTCACAACATCAAATGCATGACACTCACTTCCGAGAAAAAGTTTTCATTGAGGAAAAGCTCCTCATTTCGTATGCGGGAACCTGTAGTTACTAAACAGGTACGCATTTTTGTACTTCATTGATGTTTACGCGCCTCAGATCCGAGAAGGCGGGCAAGAAAGATTACCAACACCGGAAGAAAGTGTCAGTGCAATAAACCGATTTGTTGTTTGGCACGTCACATTGCATTGCACGAAAATCCTGCTTGGTTGCGTGTGGTGCGTTTAACAGGTGCCCACCTGTACACGTATTGTTTAATAAGGAACCAACGCATTGCGTTGCTGTACCTTCAATAAATGAATTATTCGGTTCTGTTTATGAGGTGTGAACTTTGAAGGTGTAATAAATGTTTGCATTGAATGCAGAAGGACTAAAAGTTATGAATTTGAAGTTATGCAGCGAGCTCAAGGGTGGCCTCGGCTGTGACGGTGACCTCAGCGTTCAAAACGATCGAGACATTTTTGCTGCATACTTTCACTTTTTTAAACAAATACCAAAGTAAACACAATTGCATTTTTATCAACGCTTAATTACGTTTGAAATGCATTATCTCGACAATGGCGCTATCATCTTGCGTCGCTTCTATCTATAGTTGGTGAGCATTTTTTTTTTTAGTGGGCAAACGTAAGAGAAAATGCAACGACACCTTCGCCGAAGCAGCGAAAAACTATTATTCCGTACGGTGATTAACGATTAGATAACGTACGCGCCATCGCTCACACACACCTTAGTGTACACTTTGTTGGCGAACACAATAAATATCATAAACGCTATTTTTCCACGCGTGCTCACACACATGCTTCATTTCATTGCGTTGCGCTCGGTGCATTATTGTACGACGATAATGATGATATTGCATTGTAATTTACAAGTGGTTTATATCTGAGACAAACGCCAGCCTTACGACGGATATAGGTAATAGTGAACTCGGAGATGAAAAAAACGCTCAATGATCATGACGATTGTTGTTGTTATTTGAGGCGTCGATTAATTTCGGCGCCATGGACTTATTGTACCGCATTGTGCATCATTCACAAGTGGATTTTCGCTCGAGGAATTAGCGAGTTGTCTAGTGCCGTTTTTTCACTGGCAATTGATCAATGTTTTCCCCATTGTAGAAAAAGCGCCGCTGTTGTTATTCGCCGCGACGTCGCCTCCTATTATTCTCGATCTATTTCCAACAGTAATAGTTTGTACTTTTAATCGTTTTTTAGACGATGACTTTGGTTATAAGGTTTATTTCCTTATAGCCATAAATTTTATTCATTGGAGTTATTTATGAAAGATAGGAAAATGGGGTATTTCGGCTGTTTTTCTCTTTGAGAGAATTGCGCATCAAAATAACATTGAACGCTGGAATTTTCAGACACCTAGTATTAGACGGGGGCTTAGTTCAAGAGCGTGGAATGCGCAAAGTAAACAACAAGTGGCTTAAGTTAACTAAAGGTACGAATGCGCTACGAACGTATCGTAGTACAATAAAATAACCGCGTTGAAAGTTAAAGCGTGTAGAACGCAATACAAAATAGAAATTACAAAATGTAAAACACGAAATGGCAAGTTCAAATATTATGCGCAAGTATCGTTCGCGTTGACGGCGATATTTTAAACAGGGCTACAACAAACTTATTAATAAGTCAGCAAGTCAATCGAGTCAACTACCTAGCTAGTACGCTCATTAACTACCTCATATACAGGGTGCCTATTTTTACCAAAATAATTTAAATAATTTCCATACTTTATAGGATATTCAAATATTATCCTTGCCTCGGAATTTTGCAACTTAATTAGGGTTTTCTTGAAACACTTTGTAGTTGAAAGCAAACAAGAAAACTATTGATGCCGAAGCTCTTTTCCATTTGCTTGTCACCACCACACAGGGGTAACAAAATGTACTTTCCCGTCAAGTTATGAATTTCAAACCAAAAAAGAATTTTTATTGAGTACAAAAAAAAATCAGTAGGAAACTTTGTTTGATGGGCATTTAATACGAAAATTGGAAAAATTTCCTGTTGCAATTTAAGTGAAAAAAGCATGAATTTTAATATCCACTGTGGAGCATCGACATGTGCGGTATTTTTCTAGGAAACGTACTATAATTACAAAACAAATAATCGGACTTTTTACCTATAAATTTTTCAAATTTCAATACAAGGTGTTTTCAAACGTTGATTTGCCAAAACGAAAAAGAAATCGCACACTTTACTTTGCATACGTATTTATAATTTAGTCACGAACTGAATTAAATGTTAACATGGTTGTTATCCTATTGAGTCGGTTGACTGAGTGGCAGATTTAATTACACCGTACGTGCGCTTAAATCAAATCGGACGTTTTGCGGTGATTGTTGCTTAAAGAAGCGCCGATCCCAGATTTAATTCAGATTTAATTCATATTGCACGCTAAGTGGATGATGGTACAAGTCGTCTTCTTGTTGCGCTGTGCGCGCAATTTGTCGGCTTCGGTAAGGTGTTGCTAATTGCGCTGAGATGTTTGATGCGGACGATGAGGTGAGGCCCGAGTGGCTCTTAATGTAAGCCAAGTTGACGTGAGGGTGTCACAAACAAAACAACAATCAAAGAGGCGAACAAAACTTGTGTTTTGTAATTGTCTTTTGACTTTTACTTGTACGTATGAATACTGAGAGTTGAAAGATCAAATTTGCCTTGAATTAAATCCAGAGTTTTGGAAAATTAATTTTTTCTAAGAATTTGATAAGCCAGTATAAAACTATTTGTGAGCAATATTTCAATTACGGGCTGGTTGCTCATATCAAACATCAAGATCAGTTCAGACGCGCTCGGTGAAAACGAGACTTGCAAGCGAAATAAATGCATGCGCTGCTATCGGTTTTTAATTAACTCCCAGCGGTGGAAGCGAACACGGTGTTAGGCATGCACAACACACAAGGCGCAGACTGCGCTAAAACGTTACGCAAATAGCGAGCGAACGCCGCTTTATGGAAACGTGAAACGAGCGCCCGTGTTTCTTGAACTGCGCATGCAGAAAAAAATGAAACCAGTATGTTACCTGTGCGCGCTATGCTTTCAGAACCGACTCGCCACAGTTGTATTCATAGATGTTGTTCAAAGAATCAATTTCCACTTGATTCCCATCATCGTCATCATCTTCAGTATCTGTATTTATATCATAGTAGTCATCAAAGAGATAACATCGACCGCTGAATTATAATTAGAATTGAAATTAGAATATCTTTGGATATGTATCTTGAGCAATTGTCAGGGTGTTTGGAACAAATTCACGTACTTTTCACAACGTCTTTTGGGCCGGAGAATAGCGTAGAACACTTGGTAGAATTGGTAACTTTTGATAGGAAACGGCGTACAACCCTTGAAAGCGTTGATTGAAAAAGTACACATGATGGGTGTTTATGTCGGGCCCGCTAAATGCCAACCCTTTCATTCCAATTAAATTTCTAATGCGGTACGAGTTTCAAAGGCACGTCGTAAAAGTGCCCTTGGCGATACCCACCCTCTCTCTGCTTCTTCCTGCTACTTACACTTCGTGGTCTTGTTCTTCTTCATTACGCACTCTGCGCGTATGAATGAAGTTAATCAACCCTTATTTCCCCGTATTATCAGAATGAGTACAAAAAATTCCAATGAAACGGTTGGCTGAAAAATTGAAAATTGAATTGAGCGAATGTCTGAAAATTTTTGTGTCTGAAGTGTTAGCACAAATGGTCGGGGTATGTGGAGATTTTGAAGTATCCATATGCCGATGACAGGTGTTGGTTGTCTGCGCACTTGAAGCTCTGAGCTTTTCGATGGGTGTTTGCCAGAAATTTTTAATGAATGCAACTTGAACGTGTGCACATCCAGGTGAATTTAATTGAACACCTCTAGGATAAGAGTATGTGACATGTGCTCGCACTCGATGAGTGTTTGCTTTCTGCAATCTGTTTTCACAAATGCCTCGCGAAAAAATGTTTAACGTGGTTGTGCCCGCGTGCGGTGTAAAGTTGGAACAGGTAAAATAACAATTTTAACGTGTCTCTCGGTCTTTAAATTGGGTCGTTCCGAATTCGATTCGTGGAGTTTGCGGTCGGTTTCATTGAACAAATGGGCGGTACGTGATCAACCATCCCATATTATTATGCATATTGCGTCTTTTGCACTTTTATTTTTCACTTTTCTTGCGGTTGACCAAGAAGGTACTTGTACACTCGATGGATCATGGCATCGAGGACGTTGTTGGACATCTTGTTGAACGCATGTCATCCATGCGAATGATGTACGGGCGTGCGAAGCGAACGCGTTCGAAATGTTTTACGGGCCATTTTGAGCTCACGAAAGACTCATTACGCTCTTGTTCTTATGCGTACGCCTTCGGCTTCCTTTAGCCGTTGTGCCCAACTTCTGTCCGGCGGCCAATAAATCGGCATTGACACGGGAGAGTGTTTTGGTCAATAGACTAATTTCGTCGGTTATCGCTGGTTCGTTCGCGCTACACGCCGAAGCAAATAAATTACGCTTGCGTTATGAGGCACAAACCGCGCGCGATGCGTATGTGTGTAACCTGTGCACCGCCTTCTCATAAAAATTGTGCTCAGAAAGTTATCGTTCGGGCCTTCAGCACGAACGATGATGGATCAAAGTCGGTGAAACGCGCCACTCTTCTTACCCCGTTAGGTTCGGCTGTTTTGACGGCGCTAAACTTGCGGCGCATCATCAAAAAGCGCTTCTCTTTTTCATCTCCTTCTTCATTTCGACGCTGACCCGCGGAGGTCAACTGTGGGTGGACATGCACGAGCGTACAAGGTAATATGCCTTTTAACTTTCGTGCGCCAACACGACGCAAACTCGAAAAATCGGCTAAAAATTCAATGAAATCATAAGGTTTTTTTGGTTGCGCCGAACAAGACATTCAACATGCCACCAATGTTGATGATGATGCTGATGCATTCCACACGCATCATTCATCTCGGGGAATTTGTGAAAAACAAGCAAAGCAAAGCACTTTGTGATAAGTAGTAAAAGGCTATTTGTATATCGACGCAATTAAATTTATCGCAGCGCGCTTTGAATGATGGTCATCATCATCTAATAGCCAGAGCAGCACTCCGACAAAAGCGAGATGCTTTTTGGCCGCGGCGTGCGCGCATATCGTTTCATAATTTACATTACAAAATAATGTCTGTTGTCGCCTGCTTTTCAGTCTATTCACTTGACGTTTATAGAGCTCCAGCCGGAGAGTGCCATTAGAATACAATAAACTGTAGTATGCTCGCTCGTTCGTGTTTGTCTCTTCATATCTCATGCATAATACGCTTTCTTAAGCAGCCGCAGAAGAAACGCAAGTAGAAAACTCGAATTTGGCAGACTAGTCGAGTCATTGTGCTAATAACAATTGTTAACGCCTTAATGAATTCGCCGTCTGCACTTCCAAGATACGCATTACAACTGTATCTCTGAATGGCAAGCCAACGCGATGGCGCGAGCCAACTATTATTTATTTAATAACATATCATTGAGCGGAATTATTGGTAGGCGTGGATTGACACAACAACTCGCGCGCATTGTTGAATACAATAATGAACTTTCGCCTGCTCCTGCCTGATTATAATCGCTTCATCTTTGTCTGGCTTCATTGCCACTCGATTCAATTACTTGCAACTGCATCGAACAATTCGAAAAATTAAGCGAAAAATGCATTAAATAGCATTTCGCCTGATGCAAGCGATGTGTGTATAAAAATTGATAGACCAATAACGATTGAACTTGAAAAGCGTTTAGTGATGGAACTTCCTCCAACTCATTTCACAAACGCTTAACGCTTAACGCTCTTTTGATATGTGATGCACGTCGTGGCTTTGGCAATACGTAATCGGACGTCGATCGATACGTGATATGTTTTTGATATGTAAACGCATACTTAGTGCATGTAATAATGTTTTAATGTTAGTTTAATTACGGGTTTGCCGAGATAGAGCCGGCCTCTCTGCTTTGCCGCCGAGATGAGATGCTGATTGCAACGCAACGCGCAGCGATATCATTAAAACAAGAAGCTAATCATCCTATGCATGCGCGCTCAAAAACTAATACAACATACCGGACAAGGTCGCGCGCGCAAATCGGAGCTTACGCTCCTGCCAACAGCGCGCAAGAAACTTTATTATCTTCTTCACGTGCGCGCAAAAATGTTTGCAAGCCCCCGTGCGCCAGGAGATAAATCAATTTAAATTGCTTGCTCTTCATTTGAATTGCATAAATTAACGACGCACGAGTCATGGACCTTTCACGCACGAAATATTTGAAGAACTCGCCGAGTGCGAGTGACTACTACTACTACTGCTCAATGGAGAGATGATAAACGAGAGAAACGTGCGCGGCGGTTTGTTATCAGCGAGCGCATCGACCTACTAAAATAAAGGCAAATGCAAGAAGCCACTGTCAATATTTGTCCTGCTGTCGTCGTCGTCGTCGACGTCGACAACGTTCAGAGAAGTCGCGCTTTTATAAATCACATTTGTATCGCGATGAAAACGTACAAGTGTCGCACGATAAAATCCTATCCTAACGCTAAATTGCATCGGAAAATTGCATTATACCCTCGCATACGTACAAAAAAATACTTCGCGTTGCTTTTATTTGTGAAATCAAAGTTATGACTTATGATTGCATAGTTTGAAAGAGTTTGCAAACAAAGTTTCATGCAGAGAAATGTTCGAATCCTGCAAGTTTTAAGGCGGCGCCAGTGGGCCGTGAAGCAACTGAAACAAAAACCATAAAGGATAAGGGAAGAATGGAAAGTTTTTCCGGATACGTTTCATTTTATTTTTACGCACAAATTCCCAAAATAAATCGTTGATTTTTTGCGGCGCGTCGAGCGTTAATCCTATGAAATCTATTAAGGCATTGCCTTTTAAGGGTACGTTTCTATTCGTTGGACGCCTGGCAAAAAGGCGAACGCATAATATTTACGGCATTCTTCGTGGTGCAAGATGCAAATAACAAGCGATACACGCGTACCGTTCTATTGTATGCGCTCGCGTAGTAGCGACGTTTCAATTAATCGAAAGGCATTTTATTGTTGCTCGTTATGCCGCGCGAAAGAAAACACCAGGAATGTGTCTAGTAGTGCGCGATTTGCATGCGTTTTGTGTCGGCGTATCGTCGTAGATTATGCTAAACAAAACCAGTTGTACTTTGAACGCGCGAGTTCTTCACCTGTAAGCGCGAATGCGAAGCGGTAGCTGTATGTATGATGCATTTTATGACCAGATGGAACGAGAACTTTTAATAAGATTATATTGGCGTTTAGTGAGAGTTTTTGATAACATTTGAATTATTCATTTGCATAATGCAATTTCAAATTTAATTACACATTAATTATTATTAAATAATTCCGGTTATTTAGCTTTCTATAGGTGGAGAATTCATTTGATTATTTCAAATAGTTTTTGAGATATTTAAAGTTTTCTTGAGATGCGCTTTTGAATGTTGATTCATCCTTTGGTATCAGTCCATAGAACATATGTAAATATACAATTAATACACGAAATGATTAATGGATTTGAACATTTGGCTAGTTCTTCGAAATATTTATAATAAATGATCACCTCTTGCACATCGAATTAGAAGATGCACCACGAAAGCGCAATGCACTTCCCTGACCGAATTATTACACTGGACGAGAGCAATACGCGGCTATACAAATACGAAGGAATCTTTCTCGATTCATTCCCGCTGTAATTCGTTTACTCCTACATTTAGTGGCAGTGCGCTAATGAAATTATTTATTACAAGATACCCCACAATGTGTTTAGCGGCGTGTTGAGCAACGTCAAAATAAATAAAAAATCATTAGTGCATTGTCAACGGCGGTGTCGTTATCAATGGACGAAAAAATACGCATAGTTTCAAAGTTCAAGGGCGGACATTGGTGATGATGATGATGATGACGAGGTGTGTTTTGGTGAAATGAGGAAAATTATTGAGAATTTGCAGCATCAGTAGTTTGGAATGTACTAAGTCAATTCTAGAGCGAAATTGTGCGGATAAGGATAATGCACCAGTAAAAATACTGACGCCAATATTATTCGGAGAACTATTGAAATTTCAATTGTCATCTACACAAAACACGTTTAAACAATATGTCAGATGATAAGCGTCGCACGGTTGCGTTTTTTGTGTCGCCAGAAAATTTCGGAATGCATGGAATGTCGGTGATTGATGTGACGATAATGATCAGTAGATCAGATCGGTATTTCAATCAGTCAATATTTAGACTAATTTGCAAAGTTTGCACTATACGTTTAGATAATAATTATTATGATTAAATTATTATAGCTATTTCATTCTTTTTTTTGGTTCTTTCAGGATCAAGGATCAAAGGGGCGTTCTATTTTGGAGCAGCTTCAATAATAATATGAGGTGAGTGATTTTCTTTACTAAATATAGTTGAAATCAGGAAGTAGTCTTAAGGATCTCGTGAACAAATATGGAAATGAAGGAGATTTTATTATAATAATCGGTTGAACGAATGCAATAACAAAACAAAAAATTATTTTATTGAGGTCATTCATGCACATGCAACATGCTCGTATTTGTTGTGTGCATCGTCGGGAATCGATTCGAAATTGGAGGCTTGCTCGCGATGCGGTTTGGTTCCATTCGGTTTGGTAATCGAGAGACAGACTTGACGTTTGCGCCCGTATCACATTTCAACGATTTTTCTATTTTATTTTCCATACGGAAAATATCACAATTTAAGACTAAATTCTATAAGGACATGCAAATCTATACTCGTAGTTTAAACTAGCAAAATTTACGACATCTCCTTCGAAATATTCGTAAAAGTTACAAATTACGAAGGTAATTTAAAAATAGGCAGTTGTTTGTCGTATAATTAATATTTTATTAAAATTAACTAAGTAATAGGATCAAAAGGATTATGAAGGGAATTTGAAATTTCAAGATTTCTTTTCTCTAAAAACCCAAAGTACGTACTTAAACTTCGCTGAATTATTTTAAACACACTTGGTTCATTAAGTATTTAAATACTTGAGTAATTAAGTTATTAAAATTCACTTAAAATATTTTCCGCATGCGTTACTAATGTGGATCAAGTATGTGCGTAAATGCGTGTCTAGTTTTCGTCATTTCTATAGAGAAAAAGTGTCTTAATCCTTGCAGTCGTCCTAGGACTTTGAATCGGCTATGACGCTCTCGTTCGAATCACTCGATAAAAACGTGCATTTGAAATCGCGTGCTATATAAAGCCGAAACAATTTTTTTCACAGCTACTTGTATTATTTACTTATCACGATAGTCATTGCAAAAATATGAGCAATTTCCAGATGAGATAACTTTATTATTTTGCTCTCGTTTTAAATTTCTATAATCACCTGCCATCGAGTATTGCATAATCCTGGGAACGTAATGAAATAAATATTGCTTCAATTATTTTTACGAGCTGCTTACACTTGATAGAAATGCATAGTAAATTTGCCTGTCTTGCAGCAAATTGATGTCCAGATAAATAGATTTGTTACTTTTCTGGGCGCGACATCCGAGTGGAGCGAGCACAGCTAAGCTGAGCTAAGCGGCGATGGATGACCATCGGGCATTGACAGAGCGTGAACAAATGCCCGATGTCGATAACGCATTGTCGGAATAATTTAGTTTGCGACTCGGAACACTTTTCTGTATTACACTCGGGCTTGATACGAATGCTGACCGCGTGCGTAATTTACGCACTCACTTGCGTTACGAAATGAAGTGTCCATTTACATTAACATTATAATGAAATGACAAACGAACGTATTTATTTATTGTTAGCGCTTGCAAACGGCTGGGAAAAGGTTGGAAATTTATGGGCTGATAATATGTGATTAATGCCGTTGGCAGTTTTTCAATGCAGCAATGCAGTAAATCATTATGGCTAGGAATTATAATTATTATCCTGAAAATTTTTCTCGACTAATATCCGTTTTGTATAATAAGGATAATTTAAAATTCCGTTGGAAATTTATTTTTTCAATTGGAGCTGCAATTTTTATCCTGAAAATTTTGAATAATTTCTAGTTTTTAAAAGAATCATAATTTTATTTAAAAAAGTCATTTTTAGAAGGTTAATAAGAGTTAGTGATTAATGAGGGTTGCAGGAACTTACCTGGCTGTGTCGTACATGTGTCCACTACGGTGGCCGCATTGGGTCGCGTGCGGTGTCACCGTTGCTGTCACACGCCAGTGCGGCACTCACTCTTGCGGCGGTGGCGGCGGCGACTGTGAACGTGCGCGACAAGTGTGTATCTCTACATTACCTGCCTATGACCAACCAGCCGCAGCGCGAGCGTATGAAGCGTGCGTGATTGCGGCAGCGGCAGTGGCGACGGCGGCGCGTGCTGCCTCCCGGGTCGATAAGCGTGAGCGCACTAACTGACCCGCGACGCGTTCGTACCGCGCGATCCCTTCGATCTCCGAGTGTCGCCCCCACCGATGCCGGCGCCGCCAAAAACTGATTCAATTTTTCGCCACCCCCGAAATTTCAAATATGTACTTCACAATTAATCCGCAACTCCGCAGAAAAGAGGCGAAAAAGTATATTACTCAATGGAGGAAAAGGATAATTACAAAACTGCCAATTATAAACATAAACTGTTAATTATGCAAATTCGTCCTACGCACATTTGTTAATTGCATATAATTGAATCAACTTGAATTATTGCCTATTCATTAGTTAAATATTCATTCAATATTGGTATTGATTTAATCAAATAGCTGCGCTCAAATTATTAATAACATTCCAACTTGTTCGCTGCGCGCAAAAATTGCGTTCGCAAGTCTGTGTACTGAAAATGAGTGAAAAGTGTAAATTTGCATGAGCACTGAACACCTTGATTTGAAATGAGGCGTGCAAATAACAGCAGCATTTTCTCGGTTTTCGAGTAGCAAGTAAATCATTCGCGTACGCAGCACGCAGCCGACCGAACACCGCATATTGTTATTTCCGCTATATTTGCAAATTTCGCGCAGGCGTTAAGTGCTTATTTGTGTTTGACGACTTTGATGCACTTCCTCGTTTGTCATCTCGCGGTCTGCCGTGCAGCGAATCATTTCGCTGATTGCATTGACCCAAGTGCATGCGCTTGAATCAATTCATTAGCATGTTATGTGCATGCGTATGAATAAACATGTACTTTCTTTTACTATTTTCCGAAAGCTTATTACTTCTTCATTTGTAATTCGATTCGATAAAAATGCCATTCGCGTTCATTTGGTTATAAGGACATATTGCGGCTATAACGGCAATAGCAATGACATTCGTCGGTCGTTATAAGCGACAGGCGAGCGCAGTAATAATTGTGAAAGTCTTCTCAAGAACACGCTGAAATAAAAAATGGTCGCTTTTATATTGGAAATTAAAAACGTGCATCGACACACATTAATATTAAATCACTACTGATTTATAAACAAGCAGACAGACGACGAGTTCTTCTGCGATGCATGCGCAAATGCAATTCACAAGTACACTTACTGTGAGAATCAATTTGATCCTTATTGTCGTCGTCGTCGTCGTAGTCGTCGTTGTACGTACCCTCGCTCGCGCGCATTTAAAGCGAACGCATTCATCGCACCGATACGAAAAGATATAAAAATAATTAGTTTCGATCATGGGTGATCACGGCGGACGCGCGAACACAATACGCGAGTCTGCACATGACATGGCCGGGCATTTAAAACACAATGTTTTATAGAAATCCCAACCGCACTCGCTCTCGAAATGGAAAACGAAAACAACAAAAAAACTCCACGTGTATTATGCGGCGCGCTGTTTATTTGTTATTGTTTTTTCGAAATTAAGCTGTGGAAAAATCGCCCACAATAAACACCTACATTTCATGTTTATTAATTTTAACAATATAATAATGCCACATAATAATAATATTAATACCGATCGTACATGCATGCGGTATGTGTATTTTTCTCGGTTGATTGTTTTTTAAAGTTTTTAAATTGAAATCTCAAACCTGTAATCACGCCGTACGTGGTTCCGCTTCATACCCGAATAAATCGTTATCTTGATTTATTAATCCATGGCATTACAATTAAATAACAATGGAAATATAAAATGTTGTGTTATCCTTTCGGGGATAATGGGAACAAATACGTACACATTGTGGAAATAATAAATCCATAAATCCTGGGCGATTTAGTTGTCTGAATTTTGATTTGCAAACTTAAAATTAGGACGAATGATAAAATTTCAAATCTAATTTCTTACATACCTACATCTAAAACACCAGCGGTGTTGAGCGTAATTGAACACAATTAGATGGAAATTAAAAATGCTGTGCGCTAGCGGATGAATCGAGGGATTGGTGTATTAGCTAATTAAATATTTATTGTTGAGAAATTCGAAAAGAAAACGTATTATATAATCAACACTTATTATTCTCAAAATCTACGCGCGCAAAGAGGACAAATATTAAATCTTTTAGATTTATACTTAACTGCTAGACGCACATTAATTTCTAAGATATGATATTAACCGGAGAGTAAAAAATGTGGAAACTACCGTGAAGCACAAAACGGAGAATGAGTGAGCATTGCTTGTTTAATAATAATATTTATTAGACGTAACACCTTGGGGCTACTGATATTTGATATCCCAAGCGAACATTATACGTGCACCAAACTATGCAACTACCGTATCTGTATCTGTGCACTAGCAACTAATTACATTTGCTTTGCTTGATGGAAGTTGCATAAGCGCATTGGTTTATTGCACTGCGCTGCGCTTGCTAGACAAACAACATGAAACGCGTATAGTCTTTAATTGTAGCCTATTGACTTCCGAAATTTCCAAGTCTCCTAATGCTTTAAACAATATTTCACATTACGAATACCCGCAGCTTCTTATCGCCGGACACATCTTCGGTTGGCTCTGGTGATTTAAACGCACAATAAAAATTCAATGAGTGGATTATCCAATCTAATCGCAGACGACGCAAGATGCGTTTGCTGATTGCTTTTAGCAATTGAAAGTTGCTGATTTTATTAGAGTCGTATTAAACTTTCGACTCTAACGCGTTTCGCAAACTTTGCCGGCGAAGAGTTAATTCCATCAATTTGATCTGAATGTGTTATTGTTATGTCTGTAAAGTTTGCCATCGATGCATTCATCTTGGTGCGAGCGCGTCTTGTGTTTCTGATTTATTCGTTAATCGAACGATAATTCTAAAATTTTTCAACTTCTTCATCATCCGACTGCAAATAGAATTTACATAATGCGATCGTCTCTCTGATTAAAATAAATCGTTTCCTACGCGCGGATGATGGGTAGCAATTAAGGTGGTAAATAGATGAATTATAAGTCGTGCGGTTTACATGCGCGAGATGAATGAAGAGGAGCCATTAGCGGGATCTCCATAAAATTTCAATAAAATATGAGCGCGATTGTGGTAATGTCGTAATTTATGGTGACAATTTGAATTAATTTGTTCGGAGCACCGATAGATTTTATATGGCATAAACCGCATGCGAGCTGGCCGAAGCGTGTACCGCATAAGTCTCGTTCGATGCGTATAAATAAATAGTTAAACTTGATACGATTGTGTCTGTCCGTGCGCGTCCCAATAAGTTATAACTTATCCATTACATATTAGATTATAACCGATCATGACAGCAAGACATCCATAAATAGGATTCATAACTTTGGATAATCGACTTGCTGCGCACTCCTTAAACATATAATTCCGGATCATCACAATTATATTTTAGAAATTGACTGGATAAAATATTTCGGATGGAAATCGATAAAATATGAAAATAGATTTAATTGGAAATTTGAGCCGTGGAATCCCTTAAATTTTAATATGTATTCTTAAATTTCACAATGTCTTGACTTAATTTATTTTTATGTTTCTCTATTAATTAAGAGATTTTTGTCTGTTTCAGGTGAGTGCATTTTACTTTCTTCACGACGAAGGTCAGCGAATGCGTAAGTTTTGAGCTCTCAATAATTTTGTACTTTCAATGATCATTATTATATCATCACCGCAATAACCACAATTTGCGGCCGGCTCGACCTGCATTCGGACGCGCAGTGAAATCGCAATTAGTTATAAACAAATTACGCGCTCGCGGGAAGCGAAAATAGAGCAGCTACTAAGAGATAATTTAGTGCAGTCGAGTTGTTATTGCACATGATAAATGCGCTTGCTTTTCGCAAGTCCGCGTCTTCTTCTTCATCGTGCTCGACCCAAAAATGTAACAATACGCGACTAATATATAACGAAGCAAATTGCGCGTTCATTTTATTGCACAACTAAAACTTGAAGCGAGTCACACACCTGAACAAGCAGGAAACATTCACGAAATGTCGTTCGTTGTCGCCATTAATTTCACTAGTTTGAGTTGAGACTTTAGTAATTTCGAGAGCGCAGGTAGAGAGTAGTGGGCCAGCCAGCTTCTTCATCTTCTGCTTGCTGCCTCTTCGGCCCAGTAATTAATCGCACGGCTGCTGCGAATTGCTGCATTCGCTTGGAATGCCAAACAAAACACCTCTTAGGTAGCCCAATAGCAGGCGCCAACATAAAAGGGCATTTTTAACTAACCTGGAGCGTTTTTGTTTCGTCTCTAACGGTAGACACTAATTAAGTAGTAAAATAGATTTTTCACATTAACTCGGCCTAAATCTGAGAAGTCGGGGAAAAGGCAAAAGTGAAAAAGACATTAATTTAATCATTTCGGTTGCGCGACGCCGCCGTTTCCCTGCTGATCACTCGCTGATAGCACAAATATAAAGAGAAACAATAAGATTGAGAAGATTGGTAGCACGAAATTTATGCGCTTGTAATCGCTGTAATCTTAAATGCAATGAAATGAAGTGAAACACTATAAAGAGCGGCCACGGCGGCGGCGGCAGCATCGTCGTGCGAAATGCACGCTCGTGTCTCGTTCCCAGAAGAACAAACGCAACGAAGCGCAATTGTGCGTTGTCGTTCGTCTCGAACGTGTTGGTTGTTGTTGTTGTTGTTGTTGTACCATTGGCCGCGAGCAAGCATAACACGCACGACAGCAGCGCCTACAATGTCAATGGTGCTGGCAAATGAACAATTATTAATGATTTCCGAGGATTTGTAAGTACCATTGTGCGCGCACTGCAAGTCTAATCGATTTCTGTTGTTTATGAAACGACCCTCATAACTCTATTCTCGCTAATGTCGTTTAATGCGTAGACGACAAGCGATTTTGTTCGTCAACAAACACGTTGAGCTTTTCTTGCCGTGCTCCTCTTCTCCGCCAGCCCACTGGCAGAGACAAAACGGCGCAAAGTGCTATTAGGTCCTGCGCTGACAGCGAGATAAGATGTCCCTGTAATAATTCACAATTTATGTGTGAATCACTTAACAGAAGTTAGTTGAAAACAGGTAGACTGTCATTTAATATTCTCACACAAACGAATTTATTGCAATAATTGATCTAAAATAATTTGTTTAGTCAACACATAAATTTTACACTAAAGTTTGTACGTTCATATATGCCTTCTGGTCGGACAGCAACGTTCGTCATCTAAAGTATCCAGTTTTCTTTTTGCACCTTAATTCGGATATGTTAAATCCTCCTCATCATCTGTATGAGTTATCGTATTATCGACTGGTTCAGTGGACTCAATGTTGGCGGTCCATTCACACGACTGTTTTAAATCCCTGACGTATTGTATTCGTTCGATTTTATGACCTCTAGCTGATTCGAACACTAGCAAAAAAAGTTAATTATTACAAATTTGCATATAATATTTGATACAATTTCACTTTTTTGCAAAGATTTTGAATTCCCAAGAAGGATTTCTCAATTAGAACCATGAGAAACATGCGTGTAGTATTTTTAAATATTAGATGCGCGTAAAACTGAAACACATGTGGCTATCGTATTTTCATTACCAGAACAGTTATGACATTAATTTCGCCCACTCTCGGCTAATAACTTTCTTTACATTTGCGCCGTTTATAAACGCACTATAAATCTCAAATGATGATCGTATTGACAAGCGAATTTTAAGTTCCAGTTTCACGTTTCGCTCATGATGACCAAAAGCACATGTTGCTATTATTTTTCTAATTTACGAGGCGCGATAGACAATTTCATGGTTTTTAAATTTGATCTATGGCTTAAATTCAAGCATATAATGGTGTTGATGATATTCCCAGTTTAACTACGAGTGCTTCTAAATTTATATGCTAATTTCTCGTATGATTTATTAAATTACTTTACGAAACAAATAGTCGGTACTCACAGTGAATGGCAGCATCAGGCGACATATTCATCTTGTCCATTAAATATTTGCAAATAAAGTATCCAGTGCGATTTAATCCATGCGTACAATGAACACCAATTAGCGCTGAAAGAATACAAAAGAAAAACGTTATGAATATGATATGGATGAGCTTATAAATTAATTGAATCTGATAGGTAAAAGTGTTAAGAACTCATACGGCTAATTAATTTTTTTCTTTATTAAAGCGTAATTTAATATAGTATTAAAACGCCGCACATACGGGGGGGGGGGGGGAAATTACGTCGGACAGCGCATGCATGAGGCTCTGGCGAACGCAGGTGAAGAGAATACGAGAGCGATTGTTAATGCGTTTAAACTGCGTTATATATATAAATTAAGAGGCTGGAAGATCAAAAAGCGCCGTTTCTCGTTTCACTCGCTGACGAAGAGGACGAAGTGAACGTCGTCGTGTTGCTGCTCTGTACCTATGCATTTTCTCTCTATGCACTTATGCGTTATTATAAATCGATGCAGATACATATACAATGTCGTTTCGAATTTCGTGCGCGCTTGTGGTAAACGGAAAAGAGTTCGAGTCGATGATAGTATCGCGTTGAATCGATACAGCTTGCTTGCTACACCTTTGAAGTTGTTGAAATACATACAACATATTATATTGAGAGGCGAAATTAGAGCCGCACTAATTTCGGATGCGCGCCGCGCCGCTTTCGTCCTTCGTGGACGCACGACGAAGAAGATGGAGCAGATATGCGTATTTGGTATTAGGATCGATGTATGGAGCGTGTTAAAAGGCGAGAGATTAGTTGGATGCTTATTTCTATTTAGATATTTATAGCAATTAGAATAATGTTGAACGCTGCGCTCAAGTGAAATGTTATGACAACGTGCGCGCTGTGTTTTGATTTCAGATTTCACTTGACACATTGCACTTTCAACAATCACAACTGCCGTTTATGTTTAATTTATTGCATTCGCTGCTGCGGCCATACAATATCTGCGATTTGCAATTCGCTGAAAGGAGCGTATAATAAACAATGGGATAAGAAAAAGGACAATGCGCGCAGACCTTTTCGATTTGAACAGCAATAATTAATAATTCAGTATAGCGCAGCGATTTTATGAAATTCACTTCGCAGAAACACTTTATAGCATGAATTTTCAAATAGTTGCGCGTTTTACGGCAAAATGATTTACAACTTAATTCCGCGCTTTTTTTACGCGGCGGAAAAAGCATCCCGTAATTGCCTATAATTGATTTTATTGAACATCACTCGACTTGTTGAAATTTATGTTGTATCATTAAATCATTTAACGAGTCACTAATGACGCCTAGCTAAAGTGCAAGAAGTGGAAATCATACTCGTACCGCATGTAATCTGTTTTGAAAAGCATCAAGTGTTGCGTTTACAAATGCTAAATAAATATAACAATTTGTTTATAGAAATTGATATTCGGAAATTTCAAAGTTTACATGGATTTTCCCGCATGGAAAACACTTGAAATAATACGGTTATAAAGTGAACGTCTTCGTCTTGGACTTGTTCGTAAGTCGTGCGTTTTGGTCAAACGCACTTTGAATTGAACGAAGACATTCTGGACCACGATGCTAGGAACGAAACGAAACGAAACGAAAGACACAGTTGTAGAATTTCACGTAGGCGGACTGGACACTTACTTATCTCTCTTTTCTACTCTCTAATTATCTAAGAGCTTTATCAAATTTAATGTCTCGACTTTCCGTATGAAAGAAACGTATGCGTGCAATACGTTTTGTTAATATCATAGTCAAATTTGCTATTCGCCAATATTTTCACTTACCGGCTGATTGTGGGCCTTCGCGTTCAATGAAGTCCTCCACGACCGCGATGAATCTGTAAAATGACAAAAGAAGAAATAGTGTTAAGTTCCCACAAAAAATTCATAGTGTGTACACAATTTCTAGAATGCTTGGAAGCAAAATGCGTTCCTACTTCTTCTTGACTCTTCTTGGCAAGTCAAGTAGGCATACATACAGATTAGTAAACAAGCATAAAAATCCCGATGTGTGTACAAGCACAGCAGAAAGGGTTTCGGAAAAATTGTTGTTCGTTTTCTTTCGGCTTCTCTTCATTCAAGCGCCGTTGTTTCTCCAACCACCACGGGTGGGTTTGTATAAACATACTCGTACGCGCCCCACTCGAGAATAAAACATTTTTCCAGGAATATACGCGAGAATAATTGCCCTAATGGCAGGCGGTACGTGGCTTCTTCACATTCCCAGCGCAATCTGGGAGTTGACTGTAGAAATCGACGAAATATTACCAACTAATAGATGAGTACAAATAATTCTTTTTGTCTTTCATTCGTGGAGTGTAAAGTTAACGTTTTGAATAAGCTTTTCGGAGGCTCGAGTTTCTTGCGTTTGGTACCTTGCGTAGTTCTTTGAATGAACGAAGAAGCATTAGTTCATAGATTTTATATATTTGGCTGTGGCCGGTGTGTGATGCTGTTAGTTGACTTAGTATTAAATCAAGCGTGGAAGCGCCTCGAATGAAGTGTGTCCTGCAGCAAGCAACAAGAGACATTTTCGAAAAAGAATGAGGAAGAAGAAGAAGCGGCATGCGAGAGCGTTTAGTGGACTTGAAAACTCATAAAAAGTCCATTAAAATCCACTCACTTTTGTGTATTTTATCTTATCCTGTTGTGCGCTAAAGCAACAACACAACTCGGCCTCGTATTGTTAATATTGGTCTAACCAGGTCTCAGTTAGTGTTGATGATGATTTAGAGGTGTTTTGCGGCAGGCGCTCTCTGCGTACAAATAAATTATTAAATCATATTAAATGGCTACACAATCGACGGCGCGAGCGGCACTCTGATGTGATGGATCTATTAAAGACAACGCGCGCCCAACAGCTACTTCTGTGTGCTCTTAATTTCGCCGCCGGCGTGGGCAGCACACCCCGCGATTAACAAATGTCCAAAGTCACGCTCTCTCGCTGCTCAATCGTCGAAGATGCGATCGCTGATTGAGATGTTGTTGTCGGTGCATTTGATTTCACACCTTTGCATCGTTTATTCGAATTAACGCACGCGATGAGCGTGGCATTCACACCCTGTTGGTCCACCTTCTCTCGATTGAGTGTTGGTGCGCGTTCTCGAAATTCGCCCCCAGAGGGGATTTGATCGATTAGAAGAGCGGATCGCGCGCGCTTTGAAGTCGTACAACTTCACCCCGCACGTAATGGAAAGCTCCTTGAACTTTACAACCTCTTTAATATACGATCATAATAAGATATTCGAATGAAATTGTAAAAATCATGTTTCTCTTCGAAGGCGCAGAAAACAAAAGCATCAAATTAGGTTGAGCAGTAAAACGCAATGAACGTGTCCGCGCATTTGTAAACTGTTCAATGTTTTAAGCGCGCTTAAGACGCGCATAATGAGGGAAAGTGTGCGATGCCTTTTGTGCAAGAAGTACATACAAACAATATCCGCACCGTGATTTCAATACGGCTCAAGTCCAGTTTGTTGTCTCAAAATTTCGCAGGTGCAACCTGTGTTTTCCCAGTTTTTGTCTTTCCACACGATTGACATCCTTCACTAAACTCGGAAAAACGCAGCTCGCATGCGCTGTTGTACCCAATATGAAGCGAGTGGAGATCATTACGTTCGGCTTTTAAACAAAGCCATTACACGCATTAATACGGCAGCAGTTAATTAACTCAATGTGTGTTTGTGTGTGCGCGCGTACTTCTAAGTGAGTTATCAGCGCTCTTTTTCCGTGCATGCGGAGAGTCAGTCTATGCTGTGCGCTCCATTAGTCTGTTCGCTTTATTGCATCTTCTCAAACAACAAGTGCGCATCGCATCCAACCCCCATCTTCATAAACGCCGCCTGCTTGTCTGTATAATAAGGGCGGCTATAAATTCATTAGCGCTAATTGCTCTCAGCTCGACGCTTGATTATTTCTAATGAATATCAGTGTTGCCTTCATAATCGTGTTACTTTCTTAATAGCACAACACCAATCATGCATCCGAAAAAGAAGAAGAACAAAAACGGACGTGTATTGAGAGATGAAGTTTAGTAAACGTAAATAAATTACAATCAAAGAATTAAATGCATGTGCCACTAAAAAGAAAACAGCATCAGGTATAGGTGTACAATGAAACGGCGCCATTCGAGGGTGGGCTGCGGGCGACCCAACACCAAACAAATGTTTCTTAAAACGTCGAATGTCGTCTAGCTAGCCGTGAAAATACACAGCTCGTTTCGAATGCGCGTCTTTCGTGGCCGTTTGTATTGTTGTTTGTTGATGCATCACGCGCGCACACGCATCGAGAGTGAAATAACAATCGAGTAGGCACACACAAGACACATCACGCCATCATTAAAACCGTTCATTACATGCGCCTTGTTTACGTTCAATTGTCAAGAGGGCATTATGCCGGGGTGTTAACGCCATGCTCTCCTCTGCCTTATTGAATTATTATCATCATCGTCATCAATGCTGGATGCATTCGTGCATCTACATGAAAAACTTACTTTTTAATACATTGCGCTGGTGGTATAACTCCATGTCCATCGGACTTGATTTGCACCACATCAATGCCGGCGTTAGAAAACTCCTGAAAGAAAAACGATTTTTCTTCATTTACCTTTCGCTCTCTTCATTAGGCAGATAAACTTACGGTGTAATTGTAATAACGACCATTGTTAGCGTTCGTAAGGTTGATTATTAATTTTAAATGTGGCTTCTTGAGCACATCCTTTGGAGTAAACCTGAAAACCACACTCTATAAATTATCCGGCATTTCTAAATTGATAAATTATTATTTCTTTCTCTAAAGCTAACAAGCAATTAGCTTTATGAACTAAGACAACTTGAAATTTATTAAGTAACAAGTAATTACCATCGTGCCTTTGGCAGATTTCCTCGACATATCGTCTGTAAAAGAAAAAAAAACAAGTGGGAAATTAATATTTTGAAGATGCATTGATGATTGCTAAATTATGCGTGAAATAAACATATTTTCTCGATAAATTCGTGCAAATTGCTCCATTGTGTTGGAGACCACAGGAGTTTTGACACTCCTGCTGCGATCGCCTAAAGATACCCCAAAGGGAGGAGTGAAAATATTATTCGTCCATATAATATGCAAATACGGAGGCTTTTCTAACGCTTGTCGGCACCGCGATGTTTAAATCTAATGTATAAATATCAGTCAATGAAAAATTAGAATAACATCGCATTTGTGTGTCCCCATATTTTTTATCCACCTCGAAATATAGGAATTCAATAGAATACATAATCATAACTCACGAATGCGCTGCGCTTTTTTTATTTCCCCGAAGTGAACACCTAATGCATGTTCGCCGCCGTAAATTATACGAAGAAGATCATTAATGCTCGTAAAGAACGCGATTTATTAAAATGTCGTCCAAATATTTTGAGAGAAAGAACGATTACGAAATAAATATTAATATTGCGGCATAGATTTATATCCTGGAATTTATATATTATCATCTTTTATTCTTTCCACGTTTTATTTTATTCTAATCGATGACGGTTTTTGATTAACTGAACAAGATTTCAGGAACACCTTCTTTAACTTGAATACGTCACATGAAAAAGGTTTATCTTTTGAATGATATTATATCTGAAATAATAGAAATTATAATACACGATAAAAGAATAGTCAAAATAGGGCTTGGAGTAGCAACAATAAGAATAATATTTCGTAGTTGAATTTCTAGTAGTGATTTGTCAGTGAGAATTTGTTTTTCGCGGTCTTTTTCAGATTTCTAAATGATTTATCATGTTGACAGCAAAGCTGGTACCTGACTAAATCATGCATTATCACATAAATGGCGTACCACGTTCGCTGTTGTTGTTTGACGCGTATAACAAAACGGCGTAGACAATTTGTATTGTCATCGTTCATCAATCAAAAGAACAATTAGTTTTGAAAATATTTCAATTATTAGATAGTCGCGTTTAAACGCAACAAGCGCATAATTTGTTTCCTTTTGTTTGGCTGACACGTCATATCATTATCACACCTAACATGCATTCCGCCGAAAAGAAGGTACGACGCGACGAACGAGTAAAAAGTATGCTAACGATGCCTTTGCTGGCTACTACTTGAAGAGCAGCGAAGAATCTCGCGATGCTAATCTAATCTGCGCAAAGTTTTGCGGCGTCATGACGTGCGGTAAAATTAATTAAGAGTGCGGAACACCTCGAAGTAGCTTTTGCTTGCTTGCTTGCTCTGCTCTGCTCTCTCGTGTGGTGGTTGGTGTCAGAGCGCCCGCTGACATTCATACCTTTCATACCTTTGAGTGCTATCTGTGCGCATCGCATGAGTAATTGTCCCACGGTGCGCACAATTTCGCTGCGTGCGATTTATTTATTTGTATTTAACTAGCACTTTCGCATTGCGACTCGTTACTATTTTTTTCTGCTCTCGCTCCAAGGCGAGATATTATTATAGTGCGCCTTTGCGCCTTGTGCATGAAGACATAAAACGCACGCATTGCGCCGTTACCGGAGAAAAAGCGCCGTTGCTCTCAGCGGGACGCGTCGTCGTCGTCTCCGCTGCATGTAGCAGACAGTTTTCCTGCTTCGCTTTCGATTTTTAGTTTACTGCCGAAATTTCAATGCGTCGTAGCAGCGGGTGTCCGTCCAAGGGTCTGCGCAACCCTCTTATACAGGTGCTTCGCAATCGCCCAAACTCATTGCGCAAACCCGCATCGCACGCGAGCCCTGTATAGATTTTTTGGTGGTGTGGTATCCCATCGGGAGTACTCTGCATCCACTTCACCTGTCTGATCCACCGCATGAGACCGCCGAGAATGACTCTCAAATGAATCATGCAACCATTTGCTCGTAAATCTATTACCCGTTTAGCTTAGCGTTGCCGCTCCACCCGCACACGTCGGCCGCGCTGCAGCGCTGCTTATCTCGCATCGACAATTACGAGAATGGCTCAGTTGTTATCAACAATAAATTCGCATAAGATGTAACACAACAAATGCGTAATCGCCAAACGCATCATAAACAAGTCAACAGCTAAATCTAGGTAACACACTCGCGACTCGTTTATGGCGAAAACCAATAAAGTTTTATACGTTGCAGCGCGCGGCGCACAAGAGTTGCATATCGCATGCATGCAGGGATATTGATGTTTTTATGGATTAGCGTGCGCACGCCGCATAAAAGTTTTAAGTTACTTAATATTGTGGTTAATTTGTTTATAGTGGACGCGATGGCTGCAGCGGAATTTATGCGCCATAAAGAGTTTGACTCTGTCTGTCCGGGTTCACATTACTAGACTTAAGTACACTCTTTTCTCTGACTTTTCTCTATCAACTTTTAATTTATTTCAGACTCGCTTAATTAAGCCACAACCAATAAATTTCCAATGCAAATGCAGTCGTCACACGTCATGGCCGAGGAGGACAAAACCGAGGAAAAAGTTGCCGGTGAGTTTTTGAACAATTTTTTTAACTAATCCAAAGATTACACGCATGTCAACACACGATTCAACAACAATAACGTACGATTATTTATTGTTGTTTAAAACTGAAATTAATTAGTGATCATAAATCACTCAATTCGCTTTGAACATTTCGTGGTTTTATGGCATCGATGAACTCAAATGCAAATTTGATCGAGAATTTGTCAAATCGTTGACAAGTTTATAACACGCTCGTAAAATGCGGATTATTTTTATTAAGTTGTTGTATTAAATCCGTAAAACAACTCATGATTATAGAAATTATGAATTTTACTCCACGATACCCCTTGAACACTCACGTTTAAAACTTACTGACCACACGCAATCGTACAATGTATGCGCTCAGGTAGAATGAAAAATGTATAGTTGAGGAAACAAAAAGAATGCCTTCTTAAAAGATATTTTCCGTGGCTTTTAATTAATTTAAAAGCACCTCCACGATGATAGCTCGTAATAGGTTTCTTAATAGATTTAATTCTCTGAAAAAAATGCAGTTTTCACAAAAGAACGCATTATGAATATTTATGAGCGGCTCGTGCGTTTTATTTTCGTCGGGAATGAAAATTAATTGATTGTTTATTAAATTCAGTCAATAGACATGCAAATAAAAACGGCATATGTTTGGTGAAGAAAAGGGCAGATATGATTTACATTTGAAAACGCGACGGGATGCCATCGTCGTCATGTCGAGTTATGATGATTGCCCGATTGCGCTCTTTGAGCAGATGTCATCGACAAAGGTGCAAAACACGGGAGGACGCATCGCAGCAAGAAGCAATTTACAAAAGTGTCATAAACGTCAATGATACATCATAATCGATGGCGACGACTCGATAGAGGCCAGAATTGATTGCTTTCGTTTCACGCGCGCGCCTGATTTGAATAATAATTAAACAAAAGCCGTCGGTTGCGCAAATTTATTAATTTACTATCGGCGCTCGCGCGGTCGAGATTCCCAGGCGTATTAAGGCATTATTAAACAAAAAATGAGCGTCGCCCACGCGATGCATACCTTGGCGCTTCATCTTTCATCCGTTTTGTCGTCGCCCCAAAAGTGAAACGCTCGCGCGTACACACACACTGGTCTTACCAAATACGGCATAAAAGTCAGCCACTTGAGTCGAGGCGCGGAGACGCCACGAACGAGCAGGAATATTTCATAATTGTTATTTGCCCAACCGCAACTGCGAGCGCGCGCGCGCCAACAAACAAGTAATTAAAACTCGCCTCAATAATGCGTGTAAGTTCGATAATAAACAGCCGAAAAGATAAATTAAACGCGCCGTTGAGTAGCGCGCCAGCACCAACCAGCAGCAACAATATCAAGATTAAGCTCGTGTCCCTCGTGCGTGCAATTCGAAACGCGTTTTAATGGCGTAAAAGTTGTAACTCACATTGCGGCCGGGATCGGAGATATTGCGTGAAATACGCCGAAGTGCGAGGCGAAAAAATGAGCGAAGACATGTAGGTATGTGTGATTCGGGCAATCGATAAACGATAGCTCGCGCGACATCACACACTCTTCGTCTTCTTGTTCATCGCGGGCTGCTGCTCCTCCTTGGCGAGTGCGTGGTGTTCGACATCGAATCCGCTATTTAAACAGATATTAGGTAGCAAGAGGTGTGCGCGCTTTCGTCGACATCTGACACTGGGAATGCATGTTCGTCGCGTTCGCCGCTTCATGTTAACAGTTGCAATGCCTGCTGATTTTTCGATATCCGTTTGAATTGACTTTTTGCCTTTTACGCGCGCATGATTGAAGAGATTGAGAGATTGAAAAGGGATGTGTGTGGCTGCTGGCTGCTGGCTGCTGCTGCTGCTACTGATGCATCCTAAGCGTATGTACTTTAGAGAAATAGGAAACCCTGCCCAGGGAAATAAAAATATTTTATGACTTCTTAAACACATTATCAAGAAACAATTTATATCACAACGATTGCCGCGCACCTGTTGGTGCTTCTGGTGCTTTCAGACGCACCGCATAAAAAGTGAGGGTAGTTTTATGATTGGTTAATGATCAAAATTAAAACGTGAATGATTTTACGACATGCTTTATGCGCTTAGATTCAACTTTGATTAGTTTGGCGCCTCGAACAATTTAATAACGCGAATCAAGTCTTCATCTGCGCTACCGGTACGTCTACAAAATCAATTTCCGTAGAGTGCGCGACATGTGAGTCAACAAGACAACAAACAACCAGCGAAGAGCAAATGGGAAAGTGTGTTTACACACCCTGGCAGCCGCCGCCGCGCGCACAGACAGCCCACCTGCCTTTGTATATTCCGGATATAGACAATAGATAAACTGTGCGGCTGCTGCCCGCACTTGAGAAAGAAACGATTGCATCCTCATCTTGTGCGCTGCATATTCAAAGGCTACTACTATTGTATACGCGTCTGTTTCTTTATTGTTGCCTCTTGTTATTGTTGTTGTTGCTCTTCAGTGCATGAAAAATGCCTACACGTATCTTATTCATATTTAGGTACTGTTATTAATTCAAGTGGCGCGCCACCAAGGTGTAGAATTGAATCTACATATTATTTTAACGCGAAACATTTGCATAACTCTCTTTATTTCCAATAATGTTTCACTTATTATACATCTTGGTTGACAAGAATTACTTTGCAGAAACATTATCTTAATGATACAGAGTTGAAGAAGGCAATGATGAGCAATTTGTCTAGTACCGTTCACGAAGCGCGGTTGTTGCTGTTCATTCTTTTCAACGCTTGTTTAAAGAGCAGATAAATAGACAAGTCCGGAGAGTCGGTTAAGTGCTTCTGCCGTGGCAGGAATGAAAACCCGCAACAGGTGGTTTTTGTTGATGTTTCCATTATTTTTCATCATTTCACATTAATTATCTGCCAACCGCCGACGACATTGTCGTGAAGTGAGGAAGGCGCCCAAGAAAAACGCGCAGTTGTTCGATCAAAACAAAACATATGGCGTAATGGCAATCATTTTCATAAATCTCGTGGAAAAAAGTGGAATTTGTGTATAATATCATATGAAATTTGTGCGATGCGCGCATCACGGCGAAAACGGTACACACAGTCGGCGTCGTCCTCTGGCGCCATGTGTGGGACGGCATTCGTACGAAAAAGGAATGACGACGCGTTACGTCGCGAAATGAACGCGTTGCGCTAATGTTGATGATGAGCACGCGATGCATCCTCAGCGCGGGCCGTAAAAAGAGCGTTTGAAGCGCTCAGATTAACGCTGACATTAATCACTTCGCCGTAATGTGAATGCGCGCGCGAGTTTGCTCTTCAAGCACGGTGGTGGTGTTTGTTGATATGCTTCATCGATGAAGTGCTGCACTACGCTGGCGGCTCATTTCGCCAAGAAGCGAGATAATGTACAAGCGTACGGTTATGAAACAAAATGCGAACGACAACAGCAACAACAACAACAACAACAATAATCATCGCATGCATTGTCTGCGTTTTATATGCGTGCATAAACACGACGCGCCCGCGTTTTATTGCAACTTTTGTTCTTCACCCACGATTTCGCAAGGGTTTTTCGTTCGACGAACATGTTTAAAGCTACAAAATAATCTAAACTCATCAAAATATTTCTTTGATTAATTAGTTGCCTCTTATGGCATTCGTAGTGGACGCAAATGCGTAACGTTGACCAATAGCATTGCGAGCAAATTAATTTTAACGGCCGGATTAATTAATCAATTAATTAGAGGCCTAAACACACCGCGCCGAATATTTTTTTCGTGAAACTATTCAGTAATGATCGCATATAAGAGCGCAATCCATATATGGACGAAGACTGGCAGGCAGGCAGGCGCATCTAGGAAAATCTGTGCGCAATGCTCAGTTTTCCGTGGTGATGCGTCCGCGGCGAGCATTTATTTATTTATGCGCGCAGAGATAGACGTGCGAGTGTGTCGTTTAATATTTATGATCTGTAATATTTGAAGATATGTTTTGGCCCGAGGTGCGTGTGTTTGTGTACGCGCGGAGAGAACATCGTCCCGACATTCCAAGCCGTTTTAATTAACTGTCTCTTTTATGGCCGATGTTTTATTCGGCGACTGCCTTCACAATATGCATGCAGGCGCGTTCCTCATTTTGTTCACAACTTGTGCGACCGCACTTGGATGCGTGTCGTCTGCGCCGTGCACAATAATCCTTCACTAATGCGGCAATAAGTCGACGTCTCTGGAGAAAATTTGCTTGCGTTATAGCGGGCTACTCGCTTACACGTTTCCCCAATAAATCACGAGTCGAAATCATCGCGTTTATTTGCGTTCGTATCAGTTTGGCGGGACACTTTGTATTATCGTAATTATCATCATGGTATAAAACTAAAGTCGTAATAACATGCGGATCACCCACAAACATAGATTTTAATGGGTGTTTAATTCAATTTAATGCAACCTGATGCTGAGCGCGCAATTAATTCCGTTTTGTCGTTGCCTCGCTGGCAAAAACCCCATTTGCATTTCGCGTTGCGCGCAAAATGAACACACACGTCGCAGATTAGAAAATATGCGCTAATCCGTATAACAATACGGGCAGAAATGATAAAAAGTGGCATTCCGCACGAATTAGCAATTACGTCGCAATGAATGAAATTACATACATTTTTGCGCTAACAATTTAGTACAATAATTATCCTGCATTATGCTACCATAAAGTACAATTAATAAGGTGTGAGAATGTCGTGCGACAATAGCACTCGGATGCTAATGACTTTCGTATATAAACAAAGCTAAAATTGTATTGGACACGTCTAAAAATGCAATTCATATCTTTCCTCTCATTAGGAATGAGCAGATTAAGCACATTGTATTTGTGTTTATTACGTTTTGTGCCCGTTAGTATATTTCACTATCTGCATGCGTAATATTATACTATTTTGTATTGTGCCTTACACAGTGGCGTAATAGTAAATTCCTTGGCGCAATGAAATACAAATGACACGATATCTGGCTAAACGTTTACAGAAAAAGCGTAATTTACCGGCGGCGGGAATTTGGTTGTTTTAGTCAAATTACATTTTATGACTGCTTACAGTTTTTTATTCTCGTATGGCGCTTACAACAAACTACACATTTTCTGCGCGCTCAAAGTGAAATAATCACGCGTGCAAGAGCGCAATGAATCAGTGCGCTTGTTACAAACATTCACTTGTGCTTTTTACTCGCGTTTTATTTTTTAAACGCATGCTTGCTGCATGCTTTACGCTTATCTATAAAGTGAATGCATACACAAACAAAAGTTGCACAAACTTCTAGCATAATTTCATTAACAGCATCTTTATGATAGGAGCATAGATAGTGCACTGCACTGTCACAATACTGTGCGTTCTTTCAGCTCGTATCATGTTACGTAGAAATTAAACAAATGCAAACTTTGAAGAAACTTTAAAATACAGCAAATAATGTTTACAATTTGCAGTCATTAATTGATATTTGCAATTAGAAAATTCCTAAAGAATAATTTGTCTAAATTATCACATCTTTAAATGGCTCAAGACGATATTAATTAATTGGTAGGTTTACAATGCGATTGCAATTGAATTACTGGTGTACAGCCGCTTATTGGGTTATTAATTATAAGCATTAATTGAGTGCATATTTCATTCAAATCATATATTACGCGATTTGGCATTATCATTGGTATAATTTGAATCAATTACGCCGCGCTCTTTAAAAAGCCAGCGGTCTGAATGGATCACTGCTTGTTAGCGTACTGAACATGATCATTATTGAAACGTTGGATAAAACGAGAAAATATGTGCGTAATTAACGCGCATTCGAATCACACAACGCATATGCTAGTTGCATCGCGTCTTCGTGTTCTTCAGCTGTTGGTTGGTGCATCGTGCGCGTTATGAGAATTGAGCGCAAGTCGATAAATTATCCTCGCGTAGTTGACGTGCCTGAAACACGAGATAACGCGCTCAAGTGCGGTAACAGATCGTCCGTTGTAATGAAGAATGCGCGAGGAAAACCTCCCCTTTTTCGTGTGTGCAGGAAATCGAAATATTTGGCCATCGCGATGCGCTCGTGCAATCGGTTTTTATATTTATAACGCTTGATAATCAATGCGCTCGCCTCACTATAATCAGCGCGGTGATAATTGCGGAGAAGGTGGCATGATCTTGTAATTGATTTCTTCACTAGTACAGCGAGCCCACTAAACGCTGAAATAACAGGCGTTCAAGCACACGCTCAATGTGTGACTCTTGCGAGTTCGGCATATTCTAATGTATGATCAAATAAGCTAACATATAATTGAAAAGTCATCCAATCTTGTTGTAAGCGTCTGAATGTTAGACATGATTGTGTTACTCCAACCGTTAATTCACTTAAAACTTGTTAAACGGTGCGGACGCGCTCGTGCATCTTTGGTGGCGCGCCAAGGAAATTACAGACGCTTCCATAAAGTGTGAAAATTATATTCTATTGGAAAATTTATGGTTCAGACTCAGTTATTTGGTTTTCAAGTTAGTTTTGACTGCACCGCTTTCATCTACAAAAAGGAACATTCGATACAATTAGCCAATAATGATTATTACACATAATTCAATTATTTATGCTTCTTTTTCCTATACATTTTTCATATCTCATTAGGCAAACCTGAGGCGCGCATTTTTTTTGTGAATTCAAACGCGAATTCCTAACTAGTTAATAATTTTAAACAAATTCTTACCGGCAGTAAGGGAGTCTTTAACGGTACAAATCTTGTCCCTTCAATTTGCATACCCATATTCGTGTAATTCAACCATCTAAAAAATAAAGCATTAATATACATTTTCATTTATTAGGAAATGGTGCTTTAACATATGCAACTGGCCAAGTCTCTGATCAGTTTTAATTTTTTACAAGTTTAGAGGAATTAAACAGCTTCGGGAGCATTAGACAACAATTACATTTGTTGATAAAAAAATCTGAATGTGAAATACTTACCCTTTCGGTACCTTACGAGACATTTTGATTTAGATAGCGATATGACCCAATTTATATAAAGTAAAACAATCAATGGTTGTGTAGCCAAATATATTAAGAATATAAGTCTTTTACATTCAGTTAATTGTAAAATTGCGGAGTAAAATGCTTTAATTTAGTCACTGTCACTCAAATTTTGGCAATGTGGTCAACACAATACCATGCCACACTTTTAAGGTTATATGCCATGCCAGAAATTGTTGTCATTCAAATCAAATAATTTAACTTTGTTTGCAATCGCCTGGATGTCCTTGCATTTTTGGCTCCACCTTTTTTACTTCCTCATAAATTGCCTTCTCTAATGCAATATATTCTGCAGGTTTCTTATACTACAACAATTATTATAAAAGAATTTAGGATTACATTTAGATAGAATTTTACCGTAATGATGAGAGTGTTAAATTTATGAGTAAATGAAAGATTTTCTTGCTTTGGATATAAACCAATTCTCTGTAGTTCAGGAATTGGAATATGTTTAAAGTATTTCTTATTGCTTGTTCGTACTGTTAAGCAATTCTCCTCTTGATCAGCAGTCACAGTGAATACATCTGGTGAATATGGTAAATTTCTAATTCTCCATTCTATGGATGTTCGTGTTAACCGCCGCGAAATGAAAGGCTGAAATATATAAAGGTTTAATATGCTACATAACCAGGAAATTACTAAATACCTGAGTTGAGTTTTCACGAATAAGTTCGCTTCCTTTTTGTAAGGCAGTTGGTTCAGGATCACCAACTTCAATATCCCATTCACCATCATTATTCAATCCTGTTTTGATTTTCCAAGCTCTTCTTGTGAGAACTTCTGTAGTTGTGTTATATTCTTCGACCATTTCCCTACCATCTTCAAATGCATAATGTACTTTCTTAAGATTGCCTTGCATAATTGCTGATTTCTCCGCCTTTTTAAGTTGGTCAAACCAATTTGTACTCATCTTTATAATGTCACATTAAATTCGGTATTTATTGATCAAACATTTAACAATTTGGTTACACATTACTATGATTATTTGAAAACAGTTGTCAATTTATTTGTTGACATTGGTATGCATTCAACAACGATAATATGTAGTTTGGTTATCCATTCGGTATAGTTGATTTACAAATTTGTGCGCAAGGTTGTCTATATTTCAACTTAACGTATTACTTCAATTCTATGCTATATTGAATGCAAAAATATGAACAAAACCGCATTTAAACTATGTCAATTACTACAGCACTGGCTAGATTTTGTATATTCATTGCAAAGAATAGTAACTGTAAATAGTAACTGTAACTTCATGAGGATGGCCACTGAATAGGTCATAGCGCTTGTATGTATATCAAGCTTTTGGAATATATTTCTAAGGACCTCCTGGACATAATCCAGAAATATTTGTTGTATGATGGACTTTTAACTGGGCATAACGCTTGGACGCATGTCAAACACTTAGAACATAATTTAAAGTCGGCATTTGTTCTAGGGTTGCCCATTCTCAAATGATGTCCCATGACCACGAAAATGTGGATTGGTAAGGCTACTACAGGAGGTTCACAACCGCGACTGAATTGTTAACTTAATGAACTTCTATGATTACTTGGTTGGTAATTGAATCAAGGAGTGATGAAGAAGTTGATCTAAGCTACAAGTCCTTTTTTTATCAATGAAAAAATGTTAACTGAAATATAAGTTTCAATGCTGGGTATGTTAAGGTGTTGTTAGCGCACTTGGTGCAGCGCTTGACGTTGACTTGGTGGTCCTGGGTTCGAATCCCAGCACTGGCCGGCTTTTTGTCTAGATTAAATTTTTTTTTAATTAAATTTTTTTTCTCAATTGCGGCCGATAAGGTTGACATTTATCATACAGATAGAGGAAGAGGTACTGAATAAAATGAGGTATCACTCGTCGCTGTAGCGCATCTAGTTTCTTAGCTAAAATTGCTTAAATATACCTTTTCAAAGTCCTATGTTCCTGATACAAAACTGTATTTCCAAGCCTGAAAACTGGTCCTCTAACAAAGTACTTCTTCTTACACCATGTATTCCTGATCCAAAATTCCATTTTTCATAACGAAAAATCAACTTTAGTATTAGGAATACATGATATTCGAAGCGGTAGATTTTGCTCCGAAACCAGACGTGCTCTATAGCCATTAAAATACCTCTTCATACACCATGTATTCTTGATCCAAAATTCAATTTTTCATAACGAAAAATCAACTTTTGTATTAGGAATACATGATATTCAAAGAGATAGATTTTGCCCCGGAACCAGACGTGCTAGAACAGTGTGTGATACCTCATTTTAATCAGCTCAACTAGCTCTAACCGTATATGAAATAACAATAGGATTGGGTGTAAAAAAATTATAAGTACAAAGTCGTGAGTTTCAAACAATCTTTATTTTAATACAGAGGTAGCTGCTGATTATCCCCGCGAATATAAATGTCCTTTCCAGCATGGAATAGAAGATATCGTTAAATACCTGTAAAAAATACATTAAGAATAATAAAAAAGGGAAACTATGTAATTAATGTGCTTGGTCATTTTCAAACCCCTTACCTTCATGGAACAAGTATGAATACCATTAGCCATATTGAATGGATGTTATTGGAGAATCTAATTCATTCATCTATCGATGAAGATTGTAAGTCAAAAGCTAATTGGTGCTCGATTGGCAGCAATTTGTCTTCATTTCAACTGGTCATTGCTTGCACAAGTAGTCCTGTTACTGCACTACCTAATTTGAATATCATGAGCAGCATGGAATGGAATAATTAGTAAAACATAGACGAGTGGGTATTACCAATTTATACTGAATGTTTACTCACACAATTTATATCATCAGGCTGACAGAATCGATGATAATGTGATCCAAGTCATGGACCGCTTATAACAGATGATAATGCAGAACCTGTAAAATAGAATAGAAATGATTCAAAATGCTCACAAGTTAGTATACAGGTTACTTAGAATACAGTATGTATAATACATACAACAGTAGAAACACATTTTGGTTAGGTTGATATACGTGGGTTCAACATTTGTTATCGGACTCGTTATTATACGCCGGCTTGTAAATTAATAGCAGTTAACAAATTATCTATTATAGGGCTGAGATTAGCATAAATTTCGCGCTAATTGTGTATGCCTCTTTGCCAGTTTCCCATTGGTTGCTGATAAACCATCTGAAACTTGCTGATGTGGAATATTTGTAGACCAGACAAAAGATTCTGTATTACTGAAAGTATTTAGCAATATTAACATCATGAATTGTGCTGTGATCTTAGTATTGCTTCTCATAGGTGCATTTACAATAAATGCAAGAAGTGAGTTGGAACGAGTTAGTGATGATGAGTTAATGAACCTTATTAAAAGTGAAAGCTACGTTGTTGTACTGTTTAGTAAGTATCCAATTATTCACTAAATGTTTGTTTCATTTACTTTCATTTTAGCTGCCCATGATTGTGATAAATGTGACAAATTTGAAAATGAATTAATTGGTTTACGAGAGCATCTTGTTGATTCTCTAAGTGCATGGATTGTCAAAACTGAGGATAGTCACATGACAAGATTATACAGCCCCAATCGAGAGCCTGTTTTAGTATTTTTTAGGCATGGTGTGCCACTACTTTATGATGGTAATTAAAACCCTAATTTTTTAACACTTCTTTACAACATTTCAAATTCTAGGACCTGTAAATGATGAACTCATTTTGCATACACTTAATAACAATAAAGAACCAGTAGTGAAGGAACTTACTGATGAAAATTTTGAACACTTAACGCAAGTTGCCACTGGGGCCACAACTGGAGATTGGTTTGTTATGTTGTAAGTAACATATATTATATGAGTTCTTCAGACGGTTATCTTATGATTCTTTTAAATTTAGTTACACAAATGATTGTGTTGATTGTCAGCGTTTCCAAGCGCGATGGGAAACAGTTGGGGCGCATTTAAAATCACGAATGAATGTGGCTCGAATTAATAGAGGAACCAGTGGATCAGCTACAGCAAGACGATTTGGCATATTCCAAGTTCCACAATTTATCTTGTAAGTTAAATAAACTCATTTCATACATTCTTAACCACGTTAAATCAATTTTCTAGCTTCCGTCAAGGAAAAATGTACAACTATGATATTCATAGCTACGATGTACAATCATTTGTATCATTTGCTCAGGATTGGTACAAGAATGTCAAAGCTGAAAAGGTGCCCTTGCCCAAGTCCCCATTGTAAGTTATAAGGGCAACTATCATATCATATAAAGTATTATATAAATATATATAATTTTAGTGACGATTTGGTTCAGCTAACAGTTGACTATTTGAAACAAAACCCCTTTCTGTGGGTAATATTTGGAGTCTGTTCGTTATTCGGCATAGTATTCGCAATTATATTGAAACTATTGCAAGGAGCAGCACCTCGAAAGGGTACAAAATCTTCACAGAAAAATGGAAATGGTACTGAGAAGAAAGCACCCAAAGAAAAAGTCAAGAAACAGAAATAAAATATGCACACCGTACTTTCCGTTAAAATAAGTACAAGTGAAACTATTTGTCATATTTTTATAAGCCATTTTGTGGAATAAATCTTCAAATAATATTAATATTGATTTACTTTCCATCTCTCCTTTTTAACCAGTTGATGAGATGGTAGGATGGTCATCTGACTGCTTGTGGTTTAAAGTTCTTGGTTCAATAATGGGACGCAAAGTTTAAGCTGACCTCTCAAAACTACCCCCATTTATCAGATCTAAGCTGGCAACTTCGAAAGTTTCCATTGTAATCTTATCACAACCACTTAACATAACTAATGGCAATATAATTTCATTACAACATGCGCCAAAGTGAAACGCGATAACTTTCCTGAGTGCTCACCTAAGTAGATTCATGCGTCCTTGGATATTAATCGGGCATACTTAATTAGGGTCAAAGTCGCCGAATTATTTACAATCTATGAAGCTTGCAACATGAACTATACAAGAACAAACTACAGCTATCCTAACAATCATTTACACTGCTTCAAATTTGTATTCGCGTTCAGTAATGCTAATGGGGTTCAAGTTAATTAATTTCATAGTGTTTAACACGTCTATAATTGTGTTTGGATTACACGAATGCAAACTGGCAATAATACAAAACAGAACGGTTGCTATAAAATTTACTGCTATTTCGAAATGCACCGCGATCAAATTAGGCTTGCCAGCAAAATAAAAGACGACATTAATATTTAATTGTGTGATCAAAATACTGAAATGCAATGCGTGAATAATTAATATAATAAATGAAATTGTATTAAGTATTATAAGCAAAATTAATGTAAATGTCCACCTATGCAATTGATTTACCTGCGTTTTGATTTTATCGATTACGAAGTGAACATAATGGTTCAATAGCTTACGCTGTAATAATAGTTTAAATTATCTACAAAGAGACGCATAAAAATGAATTGTGTAAATAAAGCAGTAGATAAATGTCCTAATACCTTCAGTGAGACACTCTGTTAATGAGCTATATAGCTATAAAGCCAGTAGCGAAAGCAATGTCGCAACCGTATCGCGAAACATTTACAGTCAGGAAACAATCGGCGATTGGTATTATGGGGCGGCTTTCCATAGGCAGAGCGCGTATTGTTTTTAATGGCAATACGCACACGCCAATGCACACGAAACAATAGGGCGGTTGGATTTTGTGCGCATTTAGGCCGCGAACGCGTTCGAAGTGTGTTTGATTTGAATAATTGGTATATTAATCAATCAATGAATATGAATAGAAAATAAATTGCGCACATTTATGTATAAATTAAGCACGTAGTGCGTGCCCGTGTTAAAATCCCAAACCGCACTGGCACCCCAAAACTCCCCATTTCAATGCCATTCCAAGCCGGTTTAAATAATAAATTATCCTGGATTATTTGTACAAGTTTCCAGTCAATTTCAAGCACAATTATTTACGTATTTTAAAGGCCATGTTTTTACTTTGCTATTATTAATTACTCTTTATCATTGTCGTACCAGCCTGCCCTAATGGCTTTTTTAAACCGCCGCAAACAATTTTGTTAAGGTCTCTATAAAATACCTAAGTGCTTAAAAGAACGCAGGACTTATATATCAAGCGTGTATGCCGGGTAAAAAAGCAAGTTCGAGATGCCTAAATTGATACAAAATTTTTAAATTCGAATTACTTTTTAGAGTGTGATAAATGTTTTGCCTTATTGCTGCTGTAACACCCGCTACTATAATTTCAGCCAGCAGATGCACAAGCCTGCGAAATATTTAAGAACTGCAAGCTGTAAAGTGGCCAACAAACAAAGCGTGCACGTCCAGTAAATCAAAACCTAATTTATTGCACAAACAACGCGGATGATACTACTTGGGAAATATTATTATCTACATTTTCGCACTGCCAACCATTAGTAGCAAGTGTTGTTCAATTAGAGTATACCAAATTATTAATTTCTATTTTGCCGCAACAGAGTACTCTCCTTTGAAAACTTGTAAGTAGTTTTGGAAATAAAAAGAAATTATGGAAGAATTATGCACGAAGAGTTGTAAACAAAAAGTTGTAAAGCATCATTAAAAGCCAATACACAGCAAATATACCGTTCGACGCTGCGATAGAAAAGCATTTTCAGGAATAAAAGCTGCTGGATTAAAATTGTATAAGTCTTTGCTTCTCCGGCCAAAGGAGAATTGAATTTTAATGCTCTTTAGCTCTCCAGATGCACAGCGCGCGCGTGTAGTTTTCGAAGTGGAGGAAAAGTGCATCAGCAACTACTAAACTAAGCTTAGCCCATACTAAATTTATATGGCAGAGCTTTGGCGAACTCGCTTCTCAATACACTAAAAACTAACGAAAAGTGAAATAAACTTAAATTTCCAGCACGCACTGTGCTCGTCCGCCGCAGCACACAAGAAGACTACATAGTAAAATAAAATCCACGTAATAAAACTGTACGAATTTCAAGAGGCGCACATACGCGAGTTTGTTCTTCGGGAAAAGAAGTCGATGGATGGATGCGCCATCGCGATGGCGAGCATCAATCTAAATTCGAGCGATGCGAACGCGGATACGACGAGGCTAAGGCATTTATCTATAAAATAAACTGCCAAGTATATTGACGAATCGAAATCGAAACTCAAATTGCATCAGCGAGCCCAGCCAAATGCTGCAGTAAAATTACTAAACTATTTTTCTATTTCAAACGCACATATATCAGCAAGGCGATCACAATGATTTTCATATCATTATCGTGATGATGCTAGTCAATGACACCGACACCGTACGTGCAATTATATATAAATAATGCATAATTGAACAAAAAGCGCGTAACGGTAACATGGGCATAATAATAAATAAAATCTGATGCATATTTGATTGAATTTTTATGACCGCTATTATTACACAATATTTCTATATTTTATGCTTTCACAGCCTACCGCAGTGCACGTATGTGTTTGCGCCGAGGGAAAAAAAAGAACGTGAATGTAATATTATCCATATTTCAATTGTAAACCAGCAGCCGGCTGCTACACGAATTAAACAAATTGAATAAATATTGCGTGGTGTCATTTGGCGTGTCGGAAATATGCAATAACGCGTAACGAGCAAATGTAATTTTAATTAATATCAATGCACCTACGGACGAGCGCATAAAGTTATCGGGAAATATTTGCGGAGAATTAATTCGGCGCGGGGCGCAATTGTAAATAACTTAATCAAAACATGATGGAGTTAACAGGGCTTCCGCTTATAATTTATTGAAGAGTGTTGTTGCTCTCGGCTATTTTGTTTGCTGATCACTCTATTGTTGCACGAGGAGCGACAAGAGGAATTAGCAATGCGGTTTGCGACCCATTTCAGACTACGCTCCGGCCGCCCCTTCGCGTACTTTGTGCCACCGCTACCGCCGATGCCGCCGCCGCCCTATGGCTATGACTGACTGCTCCACTCGTAAATCAGCGGTTTTGTCCGACGCCAGATTTTCGCCCCCCCGCAACTTTCCAACCCCGAGGCTTCCGGCCAAAGCCTCGCTGCGCATTTGCGTCAACTTCTTCCCTTACTGCAAATTTCAACTGCAATTTGCATTTAATGTATGAACATTTTCCATTAAGGAAAATTTAAAACAAATATTTCATTATATATTCAAATAATTAAAGCTTCACTTCACGCCTTCCAAATAATAAAATTTATCGCTCAACGTCTGAATGAATAAAATTTCTTAATTTTGAAGGATATTCTGAGCATTGATTTAACCATAAACTAAGAACACACATTGATAAGATAGTGGCTGAATGCTAGCAGAGCAAGGATATTCAATATTTATACAGTTCATATCTAATTTACCCTCTTCCTTCGAAGAGATGTGCCTTTCGAAGGCAAGTAAACACGAGTCTAATAATCAATGACAACATTGCTAAACGCGAACATGTTTGGTAACCAAAGCTTGAGGTCAAGTATGAGGCACGTCTGCCGCCTACGAAGATGAATAATAAACAACGCGTGAGACACAGTGTATGTTTGAATGACGTTCATTAGGGATGGGAGAAATTCGGCGATATTTGAGCGCATCGGCTGTTGCGCGAGGAGGCCCCTAAGCTACAAATAATGAATCCGCATGCTGCAAATTCTAATTGACTTATCTAATTGTGCGCTGTTTAATTGCATTCTACATTATGCAATTGATTGTCGGTTCGAATTCAATTTGGAGTTATACTTGCGCATCGCGTTCACAATTACTACATTCATTCCCAGCGTAGTTCGCGTTTAATCTCATTGTGAACGTTTATTTTATTAAGCGTTGCTCGCAACATTTTTAAACTCGTTTGTTTGATTGCCACGCGAAATAATTAAGTGTGCAAATAATTATTATTAAATTATCAAATTACTACGTTATGCGGCCACGGATGAGAATTCAAAATATTTCAAAATGTGTGCTCTTTGCAAATATTTTTCTGAGGATTGCCGCCTCCTACAAAGTTGAGGAATGCAGGATTCAAGCAAATTGCGGCGTGCTGACATTAAAATTCTGATGGCGCACGTATACACGTATGCTTCTGCCACAGGCATCGCCGCCGTCGTTGCCGCCGATCTTAACCCGTCGGCATGAAATATTAATAAACGCCAACCGTCGAGCCACCCCTCAATAGCAACACTAACCCATATACATGCCGCAGTCATACCGAGTGTTTCGGAACGTTGCTAATTGAATTTGCATTTTTGCATTTGAATTAAAACTTGCGTTGCCAATGAAAAATTCATTTTTTTGCGTAAAATATACATATTTCACTTGAAACTCGATACGGGCTTAACAGCAAGCTTCTGAATTGGCAAAAATCTTGCGCAAGGCAAAAAGAAAATAAAGTCCTTAAAGGATTGCGGCTGCTCCCATGAAGAATGTCATAGATATTTTAAAGGAGGAAAAACCGCATACGTATCGCACATACATAAGCGTGGGAAAGCCGAGAAAGTGCCAGTCAGTCAAGTGAATGTTGTAAGCAAGTCACAAAAGTGGAAACGTGCATTGGTTACTATCTGAATTTTGCCAGTAACGTCTTAATTTTGAATCTTTTCGAAAAAGCATCCCAAAATTTGTGGGTGCAAGCCCACTCCTGAAGGACGATTGCACGCTGTGATACCAATATCCCTATCATGAATCCATTCAGAAATCCGACTGAAGCTGTGTGCTTCATGTCAATAAGCTTGCTTTCTGCGGAGCTGCAGCAGCAGGGAGGGGAAGGCGGCAATAGCGCATAGTGTGGCAGCGATAGATTGCTAGGTGTAAAGCCATGAAGGGGCACTTTTCAAGCCGCCGCCGCCGATGCCGACCACGGTGCGCGTACGTGCGGTGAGTACAATTATGAAAAGCTCGTTGACTCGCATCGCATTTCCTAAGACCTCGAGACTAAAACTTTAAAAGCCGGCGAACAAGTGAGCGCGCACCGATTGCGCCGTGGAAAATCATAGTGGGAAAAATATGGCCCGAGCGGAAATATTTCATCGCAAACGTCAAGGAAATACGTCAGGGGAATGACTATGTTTATGGCGGTCGGAATATAACGAAGCAAACGCTCGCCGGAATATGAAATCATACGATTTTGTGCACGCGTCGACAAGCGAGGAAGGAAAGCTCAATATAAATGTCACTCTTTCTTTGCCACCCTTTCCCGTCTTAAGCCAACAAAGACCGCATGTACAATTCGTTCGAGATAAGCGATGATAAATAACCCCAAATGTTAAATAGATTATCAACAACGACTCTTTCGTTGGTTATTGTTGTTGTTATTACAATCGTTTTCGTTCGTGCCCGTGCAAATTTTAAACATGACTTTCAAAAATATTGATATAAAATTTTCAATATTGACTCAAGTCTGCAAACAGTGTTACGAGATACTGGAAGGAAAAGAAAGAATAGCGGAATGAGATTAAAATTACGTTTCAAATGCGCTGTCTGTCTCGCCGCTATCTGGGTCATGCTTAAATATTCGATGCACGAAAGGGCAGGCAAAGAGTTTGGGGACGCAAAGCGTGCGCGCGCGTAGCGTTTGCGCTGCCACCGCTGATAACTCGGAGACGGCAACGGCGGCGAGGACGTGCAGTTGGCAAGCATGAAAACGGGAGCGATTTGAGCCTTAATGCTTTCGCCGAGATACGAGGAGGACCCTCATTCTTATATCTTTAGAGTAATGTCGTCGTCGTCGTCATTTTCAAGTGGAAGAGGAGCCCCTTCCGGTACACAAGACGCAAACCGTTCTCGGGGAGAGAGAGTGGAATTGTAAGCACAAGTCTTCATCGGAAACAAATCCCGAATTAATGCAAATTCCGCAATCGATTTCTGTAATGACCTACTTGATGACGGAATGATAAAAGAATACTAAAAAGAAAAGTTTCCCAAACGCACGAAATTTGATGAAAATCGCCCAAGTTCCGAATTTGTACGTAATTCACTTACATTGTAAGAAAATCGTAAAACGCAAATACAGTATTCATTGCCTCCACCAGATATATTAAAAAAATGTTCAAAAACGTACCAAAAGTTCTTAAAGTTCGTCTTTGAAAGTGTGTACTCCGCAGATTGTCGAAAATGTATACTCCCTCAATTGTAGAGAAATTCCTGTGGCTGCAGATTGTAGCAAATCTGTAACAATTAAAAGAAAGAATTATAAAATCAGTGGAATAATTATTTTCTCATTTGCTAAATTAACCAAAGAAAGCAAATATTTAAATTGCATCCTAACCCTTAAAAGATCACCAGCGATATTTGAATAAAATTGCGCAGCGATTGAACTAAAAGGCAAAAATAAAATTCCTCCACATCCAAACCCAAATTGATATAATTAAAAGCAAATATATCCTTTTTGTATACGCATGAAGTGTTTTAAACCTAAAGTGCTCTCATTTTTATTTAAATTAAAAATAAACAAATGCTTGACTAAATATATAAATTAACGACAATGATTTTCATTGTGTTTATTTTAATTACTTGCTATTTGTAGAGAATTTAATTCTGCATTTATATTTTAATTAATATCAACCATAACCAAATAAAACTGATTCGCGACTGTTATTTTATTTAATTACATTTTTGTTTGTATCAATGGCGAACCTGTTTCATTTCGAAATGTCACAGCGCCACCGAATTAATTACCATTTCAATAAAACAATATTTATCAATGCGGCGTAAACTGTTTGCAAAATGTCAATTTAGAAAAATTGCACATGTTGTGTCAATCAACACCGCTCTCAATCGGGCGCGTTTTGTTCAATTTTAAAACAACTTTTTTCCGGCTATTGAGTGATCGAAGGCGAGGGGCGGCGGTTGGTCGATGGGAAATGTTTTGGCGTCGCGCCAAATATTGCCACGTCATGTTAGATTTAGGGTTTGGAGGAAAACAATAGAGGTGCGCGCAGCGTTGCAATTTCTATTTCTGTTCGCACAGTTCAATTTCGGCAAGGGTTGGGGGAGCGGCGCTAGATTTATTGGTCGATGGCCAAACTTTATCCACTCGCAGCGCAAGTGCAAAATATGCACAACAACGGCCCGGCCCGCATTTTTTGCAATGAAAAGATACTCACCACATAATTTCGCAAAAACAATAAACTATCTGCAAAATGCTTACAACAAATACCCTAACTCTCTTTTCGACAACGTCCACTAATCATAACTTTTATAATAAAAGCGTCACCGCAAAAGTGCCAAAGTTCTAAAACCCAATTGAAAAACGAGCAACGTATAGAAAACCAATCGAGATTTTCTTTGGGTGTACAACAACCACCGCAACCGCCACATGTATTATTATTTCATGTGTGTGCTCATAAAAGAATTGCCACAAGAAGCAGCAACAAATAATGCGAATGCAATACAGCGCAATAAACACACGTAAAACGAGTGCGAAAGAAAATTATGGATGGTGCTTCCACGGAAAGAAAGTGCAGAAAAAAGGCGTAAATATGAAGCGAATGGAAATGGAACGGAAATGAAAAACGACGACGCGAAATAACGAGAAGAACGCTTATAAATCAGCAAACTTGAGAAAAATACGAGGACAAAATTAATCAAAAACGATTTCCACAATCTTCGATACGAATCACTGTATTTAATCGTGGAAAAAATTCGACAAATGGCAATTCATCATAAAATATTCTTCATGCGTGGTCGCAATTGCAAAACGCAAGTAAAAAATGAAAATTAATCAAGAAATGTCCCGATCAAAGCGTGGCAAGTTGAAAGAAAGCTTTTAAACATATGTGGTCATTGATTGCACACACATCAAACGCGATTCAAAGTGGTGAAATATCGCGTACGCTCTTCATCTATGAATGCAAGCAAGCAAAGTACAAAGAATTATCGCGCTGAAAAGTGGGCGACGTACAATATAAACACACGCTGAAGATTTCAAAGGACAAGTTGCCATTGTGCTTGCCAGCGCACACAATGCGCACCGCCGCTGCCGTTGCCGCCGCCGGCGAATGCAATCCATTGCACACGCGCAGCGCCGTGACGCGACGCGCGACAATGAAACATGAAAGGATGGACGCGAATTGTTTCAAATGCGATTGCGATGGGAAAACGAAAGGAACTGCTCCAACTTCCTTAGCGTTATTATTATGTCAGCGTGTCTTTTGTGCGTTTGCGTCTTAACGGAGGCAGCGCGCGCGTTTTCCAAATGACGTCGTAGTTCAAGTATGTTTTTAGTAAATACACTTCTATAAACATTCTTTGTTCGGCTTCTGCAATAGTTTCCTTTCAACTATTATTCGTGCTACACACGCTATTTGCTTGTTTAGAACAATGGCGCTAAACTTGTCAGACTTTAAAGAATTCTCTCAATATCTCGCAAACTATCAAATGTGAAATATAGATTTCTAAACTACAAACAATTCTTAATAAATAAAGAATAAAACTTGGATTTACATGATGTTTAGTCCAATGTACCGTAACGTGTAAAAGTCGTGTTTATGATTACAATAATCATTGTCAATTCAATAAGGGTTGAGCTATACCAAAAATTCAAATCGATTATACGCGATCTTGGCACAAGGAAGAGAATTTACCTAAACACCCGCTTGTATTGATATTTTTTAAAGTCAACAACTTTTTTCACCTAAACATGACTTTTGTGAAAAATTAAAAAAATATCTTTAATCCGGAATAAACTCGTTGAATAACATCAATTCCATTAAAGAAAACAAAGTTTCCGTTTTTGTCGCTTGTAAATTACCCGCCTTGTAATTACTACTGAAAAAACTTGAAGAATTCCACCCTTCTTTCAGACAAATTTCTACTGCGAGAGAGATCACGAAAGCGTGCAGTGAACCAGTGAAAGTTGGGCAAGTAGTGCGATGGGTCGTAAGTTGGCAGATAGCGCCATTCGGCGAACAATAAGAAACACGACGAGTTTTTATGATCAGTGCGGCGGCGGCGGCAGTGGTGGTAGTGGCGGGCTTAATCCTTGCGAGGGTTGTCGCGCGACGATAAACAACAATCACTATGCCCCCAGTGCCATCATTTTATTGCCGCCATAACGAACACAAACACTCATTCAGTACACTTCTTTACGGCCTTCGTTCTTTCCGCAGAGGAATGCACTCTCGAACAAGACGTGAATTCAAACACATGTTATCCTTTCAATTGTCCTCTTTCGTTCCACCTTACCATGCATAACCGCGAAATCAAGTTCCCTCTAATAATACGGCGGCCCTGTTATATGCTCGCGAGTTGAATTGTTCAATGTAATAAAAATAAACGTCAACGGACCGCGCAGTAAAAGAAAGCATGCTATAGAAATGAAATTGACAGACACTTAACATTTCTGGCTCATGAATAGTAGAAGCGCGCACCCTCGGAGCGTTGATAGTTTTCTCCACGTTCACTCCGATTTTCCGGGCGCGCACTCGTGTGTCGATATCGAATGATTGATATTTCAATAAATGCACCGATATAAATGTATTAGTTGACGAACAGGAAAAGCTTACGGAGCGGTGGCACAAAGGATGAAAATCGCACAAAGAGCCATTGAAGAAAATGGAAAAGAACAAGTAAATCTTCTTAGCGGGCCCTCGAATGTTCCGCATGGAAAATCATTTATTATATTTCGTGAGCCTCTTATTTATTCCGTATTGTTAACGTCCAAATTTGCATATTCTTTTGCAAGATTCAAAATGTCTGCTGCCTTCATTTAAATAGAAAATGTTTTCACTAATTTGCTCAGTGTTGAAATTATTTTGGCTACTTGCGTAAAATTGTGAAAAAGTCATTTGTTTGAAGTAAGTTTCAATAAATTTTAAAATTTTAAACTTGATTGCTAACGAGCCTTAATTGCAAACAAAGTCTGCGTTTTGAAGTTGATGAATGTTTGATGCTAGAGTAGCCTTAAAGTTGAGCGCACGTCAGCCTGACACGAAGCGCGCACATGCACGACTTAATTCGTGACACGGCAAATAAACCAAATTCCAGCGCCATTTAAGACACCGCGCAGTAAGTTGCAATTAAGTTGGACACCATCCGAGTTTGAAAACTTGCATAAATAACGCCGCCAAGTCGCTGGCGGCACAAGCCAAAAAAAAATCATGGGGCAAAAAGAACGCGTGCGCGCGCGAAAAGTTCAACTTTAAATAACGCAGTGCGCGACTGATGCGCTTGATATATAAATGGGGTGAAGGCGCGCGCCCGAAAGGCATAAAACCAAGCGAGAAGAAAGAGAATTACGAATTAAGGACGAAACGCCGCTGGCAGGCAGGCAACAACAACAACATTTGCTGTTTACTATCTGTACACAATTTATGGTCAAGTTGCAATTCTCCGGCGGCGGCAGCGTTCGCGCGAAGAGTAATTAAAAATTTAATGTTGGCGGCTGTAAATTCAGCGTGCGCGCTTCGGCGGCGGCAGTGGTGAAAACGATCAGCGCTGAATTAATGCACAAACATATTTTTGTCCGCGTCGACTGGAACAATATGAAAAGTCATGGCTTTCTTGTCATGTTGTTTGCAGATTAAAAATTTCTAATTAATTTTTAATTCTTTTCAGGGCATAAAATTAAGCTATGTCTTGAATTCGGAATGTGGATAAATCAATAGAGATATTTCAGATTTGCTGCACGTTCGTTGCAAGCAAACAGATTGAACGAATTAAACACTTGACAGACGCATTTCTCCTTGTCAGGATACTTGCCGCGTGTAACAAGACCTGATATCTTTTCAGTTTATTACGCTCCCTTTTCCCTATGCCACTTTTGCATCAAAAATTAAATTGGCTGATTTTTTACAATTCGAGATCAAATTGTAATTTAGCTAAAAATCAGGGCAAAATTAATGTTTCTATTCCTGAACGTAGTGCAAAAATTTTGCATGTTTGTGCTTCCGTACAATCCCCACCCTGTTGAACCCTCGTTTTAGAACTAGACAAACAATGAATTAATAAGTAATCAACAACCCTCCAACGGACACTACCTTAAAGAAAATGCCCTATGCAAACATTAGGAAGGTAAAGCAAACATTCAAAATTGTTGAATGAACGAGAAGTTAAAGTGAAATGAACATTCGAAAATAATAATAAATTTTACGGTAAATAAAATATCATTTGCCATCATAAATGATAAAGAATTGCAAACCGCTTACGAATGAAATTCGCTTTTATTTATCTTTCCTCCCTGGAGCATTCGATTATTTGCGAGGATACACAACATCGTTAGACGATGTCTTAATGCGTCCCGAGGGAATAATTAAAAGAAGTTTGCCTCTTCCTCGGTGCGCCGCAAGAAGAAAAGGAAAGTACTGCGGAGCGATCAACGTAAGCGCGTATTAAAAACGCATAAAATGAATGCGGGAAATTAAAACTTGATGAAAAATTAATTTCACTTTTCGTGTAACACATTTCCGCGAAATTTAGCTACTCGTTGTATTTTAATACCGTACGCGTGTTTGCATGAATAATTTATTGCATAATTTTTCATCAAATTCATATTCTATCTCTTTGTATAGCAAATTCATGATTTGTTATTCAATAATGCATAATGAATAAAATGCATTCAGCCACGCGTCGTTCTATGCCGAATATGCCGCCGCATGCGCGGATAACATGCATTAAAGTTGCAAAACGTTTTTTGCACATTAGCAATCCGTTGCAGGTAGTGCGAAAGGGGCGTTGATGCACATTCGTAGCGAGCATGCAGCGTATGCAAATGCGCAACTGCAATTGCACAAACTTTCAACATTTCAAATGCACTTGAAACTTGGGTGCGCGTTCGCGTTCGCTTCTCTTCTCTTGCTGCAAAACTTGTTCAACACTACTTTGCCGCGATCCACAAAAGCGACGCAAGAAAAACAAATGAAAAATGTCTTGTTTCTTCACACTTTCCTCTTTGAACCGAAAGAATCGCAATTTATAGACAAATTCAAAAACTTACCTCATTTTCTTTCCGTATTCATCATCAAATATGGGCTGAGGAAATTCTGTAACAATAAAAAGATTATATTAGGAAACACATCCCTGAGACAATATGAAATACATTCATGAATTTCATGCCTAAAAAAGTTCTTAGTAGAAAATCACAGAACTCTTGAATCCCTGATGTAATAAAAAGAAAAATGCGCGTAGATATAGTAAATTTAAAAATTTCGTGGTAGTAACAAAATGGAAATTATTTTTTATTAAAAAATTTAAATAAAACCCCTTGACGTCTCGAAACGTCTCGCGACGTGGCTCTGTCGTCGTTTTACGTGCATTCTGCAACAAGCGCGGTGAAATTACGTTGCATGTTCGCATGCCGCCTCCACCGCTGCATGCATATATTCGAGCGCGAAATGAAATCCTGCTGGCTGCTCATAGGGGAGCTGCCAGCCGCCGAAGGTACCGGCGGCGCACGCCGCTGAGCCGTAAAATTAATTCTGACACAGCATAAAATATATATTTAGACGATGTAAGGCGAAACGTAAAATATGGCGTATAAGAAAATTATTCGGATCCGATTTGTTTTCACTACGTTTAATTTCAGATGCATCGCGTATTTGTTCTCGCATCAAATAGACAAACCGTTTCGTTATTGCACGTGCAACTAGACAAAGCAACTCCGCCAACAAAGATGTTATTTCGTCCGTGCTCCACTGAGAAGATGGAAAAATGTAAAGTGATGGAAATGGATGCAGAATAAAAGAAGAAGAAAACGCTAAGGACGAAAATATATCTTGGGGGTCCTGACTAGGCGGACGCGAAGGACTAAAGACTAAACTAGAGGAAGGAACATTATTATGTACCCTTATTTGATATTCCGTCCTGCGGAAGAATAAAAGTTAATTTGCCTCGTCGGTCGCGACGTTCGGGGGCGGCGCCCCTAACTTTACCAAGGCCATAAAGATGCATCAACAGCAGAAAGATTCAAGCCTCTTCTTGCATTCACGCACTGAGAGAGGAACAATGCCAAGAGAGTCTGTCTTGTGTCATTGTTACAGACACAAAAATTGTAACAAGTGTTTCCAAAACTTGAAAAATATCTTCCAAGTTAATAGAGATATTTCAAAAATTTAAAGTTCACAGCAAAATAGATAAAATCCGCATATCAAATATTAATTTAAAATTACACAATTAATATTTGGTATATTTTAAAATACACATAAAAAAACAGGCAGTAATATTCTCGTTCTAAACTATTTCACGTGTTAATTATATTACAAACACAATTTGTTGTCTATTTTCTATCATAATGGAACAATATAGAAAAAGTACAGTAAGTCAATGCTGGACGGAAGTGACCTGCGCAGAAAGCGGAAGTTGAAAAGCCGGTACTAATAACGGAAGTCCATTGCACTCCTCGTTCATGACGAGTTGTGATTGTTCAGACCTTTTTTGCTCTTGTCAAGTAATTAACGAATAATAAAAAACGTAACTGTTACAACAAAAGACAAATGTGTGATGCTCTATCATTAGTCTATGAAGATCGTGGCAGTAGATAATAATATGTAATATAATAATATATGTAATAATAAAACCGCAATTGTGTGCTATGTTTGTTGTGTTGATAATAATTTTAGCACGCGCATTATGAAATTGATTTCATGCTAAATTAAACCGGAAATAAATTAAAAATTACTTAACGTAGACTATCATTAACGGGGTCGTCATGGCGACTTTAAATTATACGTTTCCTTTTGTTCTTTAACGAATATAAATAATAACCTTCTATGTCCTTTGTGCCATCCTGTATGACCTCTCTTGCAATTAATTGCTAGCTATCAATAAAATACGAAAATCAATCTATTTCTAAATTGGAAAATCTCTTTTTTATCGCCTGAGTGAAAATGTAATTTTTGTTCGAGGGGTGTGTATGTGTTTGTGTGTATGTCGCAAGCGAGGAGGAGAGAGAGAGAGAATTTATCCCGATGGTGATTTTGTTTGCTGCGGCGCATCCGTGACGGAATTATCGTCCTGTGAGGAGGAAGGACGCAGCGTTGTGGTGCTCGCTGGTCGGCCATAGAGATAACTGGTGCCTCTGTAGCCGTTATCGTATGGATAATAGGGATCGCGACCTCGGTAGCCACCGCCACCGCCACCTCCAGAACCACCAGAGACACCATATCCTCCTCCGCCGCCGCCGCTGCCGCTTAAACTGCCGCCTCCGTAGTATCTAGAATTGAAATAACCAATTCCTCTTACGACTGTTCGAGAATTTGCAAGAATGAAAAACCAGCACCCTGTATAAATAAATGGATTTCCTAAGAAGCAATTGACGTGCATTTGAAAGCGTCGTGCAGAGGAAATCGAGGAGTGTATTGAATTGAACTAAAAGAGAAACGCGCGCGCAGTCAAATTCGAAAATTCGGTGCGTGAATGCAAAAGCACTCGATCGAGAAGTGCTTGAGAGAGGAATGGCGAGCAAAAGTGGAAAGTGGAAATTTTCACTTAGCGGCGGCAGCAAAAACTTGAAAAGTGGAAGGAAGGTGCAAAGGAGCATTGAAAGTGCTCAATGACTTACGAATTGTTCCAGAAATCATTAATAATCGAGTGAAATGTCGTGAATTTAGAATGAAGCGGATGAGGCAATAAAATTCTACATTGAAGTGTGTGTTCGATCGAAATGACTATAAATACTTTAAGCATCTAGATGAGATGTTGACTCATGAGAAAAAATCCCGACGACCGAAGAAAATACGAGGAGCACATTAAGTACTTAGGAAAATTGCATTAGCATTGCCTTTCGCTGACTGTTCACGTTTTTCCTGATTTGTAACATGTCAATGGCGAAAATCTATCGCACAATAAATAAAGCAACCGTACGTAACTACTCGAAATCTGTACAGAATATCTACAAACATGCGGTTTATTTCTGTTCATTACGGAAATAATTCTTGGTTAGTATTTTGCTAAAATTTTGCCGAATTTCCGGAATAACTTCCAACATGCCATATTTTTAATTGAGTAAACTAAAATGCAATTCAGTGAACTAAAAAACAACTATCAAAACTAAAAGTGAACAAAGTATTTTAAAAATGAAATTTTTACCTTTGAATCGTTCGGATTTCTTGCGCGCCTTTACTCAAAAGTTGACATATTGATTGATTGTTTGATTGAATGAGGTGATTGATTGATAGAATTTTAGTTTTGAAGAATATTCGGTATGTAAACAAGCGTTGCCGATTTCAGTTAAATATCACAGTTTGTTGTTTTCGTTTGTTTTTTGTTTGTTTGCAAATTTCGTTTTGTTTGTCGATGTTTGTTTTGGGTTAGGACACAATGTGCAGAACATTGCCAACTACATTTTTATCGTACCTGTCCGTTGGCTTGTTGTTTTGGGGCTTTTGATTTCTGCAAAGAGCAGAAATACACACACAATGAAACTATGAGGGTATGATGTAAAAAGTGAATGAAAAAGTGCGGATGAGAACGACATCATAACAAGCTAATAAATAGTTGTGATTAATCTAATCATCTCGAAGAGTTTGAAAGTCAAGTCAAGTATTTCGCAGGGTGTGTGTTGCAGCATGTAGAATGGAACTTTAGCCATTAGCTTTCACAGGGGGAAACTTCTCGAAAGTTTTTAATATTTCGTCAAGTTTTTTAATATCTAAACGTCTAATGCATTTCCCGGTGCGGTAGTTGGCCGTTTTTCATTTTGCCGCCGCACAGTTTTTTTCGCAGCGAGTGTGTGTGCGCGCGCCGCCCCTCACCGATTATTCTATACGATTGCAAACGCGCAGCCGCTCGATTCATTAGAAAACTTTCAGCCATAAATCAATTTATACTAGGCGCGAGCAGCTTTTTGCTCGGCCAAACACCTCGACGCTTTCAAAAAGCGTACAACAACTTTTGCGCAAAATCGCGTAAACTCTAATGTGTCTTCCGCGCTTGTTTATTTTCAAATTTCTTTCGTATTTCCTGCGGAAATCAATAGCACAACCGAAACCGGAAATAATTTTTTACTTTTGCTTATTTTCCCTTTTTCCTGCGCTCGCGCATAAATGCATAAATTTACTATGAATTAAATATAGAAAAATAGCCTGCATTTGCATATGAAATGAAAATGGAAAGAATTTCGTTTTCACTTTACGTGCGTTTCCTCTTCACATTCTTTGTTGGAAACAACCGAATACCACATTTTTCCGCTTTGTTTTATTTTTTCCCTGCATTTCAGTGCATTGAAATGCAAAGTAAAAATCAGTACCGCGCTCGCCTGCATAATAATCATAATTTTAATTCACTGAATTGCAATCGCAAATTGCCGTGGACAAATTGAATTTCAGATTTAGCACTGTCGCTTTTTACGACCGACATTCCGGCGGCAATTTTGAATATGATTGTGCAATCTCGTCATTTACGTTCCGGATTAAGTAGCACGTGACAACTTCCGGAGGAAGTCGTTTGCAGCGACACGAATTAGTACTTGAAAAATGACCAAAAATTAAAAATTTTCGAGAAGATAAAACACACAACTCAGTGCAAGTGCATAAAAATAAAAATTTACCCTCGATCACTCCATCCTCGGTCTCTATAGTAATAGTCATCACCGCCGCCACCACCTCGTCCGCCGCCGTAGTAATAATTACTTGCGTATCCACCGCCGCCGTAACCGCGCTCATAACCACGACTTATATCATCATAAGGGCGACTGCTCCCACGGTAATCGTATCCGCGATTATCATACCCGATTCCGCGATCTTGATAGCGATCATATCTATCATACCGATCGTATCGATCGCGGTCATATCGATCACGATCATACCGGTCATAGTATCGATCATAACCGCCTCGGTCGTAACCGCGCTCCTTATCATACCGATCGTATCGGTCGTACCTGTCATAACGATCATAACGATCGTAGTCGTAATCGGGATATCGTCCACTGCCGCCTCCGCCTCCGCCTCCACCTCCGCCTCCACCGTAACGCGAACGCGGCTGATCATAATACCGATCGTAATCGTAATAACAACGCGTACAGCGCTTCTCCACATTGCTGCCTGCCGCCTCCGCCGCTTGTCGCGCTTCAGGCGAGTCCTCCGGTTTAAGCGCGCGCGAACTCACCGCCGACGAGGCGGCTGCTTCAGCGTCCGCGTACCGCGACAAGAAGTATTTATTATCCCTAGCGACGCGCTGTAATTCCCGATCGTCCACATCCTCGACCTCCACTTCAATCGCCTTGGTTTCTTCCGCCTCCCCCGCCTGGGGAAGTAATGCCGCCTTCAGTGATGCGCCATGAATAAGCGTCGTACACGTGACAAGCACGCATAGCCACGTGCGAAGATCCACAAGCATCTGAGATATGATAGAATCTTTCTTTAATCTCCGCCCGACTTCCCAATTACTAAAACCCTTACCATTTCGAATATCGTTTAATAATTTACAACCGCATTAAAATTATTCACTATGCACTTCTTCATTTAGTAATTGCGTGGTACGAAACGTAGCAAACTTCACTCGTATGTAAACAAAACGAATGCAAGGTAGTGATGAGTAATGAGTTGATGACTCGCAGAATGCGCGCACGGAATGAATGCGCTCATCAGATTGATGTCTGTTTTATACTCTCATCTCGAAAGCGGTCGCTCTTTTTCGGTGTGCGCTCACCGTGCTTGCTATTTCAATACGAGAATAATGTACGTGCATGGTCATTTGACTGACTAAAGCAAAAGAGACGCGAACATTGTTGAATTTCATTTTTTCCACCTGGCTGAGATTCGAGCTCAACTCGCAGGCTAAATGAATAAAAAAAGCAGAAAAATGCTCAATAACCTTGCAGTCGTCTAACAATTGAATGAATTTTATGTACATTTTTCTTTATGTTTAAATATCTCCAAGCATCAAAATATTTCACTGTAGTTGTTGTTGTTAACTTGGCAATAGAAAAAAATAGTTTTCTTGATTTTGGCAAGTTTAATATCCTAGTTGTTATTTGCGGGCTTTGAAGTAATATAATTTTTACTCTAAACATATTTTAGAATTGCATGTGCATGTTGTAAATTATACAACACTTGGGATGATTAACGCTTGTATGAAACATGAGTACACGTGGATGAAGCACGTGCAGATAACTTTTGAATTATTGTACATAGTTGTTCGTTCCGTAATATATTCGTCTAGTTGTGCGAATTTAAAATCTCGTTTTGGACTTGACTTCAATACACATTCTTTCTATTGTAACACAGGTCCATTGTGAATGAGTGAATTTTAATTGGGATCTATAGTAGCTACGGTGATATGAAGTTGTGAATTTATAATGCGAAATTATAAATTAATGTCGAGACACGAGCGTGTATGATGGAAGCATATTGCGCATGCTGGTTGCACGGGCAGCAACTACAACAATTAATGTCAGAAAATCTCACTCTCGTGTCCCATGCATCAGGCGAGATTTAAGCCGCGCGAGTTATTATAATTAGAGGCGCGCACCTTACCGAGCTCTATGGATGATATTCGTGTAACAGCATCCTATTAATTTCGGAGTGCACTTGCTAACGATGCATGCGCGCTGTGAGGGAGCGCACAGCACATAACAACTCAAATGCATGAACGATGAAAATGATAAAGAGCAAGAGTACTGTGTGTGCAAGTAAACATCTCGGAAAATCAGCCTCCGGTCGCTTCTCATAAGTGTCTCATCAGAGATGTGCCAGCTAGCCCTTGTGTCCTTTTAAATATAATACTTATATAATTGCTAAAACTTTATCACATTAAATAATTTCATAGTTCATTGTATACTCTATACTTAATTAGAATTCGTTATTTTCGAGCAAATTTTAAATTTTTGTTCTCATGAATGGAAGATATCAACTTCAGTACTAAGATTATCAGATTACTCACGAATTATAGTTATGCATAGCATTAGGAAACTATAATACGCATCTAGTGTATCAAATCACCTAATAGAGCAATCGGGGATTTGATCATGCGTACCGTAAACTAATTACAATATAGCATTGGCGTAACTAATTAATCCCCTCGCCGTCTTACGAAGCCGGCTGTCGGCAATCTACACGGCTACTTAGCGCAAATTTGTAATTTAATCACAGGTAAGTGGAAAGTTCGCACAACTGCCGCCAACCGCCGCTCGTTACATTTTGATACGCGTATGCGCACATCGTGCATTTCATGTTAACATAACTTAATACCCAAATTACTTCATCTCAACAACACGAAACTAACCAAGACCTCGGCTAACAAATATTCTTGAATACTCAATTGCATTAATTGCTTATCGTCTAATAAATTTGTTTTGAATTTGTCCTAATATTTTAATATTAATACCAGACTTGATTTAATTAATTTTGTTATGGTAATAAAATCCACCATAATCCGAATTCAAAATCGTATGAAATTTCACTGAAGCCTCTTGAAGCCATTAACCAAATTAAAAAATTTCCATTTCATGTTTTTAATTAAGTAAAGTATTTATGTGTTTTATCAAAGTTTCTTTCAGCTCGCGCATCGCGAAAAGCATGAATTTATATTTATTCAGCGGCGAATTTATTGAAAGTTACATCAAGCACTCGTTCTAAAAACCACTGAATGCTTTGCTCGTAACTAAAAAGCCTTAACAGCTTGCAACAAATGTTGTCCGACGAAAGGACGTGTTTGGTTTACGCAAGCATCCGTTTTTAATATGTTTAGACTGGGTATAAAATAGAGAATTTCATCGCTTTGAGCATTGGTAGCTTATTAAATTTTCAGTTCTTTACTGTCAAAACATATGAGATAAACAAATCGTGAATATCACTACAACCGCATTACTTTTCGGATGTTTCAAGAACATGGAAATTTAGTTAAAATACACCCTGTATTTATTAAAAAACCTAATCCTCGCTCAAATGACGTATGCATGAAGAGGGCGGTTTTGCCATATGCGACAAACGCTACTGCCGCCCCCAAAAAGTGGCGTTTATTACAAACAGTTTATGAATTCTAAGCACCTACTTTACTTCGGCTCGGACGCGCTCAAAGCCCACAAGTTGTACTTTAATTTTGCATTTTATATACGCTTCTGAAAAAAATTTCAAAAATCCACTGAATGTGTTCTTTCTGCATTATTAAATGTCACCATCTGTTTGTTAATTTTGCGTTTACTTAATTATCTTATACGCTTCAGAGCTCTAACTAAGTCTGGAAGTAAATGGAACAAATTGCTCGCTGTTTCAAACATTCTAGAGTTATATTTGCGTTTGTTCACTTAGTATCTACTATGTTTAAATTTTCCCAAATAAAATTGCAAATGCTAATGTAAATGTTCATTCAAATGCTACGCGTTTTAAATATTTGTTTATAATGTGTTTATATTTTACTGAATTAAATTTGCATTCGTTATTCCATTTATTTCAGCGCGTTTTAGCGCTACGTAAAATACATTAATGAATTTTTGCAAAACTACAAAACCTATATTTGTTCGCTAAATAATGTACAGCGAATTAAAGGTTTTATTAGGCGTTTTAAATTTTATATTCGAAATTTCGTTCAACGCCAATTAAATTATTAACTCCCTAAAAAAACTAGTTCAGTGTTCCGCAACTTTTTGTTCAAGTTTAAAATAATTAAAACAAATTGCTTTTGCATATCAAATTGAAAAAATATTCTAATTGGTACCGTTCCTAGATATAATTTTTTTCCAATTAGCAGATTTGAAATTTACACAGACTTTAAAGCAATTTGCATGAAAATCCTTAAGGACAATTTGGTATTTTGCTTTGCAAAAGAGGCAAATACACGTGGCGCGCTTTTATCACTGATTGAAAATATAAATAACGTGTACAGAATCCCATGCTGATTCCGTTTCCAATTTTACTCCGTTTTCCACAATTCCTAACAATTCGAAACGCACCAACAACAACAACAAGAACGGCAACGCCATGAAAAGATAACACGCAAAGAAGAGCCGTTGTAGTTTGCTCTCGCGCCCCGGGATTTCCCGATTCGCATTCTTCCCATTTACGGCGCACGCTTTTGCCTTCTTCTTGCTGCTTCCGCGATTGCACACTGTTATTTGCGTTATTACAATTCAACGTCATTCTTATCTCTCGCGCAGCTTCATTCGCCGCCCATTCAGGGGGCCAACAACGCGCTGTGAATTTATCGCGGACACTCTTTGTGCAAATATTATGCACAAATTAGTTTCATTAAATTGACGGCGGGCGCAATTTCGTTAAGACGTTAAATGCGTTTAATTTACTTGAAAGTCGCTTCAAAAAATTGCGGCATCGTTAAAAAATCGCTTTGGTCATTAGCGCCATTAAGAAATTCAACTTACAAGTCTCTCTTGACATTAAAGGCACTACAGAGTACTTTTTCTTAGGGTTCACCAATGGTTTTATACCTTCTTTGATGGCCAAGCTCTTACTTCTTTTCTTACATTTTCCTTTGCTGCTTTGAATCGTTATTGTGTAATAGTACATTAGTGAATGTTTCAAAAAACGGCGAAGAAAAGGGATAAGAAGAAGTAAATGAACCGCAAAAATTATAGTACAAAAAAAAATAAAAAAACGAAGTGAAATTAGTGATAAATGTACGAAAACCAAATTAATAATCAGCTTCTCGCAAGGGGTTTATCACAGTGCAAAAAAGAGAACGCATTTTATTTCTATTCGCGTAAAATAAAAGAAGCAACAAACGAGCGCAATTACCCAATGCACAAATGCACGATGCAGAATGCGGCGCTTTAACGACGACGGTGGTGGCGGCAGCGACGGCGTTCAAGAATAATGCCGTAGTGCGGCGGTGCACCTCCGATGCCAACGGTGAATCGTTACCGGAGGGAAAATCGTCCGACATTCGCGAGAATCGTTATGCTCGTTCGAGGAGTCGTAAGCGCAAGCGAAACAGAAATGATGCTAACAACACGCCAACGCGAAAAAAACCGTGTGGCTATCGCACACCACCTCTGGGGGCGGCAGCGCGACGCTGCAATTAGGAGCATGACGCTGAGTCTTCGCGATTGCAACATGGCGTTTAAAAGGTGATTTGCGCTGTTTCGTACCGTGATATGCCTTTATCAGTCGTCTCACGCTTTTACACTTTTATTATTAACTACCAAAACATCCTCAAGCAACTTGTAGGTATCTTCAAATTAATTCCTGAAACTATTTTTATGCAAGTTCGCAAAATTTGTGAAATATTTAATTTCATAAAATAAACGTAATTATTGAAATGTGATTATTAGCATTTTATCAATAATGTTATTCGTTCAACCTAAATAATTGTATTAATAATGCAAAGGGTTGAGTACGATTGCAACGAGCGGAACAGCAATTGTTTCAGTTTTAATCACAAGGACATAACGAGCAGGTATTTTCGCAATTAGTTAGCAAATATCGTCGAATGCAAACGTAAAATGAGAGGAACAAACACTCAATTATTTAGAGCTTAGTTTACGGTTTCAATTATCGCACATTCTATATGTTAATTAAATTAATCACAATCGCGATATTGCTTCCATCGACTTTTAATTAAACCGCAAAATGTCAAAATTTCCATTTTTAGCACTTATCAACAAATAAGACAAGCAATTTATGTTGTTTTTGAAGGCTGCATTGTATAAATCAATGTTGCAATGTAAATTCCCGGGGGAAAACATGTGAAACAAACATAAAACCTACGGGCGAGCGGAGTGGTAATAAGAAGCGCAATAACTATTTGTGTTTGCCGTTGCACTAAACGTAAAATGTCACGATGACTGCGCTTTGATTAATTTACGAGCAGCGTACGCGAAAGAAATATGCGCACGAAGAATTGTAAATTTTGATTTACGCCAATTTCCATTTCATAAACCGGACAAAAGCGCTCTTGCAAAAATTCAATCTCGAAATGAATATAAATTTAATTCGCGCCGGACGAGAACGGCGTACACATTTTGCATTCGGTATTGGTTGCTCATTTCCGCGTCGCTTATACCAGTCGCTGAAAAAAATATTTCAGCTACATAATTCAGACTACAGCAGATAAAAAACGCACAGCAGTTATACCCGAAATAGCAATGCGATTTAATATTGTTGCGTCGACGGAAAATAAACAGATTTTTAATTAATTCTGTCCATTATTTCTACATGCGCTTTTCAGTGGTCAAGTTGGCGAATTGCTCCCCTAAACTAGAACCTCACAGTGCGAGTCATTCGCGCGCGGCGTGCGCTAATTACAAAGTTCGGAGCAAAATTAATACGCGAGCCGCACAACTAATTTCGTCTTTGTATGAAAAACGCGATTTGTAAAGAGCGGAAGGGGATATGATGAAAGAGCCAAGTATTAGGTAAACGAGCGCGCTAGTGAAATATTGCTCTCGTTCCATTATTTCTCTTTTTTTTTCGGCCCGTTGAAAAACATTTCACTTTGTTCCGAATAATTGCAAATGTAAGTTACCCTAAAACTTTCATGTTTTTTAATTAGAATTGCCAATTAAAATGGCATACTAGATCTCAAATTAACGTTGCTCTTTTAAATATATGATTATTTAACCATTAGAACAGTTCTTGTCTATTTTTCCAGACTAGAAAATGACGCACAAAGCGCAAAATAAAACAAGGAAGAAACCTTGCAATCATTGCAATTACAACGTTAATTTACCATGGGATTAACACACTTAGCTCACCGGAAACTCATTTTGTCAACAAGCAAACAAGATGATGATTGTAAAAATGTAAACAAAGAGTAAAAAAGTGTCATTAAAATCACCAAAACAACAATCTTAATGCGTAGCGAAAATGAGTATTTTGGTGAAATTTACTGGCAACTCAATTAATATGTGCGCATTAATTAGCAAATAATGTTCCATCTAATTAGGAATTGAAATGATGACATTGATCGCTTTGGAAATCAAACGCACAAAGAGCATCGCCGCATTCTTTCATAATTAAATTGGTATTGGAAAACAGAAGCCCGAAAGTTGAAACAATCAAATTGGCAATTTGCATAAAACACGAGCCGTCTTTTACTTGTGATATAATAATAAAACGTAATGATGACCTTGATGTCTTTGTTTGGAATTCGTCTGCTTCTCACTACTAATGAAGGAACGGAACGCGTTTTGCAATCGCATGTTCTTATTGTTCTTTTCTTCGCTGGTCTACTTTTTCGTATGTGTTTTTTCGCCATTTCAATGCGATGATGATGTACTTGATCCAATTTCATTTCATGCGATTGTTGGCAGCAATTTTTAAATATTGTTTTGCTTTCATTCAATTATCTTTGCAGTTTTCAGCGCGAATGCAATAAAATTGAAATGGCAATCAGATTGAATGACATCAAATGATTTTTATCATCGATGCTTCTATCGCTTCCAACTATCATATCCAGTTGGTTATTAATTAATGTGTTTGTATTATCTCCATGTGTATTCAATTCATCGATGCTTTTCAAAACGTTGGCAAAGATTCTATCAGTGTTGTTAAAATAATGAAAATCCTTTAAAATTTCCAATTGACTAACTCATCCAATTTGTTGTGGGTTTGTTAATAAACTAATTGCAGTGAATTTGGAAAGGGAAACAAAACAGCGTTTCAAAGGTAAAATAAAAAACAAAACATAATAAAAAAAAACTTATTAAACATAACATAAAATAAATAAAATAACGATCAGATAATTTATAGAAAATAGATAAATTCGAAGGAAAATAAACTATATCCAATTAACTAAAAAGCGGAAGTTTTAACTTTGTGTAATTGTCATTTACCGAAATAAAAAGCTGAAACCGTTCCCGAAAAAAAGAGCCAATAATTAGCTTAATAAACGTCAATTCATAATTCATATTAGCAAAACCAACAACGCTTGTTCACGAAGTTTGAACACGGCATGAAATACAACGGAGCACCTCACATATCAAATGCGAGATGAAAAAAACGCGTGAGCAGCACACGTATGAAAAAATGTATGATTTGCTCTCACGGCGGCGGCGTAATAAAAACGATTGGATTCCGTGTCATTTCCTCTTTTATTTATTACCATTTTTTACGATTTGGGTTCATTGTATCAGCTTCTCGGTTGCTTTTACGGGGGCGAGAGGAGCGTGCGCGAAAAATTGAAATCCGTTTCCTATCGGACTAATCGAAAGACATTGAATAACAATAACGCGCGCGACCTAATTCAATCTTGGGAAGAAATCGAATTAACTCGTCAATGAGCTCGACGGGCACACAATTGCTATCGTGAAACGACTCACTTCGTTCTGCAATTGCATCGTATCGTAAAACGGTCCTATTTTCTTCGTTTCGCAACGCAAATATAGTTTTTATGTACGACGTTCGAAAGAATTAAAAATGAATTCGGTCATTGCGAACGGATGCACACATGTGGCACTCGCAGATCAATAATCATTAGGCGAATATTTCGTATCGAGGGCGATCTATTATAAACATCTAGCAATTTCAAGTTAAGCGTACCGAACAAAACGCATGAACCGTTATTTCACCTCTGCTCGTTTTTTATTATTCCATTATTCATTTTTATTCGTATTTCTATCGCGTCGGATATATCTATATTTCTCCAATTCAGTTTATGGCATGCCATTCGAGTGTGAGTTTGATGTCCATTTGATGACTGATTGCAGATTTCCTGTTCCCACAATACGTTATTGCATTCAATGCAATAGATATTTACTTTTTTGAATGAGCTTACCTTCATTGCAAATATTATTTTAAATATTCACACTACGCATTAATTATTAATCAACTTCAATTACATTCCAGTGAATAATCCGCATTATGATGCATGAACAACAATTTCAACTCGAGTAAGAGAAAAGGTGTTTGGCAATTTCTTGATATGATTCCTCAGTCAAGGTGACCAATGACACCAAAAGAAATATTTAGCAAGCCTTTATGAGACTTTCATGAATGGAATGCCTGGTATAAACCAACTATATTGAGCATTTGTATGAATGCTGAAAGCTTGAATAAAAGAGCATAGTGTACCACGAGTTCAAGTTGATGATTAATAGGTGTAAACATCTAGAATTTGCTTCTACGATTATGCAAAGAAATGTATGCCTATTTCTAGAAATAATGAATCATTTGCAATAACCTTGTTGCTGGTGGTAACAAATTACCTGTTTACTTCCTAAACTCCTTATCGTAAATTAAAATATCTATGAAATATTGTTTAAAATAACTCAATTATGTGCAACACAATGAAACCATTAATATCTGTTCAAATAGATATTGAATGAATCACATAACTTTGAAGAGGTTCAGTGAAGTTGTGATAGTGTGTTGTTGATCTGCTCGACTTTCTGATAACACATAAGATAACACTGATTAATTCAAGTCCTTTCTAGTTATATATACTTTGAGAAAAGCATGTCAAGCTAATCAGTCATTAACAATACTCAACCACAACAAGCAATTTAACATAACCTACTTGCAATACTATAATGGACCCGAAGCAAGTACTCATTACACTAGGTATGTTACTACTCAACGTAAGTAAAGCAGATAATAAGCAATATCATACTAGCCACTACTTGTTTCTATCAAACTTGCAGGTAGCCTACTCTACAAGTGTGCCAACTAATGGCACTGTATCAGCCGAATTAAAGCATGCAATTCACACCTTGGAAAATGCAATTACGTTGGTAAAATATGAAAACGCAAAGTACCACAATGAACTTCAAGAGTTCACCCAAAAAAGCAAAGGTTTCGTAGCCTCATTACAAACAGCAATCAAGGAGCATCTTCACAAGACCCAGATCACCATCAATCAAACAGCAGCAACAGCAAAAGAGCATGGGTTTGACCCGGCGCAATGTTTACGAGAATTTGAAGCAAATATAAATGAAAAACTCACCCAGCATGATGCACATATCCACAAGATGGCTGAAGATTTCTATGATAGGCACCTGACCACCTGGAACGTATTCAACAAACTTCTGGATGGAGCTGATGCACGCTTAATACATCTTCAAAACGATGCACTGTCTTGTTTAAACGATGATTGCCTAAAAGAGGTACTCACTAAAGTTAAAATGAATATAAATACTATTAAAGTTGAGACCTACCAAATGACGCTGGCTGAGTACAAGCAACTAGTGATTGGTGAGGTTACGTTGCAAAATGACGCGCGGGAGCATAATACGAATCTGGTTGCCTATATTAATAATTCAGAAGTTAGTTTCAGGAGATGTATTTATTCAAATGCTGTTTAAATTATTAATTAATTAAGAATATGATGTTTACTCATTAGTTTTATAAAGAACAAATAAAATATTTTTCGAAAATCATGGTGCGATGTTAAATAAATCCGTAAAAGAATGTCATTTTAATTCAAAATGTTCCTGGTACTTTGCCAATAATTCCATTTCAATTAGATAATCATTGTTGCAACCACTGATAAGAACTTTATTTATATTCCAAGAATTGATAAGTATAAATTCGTATAATCTCTTATATACATTTGGCGATAAAAATTTGTCAAATGTATTGCGCGCATTTTGAATATCAAATCAATCATTAATTTAATGATACAACAATAAAACCAATTCGTGATAGCCCATCTGAGAATTTACAATTCAACGCGCACGAAACGAAGCGATTGCACTCCCAATGGATACAAACAGGGACACAATTTATTACATTTCAAGTGTGATTTAATTACAAGCGATTAATCAATCATTCATCCTCGATTAGTTTCGATTAATTGAACGGGCCGTACAGTGAAAACACTCAATGCGTAATTAGCCAGCACGTGTTTCGCGCAATTCGAATGCAAATCGACGACTCATGAACAAGCTGCTCTGCAAATTACCATGGCAAAAGCGCGCAATTTATTGCTCGCATGAAATCGGCTCATATGTATGTAAATAAAGGAGGGAACTGATGGTAAATGTTTTGGGGCACGAAAAAGAAGAAGAGCTGTAATAGCGTGTAATCTGGAAATCGCGCGCACGGATTAACTTGCGACTTTAATTAAGATAAGACGAGGCGCGCGATTACGCAAGCAGAAACTGGGCAACGGAATAAAGACGCCTGGGTAATCCGAGATCATTTCCATTAGAAGAAAAAGGTTCAAGTTTTCGGCGGCGGCTCGGAAAGTGAAAGACTCTTGGTGCAAATACCTCGTTGAAATTCCAGGGAGGAAAGCTTTAAGGTTACTCTTCATTGGTTCCTTCAACACTTTCAGCGTTACTCAATTTCCTTAATTGTTGATTCCTTCGTTAGTTTTACATGTACTTTCGTGCGGAACAAATGCCTAATCAGATTTCACCTAATATTCGTTAAAACTGCTGATTGAAAATAGAATTTAAGATGAACGAATGGAATAAAGCGTTGGATTTGAAGTAAACAGAATGCTTGATGCACGTAGGTAATTAAACAGAAATAGTTTGAAACACTTGAATTTGTCATCAAAGCGAATACAATGTTTAATCGCAGTCTCCAAGTCCAATTTTTATGAGCGATAACATAAAAATTAGAAGTGTTAATTAAATAATTATCGAGTTATCTAGTAATCAATATTTTAACACCTGAGTATATAATGCTTCCGAAATTAGAAACAAATTCAGTTATTGTCTGAAAATCATGGCTTTGCAATATCTTCTTCTGGCCTTTTTGGCTCTTCAGGTATTACAGGAATAAATTAAATTTCAATTGAATAAATAATTACATACCTACTTCAATTATTTCAGGGAGTTTCATGCCAATCTTCTTATGAAGTTGGCTCTCCAGACAGCTTTCAAGATGAGTTCCAGAAAATCGTCAAAGAACTCGAGAAAGCCATTCACGAAGCCATCGAAGATTTAGTCAAACTGGGCAAAGGAATCTATGAAAAACTCGGCGACGAAATCAAGGAAGCAATCAAAAATGCTCAAGATGAAATCAAATCAATCGTCGAGAAAGCCCATAAGCAAATCCAGGAAATCAAAGACAAAGCCGCTGCTCTTGGTGAGGAAGCACTCGCATGTGTCCAAAAGGAATCCGGCCGTGTTCTTGCGCTGAATGAGAAAACAGTCCAAGCCAATTTAGAATGCGCCAAGAAGGCACATGTTGCTGCCAGTGAATTACTTGCTGAATTCGCAAAATTAGTAGGTGACGCTAAAGAACATTTGAAGAAAACGATTGATCAGTGGAACGCCTGCACGAATGTCATCTGTAGACTGGGAGTTATTGATACCGTTCGTAAACAATTACCAATTTGCGTCGAACACTTTAAGACTTTCTTGCCGAAAGTTGGAGAATACCTCAAGACTCAAATTCCAGCTTTGCACAACTGTGTAGCACATAACATGAAGGAGCACAATAAAGGTATGACTGCAATTGTTAAAGATGTTGAAACTTGCATTAATAATATTCATGAGGTATACTAATTGTTCAAAATGTGAATAAATATTGTCGGATATTAAGTAAACTTGGATTTTATTAATTCCACTGGTAAACAATTACTTCTTACAGCTTTTTGTCTTGTCTTGTTATTATCTTAGTTCATCACGATTTATATATGATAATTTTACAGTCAATTACATCATTTTACATTGATAGTTCTCAAAAATTTGCAAAATGATAACAACATCTATCTTATAGAGTAGTTTGTTTAACAAATTAATAAATAGTTTGTGTCATTTGGTGGTTGTAAACTTATTCGAAATAATTCGATGTATTAACAATTATTCTGATATTTCTTAATGATTTTAATATCACAAAACTAAATAACCGAAGTTCAATAATTACAATTCTTAGTTGGTAAATTAATTAACTGATTTACTTTAGAATAAGGAGGAAGAATCTTTGAGGGCAGTCTTGAAAGCTTTGCTTTTATTATTACCATGATATTATTTTCATTTCATCATTCAAAAATCACTAATTTTATCTAAAAGTATGTCTAAAAATGTACTTTGATAATGAATAAATGGAAATTTAATAGCTGTAATGTTTTTATCACACGATTGAAAATATTAATTTTGGAAGATTCATAAACAAACATAATTTTTGGGATTTGCCTAAGAACTGAAAATAATTGATGAAGATTGTCTTCTTATGTTTATAATAAGCTGTTAAACCACTCTGAAAATATTATGTGAATAATATTTGGATAAAAGTAATAATGAATTCACAGCCTACAAGAAAAATAAAATTCACGCAGCATATTTTTGAATTAAGTAAGGAAATTAGAAGATTCCAGACATTATTATAATTTCCAGATTGAATAAATTTACTTGATATTAATAATATTTTCGAGTGGCTACCATGGAAAAACCAAAAAGTAAAATGCTACAAAAGCGAACGTTTTGTTCAATTCTTGAGTCAAAATGCTTTATGATGAAAGACTCGTAATAGGTTATTGTAAAGCAAGGACCAAAGGTGCTCTGTGTACAAGGATGGTATACGAATATGTATAAAGAACTTGTTATCGATAGAGAAATATTTTCTCATTTAAAATTCGTCTAGAAATTGATAATGAATCGTGCGCTGCAACGACGTTCATCAAGTAGTCCGGTGCTTCGCTTTTGTCTTATTGTGATGAGCATGACCGGCGACGGCTGGCCGTTTTGCCATTGGCTGATGGTACTTGCCGGTGTTGGCGGCGGCGGGACTGTTGGCGGCAATGTCGTCGCGGAACGCCAGGAAGCCTAATTGTGCATGCGACGCCTCGTTGAGCGCCCGCGACCGAATGCACGCGCGATATTGATCGGCGGAGAGTTTTTGGCCGCCTGGCCCACCGGAGCAGACCTATATAAAGCGCACGTCAAAAATCGGGAAACCCACAACCTCAACGGTAACGAGGGAAAACAACATGATGCGGAATTATTAAAATGACGCTTACCTTCGGATGCCAAATATGGAAAATCCCTGGGTCTGTGGCGCGAATCACCTTCATCTGACTGCGGACGTATTTCCGGTACAACATGACATCCTCGCCACCCCAGCCGACGATATCTTCGTCAAACCCACGCACCTTTAGGAAGTCGGACCGGTACTGACATGTCATCCCATAGCCAAAATCACGCCAGAAGCCAGTGTCACGTGAAATGACAAGCTGATCATTCTCCGAAGGGACCTCTCGTCCTTGCAGAGTGTACACTACGTGGGGATTGTACAGGGAGAAGACTACTGGATAGTAAACTTTCTTTCCAGGCTGCGTGTTCCATCTGCATCTATCAAGAAACCGCGCACTGAACACAACGTCCACGTCGCACATAAACAATAACACGTCCTTCTTTCCCGCATTTCCGGTCTTTCCGGCTAGCGTATCATCAGACCATGCGCGCTCCGCACCGACCCGCAAACCCTTTCCGCGACTAAATGTTTCATTCAAAGCTAACAACCTCAAGTTTTGCGCATTGCCACCACTATTTTTCGTCATCAATACACGAGACATGATGTTCCTCGCTTCGGACAGCCCCTCCTCCCCGAAATACACAACAGTGAGATGAACCCGACGGTCATTCTTCAATCCAATCTTGACAAACTTGTCCATAAAACTCTGGAAGGTTGCCGTGCGTCCTGATAGTGGAAGAATGACATGAATGAGTTCCTTCTCTTTAGGACCCGGCAGTAAGTTGGTTGTGATGGTTTGTAACGGAGCAAAAGGTCGTACAATCACAACCTTGATAAACCCATTGAGAAAATGATGGTCAACTGCCTTATTCTTGTTCCGAAAATACAGCTCGTATTGTGTCCCAGTTGTTGGTTCATTTCTGTAAAGTCCTTCGATGAAGTCATCTAACGCATAACGATTTCCACTCGGGCTTGACCCTGATACTTTGGACTCCTTAAGATCTTCCTTTTTCAATTCCTTTGGAGTACTCGCAGTTATGTTCTTATTGAGTGAATCCAACGCTTTGTTGAGCGCCTCCAGGAGGTCCTTGCGCTTGAACCCGATAGGTTTCTCCACGACCCGTTTCCCCAGCCCGAGATCGATGGGATAGACCCTCGAATAAGTGAAATGATTGAACGGGATTAGTTCGTATTCATTATTCAACGAGATCCCGCGCAGCGTTTCGGAGGAAAGCACTTGTCGTCGAATGTACTGCGCGCACTCGGTGTTCGTCAATGCCGGTGAAACCGTTGGTGACAAAGAGGACGATGCGGAGGAGGCATTTAAATTGATTGTGAATGTCTGTGTCTCGGGCTGTTGATGAACTTGAGCGCTATTGCCACCAACATCTGTGATTTTCAACAAAAAAAAATTAAAAATATTATTAATTCATTCGCATTGCGTACTGCTAAATAATTACACTGACTTGCAGTTAGTTGCAAAAGTTGTAGCTTTAATGAGCGAATTTCTGCAGTTAAACGTTCAACTTCCAAACGGTTCTCTTCTTCGCGTTGTTGTAATAGTTGTTGGTAACTTTGCGTTTCTTGCTGGTTAATGTCATCGCTGGTTGAACCTGTAAATAATTAAAAATCATTAAGAAATAAAAAGTAGGTAAATTCCCTCGAACATAATAATTTCTTATAATAATGAGAAGGCTTGTAACTTGCTAACCTTATAGAGTTTAAAACAAGAAAATCTTTAAAACATTTCAAGAAGCCGATGTCATTATAGCCCCTCATTATGAACTCTAATACCTCTCATCAAACTCGCCCAAAGACTAAGCACTATCTTAAACTTTGCCATCTTAAAGAACTTTTCCATTAAACTTGAGAATTATTTATACAGGATTTCTTGCTAATAAAAATTAATTATCATAATATCAATGATCAATCTCATTCTTATATAATTCAATCATGGTATGAGATGAGTAATAATAAAAGATAAAAAAGAGTTTGATAGAAACAAAAATAACTTACGAGACAATAAAATGTACGTACTTTTATGTAACCATGCAGATTCTGATATAAAATCTACGATTACCCTGACTTTTACGATAAAAGTGTATTTTTTTTCATATAAAAGGAACGCTAAAAGTTTGCAGAAGCACATTCAGCAGTTGATTCACCAAGTATCAACGAATAAGCGCAAAAAATGGTTTCCTCAAGAATTTGTTTGCTTACTCTTGCAATCTTCCTATTAGCTCAGGTAGAAAATTTAATTTGGCTAATGTAACTCGTATTATAATTATTAAAATTTATTTCAGGGCATTCAAAGCCGAAGTCTCAGCAAGGAGCAAACCACCGTATTGAAATTGCGAGAAGTTCAAAATGTTTTGCAAATGATTTCAAACAGATATTTCATGATTGTTGATCAACTCGAAGATCATTTTAATCATGATATGACTGTGAAAACAAAACTTGCAGACGAAACCACGACGGAAGCCATCAAAAAGCTGCAGCAAACTATTGAGGAAACTACGGAAAAAGCAGAGAAGAATGGTATTCTGATTGAGCACTGCGTAAAGGCTGCAAACGAAGGACTCAACGGATTCGTACAAATGTCCAAAGCGACTGTCGTTGACGCTATGAATTCTGAGCATCAAAAATACATGAACATGAAGCGTCATTTTAACAAAATGCATCAACCTGCTGTTAATCAACTAATGGCTCTTAGACATTTCATTGAAGAAGCGATTGAACATAAAGATGAAAAACAATTAGATGGACTTTTTGCCACGTTGGAAGCGATGGAAAAAAACATCAGAGGTGACTACATGAACGATTTCATTAAAACAATTGACAACTTCCTATTGCAAACTGAGGAAATTATGGAAAATGTCTCTAATTATTACGACAAGGTGCATGTTGCCATCGCTGATAAAGAAGATAAATTTGTGCTTTGCTACCTTGACGAATTTAAATACGCAGTGTAAAATTATGATTCATTTTGTTTCGATTTGTTTTTGATTACAAAAACTAAAAAATGATAAATAAATAATGATAACACTTACCCAACTATATTTTACTTTTATGATTCATAGATTTTACCTCAGTACGCAATTGATTTTCTAGTAATTATAGTTTTTTATCAATGTCTGATTAATTTCGAACACAGACTCAATTCAGACATACTCGAACTTTGTATATTTATTCCAACTTGTTGCAATGATTTATGAAAAATATACTTAATCATGTCTTAATTAATTTAGCAATTATGTCGTGGTAATATTACTAATTAAATGAATTAGACACATTGATCTTATCTCTGCAATTTTTGCAATGCAGATGTACGAAATATGTAATGATAACAGAATTAAAATTAGTCAAGTACTTTTAATTTCAATTGGTTGGAATTCTATTTGTCGGTAAAATAGCTATATAAAGGATCAACTAACAAACATTTTTAGTTATCACTCAACATTTCGTGTGATACGAACGAAAATGGGTTCCAAATTTTTAGCTTTTGCCTTTGTGGCTGTTCTTTCAATTCAGGTAACATCTCTTAAAATATAATTTAGTTTCTAAAGCTAATTGTTTAATTTTTCAGTGTTTTGCTGAAGCCAAACACGTCTCAGTTGAACCAGAAAATGTGATCGAAGATGCGCAAAAATTCATCGAAGAAATCAAAGCTGCCATCACTGAATTAGTCGTTAATTCAATTTCACGAGTTAAAGATGCTTTTGACAAAATTATGGCAATCGCACAGGAAGAACTTAATAAAGCTTCGGCCATTATTAAGGAAGCAGTCGAGGAATCACTGCAAGAAATCGAATATTTGGAGGAATTAGCCAAAGAATTAGGAATGGATGTTAAGCAATGCATTGAAGAGCAAAAGCCACGTATTCATAAACTCGCTGAAGAAACTGCACAACATGTGAAAGAATGCGTTGCTGATTTAGCTAAAGAATTCCAACTTATGTATGAAAATCTTCTGAAAGCAACAAGCGATGCCTACGATCGCATTTTTGCTTTGGTTGTTAAATTCGACGAGTGTAAGGATATGAAATGCAAGGCACAAGTAGCTAAGAATATCGTCGAGGAAATGATCAATATCAGCGGCCAAGTACGTATTCTCGTTGACAATTCACTACGTGCAATGCGAGAACAAATTCCCGGAACTGTTAAATGCATCAAGAATCAAGTAGCAGTATTGAAGACTGAATTGAAGAATATTATCGAGGATGTCAAGAAGTGCGTTGCTGATGCTCAAAATGATACGGACATGCAAGTTTTCAAGGAGCGATCACTTGAGCAAGACATCAAGCATTTGGTTGAAAAGATCAAACATCTGGTACAAGAAGTAATTGAAAATGGCGTTACTGCTGTTAAGAATGGATTTGACAAGTTGGTCAAGAAAGCAGAAGAATTGATTGAGCATACCAAACAAAAGATTCAAGAGCTCAAAGAGAAATTGCACAAAGAAATTGAAGAAATTAAAGAGAAAGCACACAAGTTGGGTATTGATATTCACGATTGTGTGGATGAAGCGAATCCCAAAATTGAAGAACTCGTAAACAAAACTCATGATCAGTTGATTGGATGCATCAACGGAATTATTAAGGATGCTAAATTAGTTTTTGATAATGTTTTAGCACTGGCCAAACAAATAACTCAGGAAGCTATCGATCTTGCCGAGTCAATCGTTGCATGCAAAGATATCAAGTGCTTTATTGATGGTGGTCTGAACGCTGTCAAGTTATCAGTCAAAATTACTGGCGAAGTTGCTAAATATCTTGCTGATTCGGCTGTTACCATGATTAAATCAGTTGCTAAACTTACGCAATGCAGTGCCTCATCATTAGGACACTTTACTTCCGAAAGTTTTATGATTGCTAATGAATTTAAGCAATGCTTTGAGAATAAACAAAAATAATTTGTAATTTTTACTTTTAAACAAATTGTAAGTAAATGAAACTTTAACATTACTCATAATATATCTAATATATTATAAGCTTTCATGTATTAATTAAGAGTACTGTATCACTAATTTAAAAATACAATTTCTTTAATAAGAAATGTAATCTAATTTCATCATTATCTCGAAAAGTACTGAAGATATCATAAAAATTCCTGAATTTTTCACAAGTCTTACAAAGAAGTAAATTGGTCTATCGCAAATTTGTTGGACGCATTCTTAACTTGAAGCGATCATGTTAATTCTTCAACTTTTAGTTTTACTTGAAAGTTCAAATATTACATAAAAACTTAAATCACTGTCCACTAGAATTAGGAAGGTAATGAAATCTGGAGCTCTGTATCACTAATTTGAAAATACAAATTCTTTCATAAGATTTGTGTTCTAATTTCATCAATATCTCGAAAAGTACTAGAGATATCATAAAAATTCCTGAATTTTTCACAAGTCTTACAAAGAAGTAAATTGGTCTATCGCAAATTTGTTGGACGCATTCTTAAGAGGGTATTTTAATCTAGAAAACTTTAAAAATGCAGTTTTTTGCAACGTATTATCTAATATTCAAAGTCACTTCAAAATGTCTTGGCTACAATGATTTATATTTACTTTAATTACATCACAATGTACATCAGTAAGAACTTGATCTATTTCTTGCTAATCACTCTTATATAATACCTCTTTAGACTTTGGAGATAATTGATAATCCATATTTTGATGATATCGTTAGAATACTTGAACAAGTAAATACAACACTGAAATTGATGACGAAGTACTCGATGTTAAGCAAACAATCGAGGGCATCATTGAGGATAGCAACGAGATAATTGCTGATTACAAATCGCTACATGATTATTATGTTATTGAGAATGTTGATGCACTTTTCGACAAATTCGCCCAATACGTGGTAGATGAACCTTCACTAGAGCAATGTACAAAATATTATGAAAGAAATTATAAAATATTCTTGGCATAAAACTTGAGATATATTGCGTTATAATTGTCGAACATGCAAGATGCATTTCGTGTTTGAGTATTTTGGACAGTTCGTGATATTGTTCCGGGAAACAGGAAAGCAAAGTGCGCTTTTAATTGCGCAATTCCGTTAGTCAGAAGCAACTCAAACAACCATCAAAGACAATGACACGTTTAATGGACTTGAAGGCAATCGGCGAACTTTATTACGGATCATTTTACGTTCCGCAAGTCCCAATTGAATTACGATTGCGATTGCGCTGTAGTTTCCTTCATTTCCCCACATTCGCACGTCTTGCAGCTCGTAACAGTCGAATACGAGCAAGTTTAAGATGCAAATACGATATGTTAGTCAAGAGTTGGACCCTTGCTGTCCGAGTCACTCGCGTAACTCGCTCATGGTTTAATTGCTCGAAGAAGGATGGGAAACACGCAAGAAACGAGACGATGTCATTTCATATTTTGCGCACGAGAAGATTTAGGTGGAAATCTTCATTCCCCCTTTGTGCCATTGCCAGTATTCCCAATTCTCAGAGCTGTTAAAATTATGATATCGTATTATTATATGTCTGAAGCCGTCATATTTTCTTTTACGATTCGAATACTTATAACTTTTATGTCATTAAAACACCAGTTAAAATTTTATTAAAAATATTTTATTTGCTTCATTTACTTGTAAATATTGGCGATAATATAAAAAAACCTTTTGATAATTGATATGCAAATGAATATTTCTGTTATCCGCGTGCTATTCAGTTTATCAATTCATGCGAACGCTGTTAAATAAATTATTTCGATTTTGGCTGGCTGAAAGCAATTGTTGAAACTCAAAATTCAACCTGTAAATAAATTGACAAATGTATAATGGAAATAATTCGATAGTCGCGTTCTGTTTCATGTTGTAAAAGCGAAAATGTAAAGTGTTTACGTTTCGTTGCATTCGGTTAGCACAAGTGTCACTCATCAAAATATCTATCATAAAAGGCATAAAACATGAACGAAATATTTGCCAAAAAATAGCAAAAGTGAATATTTGTTTAAGATATTTAATAGTGTGTTAAAAAGTATGAAACTTTATCAATTTATTATCGCTAAAAGTTTTATAAAATGAATTGGATATAAATTAAACTTAGTCTAATCTTTTCCATCAAAACAATTTCAGTTGACACTTGAGTTGAAAGTCTTATAGAATTATGGCAACATTAAATTTTGTTTCAATGAGTTTAACATTAATAATTTTATTAACTTTTGTGAGTTTTAATTTAATAGACGCATGAACTTTGCGCTGAAAGTCTTAAATTAAAATTTTAGAATATTTTGCCATCATTTGGCGCACTCGACAATGTTGAATTAATCTTATCATCAAAACGCATCGGAACGCCATTAGCAAGAGTTCAGGATGGAAGCTCAGGAAACCAAAGTGCCTTCGACAAGTGTCTGGATGAGTTTAAGACCAAATTGCAAGAAGTCCTTCCACCGCATCAGGCTGCACTCGGTGAGTGTCTCGCAGAGTGCGCCGATGAGCTGAACGCACTCGTTGAACAAGTGCAAGATTCGGTCGAACAACTTGTGGCTGTTGTTGAAGAGCAGGTTAATGAATTGCTCGAGTGTACGGATGACCAATGTAAATTTGATACGTTAAGAAAGTTGGTATTTACTGTACTTGAAGGCGCATTCAAAAATATCGGACTAATCATCGAGGGAGTAAAAGAAATTATTCATAATTATCCTGTTGCTTATCGATGTTCTCTCGAAGTTATGGTTGCAACCGCTGAGGATTTACAACTTATGGCTCAAGAGTTTGAAGCTTGTATGGAAAGAGAACAAGAAGTTCTTAGACTTGTATAGATTTTCAGCGAAAATATTTTTCGTGCAATAAATTATAGTGAAATGTTTGATTAATGAAGTGTTTCATATAAATCACGTGTAATTGAGTCTTAGGTATCAATTTCCGGATCAGGATAACACAATGGAAGCATACTGCAAAGAATAGTATAAAGGATAACACTCGTTAGCTCATGAAAGCAACAAGAAGCTGGAAGAAAATGGGAATAAGACAGCAAATGAAGAAGTAAACTCGCTTGCCACGTGACACGCATTATTCGTCGATGTCGTCCTTGCTATTCTTGAGCAGAGTGCCCTTATAAATTGAGACAACCATTGTTGCCAGTGACTTTTATTTTCCTCCCTTTATTCTAAGAATTTTCAGGAATGAACTGAAGGAAATTCAGAGTCAATAAATGACATTTTCTTGGATTGTTCCACACTGAATGTTATGTTAAACTTTCTCTGAAATAAATTCCTATTTTCGGTGGACTTAATGAAAAGAAGACTCACCTGATAAAAGAGCTTGGGCCTCGGGTTGTTCATCACTTTGTTCAGGTGTTTCCAGGGTTGTTAAACCACATCGTGATAAAAATAATAGACTAAGAAGACTGACCAGACACACCAAGAGCAAGAGACGTGTTATCAAACGCATCCCCATTGCGTGGTTGCGTCGCTTCCTGCAATCAGAAGATGAAACATTAATTATTCACCACCTAAAAGGAATTACATGTTAGCACGTCACTAATTAATTACTGAATAAAAAGAGAAATCGTCGCTATAAACTGAAATTCGTAATTTACATATCGGAATTAGAATTAAATAATGATGGATGTGGTGATTTAAAAGTCATGATATATCTAAATTCTGACTTTACGACTATAATTCATGCGATATGCAAACAAAAAAATTCTATTTTTTTGTCAGCAAACCAACAAAGAAGAAGTTTTGCGAGTTGCACAAATTGAATCCGGCATATTATTGAATATTCATTGAAAGAGAAATAGAAGGAAGAAAAACAAAACTTTCTTCATATTCAATTTCGAGTTCGACGCGGCGCACAAACTTCTCGCACGCAAAAAATCCCTGATCCTTGTCAGGATCACCAACGACATTTTTCTCTTTTCCTAGTTCTTTATGTGTGTTTTCCTTTCTTTATTTTTTTTCTGCGCCGAGTTAAGAGAAGAAAACTTCAATATTATTGAACTGATGACAGCGTGTAAGCGATACGTGCGGAAAATTCGGTTGCACATGTGCCGGTTCCTGAAAATCTTCGCGTAGAAATATCAACAGTTCGGTGCGTCCTCTTTTGCATGTCATTGTGTTGAACCGATCTTGATATTCACTTGTTATCCTTGCTGACATCCTTGCCGGGGTGATGATATACAAAACCCGTATGTGCGATGAATAGGGAAATAACGTTATGATTGCTTTTTCCGCCACGTGTCAACCGGCAGCTATCACCATATGCATATGTGCACGAATTTTCAAGAGGCAATTTAGGACTTCATTTATCATTATTGAACTGTCATCTTTTTTACAAACAGGAAATTTATTTGTTTTCTCGTTGCCGGTAAATATCGGAGGAATAAATTTGTTATTCCTAATAAGCAATACTTGAATCGTAAATTTTAGATATTTAAAGGATGAACAACATACAATTACACGAAGGATAATAGGTAGATGGATGACATCGTTAATCATCGTCGTCATAGCAACTGTTGTTAATACCGTATGAATAGTTGATGCATCCATTGGCAGGCAGCGTCATTAATGATAATGTGACGTCAATTAATCGCTGATTGTAATTCGTCTCGTCATTAAATCGTGTACGAGAATAGTGTATTCATCGTTCCCGAATTCAATTCCAGAATGCATTGCGTATTATCCTGCTTTCGTGCTCTTCCCTGAGGACTCGACATGAATACATATTGTACGTAAATTCAAAATATGTTTTTGCTGAATTTCGTTTAGGTACATTTCGCCTCAAAAGTGCCGAATTTAAATGAATGCATCAGGATGCATTAGCGTTGAATCAAGTTGAGTGAAAATTACGCGCGTGTATCTCTATCTTAATCAGAGTGCCATGATTAAAGGCGCTACGTATGAACCAGTAATTTGCAACTGATAGAGCGAATGCGAATTGCGAATGCAGTCGGCCGCATGCACATTTGACAAAATGGCTGTTGCATGTACGCATCATTAATGCGAGAGCACAGCCAGAAAGGCAGATACAGTGAGAGAAAGGCGCGAGTGCGTCATTTGTCACGAGCGAACGATGCGCGGCTTAATTCAACGTCGAATTAAATTCAACCTCATCGCATTTCCACAATATAAACTCATTATGTTGCTCACAATATATTCGCACTATGTGTCGATAAACAATACTATCGCGAAAAGCACAATCTCTTGTTGTTTGTTAGTACATTAGTGCAATCAACCGCGAATAAAATAAACACTTTAAAATTAATCACTGCATTCAATTTTCACTCACCTACAAGTGGAATCGACACCACGTTGTTCGGATGCACTCATTGGACGTTTACTTCTCCTAAAACAAAAAACAAACGAACTTAGGAAATAGAGAAATGAGTCTTGAAATAATTCCCGAAACAAGGACCAAAGAGGACTCCATGTTATTGCTAGTTACAGAAGATAAACATTGCTATAATGTATTTTGGTATCATGTTAATGGTGGTTTTATTATTGCATCGCACATGTTGTTCTAGTCATTGTTATCATTGCAATATGCGTTTGTCTATAAACACAACAAGCGACTAACACACGTATCGAATCGCATAGATTATTGTTATGTGATGATACGCTTATTATCGCTATGAGCACGCCACAATTAATTGCGAAATAATTGAACTATCTCGTTTCCCAAAACACTAGGAATTCGAGTTGTAAGTAACATGATTAAATTATCCCATTTCACAATTAATACTGATGCTTGGAATTTATGATTTCTCATGTTAATTTTAATGCACTTTTAATATGGATTTGAGTACTGAAATTCTTTATAATGATTTTAAAATTACGCCAAACATAAATTTTGCATGTGCAAAGTTCTTAATTGCATTTGAGCGTGTTTTAAGAACAAAGGAGGTAATTTCACAAGAATTTATTTGCCATTAAATTTTGATTTTCATTTTTAGTGTGTGAAATAAACCATTTCAAAAGCCTTAAGTAATTAGTATTATTATTCGACTTAATTGATTAGCATTTTATTAATTACGAAGGTAATCAATCACTTGGAAACATGCCTATATGCTAGGGATAAAAAACAGGCTGAAACTAAGTGAATCCTTCCATAACTAACAAATGCATCACGTTGATTACGCCCGGATAAGTCTGGACAAAATAAAAGAAGTGAAAATTTACGATAAAGTAATAATAAATCTTGTGCTCTTAACACTTTCAGCAGTCGTAAATTTCTAGTTTAAGGATTTGTTTTCCTCTCTGTGTATTTTACTTTCGGGATTTCAATTTTATTTTTAGACATTTCTTTGTTTTAATAGACTCCCGTTATTTACTATTATTAAAAATTAATTCCTAAGGGTGCATTGGCCAAATTTAATTATTTCAACGCAAGAGGAGAAATATTTTAAATGTCCAAGTTATTTTAGTAAAATAGAAGTCTATTAGACGAAAGGCCTAAACTGATAAGTAAAAAAGAAAATCCGAGGAAAATAGCCTTTCGTCTTAACGTCTTGGGGAAAGGTATAAATCAACGCAGTCAGCGGGGGGAGAGGCAATCCAATGCGGTCTCCCCCTAAGGGCAACAAAGCTGAAGGATCAGGTTTCCTCCACGCTTTTATTCTTCTTCGCTCTTAATACTTTATTGGTCTATCTTTTTACTTGTTGTCTTTCTTGTGCTTAAATTCTTTCCACTCGTTTCCCCTTTGTTCTTTTTGTCCTTTTTAATCCAGTCTTCTGCGCCACTGTATCAGGATTCTGCGTCTATGCTTAGCTATCGTTGTTCTTGGCTATTGCGGATTTCTAGGACTTTTAGGATTTCATGGATTGCACGCTTGCGAGACGACAAAAAAATAATACACGTGAGGAAAAAATGGGAAAAGGAGATTAAAATAACGAAATAAAGAAAATGAAGGGATAGTAGGTAAAAAAGCGGAAGTGATAAAAACAAAGAGTTGCCGTGTGTTACGCATGTGTTCATGTTGTTATACGGCAAGGCGGTGGCGGTGGCGGCTGCAACCGCGTGAGGGAGTTGCGGTCGTGTAGTGTTCCTTAGCTTAGCGCCGCCGCGAGAGCCAAATTTATCTCTTCGGGCGTATTTCAGCGGCGTCGCGCCCGACCGCATCGCAACTTGACGCAAACTACCACGCAACGGGCTCACAAATAAGCGTTCAATGTGCTCGAACCACCACACAGGACACTGCACTACTTGTTTTCCTGTTTTATGGATGTAAGTAAGGAGAGTGTGCTGCGCATCGTTTACATATATCTTGCCTGTTTCGACTGATTGCTTGCTGAAACTACTTCAGTCTTTAAATAAAACAGCGTGCAAGACGCACATACAATAAAAGAATATTAGTTATTTTTACTAACCGCAGAAAATTAATCAATCCCCATTTATTTTTTGCGCCCTGAAAGAGAGAATCCTTAATTGAACTGATTGATACATCATTATCTCACTTTTTCAACCCCGCTTTGCTATTTTTACCTTGGGGATCTTTCGAGAAAATCAAACAGAGCTAAACGCCGGAAAAGCGGTGGAAAATCGGGCGAGTATGATTCGACTAAATTGGTTTGTTTATTTGCGTGGAAATTAGCCGAACGCTGCGATTAGATTCTGCGGTTTTCCTCTTGCTCTTCGCAGGGTGCTCGTTCGTGATGCGGTTTTTCGTTTACATTTACATTCGCGTAACTCGCTCTAATTCATTGAACGCATGCCCTTTGTTAGAGAACATACGCTAAACACCCTCTTCCTGTCTCTATTCATCTTCTCTCCCGATGGGATAAACAGGATAAATTTACAACAAGAAAAATACGAAAATATAGATTTCCACGAAAGATTTAACGACAAAAACAACACGTAAATTATAATAATTTGCATCTTCTGGTAAATTGCGTTAGTGAAATATTTTTTCGCTTAAATAGAGTGAAAAATAAAATTTTGCTGAATCAACTTGAACGTGAATATAATACGAGAAAATCTGCTTTATATATTCCACGTTTTTTTCTTCTTCGTGACCGAATTATCCTTGAACGCCAAAACCGTAAAGAAACAGGATGCACACGTGACAAGGGTGCGACATTTCATTTAAACCATTTTCTCATTGGTCATCAACAAGCACAAAAACGGCACCCTCAAAGCACAAAGGACTAATCGGAAGAACATCCAAAATGCCAAAAATTTCACCATGTGGATTATTAAAAAACAGACATGTTTAAGCACTTTATTATGAGTTAATTCAATTTTTAATGTTTTTTCTATTAAATTCGCATTCGTTTTCAGTCACTTTCACTCTTCAGTGTGTTTCATTCAGCTTTAGACTACGTGTTTAATTTCCACGTCCGTCATGCGAACAAAAACCAATTCAAGCGCATCGTTGACATTTATTTGTAAGCGACATTAAAACGTCACCTCGCCGCATTTGTTTCGACGGCCCCTCTGCTGCCACTCACGTCGCGTTGGTTGAGGATGCGGAAGGACGAAAATCTTTCGGAGGCGGCAAAAAGACAAAAGGTTTCGCACAAGTATGCGTCACTCCAACTGCGGAAGGACAAGAAACGAGGCAAAAAGTGAAATGGGGAACATGAATATCTTTCTGACATTCCTTTTAAATCTCTCACAACAATCAGAGCACGAAATAAATAAACAATTACGAACAGATAGGCAGCTGTAACAAATGTTTCGGAAAAAAATAATTAATGTTTGCCTTTTACGTTAATTGGCAATTACGCCTAGAATACTTTTATTATCGTTGCGCGGATGATTCATTAAATAAATTGGACTAACTAAGTTTCAGAGATCCTCGTTACTGCATTAAAGCGACGTGGAAGGAAGAAATGTTTGAAGAAATGCTTTGTATCATGGAATCCTGAAACTTGCCCTCATCAAGCATATCTTCACCTTTCTACAACAGTAACATTTTTCCGGTTCGTAAATCTTCCACTGCACAGCGTACGCTCTCGTCGCGTTTATATTGCAATGAGCTTTACTTTTCTTTTATTTATTTTCCCCGCTCGTGTTTCTTTTTTCCAGCGCGAGCTTGTTATTCGATGTTATGCCATGTTAGTATTGTACCGGTTCGTGAAAGCGGGGGCGGCGTACTCTACCCAATTACAATTACGTTTTGCCGCCGCCAACAACGGAGCGATGTCGGACGGAGAGGACTCGCAATTCGATTAACTGCTGATTCAATTATTGCTCGTTAGGAGGAATGCGTGCAAACCGGAAATGCCGCCTCCGCAGGCCATTTGAACATGTGTATCTATTTTTCTCTCGTCTCCATTGATAACGAATATTCTATCAAAATAATTTCCTATATTTGAACGTAATCATTATCAGCGTACAAGAAAGCTATTAATAACAATGGCTATTGTCTAAGCGCATAAGCACGTCATTGATAACGCATCACTAACTCGTAAATCAGTATCTGTCGATTTTGTGCATACATGAATAAGCTCTCTCGAAACTCAACTGCTGGAGGCGGTTTGAACGCCTGATATGCACATTAACGTCACTGCTTGCCGCTATAACTGATGTTCAACTATAGGAAACTATAAATGTCTAGCAGCACCACATGGAACAGTAAACAAGCATCTCAATTATAATTCTACGTAAATTCTTCTCATGTCAGAATTAAATTATGACAACATCATAAATTCCTTTATAATATTTTTCATAAATACTGAAAATATTAAATTGTTAATGGCTAGAATTTTATTATACTCAAAGTAATGAACACCTGATATCCGCAAAATGAGTGCACTTATGAAATTTTTCAAACTTTTTGCAAGTGTTTTCATGTAACGTAATAACAATTGAATTTTATGTGCATGTTCTCAGTGCACTTGGATTCTCATGTTCCGCGTGTTACACTCCTCGAACAGTTGGCATTGTTGTCAGTCAGCTGCATGGAAAGCGCGTTAAGTCCAAACCAAAGCAGTCGAAGGCAATTCCGATTCGGATATTGTTTTCCAAACGGACATTACACGCCTTGGGACTCAATAAACACGTATACGATTGCATAAGTGTTTCATTTATTTCACGCTCTGCGTACAGTGAGCTGTCACAAGTTCGCGCAAAATTCCATGTGATTCATGCGACTTATCAATGGTATTACTCAGTACTGGATGCCATCACGAAGAAACAAAGGAATATGTTTGTCAATTGTCAAGAGTAGAAACGTTAAAGTTTGTCATATAGTTTGAGTGCATAGTTTAAGTGCTCAAGCGAAAATGAACGAAGCACATTCATCTATTGAGGCTGCAGCAATAATAAAGAAGGCATAAACTTTATGCATGCGACGCGCGACACTTGCGCCATTGCACGTGCAATGAACACACGTGTGCTGCCGTGGAAGGCCGGGACAGACGACCAGAACAAAAAGTTTATTTCATGCAATGCAATTGCATCCACTTCAATATTTTATGCATATCTACGCTGCCAAGTGGCTCGCCTTTTCTCATCCATATTGCAGAATAACTCCAGGACTATGCGCTCATTTTTGACATCAACGTGTACATATATTCATTTGATTTGTGTACGATGGCTGCGCACTGCGGACATTTTCCTTTAATTAAATGGCTTTTACCTTTGCATTTTTGAATACCGAGATTTCTGCCTATTTTAAGCACTGGTTTATGGTTGGCATAGCAATAAGTAATTGAAACAAGCAGAAATGTATCAAGATGTTTTTCGATATGTAAATCGGTCGCGTGTGCGTAAATACGTAGTTTATGCGCTCGTACACGTCCCTTTCGGGGTTGATTGATTGATAGAACATGCACGTATTGCGCAAAATGTATTTGCGTTTATTCACCCTTTGGATATATTTGCTTCAAACACACAATGCTCTATAAATATGTATTTTCCAATATTCTATTTCCATGTAAAAACATGAATTAACAAGTAATTTAATGTATTGATTAAATAATCTGAAATTTAATAAATTATTTAACTTATTATAAAATAATCTCTGAGATTATTTATTTCATAGAAATCTCAATGAGATAATCTTTGAATATGTCGATTTTTAATAAGATATTCAAGCATTTTATAGTAGTAAGCTGTAATAATACACCGCCGATAGGATTTAATCAATTTCACGGCTAGGTGGATTTAATAAAGTTAGCACTAGCAAGTAATTTCGGCGGCAGGCGGCGGACGAAATTGATTTAGCACAAATAGTTCTTCAGGAAGCTCACGCCACGTATCAAGCGAGCAATGGGAGAATAAGAAACGGCGGCGACGAACGACGCGTCCTGCGAAAAGCGGAAGGACGTGGCTCAATGGAAACGCGCAAGCAATAAGTCGTTAATAGATTTAGCCACTCCTTGAGGAGCGAATTGCATTCAATTCAATGCACGCCGTGCGCACTGTCATGATGACTTTCGCGCTTTTAAAATTTATTAAATTTTTATATAACAATTACGCCGAGTGCACCTTGATTTGAATATTTCATTTCACGCGCATACACGAACTACAATGCCAAATAACAATGCATATTTAATCAAACGAAAAACTGAAATAAAAGCGTAACAAAAGTTGCCAAATTGATGAAAAACAAATGCATTCTGTCGTTGGCGTTCAACCATTATGCATCGTGAATAAGTAAATATTTACTCGCGAATAAATAACTTTTTTTCATGAAAAATACACAGATCAACAAACCAAAGAATTTCAGATATTGTCATACATATTTAAATTACCAATCAAACACGGGTAATAAAAGAAATTTGAATTTTGAGAAAAGTTTGATTGGTTATTAAATAAGCAAAATTAAATAATTTTGATGTGGGTTTTATGTTTACATTTTATTTCGGTTTGGATTGCAATGGCTGAGGTCATGATAGATTGGATTTGAGAGAATGATTTATGCATTATTCCACCCTGTGATTTTATCACAGACGTGTTTATACGAGCGAAAGGCCAGCCTGTTGTATGCAGATTTGTCATACTTCTTTCCATGATTGTATGTGTGCTTCTTGCAGCGGAATGCAATCCACTGAGTTGCAAGCAAACATATTCATCATAAAAGTGCGACATGCAATTGTGCACGTGCATATTATATAAGAGTGTGTATAAATAATGCATTGTGCTCAACTTTTGATTGTTTTGCTCGCTGCATACGAGAGTATTCATCATGTATTCTGACATACGTGTACTTTTATACCAAATTTACTTTGCTTTTCAAAATATGCAAAACAAAATATTGTTAAATTCAAATGTGAAGGATAATGGTAAATTATATATAATTATGATATTATATTTTGACTGCGAGTGAAAATATGGGAAAATTCGCTTAATTTTGCAAAATGAAAGGAAAGGATCGATGGTGAGTGAATGAAGAATGAATTAGAGGTTTGGTATCCATCCACGCGCGCACAACGCAAAGGATAATTAAAGCACCGAAGCCCGAAGATGGGAAAGATGTTAATGTGGCTTCAAATTAACACCGCACCGCCGCCGTGCCGCCCGCCCCCTCATCGCACATATATTGGATGGGCTCTATGTCAACTTCAAATATGTTTCAGCTATTATTCCCTTCAGTGTCTTATAACTATCTGCGTCGTCCTAGCTAGCGTCGCTGCCGTCGCCTTTGCTGCCGCCCCTCAGAGTGAGTACCGCGTTTTGTATATCTTGATGGCGAATGTAATTAAGCGTGCTGCGTCACTGAACGCGTACGTGTCGTCGTTCCTGCTTCCAGGAATATATGACTTTGCTCTTTGCATTCGCTCTGAGTTTCAATTTCCTGCTAAATTTAGAAATTTAAAATTGCAAAATTGTTATTCTTCAATTACAGCCTCTAATTATAATAAAATATACCTGGAAGCAGGCAAATTTATAAAATTGATAAGGATGTGAAGATAAGAACAGAAAAAAAGAGTGTTGACATAAAATTAAGTGCCACTTTCAATGTAGTGCACTTAAAACCAATTTCAGCGGAAAGACGAAGAAGAAGCGGAAGCGAAAATAAGGTATGAAGTTAAAGGAGTCTCTTCGAGTACACAATACATAATAATAATAAATGCATATAAATGCATGGAAACGCCGATGGTATTGTGGAAGGCGCAATGCTCGACGCTCGTAAACCAGCAAAACATAATTTTATGGCTCGCAGCGCACGACTCGCTGCTTGCGAAGGATTTTTAATGCATTCACTTGCTCCTGTGCATGCGAATAGCGTGTAGTGCAATGTTACAGGATATTTGACACGATTCGCAAAGGATAATTAACTGCTAATTTCGTCAAATATTTGCCAAGGATGTTTTCCGACTCCATGTACTTTGTTTTATGAAATTCCATCATTTATTAAAATTTATTTAAAACCCATAATTTTTCATATCTCTCAACTAAAATAGCATTTTGTTCAGTATTAATTGAATATTAATGAAGAAAATTCTATGATTTACATTTTACCATCTTTTTAATATTACAAATATGAATTTTATTAAGTAGAGAATATGCTCTCGCCCCGTAACGGAGAAAATTCATAAATGGAGGACTAATATAACGGTAATAAGAAAATAATAAAATTGAAATATTAGTTCATAATCCTGCGAAATTTGACGCGAATCCTTTCATCCGTAGAGCCATCCATTCCGCTTTATTACATACAGTATATCGTACGCTCACTGCTGATGCATGCGAAGCAAATGGGGGAAGCAAACAGGAAAAGCAACATTCTCTCAATCCATTCTCGCATGCGTTTTTCTCAATTTCCACGCTGTATCTGCAATTCGGGATCTTCAATCATATGCTATTCGCTTCGTATTTTATTCGTGCTTCATCAGAAGATGCTTGCAATTCTTTCTTTGCTTTCAAAAACTTATTTTCCGACTTTTAAGACAAGCCAGATAATGGTAAAGCGGGAAAATGTGATGGAATTGTACAATGCAAAATGTCAGTGATTTTCACAGCTTATTGAAATGACTTCCCGGAGTTTTTTGTTAAAATTTCAGGGTATCATGACATTGACGCTCATTTTGACCACTTTACGCTGTCAGTGGCGCACTTTTATTCGCGTATTCCCTCCCTTAAGTCCATCTATTATTCTATCTCCGCTGTAATATTTGATTCGTGTGATTTCTACCATTCATTCCCCATTTTCCGGCAGCGGGAGGGAATCAGACGCTTCTTCAGCCATTTTCCCGGCGCGCGTTCATGCATTGCATGAACTAGTCGCGTAGCAGTCCATTTTTCATTTTTTCATTTCTGGCCATTTCCGCAATTTACCATTTTCATCCATTTTGTTGCGCCACGCGGCCACGACAAAAGCGAAAAAGGGAGAATGATAATGGGAAAAACGTGCGCACAAGCGAGAAAAAGATGGGCACCGAAACAATGTGCCCATTTTTGCTAGTTGCATATTCTGGTCGCGTTGTTCTTCATTTATACAGAGAGATCACATTTTACTTATTTCTTTATCCCTTTTTATGACAGCGAAAACTACGCGAAAATTGTAATAAAATACCTAACTTACCATTAATATTAAGTGTTCTTCTTGATAATATAAATCCTTCAAGTTCCGACGCATCCAGGTTGGCAAGAATTTGTTTAGAATTAAATAATTCTATGTTTATAATATACCTTTACACAATTGTTGAAGATGTATACGACGCACTGCACACGAGAACTAAAAATATACTGAGAGACAACGTGAAACATTCGACAAAGGCAAATTTTACCTGGAGAGAATCAGACAGGTTTGTTTTAGGTTTGTACTGGTCCACAAAAGTCTAGAATTCTCTCTAACGTCAACATAGCTGAAAGCAAATCGCGTGTATAGAATCAAAAAGGTCATATTTTAAAACGTTCTGATGTATTTTCTTCGAAAAATAAATACTACCTGAAATTTTGGAGCACTCTATGGCAAAATAATAAAATTAAAACTCTTTTAAAATAGTCCTTTTTGATTTTGCCGAAATTGTATATTACGTGACAACGTGACGGCAAGCCATTCATGCGTTCTGAATCCTGAATGTCCTTTTCGCATGGACTGGCCGAGCACATTTATCCTACGGGATGATTCGGGACACGCGCACACAATCGCAACGCTAATGTACGCCCTCGCGCGCCTGATAAACTGGAAATAACTGGAAATGCACGTGCACGTCAGGAATCGCCGACACCGTGATTCCTTTGTGTTGCACCTTCCTGTCGATTCGCTCCCGTTATCCCAGTTTCCAGGGCTAGTCAACCGAAAACGCCTATATTAATGCGATAAAAGCACAATGCTTGTTTCATTTTAAGGATGTCATACTTCCATTTCCCACCCAATTAAAAACTTTGTTCTTAGTTACCTAAGCAAAATCATTATGCGTACGCGTTCTATTTTTTTTCTTCCTGGATCACCTTACGAATCCTCTGGTGAATAAATACGCGTAAACGCTAAGAGTAAACGTTGACTAATTGCGTTTCCGTGTTGCTTAATAAAATATATCCAGGTGTGTGCGTTAATTGGATTTAAGGGTGCAGCAGTCGTTTCCGCCGTATCCGGCTCTGGCAGCAATGCTGGAAAAACGCAACGGGAGCGCTCGCCCGGAAAAACGAAGACGCTAAAACTGGCGGCAAAAACGCACCATATATTTATCATTCGCGTTTACTTCCTGTCGGCTCAATTAAATTTCTCAAAAACGCGCGCGCAAAAAGGCTAAACAAAGATCAAACAAGGATAAACAAAAATCACCTTACTTTGGCGCGGGACGTGAAGAATAGGGAAGTGATAAAATGCACGAAAATTAAGGACGAAACGAGCGAGAATGCAAATGGAAAAAGCATTCAGAGTTTTCTTGCCGGCTTAATGTGCAACTCACTTGAGTAACGAGACTAACAAGACACCATTTCTCTTAGTTTCTTTCACTTCTTTTTGTTCTTCATCACTCAAGCGCACAACTCAGGTGCAAAAGAAACGCCCGGGAAAATTCTATCCTCTCGGATCACTTCGAGTGGAAAGAAGTCAAGCAAGGTGAAGAATGAGGAACATTTCTTCTTGCATATTTTATCAACTAAGTACCTTTTTTTGACAGCTACAAAACTTACACAAAACACAAGAAATTGATAAATGAATTTCGCGGAATTTTTCTCATGAGGTAATAAAACATTTAGCATTTATCCATTTTCGTGCGATGAGCAACTAGATAAACTTTTTCTAAATATCTCGTTTGATGCAAAAGGAAAATCTACCTTTTTCTTGGTCGCTGCTGCGAGGAAATTCGTTTGAATTTTGCGACTTTATCGCACCAGCCCGAACAAACTAAATGCTCGTATGTACGTTTTTCACCGCGAAGGAAAAAGCAGGCAGCGCGCAAGTTGGAGACGCAAGAAAGGAAAGAAATCTACATACGCAAGAAAACAGGAAAAGCAAGGAAAAGCGAATCTCTATATTGGTTTCGCTTCGATGTTTGGCGAATGAATAGGCGGCGGATGGGACGGCGATTGGGGCGGAAGGATAAGTCGCAGATTTTCGTTTTTATTGCGATTGCTTCAACGCGCACGCAATTCCAAACGGTCCAAAATTTATCTAATCTTTATTTGTTCTTCGCATTCAAGCCATAAATTAAAATATTTCTATGCGGAATAATACTACGTATATGAATGAATCAAGTCTAAAAATAAATAGTCGTTTGAAATAAAATGAAACTTGTTTAATACGAAACAGATAATGACTTTTGTAACAAAAGTTTGCTTGTAACTGATGAAAGGGCCAACTTGTTTCATTAAAGCCTCGCCGGAATTCGTGCGCGTTTTTGCCAATGATGATGACGACGACGATCATGATGCAGATGAAAAACGAGCGGAAATTTTAATGAAATACACACACGCGCTCGTGGAGCCTGCACCAACAGCAGCACCAGCTAATATTGCGCGCGCTTAAAAGTTGATTGCTAATTGTGGAAGTCGTTACGTTACGAGTTGACACAATGCACGCCAGCACCCGAATTCAGCCCGTCCCAAAAGCGAAAAATTGAACAAGTCTATAAAGGGATTGCCAACTAATACGATGCTAATGAGAAAAGTTGTTCTCTCGACACTCAGCTTTTCCTCTCGTATTATTATCCACTTCTTTTGTTTCTCGAAACGCACACGGATTCCAATTGTAAATATCTTCAACCGCTTTTTACTAATTTTTTTTATCATATTTTAACACCCATAATTTTAAAACTTTTATTTCATGGAATTTCTATTCAAAAAACTATCCAAACTTTGTATATCCTTTAATGCGGTTGTAATTTCATGTTGTTTTTGTTAAACCAAGTAATTATCCCCATTTTCGTTTTTCTTACTCCATTCGTAGTTTGTGCGTTCCTTCGTTCCTTCGAGAGCGGACGATTTTCTGTTTCCGATTGCTTTGTTTGAACTTTTCTCCAACTTTAGTTTATTTGGCGCGACCAAACTCGATTTTCATTAAAATAAGCATAGTTAAACGTTTCTAATTACATTAATAGTTTTTTACGCGACTTTTAGTTTTATTTGTATTTTATGTGAGGCGAGAGGCAAAACCAGGAAAAAATGGAGAAAAGGGACTAAGGTCAATTCGTGCTCGCTTTATTTTATCTACCACGACGCAATCCTTTTATGTGGAGATGAGTTCAGTACATTTACACAATGTTTTAGCTTTTTCTCGTGTAGTTTGCTTGTTTCGACAGAATAAACTCCATCCTGACTTTTGCCAGCCGCGTCCAGTTTCGGTTCGGGTTCGTTTCCGGCTGATATGTTCTTTGTCCTTTCGCGGATGTCCATAAAGGATTGTAGCATATTTTCAACAAAGTTTCAATTTTTATACGTGTTAAATAAAGAGACGTTTTGCATTTTGGGTAATTCGAGCGTGTATATTGGCTTATTATACAAAAGCGAATGCATTAAATTGCACGTTTATTGTGTACATTTTGCGCATAAATAACATTAGCATCCAGCGATGCTGGAGGAGAGCGCACAAAGTGAATTCACTGCACATGCTCGCAGCAAACACAAATACAAAGTGAAATGAATGGGAAGTAAATGAACGCGCGCGGATGCAACGCTAGAATAAACTCCGACAGAAAGACTTAATTCACAAACAAAAATGTCTGCGGCATGGAACGCGCGAAGAGGATAGCACGTGCAACTAAATAAACTATTCGTATTCATCGAGAAAGAGAACCCTACACTTTTACAGTGCGCGCACTGTGAATGCAATGAAATCAAATCAGAAACGCATTGATGAAGAAGTCGCAAGAAAAAAGGAGAACTCGAGAGCAAGCAAAAGAAATTAAAAGGGTTTGTTTGTGCTGTTTTATTCCACTACTTTTATATAACCTGCGGTCTGAGTATGCTTCTAGCATATTAATTTAATTAACCCATTTGTATTTCTATTTCATTGATTCCTTCTTGGAAAATGTTCTAGTTTATTGATGAAAATATTTTTATCAAGCAGCCTTAAACTGTAGGGGCAACGAATAAATTTGTTAGGTCTAAGCGCAAATCCTTAGCGTAAATTATAGTTTGTGTGCGAATTTTACGCGCTCGTGGAAGTAAGTTGAAGTAAATCGCACTAAGTCCCGGTAAGTGCAGCGTAATAGCATGGTAACTGTGGCTGGAATATTGGCTCATCTCGGACGGGGTCGTTCTCCAGCTGCGGAAATATCCAGCTAGTTCCCTTTTAGTTGGTGTCCCTGCAAAGGGACGTAAAGCCTAGAACTAAGCTTGCCTAAAAGGACTGCAAACCCCTTCTGTGTGTAAGATTATACGCTTTAAGATTATAAGTCCTGCAGCAACTAAAACAAAAATTTATCCAAAACTTCTGTATAAATATAAACAGGATGATGAAAAATTCACGGCTTGTTAATGGCTGATTATTTTTGAGTGTCTATTATAGTTTATGAAGTATGAAAGTTTAATATTGTAATGGATTATTCTGTACGTGTATTTAGGAAGCGAATAATTTGAATTGTTTGCTCAGGCAGCGCACGAGAGACTGTTTCGAATCGGATAAGTTAATCGGAAGAGCAGGTGTGCGGTGTGTGTACGTAGAACTGATCCAACAAGCCGCCCCCGCAACGCGCGAGCAAATAAACCGAATCAACAACGCGTACGCATCTCTCGCCTGCCGCTGCCGCCGAATTTGAACTCAACTTCCAAAAAGGCTTCGAGCACTGATGCATTCTAGCACGAACTATGCGAGCGCCAGGACGAATTTGCGTGCATTTCGCAAACATGCGGATTAGGTTTGCTGATTCAACAAACTCGCATCGCAAACCAACAAAAACCCTTCGAATATTGCGCATCTAAACAACCTCTTTATATATTTGATGAATATCCCTATATTAATTACTTACTAATATACTGCCACTTTACTAGCTACAAGTCGAAAGAAAGTGACTTGTTTTACAAAAATTTTGTTTACTTTTGAGGTCAAAAGAAACGAAAAGCTCAATATCCTTAGCAAAGCTCTGCGGATTTTTTTTAGGCAACAGCGGAAACCCTTAAAGCAGGAGCGCGTGCTACGTGCGGTTACGCGCTACCGACGCGTCCAGGTGAGCTTTGCACCTTAATCCCGGCCGATCCCGGTTCGCACGTATGCGCGCTCATCGCAAAGTGGTACGGCGTTCGCCTACTAAATTCCCGCTTCTTTCTCGCTTGTGCACAACCGCAGTTTAATAGAACCAAACTGAATCGTGCATTTTGTTTACTTTACAAACAAAATACTCGCGAAAATCATCGTGTCTACGTGACGCAAAATACAAATTCGCAAATGTTTGGTTACGTATTTACGAACTATGTTATACACCCGCAAAAATACTCATAAATAAGATGTAAAAGCTTGTTTAAACTTCAAATATTTCACAATCTACAAGATTGAAAACTTCGTTAACTTTGGCGTATTAAATTTAATAAATTTGCGGCTATAGGCGGATACATCCAGTGGTAACAATCCAGTGGTAATGTAAATTAAATGCGCACGAAAGCAATCAGTTTTCAGGCAAGGGAGGATGCGAAAGGCAATGGCTTCAGCCCTTCGGCTTTTGTGTTTATGTAAAATTCATACCTCGATTAATAGCCAATTAACGAACTTGGCGCGCCGTTGGAGGCTTGCAGTCAAAGGCGATATTGTCTGAAAGCGAAACGCATGAGCGAAGCAGACACATTGTTCCAAGGGATGAAGAGGATAAGTTTAATCAGCTGTATGTAGGTGCACAATTGGGGAATAAGCGAATTTAATTGGATTTTAATTATTATTAAAATTTCATTATAATTTAATAGAAAAATAACGAAGTAAAAAACCAGCGAGAAAAGTCAAGTTTAAGGCTTAGTCTACATGAACGTTTTTAAAATTATGTTAAATAAAATAACAATATATGCAATACGACTAACACCCTTGTGTTTATTTTCGTTGGGTGACAGTCGCATCCACACGTTTCAGCAAGTTTTACCCGGTTGTTATTATCAGTCGAAACCCCAAAACATTTTACCTGCAGTCTGTGCCGAATTGCTACGCGGTCAATACATTTGTTCTACATCTTACATTTTTGTTCAAAATTTAGTGTATAACAAGTAATAGTGATACATTTTATTTACGCGTGTGCCTGTATAACAATCCAATGGTTTACTTCTCATGGATATTCATCAACTATTACAACATCAGTGGTAAGATTAATTAAGTACACGAAATATAAATAACAACATCAGAAATCATTGGACTTCTCATTTAGAGGTGTTGGAAGTAAGATACCAATCATTTAATTAGCGAATACTTTCACAAAACCTTGTAGCTTGATCATTTTCTTTTGAGTGTTGAATATAACGTGACATAAAATACACTCCGGACTATAAATTCGTGTCTATTCGCACTTTGGCAATAGAAGAAAGGAAGCCGCAGACTGACAGCAAATTCCATTGTGGGAGAATTCCGCGCAACGACCACGCATTCCTCGCCAATCCGCATACTTAGTCCGTATAATTTTCAAACCACTGTGTGTGTTGCTCTCCGAATGCGTAAGAACACACATCGTATGACAAATGGTTCGCTGTAAGGGTACGCAAGTGCCTTTCATCATTATGCTAGTCGCTGAGTGTACACTTCCCTTGCATCCCCTTCCTTAATGTGCTTCTTCTTACACGCGTCCTTACAACGCAAAGGGACACGCGTCCTTACGCAGCAAACTATTGCTTACACAACAACAATTCCAATTCCATTTCGAATGGCGTTTTGCTTGTCTTGTGCTTTCATCCTCCATTAGACCTTAAGCAAAGCGACGAAGAACGCAAAAGTGTAATAAGGAGCATCTTCGTCTTGCGAAAAGCCGAAACGCTGACTTGACTTCAGATTCTTGTGTTCGTTCTCTTATTCGCTTATGATGAATGTTCGCATTGACATTATCCTTATTTATGTTGTCAGTTTTTATGATTTATTGCCTGCATTACTCAACTTCTCCATGACAAGTTTAAGTATAATCCACGTATAAATATGTTTTCAATATTTTCACCGCAATTTTATGATTGTCTCTCATCATACTTACTTCTGTTTTAGACTAGGGCATAAAACAGGATAATGCTGGAATTTTCATTATTTTCAAGCAAATGATGGCATACCTTGTGAAAAATATTTTATTCCTATTTGACGAACTGGATGGAATACGTAGTAAAAGTTGAAAGGTTATGGTTGATGTGAATAATTTGGCGTCTTGTATAAATAGAGTGGGCAACTCGGGGAGTTGTTTTCCGGGAACACTCCGCATATGCAAATGTTAGGATGGCTTATACACACAATGAATGCGTCGGACTTAATTTACCGCATAACAGCGGTCGGCGCACAGCGCACGAATTATATATTCGTCCGACTGTCTGTCGGTATGCAAAGTTACATTCGCTTATAACTCATACACAATTTTCACCCCTTTTCGCGCTTTGCATATGTTTGCTTGTTAGTTTGCTGGCTTGCTAGCTGGACAAATTCTCTACATGACAACATTTTCAGCCTTCTGTTTACAACATACTTCTTTGACACGTTCAACGTGTAAATTCCCAGCTTACGTCTTCACTGCAATTGCTCCAAAATAATATAAAACATCATGTCATTTATTTTGCCAATAAACAAAAGAATAATTATCACCATTTCGCTGGCAATTTATTCCATCAAATTTTTATTAAACACAGCACCGCTTTGTATGCTAATTTTGAGTTTTCATATCATGTCTCAATTCTATTGTTAAGAGGCTGACTGTGCGTTTGTTTCGTAATAAAATTTTTATTAATTCCCAGCTCATAAAGTCGAGCTTGCTGTGCCGCCAATTTGCGTATATGCTACGTACACGTTCACGGTGTACTTTGTTACACTCTGTTTGTAGATTTCTACCCCTCTCGTTCGCCGCAGGCGATGTTCCGTGGCGGCAGAGGAGTGTATTGTTCTTGTTTGTTAGTGGACACACTAGCGGCGCGTTCTCCACACTTAACTTCACTTTAACACCAATAGCTATTTTGGCGGCACTCACGAGGGAGGGCAACACACAACGGAAATATGTACAAATTCGGTAAACAACTCTTTATTTTAAGGTTTAAGTACGACTTCGAATGTCGCGGCATGAATAATCTCTTTCTTTAATTCTCGTTAGTATATTGCTTTGTATTGAACCGTTGCACTTGTTGCACTGTTTCGTGGGGATGCTCACCGAACTTATACACCTACCCGGTGGTAGGTCCAGCGCAGCTAGCCTACCCGCCGGGCCAATAGCGGCTCAGTCAATTCGGCGCACCCCCACGTCTTCGTTAGGTTTATTTGGGGCGCAAACATGCCCCCGGCCTTGGAATACCGCAGGTATTCCAAAGTAATATGAATCGTTATCTATATTTATCGTAATTTAAGTGCTCCCTTCCGGATCCTGCAGTGGCAAGGGATATATTCTGGCCACCGGTCGGTTTAGCAGTCCGGTATGGGTGCGTAGCTCTACTACTCGCACTTGCCCATCCTTTCCGGGGAACACCTGGGTGACGCGGCCAAGGCGCCAGGTGATGGGCGGCTGGTTGTCGTCGTGGACGAGTACTAAGCGCCCCCTCTCGATGTTGCGGGAACGCGACGTCCACTTGCTGCGGGCCTGCAGTGTATGCAGGTATTCCTTGGACCACCGGCGCCAGAAAGTGGAGACAATGCCCTGGATCCTTTCATACCGATCCCGACGGTTGACGGAAGTTGGTACCTCTCGTTGTGGGTACGCTATCAGCTTTCTACCTATAAGAAAGTGTCCCGGGGATAGGGCTTCCAAATCATTGGGATCGGGCGACATAGGAAATAGAGGTCGGGAATTGAGTATTGCCTCTATCTGTACACATACAGTGATCACTTCTTCGTAAGCGAGCCTTGTGTCGCCGAGCATTTTTTTCAAGTGCGTCTTTGTACTTTTGACACCTGCTTCCCAAAGTCCACCAAAGTGGGGAGAATTGGGCGGTATGAATCGCCATTCGATACCGTCGTTTGCCAATGCGTTTGTAATTTCGCTTTCAGGTTTTATAAATTTTGTCATCGTTGTGTTTAAGGCTATTGTCTTCTCAGGCTTCATTTCCGGTAGGTCGCAAGGCGCTACAAATCTGCTTGTAGGCCAGTTTTGTTCTTGGTGCGCTAGCCACGTCGGGCCATGCCACCAAAGGCGGGCTCCCTCTAATTCTCGCGGGGAGAGACCGCGCGATATTAAGTCAGCAGGATTATCGGACGTGCTCACATGACGCCAAGTCGGGGTCTCCACCAACTCTGCTATTTTGCCAACGCGATTGGCGACGAAGATCTTGAGCTGGTGAACGGGTTTTTGAAGCCAGGCCAAAACAACAGACGAATCGCACCACATGTATATTTTAGACATCGGGAGCAGTAATGACGATGTTACTTTGCGTATTAGTTGCGCCATGACCAGTGCAGCGCAAAGCTCTAGTTTTGGTATCGTTACCGTCTTCAGCGGGGCAACTTTGGACTTCGCGCAGAGCAACCGACACTCGTATTCGCCGGTGCTGTTTCGCGTGCGCAAGTAGACGCAGGCACCATAAGCGCGCTCTGAGGCATCGGAGAATCCGTGCAGCTCTACCCCTTTTGCAGCGAATGGTACGGCGTTGCGCGGGATCCTAACTCTTTGTAAAGCAGGAAGTTCATCGCAAAATTGATTGAATTGCAGCGCTACATCATTGGGTACCTCGCTGCCCCAGTCGAGCTTGGCCAGCCATAAGCTTTGCAGCAATATTTTTATGCTGACGATACACGCGCCGACGAGGCCGAGCGGATCGAAAATTCTGCTTATCGTAGAGAGGATTACTCTTTTCGTTATTTTTTCTCGCGGATCTACTTGAATCTTGAATCCCAAGTAATCACCCGGCGGAGACCAATTCAGACCGAGCGTTTTAATGCTTGTGTCGTTATCGAGAGAAACTACGCTATTCTCTCGGTCGGTGACCTGGGCCAAGACGCCTTCTGCGTTGGATGCCCATTTCCGTAGCGGAAACCCTGCTGAGAGCAGGAGGCTATTTATCTCTTGGTACAATTGTTGGCCTTCCTCCACGGTATTCACACCGGTAAGGAGGTCGTCCACGTAAAAGTCGTCTTTCACGATGCGTGCTAAGGCAGGTGCTCTGTGAGCGACGCTTTCTCCCAATTCATTTAGGCAGCGGGTCGCCAGGAAGGAAGCGGAAGCGGTGCCGTAGGTGACCGTTTGGAGTTCGTACTCCTCTATTTCAGCGGTCGGCTCATCGCGCCACAATATACGCTGTAGATGGCGATCCTCCTCGTTCACCCTTACCTGGCGATACATCTTGGTGATGTCTGCACTTAGAATGATTGGCCAAACGCGAAATCGCAAAAGGATAGCCAGCAAATCGCTTTGGATGACCGGCCCCACGCATTCGATGTTGTTGCGCGAGATGCCGGAGTCCGTAGCGGCGGAACCATCAAACACTACCCGCAATTTGGTAGTGGTACTATTCTCGTTTACCACACCGTGGTGAGGCAAATAGTATGGCTTGTACATGCACGCCGTCGATTCCACCTTACGCATGTGGCCGAGGCGACGATATTCGTCCATGAATTCTTCGTATTTGCGTTTAAACGCCGGATTTACTCTAAACTTTTTTTCCATACGCAGCAAGCTGCATTGCGCACGGCGCCATGAGTCGCCTAGGGAATCTTTATTGCCTTTTAGTGGAATTGACACCACAAAGCGTCCACTCGAGGTGCGCCGCGTGTTCTCTACGAAATGCTGCTCGCAATAAATCTCCTCTTGAGTGCGCATATTTATGCCCTCGACAATTTCAAGCTGCCAAAACTTAGCAATCTGGTCTTGAATTTGGCTATGAAGTGTGAGGTGACATTTTGTATTTACATTTACATCTGATTTTCCCATGGCACCACTTACCACCCAGCCAAACCTTGTATTAATTAAGCTGGGGCCATGTGGTATCTTAATGTGCTCTTTCTTTAACACATCCCAAAACAACGGCAGACCGAGGAGCATGTCAATCACACCCCTCTTGTCGTAGGTCTCATCAGCCAAGATTATATTGGCAGGCAACTCATAACTATGTGCGTAACACATGTGTGGCAACGGCTCGCTGATCTCATCAACGACGTAGCACTTGACGGTCGTGTTGTAGGCGCCATGCCTTGCGGATAACGTTACGCTGCACTCACCAGCAATTGACGTTTGCACGTTGCCGATGCCCGTAATCTGTGCCTTTTTTTGCTTTATTCGTATGCCAAGTCGCTCTGCCATGTGCTTTGTTATGAATGATGCTTGAGCACAACTGTCAAGCAACATGCGACCGTTTATTTTCGCACCCTGTGATGCATGTAAGTGCACGCAGGCGGTTGGCATTAGCATATATTTGTTTTCGTTTGCCAAGAGCACTTTTTTTGAATCCGTTGATTCATCATTACTCTCGTTGTCGACAAACGCCTCATGAAGTAACGTGTTATGCCGTTTATTGCACCGGAAGCAGGCATTGTTTCTCTTGCATTCAGCCGCACGGTGGGCTCCCCGCATGCAATTAAGGCATAACCCTCTTGATCGTATTAGCGCCAGGCGCTCGTTGGCCGAGATCGTCAAGATCTGCGGACATTTGTAAATGGAATGACCCTGTGTACACCAAGTACAGGTCATCTCCCTAGCTATCAGAACTTTGGCTGTTCTATTTGATGGTAGGCGCGCGGCCTCTTCGCTGGGCGCGCTGCGCATTGCTTCGAGCGTCTGTGCTCGCGATTTTAAGAAGGATTTGAACTCCTCCAGGGTGGGCAATTCTTGGCCCGTTTGGCACTTTGCCCATTCACCCTTCGTGGACCTATCAAGCTTTGCGGCCATGAGATCGACGAGGATCGCATCCCATGACTCAACAGGTAATTCTAATCCGCGCAATGCTCGCAGGTGATAGTTTATTTGATCTAACATGTCGCGCAAGGCCGAGGACGATTCTTTCTTTATCGTCTCGTATGTCCTTAGCGCCGTTAGATGACTCTGGACAAGCAGTCTCTTGTTTTCGTACCGATCGAGCAGGTGCTCCCATGCCGTAGCATAATTCAGGGCGCTTGTTTTTATCCCCTGCACGATCTTCTGCGCATCACCTTCAAGTGATCGCTTCAGGTAGTACATCTTATTAACCGAACTTATTGTCGGGTTTTCGTGTATCATTGCGAGAAAACTATCTCGAAATTCCAACCACTCTGACTGCTTGCCGTCAAATTTGGGCAAGTCAATGGCCGGTAAACGCAGTGAAGCCTCCTGAGTATTTGCGCATGGTGTGCTCAGATTATCGTGTGCGGTCACTGTGCTCGCGGAATGAGTCTTTTGCTCAAACTCTTCGATAATCATTTTTGCTTGCACCATGTACTCATCGAAGGCGTCGGTGAAATGCTGGAGCTCGTCTCCATCGTCGACATTTTCGTCTTCGATTCGCCGGGTTAACTCCTCAAACGTCTCTAATTTGGGAGCAACCCGTTCTACGCGCATCTCTATTCTTATTATGTCACGCCGCTCTCGTGAAGCTGGTAGTTCATTCAGGAACTTCCCAAACTCCGTGACGGCTTTCTTGACACGGCCTCGCTCTTTGCGAAGCTCGCTTACAACGTGATTGGCGGATGTCATTTTATTCGCGGTAATAAGGAACGGGACACCTACCTTTATGCAGTGAAGTATGCAGATCGCACTCGTCGCTGGCGAATCCGGTTCGAAGGACCATGTAGATTTCTACCCCTCTCGTTCGCCGCAGGCGATGTTCCGTGGCGGCAGAGGAGTGTATTGTTCTTGTTTGTTAGTGGACACACTAGCGGCGCGTTCTCCACACTTAACTTCACTTTAACACCAATAGCTATTTTGGCGGCACTCACGAGGGAGGGCAACACACAACGGAAATATGTACAAATTCGGTAAACAACTCTTTATTTTAAGGTTTAAGTACGACTTCGAATGTCGCGGCATGAATAATCTCTTTCTTTAATTCTCGTTAGTATATTGCTTTGTATTGAACCGTTGCACTTGTTGCACTGTTTCGTGGGGATGCTCACCGAACTTATATACCTACCCGGTGGTAGGTCCAGCGCAGCTAGCCTACCCGCCGGGCCAATAGCGGCTCAGTCAATTCGGCGCACCCCCACGTCTTCGTTAGGTTTATTTGGGGCGCAAACACTGTTGTTTCTTCTTCATTTGCCGCCGCCGTCAGCCGGCCCCTTTTTTAGCGATGGCAATGCCTGAAGTGGCGTGGACTTTGTGCACACATTGTGCTCGCTTTTGTTCCGCATTTAACAAGCAATATAACTAACATTATTACTTCCACTTCCAGCACTCTGCTGCCGTGCTTTTTGTCCGCGCTACAATTGCGGATACCTCTAATTTCTTCCTTGACGCATCCTGCGTACATTTCCTCTCTTTTCGTACCAACCATTCTTAAGATATTTCGCATTTTTTAGCGCGCGATTTATGAACATGCATGTGAAGAATGCACTTTGATATTCAGCTTGACAAAGAATATTTGCTTTGCACGTAATTATGGTGAAATGTTAACGCAAAATAAACAACTGGAAATAGTGCAAGCGTAAAATGTGTGTAGTGTAAAAATATTATAAGTAGAAGTTGGAGAAGAAGATCAAAAAGTGTAGAACGACCGAGAAAAGAAAATAAGCTTTCACCTAATGGCGGCTGCGATAAAATTTAATGGGCAAAACGTTTTGCGTCGATATTCAATACAAACAATAAATCGTGCCAAATGGCCTTCGATGGCCTCCTGCCGGCGCGTCTGTTTCATCCAGCTTTTCTCTCCGCTGGATTTTCCACACGCTTCTTTTCTCCTTTCGCTTCATTTTCCTCGCGTTCAACTTGCCGATTTCTGCAATATAATAATACACGACCGAAGACGCTGCCAGCGCAGTGCAACACAATAAAAATAGCAATTACGAAAGCAAATTTACAAGCGCTGAAAAATGTTCACTTCATTTCCGATTGACTCGTCGCCGGGTTTCCCTTTGGGCAACAAGTCAATATCGTGTTCGAAACGGACAAATAGAAATTGCATCAACCAAGAATCACAAAGAAAAAGCCGTTTTAATTGGCTTTAAATGAATGAATATATGCTATGCAAAGTTGAGGTTTTCATTGTGGAAGCGAACAAACAATAACTATCGGGTTTTTGTGACGCATATGCGGGAGGAAAATAGGAGAAAATGTCAAGTGAAAATGTTGGCGAAGCGGTCTGAAAAGCAACGACAGCAACGCGGCGCGGTGGTAGGACGTTTAATGACAGCGCTGGATGTTTTATTGTTTTAATAAACGAGCATAAAACGCCTTGTTGCTTGTTGACGTCCTCGTTTGTTGTCAGGATAATGTTTGCCGTGCGCGGTGATAAAGCAAGCAAATCAGCCAACCGAATATAACGAACCGCATTCGTTTATTTCACCGCTTTTTCCCTCTCTCAAACAAGAAAAAAATCCCTGGAATAAAATCGATCAGCATTTCGCATAGATATCTTTTAAGGATGTTAACTATCAATTGCCCTTTTTCCGTGTCGCATTTGATTAGAGTGTGAACGAATTCAATGAGGAACCCTCATCTCTTTGAGGGACAGTGCAGAAAAGGCAATAACAAAATAATTAACTATAAAACTACATTAATTACGTGGCTGCGCAACCTGATTCGCAATTATTTGCGCTGTCGAGACGGCTTTCGCGTGCAACCCCCAGGCGGGTGTTGTCGACTCATAAACGCGTGTCCTGCCTTTGAGCAATTACTGTTGCAATTACGGTTTTGCACTTGTTTTGCAGTACGATGCACCATTCGAATTGTCCTTTTCTCGCGCGCTCGCTCGCGTTATTTATTCACGTGTCAGTCGGCACATTGCGAAAGTTTCGAGCATCCGTGCTTGTTACGACGTCATTGCTCCTGCAACCGGAATTTAATCATTTTCATTTCCAGTATTTAATTGCCATTCATATGTTGGTATGCATTGCACCGGAGTGCAAAGTGCGCATATGACATTCACGCTTGTATCTTACGCGCCCAAAAGTTTTCGGCCGGAAAAGCTTACAACTTTTCAGTTCTATTAGTTGGAGCGTGCTAGTCATTTTCAACTAAACGCACAAACTTTATCACAGTATTGATGGTTATGATCTTAACTTGCAGCAGACGTCGCTCACTTCAACTTTTGCACACAGCTTAATGCCACGTCCAACTTTATCTTCAGCTTATTGCGCATTTTGAGGCAATCGATTAAAAATTCACAATTTCACAAAGAACAATTAATTAATCAGATGCCTACGCATGGATAATTCAGTTATCTTTATTGCTTCAACGAGATATCCGCATTTTAATAAATTTCTGCATAAATCATGATCTACGGATCAAAGAACCCACCACAAGAAGATATCTGTTAACCTTCAAAGGTCCTTTTATAAACGCGAGATGAAATATGACGTGACAATGGCACAAACACCAACACTCCGCATTGAAATGCTCGCGGAAAAATTGCTTTTCACGAGCACATTTTCGTATTTCATTTTTTTTTCTTGCTTTGCAAATAGGTAGATACATTTATGCAAAATGTGATTGATTTGAAAATAAATAAAAGTCAATTACTCACCTAAACTCATTTCAGATGTTGCGAAAAAATACGTTGTCAGTCTAACTTAATAAATCCATGATGAATTTCCATTTAGTTTTACTTTATGTTTATAAAGTTCCATATTTTAGCGAGGAATTTATGGGACAATTAGAATTCAGCGAGATCAAAGTGCACACTTTCAATTTACATGTGCTGCACAGTGTAATCGTGTTACTTTTAACCCTTTGAAGTGTGTTCTCAATTGAATTAAAATAATTTACGGCTGAATCTACCCCTCAAATCGCACAAGGTGCGTTTAAAATTTCACACTGTTTACTGTTTTTGTTGTGTTTGTTGAATTTCATTCGATGCACGACTGACACAGTTTTGCTTTTATTAAAAATCAATCACTTGATTGTCCTTGAAGAATTTCACCCTTCAATTTTGCATGCGAAATGTATACGGCTTTTTGTGTTTTAAGGGTAGTGTTGGAAGTTGATTATGTAGTTATTCTAGGCAAGTTTTGAGGAAATGTATAACGCGTTGTTAATTTCCAGAACGGAACAAGTTTTCGGGTGGTGAACCGCAGCTCGTCGCAGTCAACATGAAACTGGGACCTTTGCGCGTCACCGCCACCACTGTTGGCAGCGTTGTCAGAACAAGAACGCTTTCCGCATCCACGCCGCCGTCTGCTGAATACGCATGCGCACCAGCTGTTATCCTCTCTACCGCCGCTGCCGCCAGACAGGACCTACATTAACAACATACGCAAGAATGCATTGCATAGCAATTGAAGTTTTTAAAAATGCTGAAAGCACTAACAGGTTTTATTCCATTTATTATTTTGAATATTAATTTAATTTAGTTGAAACTGCTTATTTTGTTTTAATGTTATCTTTTCCAACGAAGAAACGCACAAGAACATCTGCTAGATTCCGAGTTGAACTTAATGTAAATATCAAGCAAACCGGCAAACTTTTTGACTAACTTAGTTGTTCGAGGGAATGTTGGAGGCGGCAAACTTGCAAATTCAATGAAGCTTGCCCTCCCCGCACCGCTTGTATTGCTCATCGGCAGTCGTTTAGTGCTTTCGCAAGCATCGGACGGCGGCGGTCTTCAAACGATAATAACACTTACCGACATTCAACCCTCTCTTCCGTAATACGTGCCGCCATTAGGATAACGCTTTTCAAAATGGCGTTCGAACCTCATTATTACACTTCACTAGCTAAGTCATTTGGTACACAGATGTGGCTCATATCCGTCTTTGATCTGCTCGCTCAACTTCATTCAAAGCATTAAGCGCTAAGACGACGGATATTTAGTTTAAATATATTCGAATTAAATTGCAATGAAATGCAATGCAATTAAACGCGGGCGAAACAATACGCCAGCTTACTCATTGAATTTTATACGTGCGAGTGGAGGAAATTGTTGAGCGCGCGCTCGAGTTTGAAATATTATATTATAGGAAAGTGCACAGATGAAAGATAAAGCTATTTGCTTCCTACGGCTGAAGAGCGCGAAATGAGAAGACAAAGGATTAATTATGAGAGCGTCGAGGCTAGACGCACGCCAACGCGACAAGAGCAGAGTCCTAGACATCGTCTACAATGATGATGAAGAAAGATGGATGCTCCGCGTCCTGCGATGCGCGCGTAAATGAAGGACTCGCTGAAATGAAGAATCATCATTGCTTGCTTGCTTGCTTGCTGGCTGGCTCGTTCGCTCAATGTATAAATACACTTCGCCAGCTGCTGCTTCTGCGTGCGAATTGCGAATAATTAATCACCAGGGAAATTAATTAGTTAATTAATTATTTACACAAACCAACATGTCAAACGTACGACTATTTTGGCTATTTTCTGAAAGTTCTAGGATCCCACTGAAAACTTCCACAAAAATCATCAGAATTATAGTAATTCCTAATTGCTTTTCCTCACAAACTTCCAGCTCAATTCGCCTTACTATTGGGCTGAAATCCTCTCTGAAAGCTGGCTGAAAAATTAAGAACTCTACGGCGATATATATATTACCAAATTCGTTTTAGATATCTCAATTAGTTTTCGAAATATTAGAAGGATTACCACCCTTACTGTATTTACGCTACGTGCGGATAAATAAAGGACGCTTTGTTAATGAAGAATCATCATTGCTTGCTTGCTCGCTGACTCATTCGTTAAATGTATAAATAAACTTCGCGAGCTGCGTATTGCGAATAATTAATCACAAGGGAAATTAATTAGTGAATTAATTATTTGCACGAACCAACATGTCAAATGTGGAGCGCAGAAAGACATTTAAAAACTAGCTTTTGCTTTTTAAATTCACAATTCACATAATTTATGATATTGCCCTCAAAAAAGTTGCATTTTATTCATATTTCTTTAATGTATTCGGTGACCTCGTTAATATTTATGTGCATTTCCGCTTCTTATTATTATATTCGTACGTTATGAATATACTTCCATTCAATGCCCTCATTATTCGTGCCCTTTTTTGCTTATTTTCTTTTTTTTTGCTTCCGTCGGGAATTGTCCAATAACTGTACCATATAATTTGCGTTTTGTGCGCTTATCCAACTCAAAACAGAATAAAATAGAATAAAACAAAACAAAACAGAAGCACCAGCACGTTAAACAAGCGAATTTTTTGCGTTTTGTTTTCTGGAAAATTTACAATTGCATTTAGTTTTAATAATTGATCTTAAAAACATCATTTTTGGGTCGGTGAAACGATAAGCTTTTCATACACGAATGTAATTATTTCTAAAATATTAGCCACGACAACAAACAACAACATAAACTCGCAGCAAGCTCGTTTTCCACAGGAAATTTCGTGCAATTTTCCTCACTACAGGCAGCGTCCAGCTAGTGCTGAATAAAGCAAAATGTGTGTGCGCTTCTAAAAGGATTCATTAAACGCTAGTGGATATTTTGGCAGAATTTCAGCAAAGCTTTGCTTGCAAAGAGAAGCTTGGTAAATGCACATCATACATTCGATAGTATGTTGATAATGATGATGGGGCACGACCACAAAAACTAAGGCAAATTTTCATTTTCATTCCCTGTTTGTAATGAAACACAATTTTTTTCAACTAACAGTGGCATGTACTAAACATGATTGTAATTCAATTGATTGCTTGATTTATTTACAAGCAATAAAGCGATGTACACGAGTAATGCACATTTGGCCGGTTTCCTAATACGGCCAACGCCAAACAACAAATCCACTAAACTCAACCTCGCGCATTTGAATTGGGAGTACAGATTCCTTCGACCCGTGGGGCGGCAATAGGGCTTTGAATTGCTCATCCTTCGGTAATTCCCAAACTGGAATCCGGCATCAGCCATTCCAATCTAACTTTCACTAATACATCGACCACAGGATTGCAATGAATCGAAATTATACAAGTTGGATGAACGAACCAATATTTGAACATTCCATTTGTGCTTCCCCTTTTTATGGGCAGACGACCATTACAAATATTAATTGTAATTAGAGATTTGATTGAATTTATTGCTCCATCTTAGTCATGTCCTTTTTTGCGACTTCGTCAACGTCGTTTAATGCCCGACTGGTGTTGAGTTATTGTAATAGAAATCAATTAAATCAACGTTATAAATTATTCATAGTTCATCGATGAAATTTATGCGCATCAAGCAGATATTCAAAATCATGTCGATAGCAAACGAATTGCGGGGGTGCAGAGCGTGATCGGCGAGGTATTGCGCCGACAGCAACGTCGAAGGCCGATCATCATTAATGTATCATGTTTAATTCACATTTGCGGGTCGTGTCTTCGGGATTCTTGATGGCTTGACGTCGAATTCAATTGAGCAATCATTTTGCACGCTTGCGAAATAATGAACGGATTCGAAGATAATTTGAGTGCCAACATGAAATGTATCACTTTTGGCCCTTAAATTATGAATTTCACCAAACTACTTTATCACCACAACGAGAAACTCAAGGGGATTTCAGTTTGTACTAGTTTAATTAAAACTCCATTAATAAATCAGCATTTAAACGTGCATAATTAACGGATCACTAAAATATTATAAATAATAATTAAAGCTTTCATTCGCTATATTATTTTAGATTTTAAAAATTGATAAGTGCATTATCAAATTACTAATGGACAAAAGAAATGGCGTTGAATTATTACGCGTTGTGAAGTTAATGAAGAAGATAACGTTACATTAATTAATACATTGAAATGCCCAGTGCTCGCACGCATGATTGCAAATAAATTTTGCATTAATACATTGCGCAAATAATGTGTTCGCTGCCGTGATTATTGTTTTAATCGAAATGAATTTACGCCAACAATTCGCATGATTGATTGCAAATGTAATGGGATTTGTTATTTTAGTGTCTGTATAATCAACAATGGAATCATAAATTATTTTACATTGAGATTATCAACGCAAACCTGGAACAGCCCTCTGTATGTTAGGGGTGAGTTTATATATTGATTAAGGGTAGATTTCTGACGAATAATTCTATAGCGCCCTCTCTAGAAATTCTCCCTTTCATACTCACATAAAAAAATAGAAAATATCTTGTGTAGTTATTTGACTGTTATACCTAATTTTATTGCAGAAACTTTTCTAGAATACGAAATTGGAATATAACAATAGTAATCAATAACAATAGTAATCGTGATTACTAATAGTAGTAATCACGATTAAAATGCAATATTTCATGTCAGTAAAAGTATTTTTATATTTTATAGCTGGCAAGCAATTTTCATCGATATTGCAATGAAATTAAATTACGAATAAGCACGCAAAACTTTACTCGAATAAGCCATATGCAAAACATGTATGTTTGGGGGAAACTCTAGTGAAATATGGCATTGCATAACAGCAGGACATTAGCAAATTTCACCGCAGTTCCTGTTTTTGCATCAGTGCAATAAAACTGGGTTAAAATTTCAATCATTATAAAAGTTACAATACTAGTAATTACTTACCAACGGTTTTATTAGCTTTAAAAGAAAAATACATAAAATAATATTTTTATACAGGAAACTATGTGGAAATTTGTGGAAATTGGCAGAAATGGCAAAACAATATAAATTTCGTAAGAGAGATATTAATAGACGATGGTGAAAAAATAAAAATTATATTTAAATGTTTGTTGATAAGGATAAGTTGTTTATATGAAATTATTTTGACATATCGTAGTGGCAAAAGGATCAACTAACAGGAGGCGGCGCGCGTCCGCACGCACAAATTTACCCCAAACGCATCAAAATCAATAGAGACGCGGGGAGGGCGACGCTGCAAACGCGCCATGCTTGTGGCGGCAGTGGGGGCGGTGAGCATATCGCTGATAGCGCGCAGTCGAAGCGGCGAGCCCCGTGAACAAGAGCACGCGGCGGTGGTGGCGGCGGCGACACTCGGTCGATTTTCGCAGTGTGTGTATCTGTGTTTTTTCCGCGCCGTGTGCCCACAAAAAATGAAGACGAACAAAACACGCAGCAGTGAAAAACATTCGAACGAAATGTTCTCAAAGAATTTCTAAGCCAACACGCACTTCGTTATCCTGGCGCGTGTGATGCAGCACTAGGGCAAAGAACCACGACTCGACTCGTCAGGATGAGTTCGACTAGGAAAATATTTAGCGAGAATTTATTTTTGCGACTTCGTTACTGATAAGAAACGCTGTCCATCACCGCGCACTGAAAATGCATCTGCACTTTGAGCGAACCTTGAACGCAAAGAGCGATTGTTCGATTTTGTCGCTGACATGGATGGGAAAGGTGCCTGATGAATTGCCAGAGGTAAGTGCACTTTTTTAACCCAATCCATTCGCATCGTATTCGGGCCAAGCAAATTGTTATCACAATTCGAAATATCATATTCGTATACGGTTACACACAAAGCAAGTAGCAATGATTTACTCTCGCGTATTAAATTACCACTCTCAAAAAGCATTATTAACATATTTCATAAATCGGATTATCCTCCTTTTACTTTTGGTCTTTTCCCGGTTAAATACATAAAAATCCAAAAATATTTAAGTTAAGTAAGAATGGAAAGTCAATAACAAACAAAGAGAAAACTTTGTTTCCTTGATTAAATAGTTTTCAGCTTATAAAACTTTGACTTAAACTGGATTCACTTTATTCAAACTTGAATTATATCTTGTTCAAAATTTGTTTGATTTCCTTGAATCTTTGATAAAAATCTCATCTTCATTTGATGAAGACTTTAAGCATAGGATTGCGAATTTAATGTGCTTTACGTTCGGTATAAATTAATTAAACTTTCCATGTGAAACACGACGCCGAAAATAAAAACGTTTCATTCATTTGGCCACACACCAAGCAGCAAGTAATTTCTTGGCGTAATGGCTTTGCAATTATCCACGTTGAGAATTTATGAGAGCGCATCCAATAAAACCATCCGCAGCGAAACAGGTAAATTACGATCACGATTTGTTTCATTAACAGGCACAGAATTAATTAAATTATTAATTGAATTAAACAGATTAAACTTCAAAATAACTTTTCAACTAGATTTACCGTTTTTATTTACTGGCCTAGAGAATACTTGAAATTAACTTTGGAATTTTTGATTCCATTTGGTAAAGAAATATTCCAAGAAGTTTTCACGTAGGATGCGGAAAATCCTTATGGATGAAAAGGAAATTTTGCAAATACCCTACGAAACAATGGCAATAATCCTAGGGTTGCAAAGTTACTCGGAGCGCATAGTGATCTTCAAGGTTTTCGTCTTCTTCTCGCTGAAAACTTTCAGAATTCAAAATGCATTCCTCTCAGTGGAGATCAATAAAGAAAAAACTTTCTAGGATACTATAACTAAACACTCATATCTGTCACACCTCATAGTACAGTGAAAAAACTTTTAGCTGATGTTTAAATATTTACAAAGCAACCCAAATACTCATCAAAAATCCACGAGAACTTGTAGATGATGCTGAAAGGGGAGAACTTGAAGAAAATGTATTATTTAGTAGTCTAGCCTTGAATACATGATTTACTCACTTGTGATTCTCACCTGAGCTACAAGAAGATATAATGAGCATTTGTTTGATCCTGAATTCTTAAACATGACTTTGCTATAAATATTATAAAGACACATTTAACGTGAACATTTTAATATTTGAACATTAAAATAGCAAAATTATCAAAGTTCCCGCTATAGGTTAGTTTAATAATAATTTCGAAAAGCCATATTTGCTACAAGCATCCAATAAACTCATTACCTAGAACCAGGCAATCAGCGCAGATACGAGGAAGCAATTTCGCCAGGAGTCAAAGACGAGAGTCACTTACTCACTGTTATTAGCGCAAAACACGAGCTCAAGCAAGGAGTGTATAACATCTTCAGTAAACTTCAAAGTAATGAACGTGCCTGCAACTCCCAGAAGAAGAGCGCCGCACATATAAATTTAGTTAAATGTGTGTTCTACTAATTATCCAAATTTTACAACATAAAGTATGCAAGGCAATGTTATAAAATTTAACTGCAGTCAGCGTGAAAATAATAAAGCTTAAATACAGCAACAAAATTTCCCTTGAATATTTCCAAGAAGGAAGTCAGTCAGCACATATAAACGTTCAAAGCTATTAAACGAGGAATCCTTCTAAGGGCTGATAATAAGATTAAGTTGTATGTCAAGTCTAAGACGTATAACGTCACCGAGTTGAGTCTTAGTTCTTAATCTACTAGCCAGTATTTACTTTAATTAATGAGTGCTACACGAGCTACATTATTTGATATTTGTTTAAAGTACGCAGGACAACAACTGAAGTTTTACGATATGTGATACTAGAGCGAAAATCGAGCCATTGTCCTGTGAATCCCGTTAATGGGGGAAGGACGCTATCAGATGCTTTGCGTCACATTAAACGCATTGGATTTCCATGATGTTCACACGACATGCGTATGGTAGCTATACCGGGGTGGTTCGCCTGCATGCCCGAAATAAATCCGCTGCCGCCGTCGCCGCCGCCACCACCGCATATAACACAACCGGCGTGTAAACATCGTTATCAGCGTACGCATCCGCGCCGACAACAAACGCGCTCACAATTTGCCATTCTCGCCAATTCACGCACGCATTTCCCTTGATTCTATTCGGGAAATGCGCCAACCACCCCTTCGAATGTGTGTGACACTTAACACGAAGCTCATCACTCAAATGCATTAGGAGCTGTCAGGAACTTTGAAGCTTTTATTGATATTTATTATAAATTCACGGAATAAATCTAATTAATCTAATTCTTCTTCCACTGCGCATTCAGACTATTCTGATAAAGTTTTAAACTTACCCTTATTATTAGCTCTAACCTTTATAACTCTCCCTTAGGCTGCTATTTGGGTTTTAGTCATATGTAAGATTTGGGGATGGTTTAACTCAGAAAGTGGCACTTCACACCTCACAGTAGAATGCACGTTCACAATAAGCAGCCTAACACGAAATGAGGGGTAGCTTCAAGTCGCGGGCAACACGAAGGGATGAAAGTGTTTGCCAGCTTCTTATCAGCTAAAGATATCCTCGTCTTTTTTGCTATTGGCGATCAACAATAAAAAATCGCAAATAGCAATATTGATTGATGAAAAATTGAAATGGAGTTCTCCACCATATTGTACAAAATTCTCACCCCTTCGCTGGTTATATGAAGTGACGTTTTGACAATTAGATTAATGATTCTTGTTCGCTGGACATTTTTATTATGTACCCCAAAAATTTGACGCTCATTCCTTGCAGACATTCTGCAAGTGATACGATCAAGTGCAAGCACTTTTGGCTTTTTCCGAATGAAATTACTTTCTCATATTTTACAGCGTATTTTACTTTTATTTGAAATCTTCAACGTTGTGTAATAGATACAATGTGATACAAAAAGTGGGGTAATGAGAAAATGTAGCAGAGCAAATGATCGTGAATGCAATAAAACAGCAGCAGCGAAATGAAAGACTGCACAGAAATGGTTCGTACTTGGCAAAGCGAGTGATAAATGAAAACAAATTGTGAGAACACGCATCAGCAATACACACTTTTAATACATCAACTGTTATTAAAGTCTGTGATTTATTATCGTATTAAAAATGCTTGCCACCCAGGCGAAATATCACTGTACAAGCTTTATGCATATTAACTAAAAGTCATAAGATTGTGAAAATGAATACAAATTATATGGAGCAACAAGAGATCAAACGCATTAAAAATACGAAAAGCAACAGTGTGTAAAAAGTCAATGATTACACCTCTTTGCCTTAATTTTACTTACTCTTCGCTGGCTGCAAAATACGCAAAGCACTTACACCAGATACACTTTTTATGCTCCTTGACACATTGCCTTCTTTGCTACTCTTTGCCAGCATTTTCGCGTTAGTGCTGCCTACGCAGTTTATTTATGCGCTAATAACACCGATGTAATTAAAAAGATATGGCGTTAATTATGGAATGTTATGTGCAATTTCGTTATGCACAATACCGTAATAAACAGCTTGTACTGGTAGTAGTCTATTTTGAATGCATATTGTGCGATGCGGTTGCTTAATTGCGATTCTGCACGGCATTAACGCCATGTAATTGCAATGAAGACCTAGTTTTCAATGCAGTTCTATTCACATATCAAGAACAAAATTTAGTTCTGCTGAAATTGTAACCTTAACACACATTCTAATTAAGTTGACGTCTAATCAAGGTATTACGTTCCGTGATTAGAAAAATAATTACTTATCTTATTTTGTATGATAATACAGAAAGAAATTGTGATGTGATTTATTTATCTATCCATAGCAAGCCAATTGAAATACTTCTAATGAAATAAATCATTCGTGAATATAACGATTCACTCCCCTTAATAGAAAGGCAACATATACGTCGAAGTTGCGGGTGAACTGAAATAAAACGATGGAAACGAGATATTACACAATATGGAATGATACAATAGGAGAGTACAATACAAATCTTTGCTAGAATTAGTGATCGATTCATCGGATTATAACTACCATAACGAATTATTTTGAAATATAAAAATTATGCCATAATAAAATTCAGTTTATGTTTAATAATTCCTGAAAAAATCAAAAATGTATCTCTAAAAACAAAAAAACTATGCAAATATTCCGTAATTGATTTATTTTATAATTCAATAATGTGTGGGAGTGAGAAAGCAAATGGTTCATAAAATGTTGCAAATCCATGATGGCCGCTCTTATGGCATTTGCATGCATGGTAACTAAGGCGATTTTAAGCGTCCATAGCAACCGAGCGTTGTTGTATATATCGCGCTCTTTCCATGGATGTCTCGTCGTCAAGCGCGTTTATTACCTCCATATGAATTACATGTGCGTAATTAAAATACTATAACTTTGATGTTTATTGAGATAATTTAAAAATTTAAAAAGTATAAATAACTACAGTTTTTGTTTTATTTGTTAGTTAAATCTTAAATTTCTCAAGCAATATTTAATGTTTAAAAATTAAGTCTGAAATGTACAAGAAACGTGGCGTGTACTTTCTTTTATTTTTGTATTCGCCACTGCAAGGAAGCCGGAATTGCTTTATTGCATCTGAGTATATATTCGTATCTGATTCAATATTGCACTAGCACATTCATTGTACGCCTATTTCACTTGCGAGCATCACATGAATTCTGCTATATGCCATATGGGAAAGGTCAGATGGTGCAATTACTCTGGATGAATTTAGTCAACCAACTGGAAAATTGTGTAATTGTTTGTTTTATCTCGTCAGATTGTATTGAATTCCAGGGCTCCAATATTTTATTATTAGTCAGCAAGTGGAATGATGAGAAATGTTACTTATGTAATATTCAGGAGTAATACTGACATTGAAAAATTGCTTCGAATTAGATTACAGCAGTCGTATGATTCATTTACCGAGCAAGTAGCTTGCAATCCCAGAGGACACCTAACAAATGAGATTTTCTATTGCAAAACTCGGTCAGTCTTTGGAAAAAATTACTAAATGATATAAAACCACACATTGCACACTCGCCGGACAACGCAAACTTGAAGGGTTTTTATCTGCCCCTGATGAACCATTGTTAGAACAATCAAAGAGAAGCAGAGAGCAAATGAGAAATGAGCTGAACGCACGAAACTACAAGTCTGAGTCGTAAAGAAAAGTTCGAAGCAGTTCTGGACCACACGCAGTTGTGGAAAACGAAGGACTTTAGTTGTAAACAGAAGCAGCAAACATGTAATGTAAAGATGCTTGTCGTTAGGCCCTTCGAGGGTGGGTGAATTGTATTCTGCTGTGTGCGCGATAACGTTTGCACCCCTTGGGCTTCCCATACGTAATGTGCTGTCCATTCTGGGATGACAACCAAAAACCAGCACTGAGGGGAATTGCACGAGTGGACAATGGCCGAAAAAACAAGGAAACCACAATCAAGATCTGATAGCTGCTAATAGCAAATCACGAAGAATAAATTGAACTAATTTATTAGATTTTAGCATTGTACTGAATAAATTTGCTAGTTCTGGGCGTTTTTAATTTGGAAACAACCACGCTTTTTACCTATTTATGCTAAGGGAAAACCGGAAATTCGTCTGGAGTGATCTAGAAAAATTGCAGTAATTTTCATAGAATTTATGATGAGTAATCCATAATTTTTTCTATCTCTACATAAATCTACGACTGACGGTGATTATTCATCCGCGTTATGCACGTCCATGTTTATGTATAATTCAGTATTCACGCTATACAATAACAACCCTTAGCCGTATAATGGTTGAACAACAAACTAACAAGAGTTACAAGAATCACATAACAATTTTTGCTTGTAACTGCATGTAATATTGGAATGTTTAACCTTTCCACCAACATATTTTAAATAACAAAAGGTCATCCAAGTTTTTATTTCCTGTTTTGTCTTTTCAGCTATTGCTAATTTAATTTTGCTAACCAAAACACACTCTGAATGCTAAACAAAGAAATATTTTGAGTAAAAACGTTGAAACAAAGAGAACAGAAAAAATGAGCATAGGAAAAGGGAAATTAATAAAACACAAATAAAAGAAAGCAATACACGTATAAAGAGAAATGATAAAGCAGGAAGGGTGCGTAACACGTAGGAGGGCAGATTTAATGCACGTTTAATGTTATTGAATTGCTCCCACGCATACGACGAGAGGGTGGGTTGGTTTGTTGCTTTAACTGTATATATTTAGATAGCGAAGTTGGAAACGCGCACATGATAAGAGATTTTTGCAACCCCCGCATATTATTCCAATCTACGCGCAGTTCCCATATGAAAAATAATATCAGATAAAGTTTAAAATAGAAAATATTTCAATTGCGAGCAGGAAAATATTGAAATATATTTTTATTTTTATTTATGTGCGTTTACACTATATGAAATATGAAGAAATTCATCCACCCCTAAGCTTTTACGCTCTTTCACTCTTGTAAAATCAATAACTTTGCATTGCAAAATGTGCACTCGTGCAGCAACTAAAAATATTTCAAGGATAAATGGTGCACTCAACTAGAATCTGGGTTAGTCAATAATTATTTCACCCATTGCAAAATATCAAATAAACTGATGATAAAAAATTTATTATTTCGCCTCTGATTTATAATTCATCCAGAGTTTTCCCAACTTTGTATGATTACAGTGCAAAATCTGTTCATTGAATAATTTCACATAATAAATCATTTAAATTTCTATCGATTTTGTAATCTATGAGTTCTATTTTTTCTTGGCATTTAAATTTTTTATTCAAAGAAAACGGAGCCGAAAAAATCAGCCAGTTCGCAAAATTAATGGTGTTTACTTTACGGTTGAACACCAACGCGAACGTAAAGGGAATCGACAAGGAATGCGACGACAAAAAAACGGATGTTGCCAATGTTGGCAAAATACTCAGGAATGATGTCATACAGCGGCCTAGCAATAGGCATCCCACGTAATAAAATTGCGCGAATTATGTCTATGTATGCGTTGGCTGTTTTTGCTCCCCGTTCGGGAAGCATTCAAGGACGCGCGTTCTCTTCGAAAAATAAAATCCTTCCATTTATCTTCGCAGCCATCAAAGTAGGACACGTTTAGCTTAGGAACATCCTTAGCCTACTTGTTTGAATATCCTTCGAAGGGAGTAAATGCATTTACTCTATGGGATTATTTTACACTGTACATAAACTAAAAACAACAACGCATAAAATTGAAATTCGATGATTTACTTAATCGTAATATGAGAAATTCTACTTTCTGTTTATTGATGAGCAGAAATTCACCTTGATAAAATGAGTCATCTTGTTATTCTAACCTTGACGTTTTCGCCACATTGCCAAGACCTATCACCGGCTTGTCTATAAATAATTCCCTAAAAGGTTTTTCCTTTAGCATTGAAACTGTAATCCAAGCACGACAAAGCTGCGAAGACTGGATTTTTATTATTAAAGATGCGACAATGAGTGTATAATTAGAGAGTCCTTATAAATTTTATTCTTACTTTGCTAACATATTAATCTGTAATTATCTTCATATTTTCTGCCTGCTACATCCAACATCCAACCCCTTTTTATTAACTCGACGCAGACGCACGTTAATTAGTTTCGCATTCGTTTTCTATCATCCTCATTCCTCCAACTCTCGGCGCAGGAACTTCATTCGGTTTAGATGTCCCCAGGCACCATATTTCCTTCCTTTCAGAGCACAGCTTCACCCTCTCTTCACTCAGCTAGCTACCTGCAGAACACGCGCCTCCAATTGTTAATTTCCTCCCAACGCAACATGGATTCCATCATTCCTCTTTCTGCGCTCTCTCAGACAATTTGCCTCAGAATTCCACAATAGCTGCTCCCATCCATCCCACACGTCATCGTTCACCTCACATTTCTCATATTTTCATTCATAGATTTTCCTTCCACCTATTTGTGCACTTTATTCTAGGCGAGGTAAAGTGAATGCAAAGTTTTTCCAGTTCTATTACGGATGCAATATTTTTCGGAATACTCAATGCATGCCAGCTTTTAGTTTCCTCCCCCTGCTTTTCCGTATTCCCCGTATCATTAACGTTGGGAAAACGTCTGCGAGCGGCGCTGTGGGGCACGACAGTGATGCCTTTCATCTCCTCGTTCACCCCCCATTCTGAAACGCGTTTGCCTCTCCATTTCCGGCGATCTGCCAATTGTGAATTGCGCCGCTCTACACGTATGACTTCATTTCCTCCGTCTTACCCACGAAAACAATTTTCGTCCTTGTCAAAACCGATTTGTGGAGACGCCAAGTAAACTTGTATTGTAATTTCGCATTATTCCTTCATTTCATTCTTCACGCAGAAATGACGAAACATTAATAATATTTTCATTGTAATAAAGCGAGTGCGTTGAACCCTTTTTTGATGGGATCCCTCATTAAAGTCATTTACAGCCAGACGTCCTTGAAGCCCTGGAGAGCTTCGCAGTAAACATACGTGCGATACTCCATTATGTATAAAAATTTAATGCGTGCACTTAACAGTTTCTTCTTCCAATTTGTTTTTGCTGGGTGAGACACGTGCCTTTAATGCGCACGAATTAACTATTCACCCCCTCAGATCCTTGCACTTCAGGCGTGTGGTGATCTTTTGACGTTGTCGACCCCCAGACTATCATTGGTCATGTTTGCATTACAGTTTGACATTCGAATCGAACCACCTCCATGATGCACCCTGCAGTTATATTTGATTTCACCCCCAGTGCTAGTTCGCTGGTGTTGGCATCATTCTTCATGGAAATCACACACATCATCAACCTATGTGAATAATAAAAAGCGAAACCCCCTAATTGCATCCGGCGTGATCTTTTAATAGTTGATGGCACTTACGGGACTGATTTATATTTTACGCCCTCTCACATCTCTCAATCACTAGACTTTTAAATTACACGTCTTTTGCTATAGAAATTATATTAATACTTCAAGCAAACAATAACTCGCAATCGATTAATTGCTAACAGGAAATTAGTGCGTTAATTAATTACACAAAGAAGTAGGTTTATCGTGTGTAGTTAATTAGTGGTAGAGCGTCGTTGAAAGAGCTTTAATTAGGGTTTTTTCCTAATGAAAATGACTGAAACTATATTAATTAATGTCTGATAAATCGATAATCATCCTCCATAAGCTTGTACAATTTCCATTTCCGTTTCGATTCGTCGCGCTCGAGGGTACATTGGCCAGCATGTAGAAAATCGAATGATTTCCAATTTCATTTCATTTGATTGAAACTCAATTAGCCATTTCACAAACCTAGCTTCAAAGCAATTAATAATTAATTTAAAGTCACAGGCACGCAGTTAGCGCTAAATTACAATGAATTAATAACAGCATTTTCAATCAAGCTCAATTCCCGGAAATATTTTCAAGAATTGAATTATTCAATTTCACAACGTATTCAATTTCCTAGTAAATTGCGTTTAAATATATTAATTAGCAATTTCATAATTCATCAAATGAATAGACGAATATTGAGAGATTATGTAGACGTGCACATCATTTGACGACATCTCAAATTCTGGAGTACGAATTTAATTGGCAGCTACAACTCAGTTGGTCATTAATAATGCATCGGTTTGATGCTTGGCTTGAATTGAAAACGCGAAATATGAGAGTGTTGGATACGGCGAGCGGAAACATTAGCAATGCAAATAGCATGTGTCTTCCCGATGGGAAACGCAGCACGTGCGACGGGAATGTATGCTCATTGTGTTGAAAACATATTTTCTGTCATGCTGGGATGGATTTTAATGACGCATAGTAAATATCCTGCAATTTGTTCAGTGGTCAACAACGAAATACGCAAAAGATATACATTTATACCTATATTTTCCAATTGCTAGTATCTACTTGTTAGATATGATGATGGAATTATCCTTTTGGGTCAAGTAGAAAAACTATATTGGAATAATAATTTAAGTATCTTCTATGATACAAATGTTCAATTGCTCTATGATCATTAGATACTTATTTAATATTTATATTCCATAATGATGTTTTAATATAAATAATAAATAGATTTCTCTAGAAAATTAGGTCATTTATAATATTAAATCAAGCGAGGAAGAGATAATTTTCATCCGAGTTGCATTATTTTCATATAAAATACGCACAATTCCTGATGTATAGACGCTTGGCAATTACAGGTCGTTGTTTAGCATTGTCAATGCGCCCCTCGTGGGAGAGCAATTGAATGATTGCGCACATTGAATTGAAAACTTGACATCGACTTGATTCATGAATTTATGATGACTTACTGCCGACAAGTTTTTTACTCGCTACAGGGAATAGCGCTTGCTACCCTCAATGAATGCAAAAACCGCATAGTAACCGCATGGGTATGATGATGATGTTGATGCTGACGCGTTATTACTCATATTTGCAAGCAATTTTGCGCACTTTGACAGCCACTTGAAAAAGCTACATGCGCAATAGGGAATATTCACATTTGTTTAACAAGAGATTAAACTTTAACTTGGCACACAATTCAGCGTCTTGAAGTAATAAAAAAGAAATTGGTTTCCTTTGAGTGGAGTTCAAAGAGATGCAAACGTAAACGTTGCATAATATTAGAGCTAAAAAGAGTGAAAGCACTTTCTGTTTGCGCGCACATTTCCATTTGAATTGCAATTGAATTTAATGTTTGCAGGACGAGGGGTGGAAACTGAATCGCACAAATTACTATCAGGAAGGCTGGCTGGCGACTGGGAATATACGCGGCATCGTCGGCGTCACGTTCACAACGAGCCATTGCAAAAAGAATGTCGAGTTTCCGTTGCGCACCAACTACAACCTGCGAGGTCATCGATCCGAGGTATTGACTTGACTACTCGTCCTTTTTCATGCAATTCAATGAAGTGCCAAGGAGGAGCTGAAAATCAATTATTTATTCCGTTATTTCCTTTTCTTGAAAACATGCCCTTTTTACTTAGGTGATTTTGGTTAAGTGGAATGAGCCATATCAGAAGCTTGCATCATGCGACAGTTCCGGTATTATATTTGTTTGGATCAAATATGAAGGTCGGTGGTCCATCGAGCTGATAAACGACCGGAATACGCCGGTAACACATTTTTCGTGGTCGCACGACGGTCGTATGGCGCTGATATGCTATCAGGTGAGTAGGGTGCACATTTTGGGCAACCGTAAAGTCAATTTCAATGGTCGTAAATCAAAATGGATATCGTAAACAACTGTGTAAAATGCTGAATTTTTTTCGGTTGTGCCTAGGATGGATTCGTCCTTGTCGGATCAGTAGCAGGACAGCGTTATTGGTCCTCAATGCTCAACTTGGAAGCAACCATCACCTGCGGCATTTGGACTCCGGACGATCAACAAGTCTACTTTGGAACGACGTCCGGACAAATCATCGTCATGGATGTGCACGGCGCAATGGTATCACAGGTGCAACTGAGTGCTGACGTTGGCATTTCATCGATGGCGTGGTCGTGCGAAAAGTTTAAGATGGAGGAAGGCGATGATAACGATCCCGGAGTGACAAATGCATGTAAGGGTTAATTGATAATTAAGGAATCCTTGCATCTGCAGATGATGTGAATGCAGGGATAAAGTATCAATTAATTTTAGATGATTTAGTAATTTAAGTTTTCCTTTGTCTTGCGCTCGCTTTCAGCCGAAAGAAAGTTCGTCCTGGCAGTTAGTTTGGCGAATGGATATATTTACTTGCTAAAGACCTTCGATGACGTAACGCCGATACAGATCGACACTCGACTGCAAGGTCCTGTCTGCATGGAGTGGAGCAATTCACGAGAGCTGCTCGCCGTCGCCGGAGTTGCGATGGATAACAGGCAACCGCCGCTCGCGATCCAGCAGGAATTCAATAATCTGCTCAAGTTCTACAATGAACGCGGCATCCTGCTGTATTCCATAACTGTTCCATTCACACAGGTGAGTTTAATGAGTTTTCATGATTCGCCGCACCGCATTGTTGAAACTGGCATCGAAAAACCCACACCGATCTCACCATTTCAACAATGGCAAATTTATGAATGGCTGAGGGAATTTGCGAAATCCCTAAACTATTTCAGATACGTATAAAGGATCTTAAAGATCTAAAAATAGTGTCCTTGGAGATTGTGCATGAACAAATCCATTTTCAGGCACCGGTAACGGCGTTAACGTGGGGCCACAACGATAAGCGTCTATTTCTTGCGACCGGAACGCACATCCACATCGCCTGGGTGTCAAGGCGCATTGCCTCACTGCAACTCCTGTCACGACTTCGCATCCACGACTGCATCCTTGGAGAGTCGCAAATCGTCGCACTGCCGCTACCGCCACGGATACGCAACCTCATAGGAAATCTATTTGCTCAAACCATCCGGGTATTTTAATTAATATTTCATAATGTTTTGACTTGAAATCATTTATATTCTTTCTTGTACTTAGTGTTGTGTGCCGGAACCTAGCGCACTCAGGGAGTTTGTCTCCCGACCACCCATGGGATCAGTGCGCTTGCATTGCACCATGATTCGGCACGATGAGGATAGTAACATCTCGTCGGGAACGTGCTATACGCTGTATTTGGAGTACCTCGGCGGATTAGTGCCTTTACTCAAAGGGAAGCGGACCAGCAAGATACGCCCTGAGTTTGTTATCTTTGATCCGCAAGTAGAAGGTGAGCTGCATTCAAATTTCAATGTGTTGTGGATGCAATCAAAGTTGCGCTTAGATTTTAGTGCTATTTCTTTAAATCATTGGTCATCAGAGTCGAAAAGCTCGGGCTCTTCAAGCCAATCAACAAGTGGCGGCAATTTGGCGAGCGATTCGTCGGACAGCGATCGCGACGAAGGATGCACAAGCTCACCTCGCATGCAGCGACGACGAAAACGACGCAATAGATCACACTCGAGAAACAATTACGGCGACCGATCTGGCCAAAGCTCCGGTGATGCGGACCCGGAAGATTTATCGTACGTGGATACGCTGCCCGAAGTAAGTAGAACGAATGCGCGGTTACAGTAGATTCAAAAATATTAATACTTTGCGAATTAATGCAGCATGTGCGCCTGGTGGAAGTGACATCTAATATTTGGGGAACAAAATTTAAGATTCATGGTCTGGTGAATTCGGTGCCTGCAAATTTAGGACAAGTAACATACAAAACCAGCTTGCTGCATCTACAGCCCCGTCAAATGACACTTGTAATGACCGAATTACGCGACGATTTCCCCGTTGGTCCTGATCCAAATTTCAACCCGAATCTTTTTTCCGAGGACGAGGAAGAGATTTGTCAGGCGGAGGAGAAAAACTCTTCGTTACGAAGGGTGTCCATTGATAATTGCCCTCCAATTGCGCCCATGTCGCCGCGCGGCAGTCGATTCAACAAGCCGACAAAAAGTACGTACGCGCAAAATTCAAGCGCTCGTCCAGTGGTGCCTGCGCTCGCCAAAGCCGAATCCTACGAGGATGAAGTCACCATCGACTCGATACGAACAAGCAATGCAAAGGCAAATGGCACCAGCAGCAGTAATCATCTAAATAGTGACTCCGTCCGTGGCAGTACGACGATGGCACTAACGAGCCAGTACCAACAACAAACACGCAATGGCACGCAGATTTCAACGACTAGCTTTGTGGGCACATTACGTAATTCAAGTAATACAACCACAACCGCCAATTCCGGGAGCAGTAGCAATAGTATTCAATTGCAGAACGGTCAACGACACGTCGCCATCTCACCGCTATGTTGCGATGGCTCCGTGCCCGCTCTTCAGTCACCAAAGAACGCAGTTGCGCCGTCAGACATAATCTTTGAACGTCCACCCGCACAAACAATAATGTCCTTCAACTGCATAGATTATATTCCATCCAGGGCCGAGCACCAATGTCCACTAACGAGTAGAAACTTAACGCTGAATTTGGACAAAGCAAAAGTGAATCATTTTCGTACCAGTAACGCTTTGGCCGTATCCAAATCCAAAGACAAAAACAGACCCAGTCCAAATACGATTGGTGCTACAATTAATCCAAACTCTCAAAGTACTTCGCAAGGAATTAAAGAAATACTTTTTATCGACGAAGATTTAAACACGCCGAGTACTTCAACGACTTGTCCTACAACATCCACATTGGCATCAAGTGCCGCTTCCGCTACTAATAATCCATCAGAAGGCCGTCCAGCGCCCATTGCAGACTCGATGGTCCGGAGTTGCAGTGTTGGCTATTTGGACTTGGTTGACCGTCAGACGTTACACAACGATGTGGGAATTCTTGTGCTTCGAAGAGATCCCCAAAAGCGCCTCGTGCTCGTCAATAAGAAACTTCGCAAAAAGTACTTGAAAAAGTCGCGTAATTGCGAGAATTTATCACGTATTGCAAGAGCGCCAAGTCTCATGAATTGCGGCAAATCCAAGTCTTTGGATTCTAGCGATATTTTTCCGCAAACTATCGAGACCATTAAAGCGGTCCCCAAGGAGGAAATAATTCCGGAAGTGATTGTTGACTGCAGCAAAAAGGTCGTTTCGCCCGTGTCGGACGAATCCATTGGCAACATTGGCAATCCGCACGTTAATAATAACAATAATAATAATATAATTAATACAAATAACAATAATAATAAAAAAGAATCTTCCAAGCTGAGCATTTTCGTAAAGTCGCCATTGATGCGTCGGAAAAAGGACGCAGGAGCGGACAACGAGAAGACGAATAACAAAAATCGTAGTCGGAGTAAACAGAAAAAGAGTGAAACTAAAATTGAGAGTCCCACCCATAAAGCAAGTGGAATGTCTTTGCATACACATGCATTAGCAACATTAGAAAGTCTTTTAACGCGTTTACGAGAAGATGATGGTCGATCAACACCTCCAAGTTCTCCAAGGATGCCTCGAAGTTCACCAGCTTCACCAGCACCTTCAAAAAAAGGTAGATTTTTCTAAAACTATAACGAGTTCAATTAAATATGGTTTATTTCAGGAAAGAGACCACAAAGTGCATCACCAATTAGGAAAAATCTATTATCCTCTCCGCTTCTAGGACGACGCTATCGAAAAAATAAAAATCTGGAAAGCTCGGACGATGAGGTAACTGCGTCTGGTGATGAAATTTGCAACGGCACCAATTATAAGGACTTGGAAACCTTCCAAAAGGCGCAATTGCGGCAAAAGGTTAACATTTCATCATTTAAAATGCTGATTGATGATTTAATCGTCCACTTATAGTTGCAGTTAAAACGCGGCAAAATAGAACCAAACGGAAGCAATTGTAATAATTATGCAGTTCCCCAACGGAGAGAATTTGTAATGCATAATAAAGCACCAATGTGGAATGAGAACAGTCAAGTGTACCAATTAGATTTCGGCGGTAGAGTTACACAAGAGTCGGCTAAGAATTTTCAAATTGAATTTCGAGGCAAACAGGTACGTAATCAAGAAAATTATACAAATTAACAGAAATAACGATGAATTATTTTCAAGGTGATGCAATTTGGAAGGATTGATGGTAATGCATATACTTTGGATTTTCAATATCCATTTTCCGCATTACAGGCGTTTGCTGTAGCATTGGCGAACGTTACTCAACGCTTAAAATAATCCGACTAAATCCAAATCTGAATTATTACCAATGATCTCATACGTCATACCAACCCTAAACAAATATATCACGGAACAGAACAAAAACAATTTCATACATATCGTTCACAATTAAATGTTTATCAAATTAAACCGGAAATACTACCATAAATCTTGATGCATAATTTGCATGCTGAAGATGAAGAACATTTTAAGGTGCCAACAAACGTTTTTCATTGCTTTAAAATATGAAACATTAAGGAGATTTACAAAGAAGCGCATTTGTATTTAACCTACATAAATAATTCATAGAACGTAAGAATAAAACGTTAAAGGTAAGATTAATGGAAAGGGAACTTAAATATAATGAATTTCTATCAAATATAAAGAAATTTTCGAATATTAGGTGTCGTAATTTTCATGTTTATTACATTCCACAAAATCGGATTGTTAAAACGCTCTTTTTATATGAAAAGATGACGTTCAGATTGAAAAATATGATAACTTATCTATGATACAGAATACCAACAATTAGCGCTTTAAATTTAGGTGCAAGGAAGTATTTTTTCAAAACCAATTTTTAACGAGTTGTTCAGTTAATAAAAATTATTTTCGTGTAGTTTTCATGAAACGAAAATAGCGAAACAAATCTTACTAAAGAAATAATTGTACAACAAGCAAAACATATTTTACTATACCGAATTCCTGATAGGTGTTTGAATGCATTAACCGGATTTTAAACAAACAAATTCAAATAGGTTTTATTTGGTTCTTAAAACCGTCCGCTAAGATAATGACAACGTTGCTATACGAGCATTATTCATACATTTTCAAAACGGTATGCAATTAATTCCAAGTATTTTTACGTTGATGCATATGGCAAACAGAAACAAAATGCTTGCTGAGAATTTATGTGCTTAAAAGTAAAACAGCTTCCTGTCTCTTGCGTTGTGTCATTTCTATTCAGTGGTGAAAACTTATATTCTAACAGTAAAAGACATTTTTAAACAAACTAAATGTAATCTAAACAGAGTCAGTCGCAATTTAACTAACAGTGTATTACGTTTAACGTGCCATCGCTAGAACACAAATTGATCATAACATTGTTTTTTTGTTATAGGTGTCCTTTTTGTATATTTCACGTTGATCTTTGATATTGTAGTTAATTCTGTTATCTTTGCTCTGTATAAATGTATTTGTATAATACTATTAAGTTTATTTACTCATGCGTTATTTTTCGTTTGATCCATACTTAACAGAAATAATTGAATTAATAAAGAAATTTTTAAAAATTTCATACTTTCATATTTCGCAACTTAATCATTTAAATGTCTTCTTTAGGTGCAGCAAAAATATCTTTGTAATATTGACGCAGAACAGCAAAATACGAATAAGATGATTTCAATATCTAAAATTTAATCAAATGAATAAATGAATTCTTTAATATTTATTATGATCTACCATTATTAATGTAGCTAAAGAAAGAGTTAAAAACTTGCCAGCAGTTAAAGTAACAATTCTTTTAGATCTTTCCATAATTATAAAAAGCGTTTTCTTCTCCGATGTTGTACCTTCATACCAATTAGACATATAACATGATGTATTTATTGAATCACTCTAAAACACGTGTAGTAAATTACTTCATGAAGAAAACCTCATAAATAATATTACTTCCACCAATACTTCATTACCGTACCAACAATAAAGAACAACTTGCGCCATTACAGCGCACATGAAAGAAACTAAAACCACAAAATCTGTACTCATTGGCTCGATAATTAATAGTTGAAATCCAGAGAAACAAATTACTCCAATTGAAGCCAGAAATTGTACGAATATTCCATAAGAATACATTTTCTCCACCATTGCCACATATCTTAAAAATTAAATTTATTAAATTATTTTTCTTCCTAGAGCTAAAACATTACTCCAACGTGTGATCATGAAGAATGACTAAATCATTCAAACTCTTACTGCCAATTTTCGGTTTTGTACGAATATTTTTTAAATTATTTGCATAATCGATGTTTTGCAAACAAGTTTTAAGTAGACGTAACTGCCCCACAGCAATACTAATTCCATAGGCAGCAAAAATATCAAAAGCTGCATTAATGTGAGCGCTGGCAGCCACCACAATAACTTGCACCATATACGACCACGGCTGTCCAAACGGAATCCAACCCGGAAACGGCAATTTGTCATGAGCTGTAAAAATTGGCGAAGCTGCTACACCGCCCACGAAAATGAATATTGTTATGCGGAAAATTCTTGCCATGGTATCGCATACAACAATAATAGATTCCATCGGTTCTTTTCCAAAAACAGCGTAGTATTTATATGAAATTGGATGATTTAAATGTTTTTCCATTTTCAATAACATATGACGATTTTTAAGGAAGCTGAGTGCTTTAAAAACCAATGCTAATTCAGTGATCCAATAGTAAAGAATTTCAGCAATATCTGTAAGAGTTTCCGCCTCTAGTACTAAACCAGCAGACATTGAAAAGAATAACGTAAAAAAACACAATACAACCAAAAAGCATTTCGTATGATGAATAAGCATCTTGATTTTGTTTTTGTTCTCCATAGGATAAAGCCCTAAATGAAGGAATTGCTTACGATCCCACTCAGTATATTTATTAATATTAAACTAAAATATAAATATTAATTTTTATTTCTAATTGGATTTATGTAATAGATATACAGATTTAACGTTCATATTGATTTGATCACATTAATGAGACTAATGAAATTAACAATATATCTTTGCTTATATACTCGTAATACTTTTGTATATTTGAAATTAGTACACCTACATCATATTTAAATATCACCTAATTAAAATTCTTCATACAGTCGAATGATGCAATCAACAGGAACGTATAATGACATTTATTTAGAGTAGTTACGTACTTAATGACTTTATTGTATGTTTACTGCAGAAGACGTGTGAATTTGCACATGCAACTAATTAGCTTTTTTACCGGAATTTGCGCATATATTACATTGCAATTAAGTATTAGTTATTTTGCAAGCGTATTTAATGAAAAATATATCGATTAGCCTCATAGGATCGGGCTAAAAGACGTGGAAATAGTATGTAGATTGAAGAACGATTATTCTTAAATAATTAGACATTAATCAATTTAAGTTTTAAAATAAATTGTTACAAATGTTAGTTATTTCTCTCAAAATAAATAAGTAAATTATAGTAAATCCAACAAACTAATATAAACACTGGAATCATACAATTAATGATTACAACTTCTTCAGATGACTACTGACTTCTTTAAGGTGCTCTGAGGCCAATTTCAAATGCATGGAACGCATTATTGTATTTTACATGAGTCTATATGGTAAAAATTGTTTCACTTAACGAACGTGTCGGTTTAAGAGACATTCCGAAACGGATTACGTTCGTTATGCGAGATTCCACTGTATATGGTTATAAAACAGGTCGTGAGCGCCTGAACTTGAATAACATGAGCAACACGAGCGTGTGCCTCAGTCAATTCATAGATAGAGACGTACAGCTAACCTCATTCGTGTACGTTTATCTTGATGTTTCAATACAAACAAATTAAGGTGGTTGCTTGATACGCACCCCTACGACACCGTTGCCTTAGAAAAAGTACAACAATCAATATCCCAAACATGCCTTCATAGCGTCGGTGGTGCAAAGCGCGTGCAAGTATGTATTCCTTCATCTGGCTGTTTATCTACACTACTTTAAGACCATTGTACAAATGGTTCCTACGAAAAACAACTGGACTTTGTGAACTACAACGAATCGCCTATGGAGAAGTTTCGGGTGCACCGAGAATCCTTGCCACGGAGCGCTCCTTGAATTTGTCACGCTCGCCCCAAATCAAGCAGCTCGTCAAGCACTTGAACGATGTTGCGGATAATCGACGATTCGTTGGGGCCAATCTCACTAGTTTAATAGGACCTAGCATTACTACTGTGTTGGCAGTGAAGAAAATTAATCCCAAAGTGCATTACCAATTTGTGCAGCGTTTTGGCACAAGTGTGAAGCGTATTTGGGGATATCGACAGCTCGTCGCCGACGTGGAGGACCTCCGCAAGACAGCGTACGACAATGAGGATTCCTGGCATGAGGATATGCTTCACGAATTATGGACGTTGCTCATGCCTGAGGAGGAGCTCGAGGGACGCATTACGAAGCAATGGCAGGACATTGGCTTCCAGGGCGATGATCCCAAAACGGACTTTCGTGGAATGGGGATATTGGGTCTAGCGAATCTGCACTACTTCGCAAAGAAGTACAACGCACCAGCATCGCATGTATTTTCACATTCCCTGCACCCAGTTTACGGATATGCGTTTGCCATCGTTGGCATCAACTTGACCAGTATGGCATGGCAGTTCCTCAAGAACGGAGACGCGAAAACCTACGTGTACAATACGCAATTGCCGCCATCACTGCGGCTATTCCACGAGTTTTATTCATATTTATTTTACGAGTTTGATCGTTATTGGATCGAATGCAAACCGAAGAACGTGATGGAGTTCTCAAACATTAAGGACCGTTTTGAGAATCAAATCAAACAAAGCTTGCAGGACCCAACGACTGTGTTACGAATTAATGTCTCTGTGGAAACTGTTTAAACAATAAGTAAATTGTACGTGAGTATCGTACTTACAATATTTTATTTATTAGAATATTTTGCTACACAAAACAACTTTTTTTTTTAGCAATATTGTCTTTTGAATGTGCGTACTTCCTATTAGCGTCAAAACCGCTTTTAAAAGTTATGCACGTAAATGAAGTTTCACTGCGAAAAATTTAGGTAATAAAGAAACATAATTAAAACCCCAAGGTTTTTCTTCCATACAATATTTGTATTTTCTCAGTTTCATATACAATTCGACATTTAAACAGCAATGAATATGATACTTGTATCCACTACAGAATTCTTCTCATTATTTGCGCATCTAAGTGTTGATAAATCCTCACTAATTATTTGGGCACCGTGTTTTCTCAACAATCAACAAAGTTATTGGAAATCGCTTATTGTTTGCTTCAATAGTAAATTCATTGAACTTGTATAAAATCAACTCAATACAATCAGTTAAATACGGTATAACAAAAAGCTATAGAATTAATTAATTTCCGCTAAACAATCGATCAATTTGTAAACTTCATTCGGTGGTGCTTAATTAAATTCTATTTAATGGCAGCGTCAACGTAAAATGCCCACGACGGTCAAAATAATTTGCTTTCGGTACTTTGTACAAGTTGCTTCTGAGAATATCAAACGTGTCACTTGATTTATACAATTACAATTTTCGACAATGTTTGAAGAACGACCTCTTAAGTTAAGAGTTATATGAACACAGCCTCTCTTTTGTTGTGATTCCATTTGGTAGTAGTTGTTGGTTCTTAAAAAATTATTTCATGAATTATAGCGGTACGAGAACCCGGTGTGTTTTCGGAAAATCTTCATTTTCGCAGGTGTGCCTTTAAAAACTTCGATTTTTACGTAAACACAACACAAGACGATCGCACTGAACAAATTTCGACGACCGCGTTGCAGCTGCTCCATGAAAAGAAACAAACTCATTCTCGACAATTACTTAATAGGTAAATAAAATCATTTTGTTCACCTGAATTGAAAGGCGTTTATAAGACTTTTGTAGAGCTGGCTGTGAGCCTGTACCGCGCCGCAAGAGCTGCTAATTATTTTCCATGTTTGTGTATTTTACAATTAGTGTTCCGATGATTTAAATGATGTGAGCATAAAATGCGAGTAACGCTATTCGTTACAACGCCAGCGTCACAATGTTTAAAAATGAACTAGCTATTTACTCCTAAATTATTAACAAACATATTCACGATGTCGCAATAATTCCAACAAACTTCCATCCAACTTCTGCCTTCCCCAAAAGTTATAAACTTTTGCGCAACTCCCGATTTTAAACTACAACAATAATATGCAACATCCTGAATATATTCTACAATGATTCGATTTCTTAATCTGAACGAATATTGCGGAGATTGTTCAGCTTCCCTATACATGTATAGATAAAATCTAACAAAGTTATTGAAGAAAAATTATAGAAAGAATTTAAACTTAGTTGACGTCGATTTCCTCATGTCAATTAATGAGCAGGACTTTCGGTGTTTCCCATGTGAATCCTTCGCGTCCAAAATGCCCGTACGAACTCGTTTTCTGGTAGATGGGTTGTCTAAGTTTAAGTTCCCTGAAAGCAAGCAACTCGTGTTAACATCGTCTCTTAGAGTGAGGTTACAGGTTTTAACCGCCATGTCAGTTCAGCCGGTTGTGTTTTAAGCATGGCAATCAGTAGTAGCAAATACAGTGTTTAAATAATAACATCATGCTAATTAGACTAGTGCGAATAATTTAAATCACTCACTTGACGATCTTGCCCGGACGCAAGTCAAAGTTCTTCTTGACAATGCTCAATAATTCGGTTTGTGTTAACTTTGAGGTGCCATAATCAAACACTGTGATAGAAAGTGGTTCTGCCACGCCAATGGCATATGCAACTTGGACTAAGCAACGTTTGCACAAGCCAGCTTTAACAAGTGACTTAGCCACCCATCTGGCAGCATAAGCAGCAGATCTGTCCACCTTCGTGAAGTCCTTGCCCGAGAAGGCACCACCACCATGAGCACCCCAGCCACCGTAAGTATCCACAATTATTTTGCGCCCAGTTACGCCTGCGTCACTCTGAAACGTACAATTATCATTACTATTCGAATTTGCATAAAAGCCAAATAACAAAATATGTCATGGTAAGTCAGTATATGATTTTACATCATGGCCATCAAGAGTAGCAAATACTCGAGTAGATCATCATGTACACAGGTGATTACAATGGAATTAACAATTTTCTGTGCAACTTACTTGTGGGCCACCAATAATAAACAGTCCACATGGATTGATATGAATAACTGTCTTCTCATCCAAATATTTCTCTGGAATGACTTCTTGGATGACTTTAGTCTGAACCTCTTTTCGGAGTTCATCCAAAGATATTTTCTCACTATGTTGCATTGATACAACTACCGTATGCACGCGCAAAGGTATACATGCTCCATGATGGTATTTATATTCACATGTAACCTGAAATTTCACAATATCGTAATTAGACTCAGTTGCAACCTGCACATGTGCTATTGCTGCTTATCATGGAATGCAGGAAGTTTGTTTAATGTACATTGCCCTCATCCAATAATGATCTTATCAAATGGGAACGCCTATAGCCATTAATTTAATTTAGCATAGCCTATGTACACAATGGTTCTCTTTGAAACCAAAGTGTGGACAATTTTCTATGCAGCAATGAACACAAATCTAAAACTTGTTACTTGTCATACCTGTGTTTTGGAGTCTGGTCTCGCCCACCAGAAATCGCCAGTCCTCCTTAACTCTGCAATCTTCTGGTTCAACTTGTGGGCTAAGACAACAGTAAGTGGCATGCATTCTTCAGTTTCATCCGTGGCATATCCAAACATCAAACCCTGCAAAACAATTAAGCAAACATTAAAACCAATTCAAAGAATGCGGTTTGAAGCACAGTGAAACTTGAATAATGAAAGTCATGCATTTATGCTATCGCCTTCATACAATGTATGATGTGCAATTAACTAACGTTATCATAATGAACATTTTGATAACCCAACAACCCTTTTATGATATTAGCAAAGAAACCAGTTATTCAGTCCTATAAACGAGTAGATTATTAGGCTAAAATAGTAAGAAGTGGTTGCCTCCACCTTGAGAGATATTACTGCAAAGAAATAGAACGTTCGCAAAGATAGGAAAACAATACGATAGTATTGCGCGTAATTGTGTGAATCGTGTTAAGGAATAGTAAAGTAAAGAAGAAAAGAAAGCACAAAAAGCGACATTTTCACCTGATCGCCTGCGCCGATGTCATCTTCGCTCTTATTCTCATGCACGCCGGCGGCAATGTTGGGCGACTGCTGGTCCAGAGCCAGCATGACGCTGCATGTCTTGTAATCAAATCCTACGGAGTATATTGATTCATTTTAATACCCATATTAATAGTAGCGCTTTGTGTAAGATTATCTTCTGCTATCAGTTCGGTCCAAAATATAACAAAAATAAAGTCATAGAGAGCACAGTCAGTCGGTGAGAGATGCAGACCAAACATCTAGCTTCATGTCAAATAATTAAAGATTAAAAGAACTTTCAACAGGCACACAACCTAATAATAAGAGAGAGGCTTATTGATATGAACCCAGATGTCCTTGAATTATTATACTAAATGACTTGACAATTGTTAACAAGTGTCTTGAGAGAACAAATAGTAAAAAAGCATTTAAAATATTTGCATAAGTACAACATGCAAGATGCAATATTGTAGTAATTGGCACCCCGGTTAAATTAAGTGTTGTAGCAGCTTCTCGAAAATTATGACTGATTGATTGATTTGCTATCCCAAATTATCTCACGTGCAAAATTAAAATGCAATTGGCCCCTTATTATCAAGCGCACAATTCCGCGTGTCTGATTGGTTTTCTTGCGGTATGCATGAATGAGAAAGAGATAATCGTGTATGGTGGTTGTTTTCAACAAGTACCTGGTCGCCCGCCCCAATGTCATCGTCCTCGCGATTTTCGTGCACGCCGTCGGCGATGTTGGGCGATTGTTGTTCAATGGCCACGAGCAGATTGAGCGTACGCCAGTCGAATCCTAATTTAAGACAGACAGCCCCCCGGGAGTGACACGAACGCACAGAGAGCGGGGCACAAAAGTAAAGTGCGCGGAAACAGATTGGAAAGAAAATACAAAAATCAAAAACAACGTCACAATCTGTCACTACATTTCGCTGGTGGTCTTTCTTTTGAATTGGGGATTGAATTTAAAAATAAATTTGACGTAATTTTTCTTTCTAATTTTTTAAATACGCAATAAAGCATTTTTGGTACCAACACCGTACGAGTCAAAAAGTACTGGGTTACTTTGAAAATTAAAAGTTGCACAAACAAGCAGTAAAAAAACTTCTAGTAATGAAATAAGAAATTTAGTCTCAAGTGAGGAAAGTAAGTTGTAAGTTAAAAAAGAGAGCTTCGTCAATGGCAACAAAACGTGAATAACTGAGGTTTACCTTTTGAGGAATCGTCATAGCCAATGTGCTTCACCGTTTCGCGGACCACCCGTTGATAATCAACAATTGCCTTTGATGTGATTTCTCCGCAGAGTAAAATCATACCGGTTTTTGTGACGGTTTCTAAAACAAATTGACTTTAATGATGCAGATACATTTGAAACAATGCTGAGGGTCACTTACCGCAAGCTACCTTGGCATTGGGATCCTGTTGCAAGTGCGCATCCAGCACGGCGTCACTGATCTGATCGCACATTTTATCTGTGAACAAGACCACGTGCGTTTAGCGTAAAACAATTCGTGATGCGTCATACTTTCGAAGCGTGTTGTGCCAGGAATTAACCTCACAAGCGATACCGCATTTTTTATTTTACGTTGCGAATGAACCGGAAGTCAGCCAAGCCGCATGCCCAGGCATCAAGTAGCAAACACGTGGGCGACACGCCATGGCAGCCAGGAAAAATAGTCTCCATATCATATGTACACGAAGCCTATTTTGGCTATTTCCACGAGTGCATCGTGCATTCGAACGAAAATAAAACGTGCACACATGCAGGACGACGCCGAGGACGTACTCCTCTCGGCAAGGCGCGCGCACAACGCGTCCGCCATGTTGCCGACCGCACACGCAAAACAAGCATGCTTTTCGGACCATGCTCCTTTTACGCATACAATACGCGCTGACACAAGACGCAAACGAACAATGCTGTTATCAATCATATTCTATCACCCACCTGGATGTCCTTCGCCGACCGACTCGGATGTGAAGAGGAAATTGGAGCCATCCTCCATGTCGTAGGTCATGTGCCCATTTGGGTACCCATTCGCTACAGTTTGTGGCATCTTGATATCTTCTGTTGATCGTGAGAGAGTAATAATAATAAATTAAGAGTTTTGTTCAAACTGGGATGGCGAATCACACGCGCTGCGTCATGCAAACTTCGTTCATGTACAACACCGCTACGAGTCGATGGCACTCATCTAGGACCAAACCGTGTTTCGCGTCGTCTTACAGCGTGTTGCATCCGTGACCGCGCGCGTTTCGCTCGTCCAGCGTATGATGCAACAATGCAACACTGCAGGGAGGATAATTGATACAAGTGTGTTATTGTTATCCTCGAAGCGCGGCGCGGTTCGACGTCGATAACAGTCTGTGCGGGAAAGAGAACCTCGACGTGCTCGTTTAAATCTTTATAAACGTCCGTGCGGATCACGTGTAGCTAGCGCACGCCACCGATTGGGGCATTTCGAAGTAAAACGCCGGGCGAACGTTCACGAGCTCCCTCCACACGGTAGCCGTCCATTGAAAAATCCTCAATCTCTAGGTTAGAACTCTTCAAAATTCTTCAGGCTCGATACAAACTCTACGAAACTCGTAACCATCGTCCAATCTTTGACAATTCGAATACACAAACGCTTAAACTGAGAGGCAAATGTTTCTGGTTGCCTGGTAACCGAGGTTTTCAAACATCAAGTGGCAGTTGGAATTGTTTGTTTGAAATCTATAGATTTGAAGATGAGGGTGGCGCACGCAGGTAGTGAAACTCACCTTGTTATTGCGACTTAAGCACGTAAAAGTTTGCCTGGTTTATTGTATGCGCTGCGTTGATGAACGAAGACGGATACAAATCCACTGCGTGTGCAAAAATGCGAAGAATAGGAAGAAGCAAAGTCGTAATCGGCGAACGGCACGAACGAAACTGAGTTGATCTTCGCGCGCTGCGATGCTTTGTAAAAGCGAGGTGCCCGTCGGGTGCCTTTATCAGTGGACGTGGACTGCGTGGTTGCCCCCCTCGCGCATAACGTCATCGCGTTCAGCAGCGCGCTGCAGATAGCTTATTAACATTTCATAGTTTATCAGACAGCGCAATCAAAAATTATTGTTTACCAAAGCGCCAAAGCGTTTGAATAATGCATTGCGTATTCTTCTCTTTGCTTGACTTTCTTTTATTTCGTTCATTCATCGTTTGCTTGCGGTCAAATGACATAACGGGTTACGAGCCTCCGAGGGTGCCAGTTGCCATCATGTGTTTTCAAGGCCAACGCGTTGAATTGCCATTTTTAGATTCTTTTCATAAAGTTGCTGACAGCTGCATGGGCAACAAAGACGCTGAAATAGAATTTTTGATCGCATGAATAGACGACTTAGATCTAAGTATAAATACTCCAGTAAGTACAGACTCTGCGCACAAAAAGTGACAGCGCGCGATCGCAAAAAGTTGCATTGAGCGCGCGAATGCATTTTATTTGTGCTTGTAAGCTGATAGTTGTTATAATTTATACAATAACAATGGCACATACTTATCCGATATCGCGTGCGCTCATTAATGGATTGCGTATGGGTGTTGATGTGAAATTCGATTCATTATGTGCTGCAATTAATTTTTGATACCTTCTGTTACGCGTTTACAAAAGATCATAAAATGTTAATTACTTTACGTGCTTCCTATTGAAAATTAGGATCTCAACATGCGTATTGGCCACTTGAGAATTGAGTCGTAATAGTTTCATCTAGAAATAATCTCTAAATAGCTTTTCGAGCCGACAAATGTAATATCTAATTATCGTAATTAATTTGGGAAATATTCCATGATGGTGACGTTTGGAATATTTGAATATTTAATAATTAAACTGAATTTTTCTAGAAAAATTAGTTCCTCATAAATTTACAAATTTAACATCTCATTATGGTGATCAATTCGGAATGTTTGATTTGTGTTACATTTCGTATGAGCAGTTACTTATATAAAGAATAATTGAATAATCAATTTATTGATTAAATTTATCATTTAAATGATTTAGGTTTGGAAACGAGAAGTAATCACATTTTTATGCTTCTGATCATTAATAGCAGTTGGCAAACACTGAGATGATTTGCGAATATTGTTGTTTAGCAATAAAAAAACCTTTAATTGCTACGGAATACGTGATCATTAAAAATGCGCAGATAACTTGAGTGATAAGTACGAAATATGCAAAAACAAATCCAGCAAGATGAAAGTATATAAAGTGTTTCAGTTATTCGGACATCGTTACTTAAATCATTTGCGGATGAAAGTGCTGAAAGGTTATCCCACTTTTCACATCATATAATTGATATTCGCACGAGTCACGAATTAAATAATTTATTACGTGATGATACGAAGTATCATGTGATCCGCTTCGAGGGAATTTGTTTTATTCGGTGATTTGTTTTGCATAAAATTGTCCTATATAAATTTGTACGCGATTAACATGAACGCAATTAGAGTGATTTGGGTAAAAAGTAATTTGGATTTGCCCGAAATGCGATTAGAAGCACTGCGGACAAACAGCATTAGCGTCAATGATGATAAAACGCCTCGCGGCGCGTCAAATGTGATTTTAAGATGTTCGTTCTTCAAGCGCAATTTCATCAGTAGCTCCAATCTTCATGACGCTATTTGGTGATTGCGCGCACCACAAAGCGAATGCGTGAGCAAGCACGATTAAAATTATGAGATGTGTTCATTGGCCGTTTAATTGGCTCCTCGGCCTGATAAGAACGCGCTCGTGGCTCTTTGCAAAAATCGAATGAATTGACTTAATTGACAATTTCCTCAATAGATTCACTTGTTTTGGGCATCGCTCAATTGATGATTGATGTCATGAATCGTTCGGCTTGAGGAATGCCTGCATTTTTCCCACTGCACAATGCGCTCAAAATACACACTCCAGATTCAATTATGCAATGATTACATGATGTGTTTATTTCGTCAGTGCTCATACGATATTGTTCTTATCACGTTGTAGAAAAAGTTGAAAAAAGTCATATAAAAGATTGAGCGAGGAGAATCATGAATAACAAATGATCCATTTTATCAAATCGAATCTGTTAACATTATTTACGATGTGTTTATTTAATGCATTTTAAGCATTGCAGTGTTTAATATCGCTGTTGTTTTTACCTTGCTTGTTTAGAAGTGTGGATCGCCAGAGTTTCGCAAAGTTGGATTGCAAAAATCGTCTATCACTTTGAGTTAATCGTATTAATTTTGGGAAAGTTAACCTTAATTTGCTCGTAAACATTTCACTTGCCTATTTTCCCGATTTTTTATGCGAATTTCGTGCAGATAACGACGTGTTTCACGCGGAAAAATAAACGTCATTTTGCGCATGACGAACGGAATGAAAATTTATAGCGGCGTTAAACATAAAAGTGTAAGATTTGCCTATGTTCAGCCACGTTTCCACGCATAAATCTTAACGATGGGGAAAATGTGATAAGCGCGTAGTCATATGTGTGCAAATATTTTCACGCGGCAGTAAGCGGTAGCGTTTAGAGGCTAGTTAGCTGCATGAATTATTGCGGTGGTGATAAATTTCGAAATGACAAAAAAAGTTTTAGAGGCAAATTAATTAGTGCAATTAAAGCAAACGCGTGGATTTTATGTACTTAAGGTCAAGTTTGCAGCAGTGTGCAACAATATGCATGTTGAGGTATTATTATTTAAATTGCATTGTGAAGCACGGGAACAATTTGTCGTATTTGTACAGCATCAGCTGATGACGTTTCAGTGATGTCAACTTTTGCTTTCAATGCAATCGCTTATCTCAGTTTGTGAAAGATTTAAAATCGCGGAACGCAATTAGAAACTATTATTGTGCAAATATTGAATATGCTTGAATTTTTCGAAATTTTTACAATCTTTCTGGCGTGTAATTTATATAAAGTCTAAAAGATTTACTAAGCGCGCTCCATGATACATTATTTTGACATTGAAGGAAGAAAATGATGAAGATCATTAAGAAAATAGAATTTCTTGCAACGTACCAACTAAAATACATTTTTTTCATGCCAAGTAATAACAATAAATACTACATTAAACTTTTAGCGAAATCAAACAATAATCAAGTGAACTAATAGCTAAAGTAAGAATAATAATAAAATAACATTGAATCGAATAAAAATACATGAACAAACACATGTTGTGACAATCGATCATATATTTTTTGCACTTTTGCATCATTTATTTATTTGTTAATTTAATTAATGCAACACGTCAAAGTCGAAAAACTGTTTTTGCGTGTCTAGTAGATCAGCAACTTTTTGTTGATTAGTAAATTAATTCATTTGTTTGTCAAACACAAAACAATACGTATGTAATTGGTAAGTTTGTTTAGAAATACTACCACACATTTCGTATATAAATTTAAACAATTCATTATCCTTTTTTTGGTTGCTTTATCGTTAATGAATACATCGTTTAATATAAATACAAGGCACCAAAGGTAATCTAGTCTTTAACATTTCATTTTCGGCTAGGCTACAAGACCAACAATTTAGTAAAAGATTGCAAATTAATTGCTACGTTTCATAAAATATTTTCAGCTACTCGTTCGCGTCGTTTTTTGATCATCATGTTTCTCTCTCGTCGTCATCGTAAACTAAAAATGCACTCGCAAATAAATACAGAGTAGACTGTTCTAATTTTCGGGAAGTAACAGTAAATACTTTGGCTATTGATGATAATAATAATAAGTGAAAGAAAGTATGAACTATGATCGTGTGGAGCTATAAATTCTGATAAAATTTGAAACATACTGCTCTCTCGCGCGTACACGAAAAACAATAATATTGATGTACATTATTATGCGTAGTTTATATATATGTCGTCTGATAATATTAATGATAATGGAAGAACAATATTCAATTCAATTCATGCGTTTCAAGGACACGTTACATATTTTTTTCATAAAATTTATTAATAATTCCCCGCGCTGATAAGCCTTCTTATGTGGGTATTTCATTTGCAATCGTAGTTGTTTGTAAATTAATAATGCCGATTCCATTTCTGTTAAATCCAGAATTTCATTGGCGATAACGATTGATTCCTCCTCTTTTTTTTTGATTTTCGGATATTTCGCGTTGCTTTGTGCTTTTGCTGCAAGGTCTAGGTTTACTGTTGTTTTAGGCCTTTCGATAAACTAGGTAAATATTTGGCTAATGACTAGATTTTCAAAATAAACCCTAACTATAAATAGAGTATGTATGTACTTTTGTTGAATTCGTCTTCGTTCTGATGCAATTCTTTGAAGTATTTATTGTATGAACAATATTTTTGTGTGACTCGATTACGTTGTTATTATCTATGAAGCAATGCGTTCCACATAGTTGCCTGGAAAGGTTCCAAACGCCCCGGTTCTTTCACTCGTGCCAACGTACCATCCATCGTCGCATTTCTCTAATACTTGAACCACATCACCTTCAAGTAATTCCAATTCGTCCTCGTTTTGCGGTTTGTATTTATAGAGTGCTTTATATCTAAAAATACAAATGGGTTAAGTAGGTTTTTAAATGTCTAAACTATGAGACTCACGGTATTGGATCATTTTGAATATCGATATGCAATGCTTGATCAATTGGATTCTTTTTGAGTGATCCATACGTGCTTCCCGAGTTGACTTGTACGGGTTTCGCTCTGTAACTCATCCCCAAATCTTGTGTGGGAAAAGTCGGTACATAGTTGTGAGAGCCCATAGATTCTTTTCCTCCTGCACTGCCATTCAACAGCATCGAGTGTGCTGCAGGACTAGCAACTGGCTTGGTTGAGGGTGGCAATGTTTGGGTGTCTTGGGGATCCACCAAAATCTCCACATAGCTTACAGGGAATATTCCTTTTCGACCACCAATCTTGCCCTCGAACCAATTATCATCAACTCGCCTGGTGACCACCACCAGTTCCCCTTTGGCGAGCGAAAGCTCCAGATGACTTTGCGCAATGAAATTGTACTTGGCGCGTGCTTGTCCTTCATTTGGTTTTCGCGGTGTTGTCTTCATACCATCATATGGGACAATCTGCAAGCCACAATCATGTTCATCTGTACTTGAATTGAGATCGTTACACGAATGCAGTTTACCTCGACGTAGTTGGCCGGGAACAGGCCGAACATTGCATTTAATTCACCTTCGTACCAATTCTTGTCGATTTGTCGACGGATATAGATTATGTCGCCTTTCTTGAAGGTCAATTCGCGTGCCGATTGGCCCACGAAATTGAACAGTGCCTTGGCGACCAAGCGCGGTTCCGGTGATCGCGGTCGCGGTTTCTGACGTGCTTGAATCTCATCCAGAAAATCATCGTACCGATTCAGAGGGATCGGTGACTTTTGTGATGGGATAAAATTATCCGTATGACGACGACTTCTTCTATCTTGTAGCTCCTAAAACATTCAGTTTTCACCATCCGTTCGAAATTTCAATTAGCAAAAGCAAAACGTCATTAAAGTCAAAAGTAAATTTGTTAGCTGTTTGTTTAGTCTTGTGGAGCAGGCTCTTAAAACGCTCAAACGGTTAAATATTTAATAGTTTTGCGCTTTCTCAATACGGGCCAAGTAAAGTATATAATTGCAGTAACAATAAGTCAGAGTAACATGATGGCGATGAACGCGACTAATTTGAAAGAGAAAATTTCGTATTCGTGTCACAACTTGAAGCATGTCGTGCTTTTCATTATTTACACGTTTCGAACATGTCCATCGAGCGCGCGCGTTGCCCATTTTAATTCGCTGCACTTGAAGCGAAAACACACAGACGCAAACTAACTTATAGGTATCTTTTCGCGTTTGAGTTTCTCTAATGCTACGCCTTATTAGTAAGAGCATGAGTGCTTCACTCGCTTGTGACAAATTTACTTCCAACTTACATTATCCGAGTGGCTAACCTGCAGGTGCTTCCTCTGGCGTTCTTCTTCGTAGATTTTGCGCATTGCGTCCGCCTGCCTTCTCGCCAACTCCTGCTCGTCCACGATCTCCTTGACTTCATGTCGTACTGGAGTCCGATAGTGGATCGTTACCTCGTTTTCCACATATTTGCGCGGTGATTCTACAATAGATCATACAAACAATTCACTTAATTGCACACACTGCTGCGCAACAGCCTTGGGATTTTTCTCATTTGTTCAATAACAACATCATCGGTAACTTACGCAAACTATTTAAGCGGTTGTTAGTGAGAATTAAACTCATAATTTTTGTGTTATTTTACGACTGCTTGTACTGAACGCAAACGTAATGAGCGCCAAATTTGAAAGTTTAAAATCACCGAAAACAGTTTGAAAGTACGTCGTCTGACTTGCAGTCTGGAGAGTCGCGCACTGACTAAACAGTTACTTCTGGTATTGCGTCGGCTTGTGACTCAGTGGAAGAAGTCTTCGCGCGCTTGTTCAACTTTCATCAACTCCCGAACGCAGTCATCTCATAACATAATAAGCAAACATAAACATTGCGCCGTATGCATATAGTTTATGCAGCGGAGATTGAAAGACGCACTTTTATCAGCGCGAGTCACTTTCACATGCTGCTACTTAAATGCAATGTGTTTCCTCATTACGAACCGCTACACAATTTAACAATTCACATTTATATTCACTTAGCGCACAATGAGTGGATATAAATGATTGTCATTTATAAGTTGTTGACTCTTTAAACGCCTAAGTAAAACGCTTAAGTGGAAGACGCTTTTTTGAGCAGTGATTGCAGACTTTAGTTAAGGACGAACGGAAGATTCAATTGTACATGGTGGAGATGTTTCAACGGTGAATCTCGCGGACACATTCGTGCGCTGAAATGCGCTAATGATGACAATATTACGGCTATTTGGCTTTAGTGTTGAAAGCAAATAAAACAATTTGCAAGTTAATTAAGTGAGCAAGAAGTAAGAGTACAGTAAACTCGTGGAATTAACTGTTTTGCAACATCGTAATTAAGTAATTGTTAGCCAACTTGGTTTGGTTCAACGTGCAACGATCAGTCTATTCTCTATTTGGTGTTAATCTGTTAAATTTAGAAATTTCTCCTAAATTTCTCTCGACGCAATCGACCAGAACATGCGAGCAGTCAAAATAAATAATTTCTCTTTCGATTTTTGAATGCGATCATGCATGCAATACTTCATCTCAGTTTTATAAAATTATTTATTATTATTGAATGCTTCACTTCACCGTATACGAGACGGCAAACTTTCACTCGAATCTCACTTGCATTTCTTTCAGATCAGGTTTAATTGCATTCGTCGGTCTTATTTAATCTCGGACGAAACATGATTAATTTTTGATCTTAATTCAAGCAGAGAACTCACAATGCACGTACTGTATGGTTGCGGAGCATAAAATTGCAAATTATTTCCATTCAGCATCCACGAATGTCGATTATTTAATGTTTGCGCACTTTGCACACTGGTTTCATCTATCAAGTGGTTATTATTGTAGTCGCGATTCTTACTAAACTCGTATAAACTGCGACGCCGTAATTGTTCACTTGTCATTTTCTTAGCACTTGCAACAAACGAGTGTTTCCACAGAGAAACTTGAGCGACAATTGCAAAGTATAAAAAGCGCATGCAATGTGCGTGGATACTGTTGATGTAATCATTTCATAATTCATAAGTTGAGGTATTATTTACGCAAGTATTTCCTGTGAATCGTAAAAAATCAATCCTAGATTAGATTAAAATAGTATTGATAAAGCAGCAATTGTTGCCGCTTGAGCACTGGAAGTGGCAAAGCAAACATTGCATTATTAATATAAGTTTAGTTGATTCGACACAATTATGCAGTTATTATTGCAAAATTGAACACAGTTACATAATGCACATTGCCACATGGAATTCAGCCTCATTCTTATATTGTTATTGGTTGTTTTTTGATGAGCAAATTATTGCTGTTTACCTGTCAACGTGTCATTTGCTTTTTGCTCTTGCATCACATCATCTAATGCACGATCAAGTTCAGAACTTGCGGGTGGCGGTGGTGGTGGCCCCTCGGGTTCTATATATATACAAGAAATAATTCGATTGCTATGTGTTCTACTTCTACTACTTTTGAAAAAAGCTAGTATGATCACCGTTGATAGTGATAAAACAAAACACAAGTTGCTAAGCATTGATATATTATTCTAAGTATGTTAAGTGTGTACTTGTATTTTATTTGCGGGTCAAACCTTTGAAGTGCACACTGTGCTTCGCTGATGATGGGCTCCACCATGATCTAAATGGGATAAAACGACACTTGTCGGTTTTTGAACCTGCCTCCTTGTTGCGATGGCGAGTGGGTAGTTTGAGTATGGAGGCTAGTTTGCTTTTGGGTCTCATTGGGCTTGTAGATTTCGGACGTTGGACTGACTTTGGAATAACGTCTTCCTCTGCTGCTTTAGGGTATTTGTGTGCGTACCAATTACCGGTTAAATATTGGGCTACGTCTCGTAACTCATTAATATTTGGGGACGAGGTGAACATATGACCCAAAATGGACATTTGCCTGTCAGGTGATTCGAAACGTTCACGTAGTTTATGTACTTCCCCCACAGGTATACCAAGAATTTTTGCTAGATCTTCTGAACTTCTGCTTGTTTCCTTACTTTGGGCTTTTGGGTATAATGTAGCGATTTTGCTTATGATATTGATATGGGGCATGTATCGATCTTCAGCTTTAAGATATGAACTGCTGATGAGTCCAGACTTTCGTACACGGCTCCTGCCTCTGCCAGCCACCTTTGGGTATTCAAATTTTAGACGTAATTCCGTTACTTTCTCTCCCTCGTGGAAAAGTTTGCTCAGTTGTGGATCACTTGCACATCTGCGTGGTCTAAGGGTGAATTTTTGATTGTAGTACTGTTCGAATTTATCGCATAGATCATGAACTCTTAAAGACCCATATTTCTCGTCAGGCGATAAGCTTCGGCATCGATTATAAGTAGATCTTAGAACTGGTGATCTTGGCTTTGAGTACTTTACCTTGCGACTTGCTGATAAAGGCTCAGTTGTGATGCGGTGAAGGTTCGACTCACCGTAGAGTTCCCTGAGATCCTGACTTGATTGGGATCTTCTTATTTTGCATCTATAAACTCTGGTATCACCAATGTCATCAACAGGAATATCGGATGGCTTGTAAACAGTTGGAGTGTATACTTCTTTATCTCTATTTTCAAAATATTCCACTTTCTCAAGAATCTTCTCCTTTTTAATTTTTGCTGAATCTTTTTGATCAACCTCATCAATAGATTCATTTGCTTTAAGGGCTTTTTTCTCGGGATTTTCTTTAGGTGAAGCGCGACTTTTGTAAATGACGGTTTTTGTAGATCCATCTGTACTTCCGCTTTCGGTCTCTGATCGTTCATGTCTTAAAGTACTCAAGCAATTTGTCCGAATTTCCGGCTCACACGGTTTTGGCTTTGCCCAAATTTCCAACGTTTCATTAACAGAATCTTTGTGCGCCTTTGAATCGTCTTTAGTAAGGACGAGAAGAAAGTCCTGATTGTGATCACGCCGTTGATCATCCTCGGATACTTCTAAAGAATAGCAAGTTCGAGGTGAAGATGTATCGGAAATGTGTGCATCTGCTGCAGCAATTGCTCCAAGAGTCTCTTTAGCTTTGATCACATTCGTATTCTTCTTCTTTAATTGTAGATCCAGCATTTCTTTCGAAAGAGTTTTAGATAACTTTTTCTTTTCATCTTCAGACAAGCCACTTCCTTTTGTTTTAACATCGGAAGTACTGTAACTTTTTTCGATTGCATATCCAGCTGATTTCGACCTGATTTGCGGCTCGGTTGTGTCTGAATTTCGACGAACTCTTAATTCCCTTGGCGGTTTATTTTTATTTAGCGCAACTTCAATCGTGTTGTCGCGATTCTTAGGAAGAGAAAGCTTCAATGCTGGTGCCGGTTTTACGAACCGTTTATCATTGCAATAAATTTCACTGAGTTGGTTTTTCAAAATGTTAACTTGTTCAAGTGATAAACTGCTCCATATTCTACTTCCAATTCCATGAGTGAGAAGCGCCTCGTTGTCCAACACTTTTTGGCGAACTGATCCAACTCTTGACTCTGATTTGGAGCGTTGGTTATCAACCAAAGTGTGGGCCAAATTAACAACAGAATTGCCACGCCATAAAGATTTGTAGACGCCTCGTTTGATTTTTAGCTCTTCCTTTAATTTGCGATCTTTTTCCAGTTGGTCCTTGCGGATCTTCTCAAATTCTTCGCGTAAATTTTCAACAGAGCGCTCTTTGATCCTCAAGCCTCTGTCTAAATCGCGACGCCATTTATAGCATTCAATGCTTTTAGGTTTAAATAAAAAATTATTCTCTTTCTGACTGTGTTTCAATTGTCTGTACAAAAAGGACAATTCGCGTTCGGCTCGTTCGCGTTGACGTAATTCTTGCCAACGATCATAATCGATCATGTCATTCTCGAAGTTAAGTCGCGGACGTAAATCACTCCACGAAGCGGTTCGTTCAAGCTCTCCTAATCGTTCCAAGTCCTGATAGAATTTATTTAACTCTTGGAATTTGAGATTTTTCATTGGTTCTGAATCGACGCTTGAAGCACGAACGCGAATGGATTTCTGCTTAATTTTTCTATAAGACGGTGATCTCGTAGTTTTGGGGGATCCAGGTGGTTGGTATATTGGCGAGATTGGTCTCTGGGGTCTCGGTGAAGGTTGTTGTACAACAATCGGAGATACAGGACGTGAAGTTTCAGAGAAATATAAAATTTCACTAGGGCTTGGACATGGGCTAGAAGTGAAGGATCCATAAGATGTTACCGTGCTTGGAGTTCTTGCTCTCCGTACTACAACGGGTGAAACAGGTCGTGAAGTTTGTGTAAATATAAGTTTCTCAATTCGAGGTTCACGCTCAGGCGATTTATAAAGTGATAACTTTTTTCTTTCAAAAGTAGGCGTTGGTGGTCTACTAGTTTGTGTAAAGATCAATTTCGGTGGCAGACTAATACTCCTTTCATGATGATCATATCTGCAAGGGTGCCAACCACCCGGACTTGTTGATCGTGAACGTATCATGTCCAGATACTTAAAACGCGATTCGGTTACGGGTTTTGTATGATTTAAGTAAAGTTTTAACGCGCCTAATGTCGGATCACACGATCGTCGTGTATTTTGCGATGTGACCAATGCATATTTGATTTTGTATTCGTCAGGGGAGTCTCTAGGACCGAAAAACAATTGCTGAAAGAATCCATCAGGTTGATTTTGTTGTAATTCTGATGTTTTTGGTACATACGCCGCTTTTTCTACTACTTTCTTCGGCTCTTCACGAATTTGATTTAAAGTTTCGGTTTTCATCTGTGAATTTAGCAATTCTTTCTTTACTTTTGTCTTTTTCAACTTCTTGGAAGTTTCTTCCTTGCTGCTAGTAATTACTTTTGGCAGCAATTTAGCTGTCTTCGCTGATGAAGGCTTTGTGGATCGTAGGGAATCCATCGAAGTACTTTTTAAAGTGGTTCTGGAACTTCCAACTGAAGCAGACATTGGTGACAATGAAACTGGACTTTTTTGTTTTTTCAATGCGGAAATAGTAGTACTTTTAGTTGCATTTTTTGATTTGTTTAAACGATTTCCATTAATATTTGCCAAGATTGCTTTACTGCTTTTACCATTCATTGTGTTAATTTGATGGACGACTGCTCTCTTTACTTCAACCGGCGATTTAGTTGCTTGCGATCGTTGAGGACTTGTGGTACATCTACCGCATGATCTTGTTTTAGTACAGTAGCATTTTCCTGTGGGTTCTGCTATTTTCTTCTTAACTTCTGGTTTTCGCAAAGGAGTTGTATTGGTAGTAACTTTAGCGCCGGGAATATTGGCTAATTTACTTGTTAGTTTCTCCCTGAGTACTTTCACATTGGTATTACTGACAGGTTTAGAAATCGGCGAAAAACAAGTTTCATGCCGTTTAAGACCAATTGATTTAGTCGTCTTTGGAGTTTTAACATTGTGAATCATTCTTAAAGTAGTATTATTCCTTGATGATTTACGTCTTGGTGGACTGGGAGGCTTTCTTAATTTCAAATCGCTTTTTTCCTTCTCCTTGCGCTTATGCTCTTGAACATCTTTGTCGACGTACAGGACAGAAGGCGCTGATCGCTTGTAAGTAGCAAAAGTATGTGGGAGATTATCATGTTTGACAACAATTGGGTAACAGAGAATTTGTTGAGAACGAAGCCCATAATTCGAGCTCGAGCTTCGACTACGTGAACGACTGGAATTGCGTGAATTAGCCGCGATCCGTTCAATCGATGCAGATTTGCGATCTCTTAAGCGAGTTTTCGAATTGTGATTATAATCCACGTGTTCAAATTCATCTTCTATAATGGGAAAACAAATATTCGAGAATTACAAGTGGGTTCTTCGTACTGTGCTCGTTCAGTGCGAATCCTGCAAAAAGTGACGCTGGTTTTCATGGTGATTCTTGCTGCTTTGTTGAAAGAATACGTGAAGTCCAGTGTTGTAACTACGTGTATCTTTGAATATGTGTGGTGTAGCTTGTTATTACAAAATATCACTATATCACTCTTTGGTTGAGTATTATTAGTTACAATAGTAGAAAACACAAAACGACAACATCAAATAGCAAAGATGAGGGGACCACCACCATTATTTTGAGCAATTTAGCCGCATGGTTATGAAGATCAATAAGCGATTATTGAAAGCTGCTATAGATAATTGACCTACCTTTTGGGCGTTCGGGAACCACCTTGCGAAGTCCATGAAGTGGTACATCCCCACCTTTCTGGATGTTCTTGTATACTTCTCTTTGCTCCACCGGATTTAGTTGTTGGGCAGTTTCGTCGCGACGACGGAAAATTAATGTAGAGTCACTTTCATATCCTGATTCTTTAAGAGCTCTAGAAAACAATAGGTCAAATATCTGTTGCTTTTCCATCCAAATGATTTCAACACTTACTGACTTAGATGACCTTTGGGTTGAACTAGTGGTACCTTCATTGGCTTCTGTTGAAATTGTTGCTTCTCCATCTGAAGAACATTCAAATAGTTAGTCATTTGATCATCTTTCTGAACATGGAAGTGTTTAGTAGTTATTTGTCCCTTTTAGTTGATTATGATATTAATCAAATGTTCGTATTGTGCTATTGTTAAAATGTGGTATTACAAAATCTCCTTACTGTACGTCTATACTTGACGTGATCTAGCAGATTGTAGCTGCGACTGTTGTGCGGTCGTGACGTACAGATAATCGCCGAATGCTCGTCGAGCCACTAAACAGTAGCAGCATCACAAAGCACACCCGATGAGTATGAAGATGAATATGAGTAGCAATCAACCAAAATAAGGCGGAAGGTGTACACACCCGCCGCTTCATTTTGGTGGCCGGTTAGATCACAAAACAATAAAAGAGGAGCACAAAAACCATACCACAAATCGTTAGAGCGTTAATAACACAATGTTTAGATGGGTCATATCACAAAGTTAAGGTATAACAAATCAAAACCGTCAAACTGAAGCAAAGTATTAGATTCACACACAGAAAGTAATTAAAAATTTGATTTACCCCGTCGAATATATCCATGACTTCATCCAACCACTACAACACAAAACACAAAATGCTTTGATGAGGAGTCAAACAAAAATGTACAAGTCTCTGATGTGCAAAAGAAGCAGCAACAACATTAAGCTTACGACTAGAATAGGGTCTGTAAGATAAACATTTACGAATTATACCTTCTTCGCTTCCGTATCGCTGATTGAAGATTTTCCTGGTGTGTAGTTTTCAATCCTTCCGGGCTTGTTTAACGTGATGGCACTGTGCGTTTGTTGTACTTCGGGTTTATAGCTAGAATTTAATAGATAATTAATACTCCTCGTGTGGTTGAATAATGCACGACTTACTTGATAGTTGTGGTTTTATTTTCAACTCGTTTAGTGGTAACGGATCTTGATAAGCGTTCGGCTGCCTCTTCGGGCGTGAAGGGTATGAGAGTATTAATCGAGGCTGCTTTGGCGGGTTTAGCAGTAGGTCTGCTGTTGGGTAACGTGGAAGACGAGTATGATGGATATCGACCGTCGATGATATCTTGCGTTTGCTGATAACTGGATGCAACGTTTGTATTGCTTCCTCCGTACGGCGGATTACGTCGGCGATCAAGCGTCGCGTACTTGTTTTCGGACGCGACGTCGCTATCGTATGCACCAGCTTCCGGCTCGGAGAGGTAACCAGTCGAAAACGGATATCTTCCTGCAAGTTATATTATAAGACTGGTGTTTATTTTGTAATGCTTTGAGCATGAAGAGATGCGTTTGATTAATTTGTATGTAATCTAGGATCATATGCGGCTTTCGGGGTCGAGGTTAACATAAACTGATAATGATTGCCTTGATCGAATCGATGCAAGTTGGACTAACGTGCATCATATCAATAATTACCTTTGTTGCGTTGCTTGTAACGAATAGTCACGTATTCTTCTGCAATTTTCGAGGATTTAGTAAAATTTGAAATTTATCTTTTGTCATTGGACTCACCGTCGTCGTATTTATAGGGCCTGTGTTTGTGTATGGTATCGTACATTTTTTTGTACCATTGTGACATATTCGCATCGCGAATTTCCTAAAAATATTGAAGAATATTAGCATAATATCAATTAAACAACAAATTTTATAATATAAGTTGTGAGAATTGCATGAAATGTTATGATGACTACGGTCACACGAGTCTCAGTTCAGAGAACACAAGCAATCATTGCTAGAAATTGATAGGGAAGTCAGATAAAGTTTTCAAAGGCTTAAGCACAAAGATAGACAAAGACAAAACGTATAATTACAGATCTCAAACCGATGGGCATGCCATGAGTGGTCGTTGGTCCAATACCATCGTATTGTTTTACCTGTCGTTGGATCCTTCGCGGTCGTTCACTATCTGAGTCACTTACTGATTCGGTTCGAAGGTTATAAACTGAAATAAACAAATTGAAGTATTTTCGAACGGATGTGAAGAAAACTAGGTACTCACTAATGTCAGACTGAGAACCATACGGAGATTCGGGCACTTTACGAGAATCAATATAGGAAGCACTCTTTGGTGGTATTTGACCTTCTCTAGCTTTCTGCAAGAGAGTTATGGTTGGGTTTTGCGCTTTTGGTAATCGTTGCGTAAATTCGGATCCGAATCCTGGTCCTGGCGCTGACTGACTAGTTGGTAACTTTTTGCTATCGTCGTTTTTGTTATTCAATTCGGATTTCCATGGTCCTTCAACATTTGTTGAACCCTAAAATATTTATTACTTTAATAAGGTTCTTATTTCTTGATATTTCGCAAGTCATACATCGGATTTAGTGCGATTTTTTCGTGGTAACACTGGCGATTCAAAGTTGACCGCTCGAAATTCCTTGCGTTCTGCAATTGGTGAAGAGCCGGCACTTTTCGGTGTCCACACCAGTGGTGTGGCACCCTCGTCACTCCTGAGAGACTCCTGCGATGTTAGTTGCGTGGATTCCCGTTTCAGTTCTTCACGATCGAAAGAGGTTTTCTGACCGGGACTCCAGATACCTAAAAGAATTCAATATATTTTAAGACGAAGTCAATATTGAAATTCTTCGGTCATTCAAGTCGTTAAAATATTTAGAGAAGCGTTGACAACATTTAGAAAAGTTTTATACAAAAGAGTTGCGCTTAGTCAAAATATTTTTTATATAAATTTTGTTAGTTCAAAATACATTCCATGCGAATGTGTATTAGTGTTAGACTTGATAAATATTTAAAAACTTGGTGAATTACATTTATGAGTATGAAAAAATTTAGAAAGCAAGTTACGATCATCTTGCATGTAATTTCGCATGCATGTGAAATGTGGATTTTCGAGTTTGAAACTTCATTAAGTCAGTTCGAGTGTGTAACAACGTAAATAAATGTCGTATCCGGTGAATATGCAATAATATTTCATAATAATTTGTGAAAATTATTGGCAGGCTTCGTCGGAACACAGAGGCTTTTGCCAAAAAACGAAACGAAATGCAATAATATTGAGTTAGAATTCGTGTAATGAGTCATCACTTTGAAAATATATTGACGTTGATGCTCATAAAATCAGAAACGGTGCGATTGAAACGTCAAACGAGTAATTTGTGGAAATTGAAAACTACATTTATAAACTTTCGAACATTTCTCCAACAAAAGCGATTATTTTTAGGCAAATCAAATTACATGAAATGAATGAAAATTTATGAAATGTGATACCTGAAATAAAGCACGGCGTTTCCAAAATTACCGACTTTAGTTTTCACGTTTTCAAAAGTATTTTAAGCCTCTTTGAAAATTGAAAACTGCCTCGAAACTGGTACGGTGCGTGAGAAAATTGGTTACCTGCCTAATAACGCAACGATTCATGCAATTTTACCATTAATATACCGAGTGGTAGACTATCATACTTCTCAAAAAGTTTTCATTGAGTTATGAACATTTGAATTTAAATTTTTAATTGCGTATTACAAACTGAATAGTAATGGTAACATTAAAGTTAATAATTGGATAAAAACAAAGCAACTTGTATGCTGAATTCACTATAATGTACATTCTGGCTTGAGTGTTCGTTTGATTATTGCATCTGAAGCGTTACTCAGTTCTGCATGTGCGTTACCTTAGCGCGGATAAAAGGATTTATATATAGAATATGCACAATTAGCGTACGAAATGATTTTACGAACCGAACGAAAAGCACACCCAAGCATCTGTTGCATTTCATTTGAAGGCAATTAAACTGAATCCACTAACATTCGATTTTTCTCTTTGTTCGCAGATCCAAACACGATGACAACGAATCGCAAATTACTGGTGAGTGAATTAGTATGTTATCAATTGCGTAACAATCGTATTAGATGATTATCAACAACAAACAATTGTGGCGGTAACCTTGATTTCGCGCGGTTGCTTTGAACGTGGGCGCTGGAGCTATCATTTTTTTAAAAACTTATCGAACTTATCGCTACACTTCACAAATTATGAACACTTTAAGTTAAACAATAAGAAACAAAGTGCGTTATTTTCATGCCGCCAGAAAGTACGCGACGTCTATCTGCGAAGAAGGCATTGCCACCGCCGCCAAAGCGCTCACTAAACTGAGCTAGCAACCTGCAGGCGGGCGAGCGAAAAACCAAACGAATGCGAAACGAAAACACAACGCACAGACGCGCTTTTCCTGCAGTGGATGGATGAAAATAAAATCGCCGTTCATCTAACATTTGTGAGCGCCGCATATATTTTCCGCGCGCATGTGGTCAGTGTAAAAATACATCTCACAAGCGATTCAGCACTGTGTCTTATGCACTATACTGACTTAGGACGACAACTCGCACAACTATTTAAAAAACTTTAAATTAACCTCATTTTCTCATCGTTTCTCTGATAAATCTTTCCACTTTTTTAACTTACATATCGCGGTATTACTTTTCTCCATTTTTGTCGTTATCGCACTCGTAAACTTTGACATTGTTAGAGTTGCATTGAGATTAACTGTGATCAATTCTAATGTTTTAGATAAAGCTTCTTTAAGTAATCGCGTTCAAAAACCGTTATGAAAAACAACATACTAGAGTCCTCTAACTCGACTCGTATGAAGTGGAACATTTAGGTTACACTTTTGCTTGTTTTTGCGCACATTAAAGCCCATTGCGCTTGTTTGGGATATTAATACTCGCCTAAATCATAATTTTAGTTGAGTGGCCGTGTATAATTTGGCTACTGACACGCTTCCGGCCAGCGCGCGATTACGCGATCTATGCCAATGCAATTATTCACGTTGCAATGCGACCTCTCGTCAACAATCAACGATGAACAACAAATAAACTACGAATAACAATACACATATTTCGTTACGTAACACTTTGATCTTTTATTAGCGTGTATGGTAGATTAAACGACAATCAGATGAAGTAATTAATGATGAAAATTAAAATTGTCAAAAGCAAAGCACAGTAAAAAAGAGCATTAGGTCGTATTCGTTTTGGCTGATTTATGATTGAGTTGAGTAAGAAGGGCATTAATACTTAACAACCTCCACCTTTGCTCAGTAAAAAACCACGTGCAAAAACCAAGGAACGATCGATTTCGTGCAACAAGTCCTCGTGGTGGCGATTCCTCGAAAGGACGCGCGTTATCCTGCGAGTTTGCCGCAAGTGCTTGTCCAATTTGACATCGTCGTGTTTCATAATTAGTTCTGTTGTTAAAATATAATTAGAGGCGAGTATAAGGGGGCGAAACGTAGTAGTAAAAGGGGGCAAATATTTTAAGTTTTGTTTGTTTAAACATTAGCTAAGTTTCGTCCCAATAAACGTTTTATTTATAGATTTTTGAAACGTGTTAAAGACGTGAAAAACGCGTTAAGTTTAAAATAAGCGCATGAAGTATTTTACAAGAAATTAAAACTGAAAGCAGAACAGGACGAAAACATAACACATCCATAAAATTCAATAATGGTACGTAATACAAAAGAAGCAATTAATGTGGCGAATGTTGCGATAAACTCCATAAAAAACTTGCGCATCCAAAGCTGTTATTCAGCGCGTTTTGGCAGGCTTAAAAAAATGCGCCCAAAAACGAAAATAGCTTCACACACGTGTAAGACTCACCGTCCTGATGAGTGTGCTCCGTTTTCGTGAACACTTTGCTGATAAAGCTTTCCTCGCTCTCGACGAAGAACTCTTTAAGGTGTTTGGGTACTTTTTTAACGCTCAAGTCACTGCCGTCCAACACCATGACTTTCTCGCCCTCCAAGTCGGACTTTTCTGCACTTGACTCCCTACTTTTGTCCTCAGTATTTCCATTGAGATGATGGTTCTTTTTTCGCTCCTTGACGATTTTCATAAACTCCAGTTGTATCTCATTGAAGTCTTTGCTCTTTTGCGGCGAGCGTACCTGCTCGTCTCCATTCAGGGAGATCTTGATCACTTTCGCATGTTTGCGTTCCTCGCGTTCGGCAAGTTGCCGCTGGTACTCTTCGTACATCCGCTGGCGGAGTTCTTCGTGCGGCGGCAAGGAGTGCGGTCGCTCTTTGTTTTTGTCGTCCAGCATTTGATTGATTAAGGTGCGTTTTTCTTGCTCCAAGTGCTCTAATTCTCGCTGGATTTGTTTCTCTTTCTCGATAAGCTGCTGCATTTGCTTGACGTGCAGCTCAGGCGGCAGCGAGGAACGCCGGCGAGGCGGTCGTTGCGGCGGCGACGCGTGTTTTGCGTTCGCGTCGTCCGTGCGCGGGTTTAACACGGGCGAGCAGCGTGGATGTCTTTTTGGTCCCGTGCGCGCCAACGTCAGCCATTCGCGCATATCTTTCGCCTGCAGGCGAGCTTGTTGTAATTCTTGCAATAATTCCATATTCGCCTCGGTCTCTTTACTCTCCTCCATTCGCCGAATATCTTCATTCGAATCCCCCAGCTTTTCGCGCATTATGATATCCAGTAGTCTTTTGCTAGCGGATAAATCAACGTCTTGCTTAATCTCAACATGTGATTCTTCTTTAATGGTCTCTTCATTCGTCGTTTTCGTATCTTCAGAATGCGTCGTTCTCGTGAATGAATTATGGTCAAGGTGCAATTCCTCTGAGGATTCTTGTTGATCAGTTTCATGTTTGCGCACTTTTTCTGTAACTATAGAAGATTTATTTACATTACAAATCATCGATGGACGGTTTGTTAGGTGGTAAGCAATTTTAGGTAACGAATCCATAAATTCCTTCAAGCTGTCTGACACTGAAGCCAACTCTTCTAGAGCATCTCTGCCAAAAGGCATTTGCACCAAGGCGTTTAGACAATATTCTTTCAATGTTCTGGGATCAATTAGTTTTTCTGCAGCTTGCGATTCGGAAGTAGCTAGTTCCACTTCAGCTGCCAGTGCAATAATATCTTTCATTGAAGGATTGAATAAAACTGTGGTTCGGTTCGATGAAATAGAGGAATCACTGCTTCTCGATGCGGATCTATCTCTTTCTGGGGATATAGACATTCGTTGCTTTTCTTCCAGGACGTCTTTGAATTCTTTCTCAAAAGATTTCAAATGCTGAATTTCTTCTTGTGCTTTCGCAATATCCTGCTGATCTTGCTCTAGAGAAGTTTGGAGTTCATCGATTAATTTTTGGTCTTCCAAGATTTTCTTTTCAGTTTTTAGGATTTTTTCTTCAACCTCTGCTATGTCCGTTTCAATATCATCGTTAACGTTATGCGTTTCGTCAGATTCATAAATTTTCTTTACTTTTACATCGAATGTATGCGACTCCTTCGTTGTTTCTGTAATTTCTTCCTTGATTGTTATATTTTTGATTATTTCAATATCATCTTGTTCTGGCGGTTCTTGATTTTCCGTACTTCTATTTTCTTTGCTTGAAGCAGCATCTCCATTTGCACATACGTTTCTAGGATTTCTCTTTGGTGGTTCTGGAGGTATTACTTCAGCATTACTATTAATTTCTTTCAGGTTTGTGGTTATTTCTTCAAAGTTTGCTATTTGAGTACTAGGAGTAAAATCTATTTTTATAGTTGGTATATCAGATTTTTCATCAACGTTCTCAAACAAGTTTTCTTCGGGTTTAAAAGAGTTTGAACATGGTTTTGCATCAACAGAGACTTGACCTATATTATTACTTAAGTGAATTTCTATTTTCGATTTTAATATTGGTTCTTCCATAGTAGCAGTTTGAGGTTTTACGGATATGTCTTTAGTATTATTAGAAATTTCACTTACTTCAGAAATATCACAATCGCTTACGGTCTCAGTAGTAACTAAAGTTAGTTTATTATTTTCATCAGGAACTAAATTAATATTGCTCTGCGTAACTTCCATAGGAATTACAGGAGTACCGGGTGGTGTTTGTTGGGCATCCTCAAATGCGCCTTCATCATTCGTTTGCGACCCGCTTTCTTCACGTTCTTCCGAACTTTCTTCAGTTTCTTCCTCGTCTCCTGATGAAGAAGAATCCAAAATAACAAGCTCCGCTTTCGTTGGTTCCACAACTTTAACAACCGATACCACGCTCTCTTTTGTATGCTTTTCCATATTGTCAGCTTCCTCCTCGTTAATTGCTTCCAGGAATCTAGGATTGTGAAAAGCTGGAGCAAAATATTGCATCAGTTGCTCTCTGCGCTCGCTGCGCTTTTGTCGAATACTGTGCGAAGATCTATGCTCTCTTCCTGCATTTTCATCGCTTCCCGGATCGCCACGAATTAGCACTTCGTCCACTCGCACGCCTGACGTGCCCGGAAGGTTAAGTTTTTCAATAAAATACTTCAATTGAGCTTCCTCTTGGGAGGAAAGTTTAACATTTGGTGGCTCCAGTTCTTCGGTTGTTTCCCAATCAATATCGCTGTCAGTTTCAGATATCACAGCCTCATTGCAAGTCAATCGCACCTCGTCATCGCTCAATTCATCCCCGGAGCGCAATTCAGTTATTTTGAAGGTCTCTTTATTAGTTTGTTTCCCACCATCGAGTATATCGTCAAAACTCTTGCTTTTCACAATTGGATTCCCTGAGTTGGTCGTCTTGTTCTTTGCATCCTTGACCTCCACAACGGTTTTCGGCGACTCGACGCGATAATTACTTAATGCGTCTAAATTATCACCCGAATTGGATCTTGACGATGCGAGGGACGAGTTGATTTCTTGTATTTCAACTTGCTTGATATGTTTATTCGTTATTGGTCGGAACGTGCTCGACTGAGCTTTAGCAGGCACTTGGTGGACTAGAGGTTTAAATTCAGGTATTTGGGCGACCTCGTATTTGATTTTTTTCTTTTTCGACTTGTGATCTATGCGATCAGCGTCTAAATTTGTACTTTTTTGATTTTGCATCTGATTTTCGGTCGCCTGAACATTTTCGCACTCTGGACTCACTGGCAATGATTCAGAAGTATTTGCAGTTGCGCTCTCCGCAACAATTTCAGTTTTCACACTTTCATTCACAATTTTCTCCTCGACTTTCTCAGAGTTTTGCTTCGCGCGGCGCTTCCTCTGACGTTTATTGGGCATTATACTTTCGGCACTCTCAGAATGCGCGCTTGCTATAAAGCATGAATCTCTTATTACGCTCGCAACACAGGCACTTGTCGTGGTAAAAAATATGTTTTGCAAATATGCCAACAAACAAACAAACAACAAACACGATGTCACAACACTAGAATTATTATCGCGCTGCTATCTCTGTACTATTATTATTATTGCTATGGTGCGATAAGGTGAGCACGTGCTTTTCCTTCATACGAATTCAGAAAGTAACCCAAAAAACAAAGCTGTGCGTTCGCTCATTGCGCAGCACAACGTCGTTGTCGTCGGCGGCGCAGCTACTCGCTGAAGCATTCTACAAATGTGCTTGGCCGAGTGAAAATCGAAAATATGAAAACACGCGGCGCGCACTCGGCTAATATTAAACTAAGTGACCGCGCACGCACAATATTCGCGGAATCCGCGCCCGAGCACTCGCTGCTGTTCTCTCGTCAACATTCAACGATGATGCTACTTTCAGCTGCTCGCATTACACATTACCTAACGCCAGCCACACGTTCGACTGATAGATAGACATTGTGCGTCTCGATTACACCGTCGCCGCGCAATCGAATATAACATACGTAATATTTATTTACAACTCGCATTCATATTCATGCACCACGTAGACGTTCGAAACGCATCATCGAGGAAAGCAAATAACGTCAGTTGTACGGCGCGGCGCATACAATGTGTACTTGAGAGATAAAATTGTTTGAGTGTTTGGCACGTTTCGCATTCTAAATGTCAGTCAGTCGAGTCGCCGACTATTATTTAATTATTCAACTTTTTTGTTTAATCGCGTCGAAATACATACCTAGTATTTAAATAAATTGCATATTAAAAATAGGAAAGCATATTCAAAAACAAAATGTATAGTGGATATGACAAATTCAAATAGCGATTTTGCAACTTGCCAATTGCAATTTTAAAGTGCTTCATGTCTCATCCTGTAAGATGTAAGGACCTGAGACCTGTCCAATTCCCGTCTCGTATGCAAGTGAATAATTATGGTGTGACTGATATGCTCTCGTTCAACGCATATTAAATAGCTATCCTGTCTGCTTTTCTTACATAAAATAAAACAAGGATTTTCTCGAGCACTTTCTAAATTTAAAGTTGATATCATATTTTCGGTTCTATTTCAAGAATGTTGAAATGACGAAAATTCATTAATAAGTCATTTTTACGAGCGTACAGGTAGATTTGAAAATTGAAAGAGTACTTTGTATGCAATTAGAGTGAACGTGAATTTTGCGCGTGCAAATTAATCAAACATACCTTTCGTATCGGAAGAATAATGACTGGATGTAGGTGTTAGCGTTGGCGTCGGTGTCGGCGTCGGCGTCACGGTCGAGACGCACGGCGTCTCATCCAACTGCTGCTGTTCGAAATCGTTCAAGTCGTGAGCGTTCGAAGCACTTGATTGCTTATTGTCGTTTGCAATTTGCTTTAGCGCGCTGGCGAACGGATTTGTCTCTTCGAATTTACTTCCTGCGAAGTGAGAAACAGATCAATCACGTTAATTGTGTGACGATTAAAAAATTTGTATCAAGTCCGCACGACACGTTCGCGACAAACTCTTCGACGCACTCCGGACGCGGAATGGTTGTTTGATGGCTTTAACAGCTCGCGGATCCGAATCACGGGGCGCACCTTCGCATCATTGGCAATCGGAACAAACACCACTACCGCTTTTCAAACGCTTTACGCGCTAATAATAATAGTGGAAATCCGTGTGTGCGACATGTTGTCATTTTGTTCATTCGGTTCGATTGGATTTGCTAGGCTCGCTAGGCGCGTACCCGCGTTATGTGCCATTGAATTTCATGCTTTAATTGTCCATCCGCCGTCCATGCGAGCGCATACAATGAAAATGTAACAAAAAACTGCACGACCAACGACGAAAAATACTCTGCATACAATAATAATGCTCATCAAACGTCACTGTATTCAAATACAACGTCCATCAAGTAATACGACTACACTAGTTTCGCACTCATACTCATACAGAGCAGACAAAATCGACTCTTCCGGTTTGAATTATCTTGATATAGCTGATATAATTCTGCTATTTTTAGTACCACCTTCTCATTCTCCATTCAGTCATTTATTAAAGTGACATTGAGCCATCTTTTCGATCTATAAAAATAATTCGTCGTAAAAATAAATTATTAAACGAAATACGAAAAATATTGCGCACGTTGTAGTGGGAGATTCACGTTAAACGTAAAATTAGAAGTTTTGTTTATTTATGAAGACAGGATGGGTGTGTTTTGATTTAAGTCAATACCGCAATCACCATTAAAGTCATTTTTCAGCAGCAACAATTGCATTATGTCACATGCGCACTTATTGACCTATCTACAGACTTGGCCGTTGCATTTGTATGCGTATAAATATTCAATCGATTCCCTGTCAGCGGCTATGGTGTGCAAACACACCTTTAACCCACATTTTTTGCCCATTTTCCGTACAAATAGCTTCGCCTCACTACGGTATAGTGAGTAGTGTCATTAACTCTTTTACATTCTTTCACAACGGAAAAAAATCAATTTGCTCCGAGTATGTGTCAAATCCTGACCCAAATTTGCCGTTTACTTGATGACTTAATCGCGAGCACGATATTTTTCATTGAATTAGATGTTATATAAATTCTCGACTAATTGAAACCTATTTCATTACGTTCGTTGAATTGAATTTAAGATTTATTACTTTTATTACGAATAATGAAGAAACTATTTATAAACAAACAATTTACGATGAGTAAGCTGCCGGCTACCAATCCTAATCAATGTTTAGTCATCCGGTTAATTTGTTTATCTTTAACTCTCATAATCATTATAATAATTGCATACGCGTTGTGGCTTTTCTCAAAATAATATTGATATCGTATTTCGGGAACAGTAATTTGCTATTTTTGTTTATTCTCAAGCTTTTTAATTTGTGATTACTGCAATTTGTTGCAGTTTATCTGAAATGAACTCATGCATCACTTGCGAATGCTAACAAAACGACACAAATAATGACTGAAACGAATTAATTGAATTCGAACAACTGATAACAAAGGACAATAACAATCAACAACAATTACGTCATGATTACTTCAAAATCTAACCGTACTTCCGAGGTTTTCAATCAAACGCAAAATGAATTTTTAAAGGGTTTTACTTTACCTGAATAAAAATAGGTTCTATCTCGATCAGAATTTTCATCAAGTGCGCTGACAAACGTCTTAAACGTCTCTTTGTTTGTTGAACGTCGTAAGGAAGTAAAGCGCCCACGAATAAAGCGGCGAAACTTGGTGCGCGCTCGTTTCAGCGAATTGCACTTCAACCACTCAATCATTCTCCACCACTGGAATCGATTTGAATAAATTTTCACGCACGCCAACGTTTACTCTTCATTAATCACCGCGTCTTGAACGTCTCAATCGGCTTTATTTGCAATGCGCAAGCGATCTTCATGTGTCTTTTGCTTTTGTTACAGGAAGACGAACAAATACTGCTGGCGTCTCAAGAGTGCTCCGAATTGTGACTTAAGTCAATGTCGCCTAATTATCTGCTGCCTGCGCATCAAAATGTAAGTAAGACTCATTCCTTTTCTGTCCGCTTTCGCTTCGGCTTAATATTAAGTCGTGCGCAACAATGGGGAATATTAATATGCGATAGAACAATACCGAATAGTCGAGTGTCATCGTCGTTGTCATCATCAAACATTGATTTTGCGTTTGGGTGTATTCGATTTATTCGTACGACGCGCATCGTTGTGGAAAGCTATTCGCGCGCTTCAATTTAGTTGGATGGATGCGAGCCGCTCCCAGTTCGCCAGTTTTCGCCGCGTAATTGCTTCCCGAGTTTATTGCATGCTAGTGTTTCAGCGCTACACTGTCTTTCAGTTCGCATTCAGTCTTTTGTATGATTTGCTTCCCTCGCATTTCTCATTTTACTTCTTCGAGTAAAACTTCATTCTATTAAAACGAAATTGAATGAGCAAACACCATTTTTACACTCACCTGGAAAATGCTCGATTTCTTTATGTCCATTGCGCTGGATTAGACAATCCGGATCGATATAATCCGCGGAAGAATCGCTTTTCGCCGATTTGCCTCCGGGTGACAAATTTGTAGGTGTCTGTTCTTTGCTTTCCTTTGCGTCTTTCGGCTCCTTGGTGGTGATAAGCGTTGTATGGCTTGTTGAAGTCGAAGTTTTTGATCTTTCTTCAACAACTTCTTGGTGATGATGGTGGAGTATTGTTTTGTATTGTCTCCGTTTCGGTGAATTTTGGCAGTCTCTGTAATAAATTGACTCAATCAATCGGACGAATTATTTCATAAGTAATGTGATTGCTTACTCGTTAAGTCCTAAAATTAATCGATCACCCGCACTCTTCAGTAAGGTGTGCGCCTCCGAGTTGGTGATTTCCTTGGTGGCAAGGCCGTTGATCGATGTGATGAGGTCACCTTCCCGAACGCCTTTCAAGGATGCTTTGCTTCCTGGATTCACCTACAAACACACATTCTATTAATAATACTCTTCGCAATGATGAAATCAATCTTCAATTTTTTCGCTACCCGTTTACTTGACGCGTTGTTATATAAATTGCAAAACTTTAACATAGCGATGAAAGCTTACAGTCGGTTGAATGATTAATGAAATCAGAACTCGCTCGAGCTTTTTAGCTGTTGCAAACAAATTGCTTTCGGGTGATGCATGTTGTGTGCTGTAACTCGGCAGTGCACTCCCGAGGGATATCAGGCACTCAATTCGATTGGGAATTGTACAGTGCATATGCTGCGGTATCAGGAATTATCGGGATGTGATCCCTTGGGGCTGCTGACATGCATGATACAAACTTGTACCGTATCAGGGTTCAGTGTTTGCAGGAAACTTGTTAAGCGACAAATAGTTCGCGAGTAATGAAGTGTTTCAGCATTTTGCCACTCAATTTCTGCAAAAAATGCTCAACGTTCTCCATAATTTAATATTGGGTTATTGACTTGTCATATTTCAAAGGAAGAGTCAGTGTAAAATACTTGATAGAAAGTAAGTTACCACAGATTAAAATTTAATATTGGGAGGCGAGTTGCCTACTGTTCAGTTCACACAGTAATCCAACGGAGGTAAACATACACAAGTTCAGACTAGTTCCTGTTATTGTTGTTAGTTAGTCAATTTCGTGATGCGATGCATTCGCATGTTTATGTTTCACGCGCGTTTAACTCATTAGTGAATATACAGTTTAACATAAATTCTAAAACGTACGAAGTAAGTACTTTCGTCTGCATGGTGGTCGTTCGCCGGCAATAAATTACAAGAATAAACAACATAAAGACAGCAAATTCGTTTTGTTTATTGAGCACGACACCAAGGCGCCGGCTAAATAGGTTAAGTGCTTGCAGACTTTCGTTGGTGATCTATTTCTCAGCAATTTAAGACTTTTTTTCATTTCAGGGCCTTCGAGAGCGGACTGCCAGGACGATGACACATTGCGATCCACATCTGCTTGCCCTGTTTTCGATGGCCACTTCTGGATTACACTTGACAGCAAATGTAAGTAAAACTATATATTTTTTCCTATGACACAATCGGGTAATAAGTGAAAATGATGAATTATTCAACATGTGTAATGAAGCGCAACAAAGACCTTCACGGCATAATGTATGGCTCAATTCCTCGAAGTTTGAACGGTTGTTAAGACATTACACAAAAATGCGCGTGCTATTTAATTTTGTTTATTAATGGCACGTTCTACGCGTGTTCAACGAGTAGCAAGGCATCTGCCCGAAGGCAGTGTTCGTGCGATGCAAATGACTTAGGTAGTCACAACAAACACGATCTGAGAGGAACTTGTGTAAAGAGAAAATGCGGATTACGTCAGTCGCCGGATTATGTGCGCAATTACATGCATTGCAATGATTACAAATATGCGATAAGGTTGTAGGTATTTATTTGATCGTATTATTCGATTCGCGCATTAAATTCCGCGTTCAACTATCAATAAAAGTTTGCAAGCGTTGAGAAGCAATTACAATACGACGTATTGATTGAATTGCTCAATAGGAATGCGTCATTAATTAATTATTCGCGGTGGAGTGAGGGATTATTAACAAAGAATTGCATTCAGTGAAATTCATCAAAGCGCCTCGCGGGAGTGCAATTAGCGCACTGCAACAATATGCGCGCAATTAAAGCGCAAACACATGCTGCCATTCAGTCGCACGAAGAGAAGAAGAAGTGACTTGAAATTCAATGCGATTGAATTAATTAACAATGCCGCGCGCGACAATGACAATAATGCAGCTTTTACAACTCGAAAAACACGATGCGAGGAGTACGCGACATTACTTTGATCAACTTGAATATGTTATTCGAATGCGGCAATAACAAGGTTTTAATTCAAATAGGTTAGTGGCAAAAGTTTTTAATTGAGTTGCTACCAAACTTGTTCACATTTTATGAAATTATCGCGTATCACATCTTGCGTGAATTTAACATTTTTATGCGTTAAAATGAATAAATAAATAGTAAAAATGTGGCAATAAAGATAAATTTCAGTGAATACAAATTAAGTTTAAGTTTGCATTTAGCATACGTAAGAAGCGGGCGCATTTTATTAGTCGTGAATATTTAATTAGCATAATACTAATGGCAATGTAAATATTTATCGAGAAAGTGTTTTGATTAGAAGCTCTTCGCTGCGGTTGATTGAGAATTTCGTGCGTAGGAATTGAATTCGTTTGCTTTGATTTGGTTGCTAGCATAAGCAATAAAATGTATTTAGGAATTTTGCATTCGGAAATAGATTAATCTAGTTTTGAATTTAATCAATCACATGGACATTGTGCGCTGAGAGTCACTGATAAATTTATAGATTTGCTCAATGAAATTTTGCACTTTAATCGAATTTGCCACACGCCTAACTCGAGTAATTATCCATAACAAGTAATTGTTATGAATTGGACACGCTAATAACAATTTGTTTGCAACTATTTTTAGTATCGTGCATTTCTTAATTTGTCGCATTGAGAGCAAGTGCTCTCAATGATGTAATCGCGTGGTAATCTTGTAAAAACCATTAAGAGTTTGCTCGCCAATTTGTACTATACTTAAAAGTGCATTAGCAATGCACTTTGCCTATTTTGAAACGCGCCGAATAAAGCGTAATGACCATAAAGAAAGTTAATTATTGCGGAGCAAGTGACACATGGTACTTACGCGTGAAATCCGAAGAGGTTGATGGACATCGACGCCTCCATGCATCCGGAAACCCCATGGCGAACCGCCCTCCAGTGTCACTTCACGTGCAGTCATTCTTTAATTGCGCGCACGTCACTGCATCACAACACGCACTTTATAATAACTCATGAATGTCACTCGCACATTGCTTTCTTCCTCATCTTAGTACGCATGGACCTCTTGCATTGTTGTTCGTATCAAGTGTTGTGATCTCGCACTCGCGTAGTAGTTACTCGCTTGGGTTAAGTCAAGTCGAGCAAGTGTGTTTTTTGGTGGGAAAACAGAATTTGATAGACCGCCAAGAGTTGCTTCTCCGTGTAACATCCAATAAAGCACAATTACTATCATCGATGTAAATAGATCACTGGCTTGCGTTTGAAGGTAGTGCGCACTTTGGAAACAGCAGTGAGATCACGCATTTTCATCATACGTGCTATCATGAAACAGATAGAAGTATTTGTTTAAAAAATCGATAGAACAATACCGCCGAACTATGTCGTTTATCGCATTTCGCGTTCTCGATGAGAGACAACGCCGCACATTTTCGCTGTGTAAAGTTAGATTGCACTCTAATTACATTATTTACGAATTATTTCACTTTGTGACATCAACTCTTTGCGAATGCGCCGCTTTTATAATGTCTGTCATTTCCATGCGCCACGTACTTGTTCACTCAGTCGCTGTATTCTATTATTTTATTTTTTTCGTTGCGTTCGCTTCACTTGTTATTTCCGGTTTGCAATTGTCATGAAACACTCTCTTCGTTGTATGATTTCCATGCTCAATGTGGCGTATTTTGCCTCGTCAAAATTCGTATTGTTAAAGCCGAGCGACAATAGAATATTCGATGAAATTTTGCCAATTTCAATACCATTCAATCGCAATTTTCCAATCGGTCAGTTTCGTATAAATATTCTATTGCAGACTAAAACAAAAAATAATGTTAGAAAAGCGTAGAGTCGTTAATAGTTTATTATTAACTGCCATTCATAGTCTAAATGTCCTTCATCGTTTAACTTTCAACATTCAATGGTTTTTAACAACACTCGTGAACTTTTTTCATTCCCCTTAAAGATCTTTACAATGAAGTTTCTTCAGTGTTAACTTTTTTTTATTCATTCCTCTTATCATATCGTATGATAATAACCGTTTATGCGCTTATCTATTACGTTTTATGGTATAAATCAAACTTTTAACTTCCTCTGCTTTTTAATTTTTTCACTTTGAAAGTTGAATATATCCTCTCATGAATATCGCATAAACTTTTTCCCATTGAAACTCACATTTATTGCTATTGATGCTTTTCGAGATGATAAAGGCAGCGAAAGCACGAAATAAAGGAACGCAATTAATGCGCACTAAGTAAATTCAAGTTTGTTATTAAGCAACCGGCTGGCAGCCGTTCTGCCACTTCTCTCTACTTCAATAGAAATGTGTATGATTCTTGTGCAACACTCGGCGGCGAGTTGGGAGGCTAAATGCCTCTTGGTTTCAACGCTACGTTCTCTCTTGAAGCATTTTTCTGCTTCTCTCGCTAAGCGTTTCGAGTATCATTATTCATACGTAAGAAGTACGCGGTGTACTACTACTCTCTTGTAGTTAACATTTTTCATTACTTTGCGCACATGGAGCTAATGCGATGAAAAATGTGTCTTGCCTGCTTGCGCTTGATAAACATGAACTCTAAATTTGTACAAAAAGACGCAGTGTTTACACTTTTTTACTCTTCTCTACGCGGTGCACGTTTGTAGCACTCGTAAAACTAATCCGTATTTAAATGTACGTTATCTGGCGAAGAAAAGTAAATATTTAAAAATTCAAAATTTGTACTTACAGTCGGTGTAGTTGCTGGAACTAATTATGACGTGAAGATTCACTTGGCGCATTATTATTGACACACTTTCACGCCGTTCGCAGCACGCTTCCGGTGCGCGATCGCAAAGGACGAGGACGATGCGAAATGCGCGAAAGGACGACGCGAAATGTCATTGTTCGTCTGCGAATTTCCGACGCGTCTCACGTTGTGTACGAACGCGCACATTTTCCGTCACTGGCTGGAAAACCTTTCCGCGGAAAACGCTACGAAGCGCGCGCTCCTGGTGTGTGGGGGACGCAAAGGCGGCAAGGATCCGCTTAAATGTCAGCTGTGCATGGTGGCTGCCTGCCGCCTACACAACTCGGGGGCCGGTATGCACTGAACATGCGCTGATTTTCCAATCAATACGCACTCTGCCGCGGCGCGCGTGTTGTTCACACCACATCAACAGTAATAATATTTACCCGCATTATTGATGCATTTGCATTATAAATCGGTGTCCATTCATTTTGCGAGGCAATGCAAAATTGCAAAATTTAAATAGCTACTGCTGCGCTTTGAATTTATAAATTGGAAAAGGTTGTTGCTGAAAACCTGCAGATTAATTATTTATGATTATGAATAATAAACTACGCGTGTCTGAAAATAGAAAAACAAAGGGATAATATCCAATGAAAATATATAACAGGATCATTGAATAAAATTAGGATAAATATTAAATTCACACATACATTTATTATAAATGCTTAGTTTACATTACAAAGACACACAATTAGCACAAATATACCTAATAGAAATGCAATAAATGCGATCGTTATACAATTATTATGATAAATGCATAATTCATGATAACATTTTCGTATATTTCGTGTTTGTTGCCGTACAATGAATGCGATTTTATATTAGTAGATTGTTTGTATCGGGGGTTGGTTTGTCAGACGCACAAAAACATAAATAAACAATATAAAAACTTAAACAATAACATTTTTGGGAATAATGTACAGAAGTGAAGGAAAATAAATCAAATTTCGAAATCATAATTAATAGAAAGGAAAAATCATAAGCGTAAATTAAGTCGTGAAGCGTTCCTTCTTGCATTGACATAAATTACAGTTGTTTTTGCTGTTTTCTTACAAATAATTTGCTGACAAAATTATAAAGTAAAATAAAAGTAAATAAAAAGAGAAATAAAAATAATCAGTAGCTGTTAACAGTAGTATTGTGCGTGTAATTCGATTAAGCGAGATTTCCCATGGGATTTTCAGTATGTCTTGTGCTTATTTTACGTTCTTAAATAATTAGTTTTCATTTGTTCATCAATATAAAAAATAATTCTTAGCTTAACGAGCATGCGTCAAGAAATATTTCTATGAAAATTCTCTGTTCTGTACAACAAATTGAAGAAAGGGTTTTTATGGTCAATTTTTCTTCAGCTTACAGTAGAAGAAAGCGCAACTTCCAAGAAATATTCTTAAAGCTAAATTTCTCAAAATTTTCTTTTTTGCTTTGTTGAAAACTAAACTTCAATTGTAAACACGTAAAGTTGACGAATGTATTTAAGAAATAAGGCACACGAACACCAAACGACACAAACTAATAATTAATTGTCAAACTTATTAAACAAAAATGTTTCGTTTGCGGAATTATTGTACACTTTCAGCAGTATTTAATTAAGCAATTCGAGTTGTTTTCTGTTTTTCTTTGTTATTTTTAGATTTTTATTGGTTTACTAATAACCTATCCTAAGATGAAACCTACCTAAAACTTTATACGAATTCTAATCTAAGCCCTAATCTAATCTAGCCTATCAAAAATGTTTTAACTACCCTAAGATTTTATTTATTTTTGTTACAAATTTCTTTGTCGTAAAAGAATCTTTTTGAGAAACTTTATATTTTTTTCTTCTGATTTTCTTTAGCCACGGTAATTTTTGTTATAAAAAATGAAACGAAAATTTCAAACAAAATGAAAACCAATATTAACAGAACGAAACGAACCAAAAGTGTAAATGAACGTAAATCAAAACGAAACAAAATGCAACTGAAACGTGCAAATGCAAAAGTAAAAGAAAACGAAAATCATAATAGTAACAAGATAACAATGAGGATTTTGCAAACTTAATAGTGATAGAGTTGATTTTTTTGTTTTTGAATTTTGGAAAATGAATAACTGAATCAACCAAATTGAAGTAACAAAACAAAAATATTTCGTGCAAAAAGAACAAGCAAAACATAATTGGAAATTTGCAAACTTGAATAAGCAACATTTGTAATGAATGAATACAAACTTAACATTTGTGCACAACGGAACGATGACGGATCAACTGATAATAACATTCAAAGTTTTAATAACGTTAACGGAATTTAACGGAGAAATCAACAATTTTGGTAAACAGAAACGAAAAACGGAGCAATGTGCTATTTTTTAACAAGTGCTAACTGAATTTGGGCAAACGTGAAAATTGGGCGAACAAATTAAGAAAACGAAAAAGGCAAAAGTAACAAATTAAACAACGTAACGAAAACAACAAGTTCTTCAACAAATAATAATGTCAACTTAGAAAGAAAAACGCAACGCAAAGAAAATAATTTCAAAATAAAAAATAAGAAGCAAAATAGAAAATAAAATAACGAAATGAAAGAACTAAGGAAAAAATATGAAATCAAAATTTTAGAACGTAAATAAAAAAAAGCAAAAAACTAAAAATGCAAACAAAACTTAACAATTTCAACAATTAAATCAACAACTCGTCCTTCCTACTCCGGTGGTAAACGCGAAACAGAAACAAAACGAAAATTCAACAATTCAACGAAACATATTTTCTGCGGTGATTTATCAAATTTATATTTCTGCACTATTCATTAATTGGTGTATTTTAGGCCTATATTATTTCTCTGTAGCTCGTGTTTTTATGCATACTTATTTTTGTCATTTTTTCTCTTATTTTCGTTGTAACAATAACGGCATGGTAACTGTGGTAACTTTTTCGATATTCTTTCTTTGCGGTAAACTTAACGTAATAGAAAACGTAACGTAATAGAAACTTAATAGAAACAAAAATGGTAACAGTTTTAACAGAAGCGCAATAACGATGAACAATTAATGCAATTTGTTTGCAAACTGTAAATTTTGCAATGACGTGCCTAAAGTTGTGCTTATGAATTATTGTTGCGAAGAGATCTCCGAGAGATCTCTTGATTATTTTTGTTATATTAACTATTAAAGCTGTATCAATGCATATCTTCTTCGATCTTTTATCGAATTTTATAATGTTTTCTCGATTGATGATTGATTTGAAGGTATTTTAAGTAGTAGTTGGAATGTACCTTGGTATATTTTGTTGTCTGGAGTTTCTCCTGATGAATTCTTCATAAGATGTGGATGGATGTTATTATACATGGCTGAATGTTGTCTAGAAGTCGGTTGAGTAGACGTGGAAAATTCTATGCTGCTGTGAGTAATCTGTAGTAATATTGTTGAATGATCAGTACTACTGGTGATTGATGAATTGACATCTGGATTGTGATTGATAATGTCATCTAAAGAATCAAAGAAATCAATTAGTAACTGATTAATAATCCAAAGTTTTTCAAACTTACATGAACGATGATTGTAGAAGTTCTTATAGATCAAACTGTAGAGCTTCTCGGTTATGGAATTTGCGCATAATTTTGAAGACTTTTGAACTTTCAATTTAGATTTGACTGAAGTTGTTTTTAAGGCACTTAAATATCACTTTTTCGACGGTTAGTAGTGTAATCAAATGTCGGCCAAAACTTTTCAAACTTTCAACTTGATGAAACTGCGAATGCGATGGTCCGCCACTTTGGCCAAACACACTCAGCATATAACCACGTGGTGGTGGTATATCCTGGTGTGCGGACCTGGACGGCCATCCACACAGGCAGAACGACGAGCTCAGAATGATATCATAAGGGCACTGCGTGCGCTATTTATTGTCGACGCATCCTTCGCACCCCACCCGGAGTACCTTCACAGTTGTTGCGCACCCCACAAGCGACCCCTTGATTCTTTCAATTGCACACGGTACAAGTACAAGCGTGGTGTGAGTGTTTGTCCCTTAATTTCAATATGAAAGCCCCTATGATCACACCTTTTTCAAATTGCGTTCACCGTGGGTAAAAATTACCAGCAAACGGACATGCACTGATACGAGATATGTGGGTTCGTAATAAATGTCAAAATCAAAATATATGTAACGTGTGCCAACGACAATCGTGAGAAATATTTTAGCGAAATTTTCAAATTTTTAATTATAGCGCAAAAACATTAATTTAATCGTAGGTACGTACCTATATCTACTAGTAAATGGAGTAATGAAAGAGAATTGAAGAGAACACATTTATGATTTATAAAGCATTTTAATCCATGGGAATTCCTCTGCGAGCATTCAAATATCAGGTGTGCTTACACACGAGGGGTTCAAAGACGATTTTTCGCTCTTTGTACGCGCGAGCGACCCCCAAATAAAGGAAGCAAAGATTTTGCGTAACCGTGGGATAAATCACATTTCAATTGTGGAACCCTTTGCGCGCCCTAAGAAAACGCTCCCTTTCTTATACGCTTTGATTACACGTTCTCGAATATACACACGAGGAAAAAAACGCGCTGAATAGTTTTGAACACCTACTGGTAACTAACATGCAATTATCTTCTAGTTAATTAAATTCGGCGCATTGAAGTTGTGCGTAAAAAATCAGCGAAATTATAGATCGTAACAAGGCATGCGGTGAGACGTAACTTTCAATTTCGATTCATTGATTCACTATTTGCAACTTCAGGAGCAGAGAGCAAAGTATTGTTTAGTAATTGTAATACAATGGGCTTCCTGTGCGTTGTTTTCGTTGCATTTGGTTGGCTGATTAATCGTGTAAAAGTACTTCTTCAATCTTGATTTGGGATCTTAAGATTTCGCACCCGACGAAAAATGTGCACACTTTCGGCACACTTTATACGCACGTCTTTAGCATTCGTCTTTAATGGCTGTTTATGCATTTAATTCATGCTGTTTTATTATTATGGTTTTCATTTTATGATAGCTGAAATCGGTGGAAATTCCCAAACGGCAACCGTTGAAATTTTACACCACGTGCGCTTGATGTTTTATTTTGGATCATCTTATCATATATAGGTCGTATAATAATCCCTCGCTCTTGTGCGCAAATCATAACGTCTTTTTCATTGAATACGCAAAACGATGAATGATGAATGCGATCAGACAAACAATTTCCAGTCTTGGCGTATGGCGCATCTTGCACGAATTTCATTCCCGTGGGATTTATGTGCTCGGAGCGGCTTTATGAATGCATTAAGGGCAGACGCTCGTCTTGTAAACGGTCGTTGTGCCTTCGTCTAATGCGCAACGAGCCCTTACCCTGATCACCTTGATCGTCGTAATGATGACTCGTTGTCGTTTTATAGTTTCTAACGATTTTCTTCGTGCGTACTGTCTCATTCGTATAATTGCGCTAACTTGTGTTCTACACATGCTGCTTTTGTATTCTCAAAGGTCGCAGTGCACGTGTTCGCATTCCCTGCATGACAATGCTGAATCAACAGGACTCGGTCCTTGAAAGCAGCAGGTTTCCGATCCAGTTCTCGTACGCAGGACAATAGCAGATCGCCTTTGAAAGGAAAACTGGTTGCCTGCTGCAAAAACTCTGCTGCATAAACATGAGAACAACTGCGCTTTGCAAATGACCAACCAGCTTGGCACAAAACAAATATGCAGCACGCTCTATGCTGTTTGCTATTTGCATTTGCAACTGGTTGCTGCTACTGTAACGCTAGCAGATTTGGAATTTCAATTGGAGCAAACCTGCTCCTGCAGCTTTTCTTTCTTCTGCATCTTTGTCCTTGGTCTTTTATGTCTGTATTTTATACAGTTATTCAAGGACTTATTTAATTTCTATCACATGTGTGGCTCTCATTTAAACTATTAGCATTAATTTGTACATACTTTTTTTCAGAACGAAAATATAGTAATTCATAGAAACGTTTTTTTGAGGAAATGCCATTCATTCAGTAAAATTTATGCTACGTTAAATGTACAGTGGAACGCCATAATATTATGTGTTTCTTCTTTTGCAGGGTGGCTACTCATACGCAAAGCTATGTCAACTGTGACCAATTTGATTCAAGCATAACGCCCAGAAAGCGGATATGGAACAATGTTACATTGCCTTCAATCGACTATCAGCAAGGTTTATCACTCTGCGTAAGTTATTTTTTAACATATATTGCAATCATTTTTCCGCTCCTGTCAATTATGGATAATTTGGCGCGCTTTTTATCAAATGTCGCGTATTAGACGTCGCTTCAGAAAGTAGTGATTTGTTAATCATTTTAGAACTATTTATATAGATACTCTTAAAATCGGCTACCTACTGTTTAATTCTTCTCGGTGGGAATTATCAAAATAAAAATAAACGGGCTCCGTGATAGAAGGGAACATGCACATTTGACCAAACAATGTACAACCCGCATGCCATCGACTTGTGCACTTTGAAACATCAAAGCAATAAGCGCGTGAGTGCATTCAGTCTCTTCATAATTCTGTTTTGCCCTCTTAACGCTGCCTAAAATGCTGATGACTATAGAGACGACCTATATAATAATATAATAGCCAATTAAGAGGCACGCGGCCCACCATCATGACGTTTAATTTATTGTAATTATTTCTGATGTACATCTAATCATAAATTGCGCTCAAGTTTCGGCGAACTTGAAGTAATTGAAGCGATGACAGTACGCGCACGCACTACCACCATGGGGTGGCGTATTTGATTGCATTTTAATAAGGAAATTTTTACTTGCACTGCGAGCCTGAATCGTTTCACGAAATCTTTATGTTTATTTCATGTTTGCCTCACAATGTGGCACGAGCTATTTTTTGTTGCTTGCACAATTGTCAAGATGTCGATTGGCGTTGTCCCAAGGCGCAGCTGGAGCGATCCTTTCTTGTAGAAGTCGCCTATTGTCCAAGATTTTCTTTACAACTGCATTATGTGCACGCTCCATATTTGAATACCTTGGAATTCTTTCTACTATGATTTAATGCTTCAAGAAGTTTTCTTTAGAGCGTTTGAGTAAAAAGTCGTAAGTCTTCACCAAAGAGGTGCTACCGGCTTATGGGGGTTACTTTTGTGTACCTGAGGGTTGAATATTACGCATCTGGATGAGGGAGCGCGAGCCACATGCACAAACAAAAATTGTTAGGATGGTATAGTCGAATTGAAGATGAATTTATCGCTAAATATGTTAATTCTTCTGTGGTTTCTGATCAGAGTTATGCAGGATTCAAATTATCGAAAACTTTAACTAGACAAGACGCTTGATAAAGATATTTGGTTAAGAGAAGGGTGTGCTGTTCATTACAAAGAATTGTTTAAAACCGAATGTGTTTCTTTACATTGTTTATTTATTTGGTCGTACTATACATAAACGTTTAAGTGTTAATTTAAAACACTTATACTAGTCGATAGTTGAGCTGATAGAATACGTTCACATTCAGTAAGTCTATGTTTCAATCCCCAACGCGTAAAGCAGTATGTAGCCCGGTGTGTACAGTGCCTGCCTTTGGCTGGGTAGATGCTGGTTCAAACCGCGTAGCAGCGCAGTTTTTTTTCTAATAATTGAGTAGGATAATAACTGTATGTTCCGTAAGGTGGTCCATTCAATTGGCCATGGCGCTTATATTCAAACAAAGTACTTAGAAAATAATTCTAAGTCCCCACTTCTCATAGGGTGGCGGCGCCTCAATCTCAAATGACGTCAGAAACCGCGGTCTGTTGGTAACGAAAATCGGGAATGGGGAGGCAGTTGCTAGTCGGACAGCGACCGAGCTGGTCGACAAGCAACCTGCCGGGGAGCGAAGCTGGGGTGGGTTTTCAGACAACGATCTTAAACGTACGGGCTTCAAAAATTAAAAATGGGGCTCTTGCACGCCTCCGGGGGCCCCCCATTGGACATACAGTCAAGTCCAATGGGGCCTCGGAGAGTACAAGGAATGAAAACTTAGAAATTCGGATTGCCGGTCTCAGGATTCGAACCTGAGACACACAAATCACATCCATAGCCTAAACCGCTAGGCTACGGAGTGTTGTTGCTATAGCGAAATTTGATCTTACCTTTATAGAGTACATTTGATTTGAATTGAAGTTAAAAGTTGAAAATGAACTGCCTTTCTCAGGGATCGAACCTGAGTTACTCGGATCACATCTATAGCCGTAACCGCTAGGCTATGGAGTGTTGTTGCTACATCGAAATGTGATCTTCCCCTTATAGAATCTGATTTGTATTGAAAGTTAAAAGTGAGATACGGACAACTTCTCCCAAGGATCGAACCTGAGCTACCAAAGCCTTTACCACTAGACTATGGAGAATTGTTACTGCAGCTGAATTTTACCATGCCCTCATAGTCTCAAATTGATTCATTATTATTATCAAATAGTAACTAGGCAATATTTGCCAATATCAAATCAAACTCAGACTGCATGCATTATTAAATTAATTTATTCTTCCAGGTGTTCATCAATAACTCGCGTTCTATAGGGTGCATGCAAGGGAAATTGGGCGAATAAAACAAAAGGTAATATTTACTTGGATAACTATCATTTATAATTAAGCTTGCATTATTAATACAGTTTATTAAATAGATTAATAAGTACAACACATAGAAATTTCAAATATATTTCCAAGTAAAGTGGACGTTGTCTTCTATCCTTTTCTGCGAATGGAAAGCTATGCGACTCCTCTGGAACAAAGAAACGCCAATTGATCTGCAAGTATACAAAATAATAGTATAAAATGAATGATTGGAGTATAAAGTGATAGCCAGAACTGTTTAGTAGTTAATTAATTATGAACATACCAATTTTGAACATTCTGCCACTCTTAGAAATGGTTCCATTGTACTTATGGAGATTACTCACTCAATTATGTGCATGTTGGTGGTCCATAAAATGAAAATTACCGCTAAATGATCTAAAATTGCATAAGAAAATTTGAAATTAATGTATTAGACAAATGTCAACCAGCATGTTGACAATTGTATTGAAAATTCACACAGGAATTACCTTAATCAGAACATAATTATATACCTTCATGAATACTTACGTATTTATTAATGCTATTAATTATTCAAAGTACTTTATGCTTCTGCCAAGTTTATATTGCATGTAAATTACCTGAAGATATCTGATAATCATCAATAAATTAACGGCTACTGGCGAAGTAAAAACGCAATCCTCAATTTTGATAAAATTTATGTTAGCAATTCTGGCGTATGATTGTCATACACCCCCCACAAATCACCTTAAGCATCATTCAAAAACTAAAGTTCAACTATTATCACTTTCACAGGCATTTGGATCAAAGTCTTTATCTTCCTCTTCATCGTAATCTTCCAAGTCCAAATCATCCAAATCTTGAAATAGTGATTCATCCACCTTAACAGCATCTCCTACAAATATATTAATAATAGTAGCAATTGTGTTTTATTTGAAGTTGTTACCTTCATCCAAGAATTTAAGATCTGATTCATTCATTGTTTGATCTCTCATAAACAGTTCTTTGCCTGATAGCTTTTTAGCATCCTTCTCAGCAATTTCCCGTTTCTTGGCTATACCCATCTCATCTTCAAATTGGAGTTTCCATTTCATAAAAGTTTCTACTGTAACTTTTGTACCTTCAAAGCGTTTCTACAATAAAGTCATTAAATTTTGTAGTTGAGTGCAATAGATGATTACCATTTCTGCTTCCTCTTCTTCTTTTTCTTTCCTAGTTTTCTCTTCATTTATGAACTTTTGATGTGCATCCCATTTTACATTGAGCCATTCCTGAGCAGATGATACTAATGTGAATATCATTACCATACCAATGTTTTCTTTTACTTGCTCTTCTAAATGCATTAATAAATCAGTTTCATAGGCTTCCTCAAAATTGACAGGATCTTCAACTTCGATGAGAGGTGCATCCTCTGGATATTTTTTTGTGTAGGTGAACACCAGGTTACACATCAACCCTTCTTCAGTCTCTGCATTATACTCTTCACACTTAATTGGTATTAAAAATTTATGGAAGGGCTCGGTTGAAAGTACTGAAAACAAGAAAAAATTATTCATTCACACCATGAAGGCTTTCAGGTTAAGGCGACTAAGAAATAATAGTGATACAGACTCGTTACATCACCGTAGTATATCGATTCTAAGGCCTCTATTTCATTCGTTTGCTCTTCTTTGTAATCCATTATTAAATATTAATTCACTAAACTAATTTTATTAATATTCACTAAAACTTATCAAAACATATATCAATGTACACATGTTACAATTGACATATCTTCCTATGGCGTGAACATATAGAGCGCAATGTGCTGCTATGTTTAAACAGTGGCCTATAGTATCCTCCACGCGAATTTAAGTTACATTTAAAAAATTAAATAATTTAAATGTATTAATTCATTCACATAAAGTAGCATATTAACGCATTAGAATAATTTTTATTTTTAATGCAAATGCAAAAAAAAGTTTTGAAGTTTTAACGAATTATATGAAAAAAAATAGTTGCGCACATTTTTTAGTAAGTATTCAAATGTGAGTCTTCAAAAGTTTTAAAACTTTAAATATTTTCAGAATTAATATTTAGCTCTGGCATTTGAGGTGACGCATAAAATTAATTTGAGTTGCTATATTAAAATAACTTGCAATTATTCTATAAATGTCAATCTTGCTGCGATATTATGGATTAATAATATTTATTTAAGATGCGTTATTAGAAATGATGATGTGCAAAAGCGCAATGGAAAATGTTGGCTTGCATGGTGTCTTGTGCTGTCTCACTGATCAGTTGTGCGCGCACTTTCCACCAAATCGCAGGCGAGCCGCCAACCGCTGCCCCCGAAGTGAAGTTGCGTGCGATACGCGCGCGAGTCGCAAAAGTGGAGGCGGCGAAAAGCGCGCATTTTGCAATGTAAGCGATATGCTGTACGATATACTTGGTACATTGCATCTTCTACATTTATGTCCGCTGCATTAACATACTATTAACAATTAAGTGTTCAAAGTGTTGGCGAGTGTTTCGTAATGTAAATATTTGAAAGACTCTTTAATATCCAGTGAAAAAGTTGCTGGATTTGGATTTTGAACCATTGATAAGGTGAGAAATAGTTTTCCGCATGTTTGTCGTAAGTCATAATTAATGATGTATTATTATTAATATACGACGTTGAAAATTATCACGTAGATATTTTAGAATAAATATGTCGAAACTAAACTAAACTCACTGCAAAATAAATAAACACGCGTCGTGTTAACAAAATTATTGAAGATGGATTATTATAACTGGTGATATTTTGGTTTCCTTTGTGCAATGCTAATAATAACTTTCAAAGTAGTTTCATTAATATGCATGGTTTTGAGTAGCATTAATTTTGCGCAGTCAATTTGTATTTGGTAAATACTGCCGTGATTATCTCCTTCATAGAAAAACACTTCATGTGCTTTTTTTGCGGGAATACGTTTTATTCTAGGTTGAATAATAGCATTTTGTTTTTGCGTCAGTCCGTTTATTCAGCTGGGACACTTTCGTCAAATTTCAATTAATACGTAAAACGCAACGCACACAACACATGCCACCGAGCAAACAAATATAATGTGATAGGTGCAATTGTTTCGCAACTAGCGCAACTAAGTAATTCATTAATTCATTAAGTAATTAATTAAAATTGTATCAATTTACAAGCGGAACGATTAATTTCGCATATTCATCGCCGGCTGACAGTCCGCGTGCGCGCGGCTATTTAATTCTGAAATATGTACGTGGACGATGATTGAGGAGTGAAAGTTTGGCGAGTTGTGAGCGATGAGGATTCGTTGTTGTTGGTTGCTCGGCCCCGGAAAGCATTTAACATTTATTGTGTGCATAGCCGCTGCTCTGAAAGCGGCCGCGGCGCCAACGGGTGCGTACAGTCAAGTTGGAAGAGAGTCAGTCAGTCTGTCCTGGAAAAGCGGTATGCGTAGGCTTTAATTTCCGATGTGGATTTTACTCTCTTTGCGCCGAAAAGTCACGCGCTTGGCACGTGTCGTGTATGGTCGTGCCTTTTGTTGTTTACCATCACCATGCGAGACGGAATTATTAATCACGTCCAAAGCGTAAATGTTAAGACAAAGACCACCGCATCCCGCAAATATTCTCACACAAAAGGCATCAACTTTTTCAATGATGTCACGATTAAGTAAAATGTTTTCAACCCTATCGAGCAAGTTCAAAGCACTCCAATGATATTTATTTGTTCAATACCAAGATGTCCCTCGAGTGTGTTTACCACCGGACTAGCGCAAATATCAAAGACGTCTAAAAATACCCACAGCCTAAATTAAGAATTCGGCAAATGCAAATAATCCCTTTAGCCTTTCATCCCCGCTGACTTCCTGGATTTGCTTTCGGATATATCAATGTCATTGATCAAACGAGCGACCGGACGTTCAATCGTAGGAAGCGTCAAAGCTAATGGGCGGCACACGTTCTGTACAGTGGGACCAAATCCCTATTATTTTGCCAAGTGTCCTATCTCGAAATCTATTCCGTGAATCTTTGAGATCAAAATTTTAAGCAGGCAAAATACGTACATCATAAGAAAAGCTTCTATCACAAATTACATGGATTAGCCGGCGAGAGAACTCAAATATTGTAATTAAAATGCTCTCGATTGATAAAATAGATTCAAAAATATCATTACGAGTTTTTTTGCAAATGTCCAATTTAGTACCGCAGCGCCTGATAGCAAGGATGTTTGAAAGCAGCAGAGAGTATTTTTACTTTATCAATGCGCACGCATCGGTCACCTTGTTTTTTTTTCACCATTCGCCTCGGAGGCGGCAGCAATTGCGAACGTTTCGTTACGGCCGTGGCAAGTCTAATGAATCCCAATGAAACTGCGAGCTGCTCTGCTGACTTTAATTCGTTGTCACTTCCTTATCCGCCTAATCTTCACATAAAACGCATCAGACTTGAGACTTGGGCGCACAAGAAGAAGAAGAGCGAAAGCACTAAAGGCCGCACTAAAACCGCACAAACTAACTTATGCATTAGAAAATGGAACAAGTTAAGACATTTAATCACCGAATAGCACTCAAGCGCGCAAACGCAGTTGATTATCCTTTTTTTGCACGTCGCAAAAGGCGTAAACGAAAAATAAAAAACATCCATCCGAAAATGTTGCACGAGTGCAGAATGCAATTTTTCATCGCGGTTTAATATTAGCGCAAATTGACATTCAAGCATAATAAATAATGTGTCAGCACATATGCGCAGTGCAAACGTAAATTTCGGTGATATTTTAACAATTCAACGCGGTAACATTGACTTGTGTTCGCGCAAAAGAGGACGCGAAATAAAAAAAATCAGCATGCATGGAAAACAAAGCGAAAGAATGCATGCGCGCATATTTGCCAAGCTCTTGTGTTGCTGTTGGACAATAGGTTTTGCGATGCGCACCATTGCAAATTCTAACACGTATTATTCTCTCCGCTCTAAGCGCCATGTCTTTCATTTTAACGCGCCACCGGCTAAAGTAAAACATGAGCGCATATGCAAAGAGCAAAAAATCTAAGAGCACGCGCGCATTTCACCGCGGTAAATTCAGTGGCAAAATATGCATTGCATGGTCGTGTGCGACAGCCGCTTACAAGACGAAGACTAAATGCTACTACAACATGTTGAGTCCTACTTGACACAAAACGTCAAATATTTAATGCTTGTTTGATGCGGCTCTACTAAATCAATGAATAAAAATACCCCGAAATCGATTTGAATTAAATACATATTATAATCTCATAAATACCATTCGCAAAGATATTGTTATATTATCCAGGTTTTGCAAAATAAGCTGTGGAGAGCGAATATTTTAAACATAAATAAAAGAATCACACGTATATAATATTTCCCAACTGAGCGAAGGATCATAAAATATTTCAATTCACCCCCTTTATACTGCGGCTTCCAAATTCAAGGAAGCGTCGCGCGATCCCGCACTGTAACAGAATAAATGTCAAGCGATGACATTATGTGTCATGTTTCAATTGATAATCTCGGTGCTCGTGGAGTGATTTTAAAAATACCACAGCAAACGCCCTTATTTCGCGCCCACAAAAATAGCACTTACCGATGCAAATGTGCACTTGTGCGAAAAAGCAATTATTTTCAAATTATTTCCATCGCATTGGCGAATAAATCTGAATTATTTCCATTCAATTGCTCGCAATTAGAACGCGTGTCATTCTGTGAAAAATGATCATCATCGTACAATATAATAAATTGTTAAAAAATACGCCGATGGCAAATATTTAGCGAATTACGTATAATGTATTGTTTGTTTAATTTAACGCCATTGAACATTATTGTCGCCGATCGGAAATAAATCTGACATTAAACGCAGCGCGCTTTTAAAATTGCCAATACAAAGCGCACCAAGCACGTTTTATTTTTCGAGAGAGAAAAAGGGTGTTTCGCAATTTTATTTACTTTTAATTATGAGACGGCACGCATTTTTTTCCGCGCGGCGCGCATAACTGAAAAACCTCTTAACTTAATCGCAATATTTTTGTGTTGCCGAGTTTGAGTTTGAGTTCTCGCGCAAAGGGATTGCATTTGAATTGGGCGCCTAATTAAAATGCAAATTAATTCTTTATTTAAGGGCGGCGAGCGCGTGAAATAAAGGCGGTGCATGATTCACCTAAGTTTTTCAACGGGGTTCAGCCAGTTAATTTTCAAATTTCAAACTTTTTATTCCATTAATTCGCTAACCTCATTTCGTGTTAATGAAAATCTTGTGATCTCTCCGCGCCGCAAAAAAAGATTTTGTTTAATACCATATAGTGCTCGCTTGTTAGATAAATTATCTGTTTGGCGATGCATTAAACGATGACGGGAATATATTGTTACAACGCGCAAAATATAAATTATTACTGCGCGTAATGGAGAAAAGCAGCGAAGCGGCGGCAACTCGCGTGTGTGGGCGATAACATAACCGTATTCCAAGAAGAGCCAGCGATGCAAAAATGTTAAATTCTTAATGCTCACTCACTTCGCAAGAGTGTCGCATAGTTTCACTCAGTGTGCGTATGGACGAATAAGACTCTAAGTAAGTGCGCAATGCATTCGTCCTTGCAGTTCGTTCGGCAAGGACGTGATGAGCAAGACAAGCTCGCTGACGTCAAATGTCAAGTGTGTGTAAGAGGAAATGCGAAATTGCTTCGAGGCCTACGAACTCACAGTTCTGTATTAAACGCTTTTTTCCCGCTCACCAACCACCACCCTTCGTATTTTTCTGGCTTTCTGCCGTTTCTCGCTACGTATAATTTTTTGTTGGCGTGCCTTCGAGCGTAACAATTTTCCGCCAAGTTTGGCATTTTTCTAAATATCTCTCAAACTATGATAGCCATCACAATAGTTCTTTCAGTAAATAAAAGATTGCTAAATCTTCCATAAAAACTTCCCATAGTCGGGGATGAATAAAATACTAGTAAAACATTATTAACACTCACCAAATTGTCCACGTGTGCCCACAATGAATGCATCTGAATCCTGAAAAAATAGAAACACATTAAAAATCTGTGGAAAATTTACAACATTGTAACAAATAATTATGTGCATTGCAGGCATATGCAAACAAGTCAATAATATTGCGCTAGGCACGTAAAGCAATATCAAACTAGAAGCAATATTGCTGTTTGTACTTTATGAATGCGATGCATTAACATGTTTTAGCACTTTGTATATTACGCACCTACATGAAATTCACAATTATTGCAAATGAAAACGTATTGCAAAACACAACGTGCCCATGATGGATTTTTACGAGACCAATAAATAACGTTTTTTAATGGGCAATTAATATTTTAAACGGCCTATTTCTATAGGTGCAATATGTGATCACAATTTCAATTTCATTTCTTTATTTTCCCTCCTCGCTTATCCTTCCCCTCCGTAAAACAATATTTCTTGCGTTCCACGTGTGTGTCGAAAATTTGTTGAAAATGTATATTTAAAAGCAACCCTCCTCCGTATTACATCAAGTTTGGGAAACACACGATTCATACATCACGCGCCGAATACGCGATACACGAAAAAGTAAAAGCTTTTATTGTTTTCCCGCTTGGTTTTGGTTACTTGTTTTTCTTTATTGTTGTCTTTCGTACGCCTTTTGTTGCCATATCTTTTTCATACTTAAACACACTGCCGGTGGTTTAGTGCTATTTGGACACGTGCGTAGAACGCAAGTGGCAAGTTTAGTGTGGAACAACAACAAAAAAAAATGTATAAACGAAAATATACGACTCGAGAGTTGAGGTCCTTTATCAAATAATAAAGGGCAAAGAAATGTTTTGTTGTTTTGAACATTAAAAACTTGCGTAAATTGCATACAAATCTGTTGATTTTTTGCTCTCTACCCCCAATATCAAGGATAATTTTTAGTAAAACGTTAAAATAAAATTTTAAAGTACTTACACCGCCCGTATGTGGGCGATATCAAAAATAAAATTGTAAAGTAGTAAATCCAGACTTATGTAATTTTTACCCACCTATTTGTCATTGTTTTAATATGTTTCGCCAGCCGCCTACTAGCATAGCTGAAATTTTAATTAAAAACGACGTGCATATTTTCATATTTTAACTTAATTATCAATTTACGTCATATCCTTTGCTGCTAGTTTAGAATTTCATTTCGCATTCATTAATTTACCTCATGCATTATCCGCTAATGCAACTGAATTAAAATTGCCTCTCTGACATTCACTCTCTGGTACATCTTCCGTGTAAACTATCACTATATTGTCAAAGATAGATGAGACAAACAAACCCTCGTCGGAAATTCAATATGCAAAATGTTTTTTCAAAGATGATTGATGTAAAACGGGCGCTCAGTTACCATTGGGAGCAATCGCAACACATGGCATCGCAATCAATATCCCAGCACACATGTGCCCTCGTCCTTTTGAGTCCTTTTGCATATGCCCGGCCCACACTCAATCCACGCGCGAAACGTCAACAATACAAGTTACCAAACAAATTTCGGCGCGCGCCAACCAATTCAACAATTCGAGCCCAGAAACTTCAGGTGTCTTCGATTATCGGAGGACGTGAGTTGGGTCTAACAAATTACGCTTTCGCTTACACCCTTCTGAGCGCAAATGTAGACGTCAAATATTCGTTCATATAATAAGCGCATTCGCATGTCAAGTGAGTTTTCTATCATCGCTCATCGCGCGGGGCGCGCACGAATGGAGATTTTATTTCGTCGAGTGTGTAAATAAATCTTGACATAAATAAACGCGCAGCTAAGGGAGGTTCGCATGCAAACATGACTTGCTCGAGGACATCATGCGTGCGATAGTAAAAGTGAAATAAAGTGTTTGCGTTTTACGCGCGCGCACGCCTACACGTTGGAAATGGATAAAAGTGAAAGCGTCAGGTATGTTGCGTTCGTAAATGTTTTTTTTTTCCGGGTGTAAACACGTTCTGCATTATGACTGAACTCAAAATTGAATCAGCTCGTACAGTGTGAATGAAACAAGCAGCATTCTTCCGTTATCCTTGATCAATATCAATTTTGCAATGTTGTCTTCAATTCGCACAAAGTGGTTTGCTGAGAAAATAATATTTTATGCATATATTCCACTTCAATTATAATTCATCTAATATGTATGCAAGCAATGAAGCATATTAGCAATGCGCAAAGCATTCCGACTGCATTGCAGGCAATTCTCGATAACGCTTGCATGTTTACAAGCCCCGTGAAGATCTATTGCTTTTGTTATTAATGTACGACAAGATCCAAGACCCTCTAAAGTCCCAAAGTTATGTCCTGTTTACACCCAGTTCTAATCTACAATGCAAACACTATTGTTTCGCATAATGCACTCGTATAAACTACATTTCCTCTTTGATTTAACTTCCATACTTCTCCACCGAAATGGAAGAAAAGCCATTTAACTTCAATCCAAAGATTGCGTGGCAATTAAATCATAATGGCGTAAAGAAATGGTGTAAATATGCGTTACAAGAAAAACCGCTTTGCTGAATCCCGAACATAAATAAAACGAGTGAAACAATTATTTAACAGGAATAAATGAATAATTCAATAGCAAAAATCTGAACGCGCAAAAAATCTGCCAGCTTGAAAAGAAGAAAGATACACAAGCGTCGGAAAACAAAAGTAAACTTAATTCAACGTTTATTATTCATTTGTCTTTGCATTCTCGCACTAAAAAGCAACAGTGCGAATGAATAAATCCTTGCGCAGTGAGAAACACCGAGGAGCAAGAAGCGTAAGCGTAAAGGACTTTTTCAACGTCTGGCGCTCGCAATATTTCAGTCTGCGAACCATTGGCTCGAGTGACAATAATAATACCGGAATGCAACAGCTGAACGCCGAGCGTGAGCGCGAGATTATCAAACCGAATTGCATGGAAAATAAAACCGAAGAATGAAATGCGAGGAGAAGGTTGACGGCGAAGTAATCGACGTTGGAAAAGAGGTCGCTGCATTGGAATGTCGGATAAAACCAAGCTACCGTCCACCGTCGGGAAAACGCCGCCGCCGACGACGACGTGTGTGCGAAGGGCACTAAGAAGGCTCGTTTGTTATGCGGCTCACAAGTGTAATGACAAGCATCTGCCAGGAGAGCTCCGGGAATAAAGCATACGAAGAGCTTGGACGTTGAGCGATGAGGACTTGAGATGTAGGCTGCTGAATATTTTTATGCTGTGCTTCCTGCTTTGCTTGTTTGTTTTATGTTAAGAACCTCTATGCACTTTTTGATTACCTGTGCTGATTTTCCAAGTGCATTAATCTTCGTGCAACATATAATGAAATTTTAGATTTTCTCTTGCAACAAATGTAATATCTTAAAATAAACTCCAAACCATTTCCCATCTGACGTTCGTGCACTGCAAATGCATCTTCTAGAGAATATTACCATTTCGCCAAATATTCAGAACATGCTCAGATTAACTGCAAACTTTATGTTTGCTTTATTCATTTATTGCACAGAGTGCTAACGCGTGCACTCTGCATGCACGTTTCGTGCATCATTACAACATTGAATCAGATAGTTTATAGTGCGCACACACATTTGGGAATTAGTGCATTATGCCGAAATGGTTTCCCGAGTTGCATCAGGAATCAATTGCGTAAATCTCCAAAGGGTAATTGCTTTGTCGTGCCGTGCGAGAGCGGCAGTCAACGACAAATTAACAAGCAATATCTCTGGACGTATTAAAGTGTGTTCAAGCATTAAATACGTTTTTGCCCAAATTCAATTTGGCTATTGCTCAAGTCGGTTTAGTAAAATTTGCAAATATGAATAGTGTCGGAATAAGCGATGAACGCAAATCACTATAAATTTGTATACATTAGCATAAATTTCTGCTGTCTGCCGCCTTCCCGCAAGAGCACGCTTCAGAATAGAACTTGATTAAGCAGGAAATTAATATGCTAGAGAGCGATATTTCGACGTCAATGAACCACTAATTAAATCATGAATTTCATCGTAAAGAATAAGATTTTATCTGACTGCAATCAAATTTGATTTTATTTCAGTCGCAAGTTAAATTCATTCATAAACTAAATTTTTAATTAATCATGCGCATGGAAACATAAATTCTAATGATATTTTTCATATACACTATCAAGCCTTGCGAAAGCATTGTTTGTATTTAATATTGTTGTATGAAATAGTAAGCAAAGGGCACGTTTCTAAACCTTAATATCCTGCTTCGTGTTGTAGTTGTCTTTAATTTCAATTTAGTGAAGCTTGTTCCTTGCTAGGTCGCGAGAATGAGAAGTTGGTAGCTGGTAGCGTCTTGCAAAATATTATGAAATTGCGCTGGTGCCCTAGTTGGTTGCAGCTCGCTAATTATAAGAGCGCAAAATTCAACGTGGCTCTAAATCACAGGCACTTTTGCTGTTAGCAATATTAATGTTCGATAAACTCATCGGAGCGAAGCAGCAGCGCCAAAAATGATTTATTATTAATCGATCTGAAAGCGCACATTTCAACGGTCGCCAACCGCGTCGAATGACCCATAAATAATTAGGAAGCATTCGGGGAGATCTCAAAACAATTTACACGTTTTCTGAAATTAATTGAATAGTGCGCGCACGCGAATTATTCGCGTGAAATTGCAATGTAACGGAATAATTAAAATTACATGCGGTTGAACCGCAGAAATCGCGTAATGAAATGTTTTAATTGAGTGAAAATAAATATTTGCTTATTTGCAAAGTTATTCCGCGCAACCAACTTTGTATGACTTTTCAACTTATTTCCTACGAGTATGTAAACAAGTTTCATAACAACCGTCTGAGCTCAAATCTAACGACGATGTTTGATTAAATGCACATTCCGGAAAATCAAAAGGACTGGGTTTCCTGCGGACTTGCGTGTTTTCTTCATTTTTCTTGGAATGCAATTACCGGAAAGGAATTTATAGCGGCACTATCAATTTTATAACAATTGCTGATGCCGTCGATTTCCATCCATTTTTCTTCGGGTGCGCAAATTGATTAATGACTTGATTAAGTAAGTTCATCATATAATGAATCGCCGACGCGCTTTATCGAAGGATACGTACGTGCAAACGGTGGTGACTTGTACTTATTATGTGTGTAATGCGAACGCGACGCTAATATTAGAAGTGGCGCGTTCGTGGCGCAACGAGAACGCTAAGGGAGTGTCCGACAATTGGGTTTTGACGTTGAACGTTGTCGCACCCATTTGACGTGCAGTGCGCCCTATTGAGTTATCTATCCACACGCCGCCGACCGAGTTTCCAATGGACTATATAGTTGCATTTGCCAATTAATTACGAAACGTGCGCGCGACAAAGGGCATAGCATACGCTTCGTCTTGATATAATTTCCTCTTCGCTAATTGAAATAATATCGCGCTTGATTGCATTGATTTCCTTTGAAAGCTTTGTGCGTTAATGCCCATCATCCATACGAAGACTTACCGTAAATTAAGCTTAAGTATAAAGCCTTCGTAATTTCTTAATTGCTAAAGCAGACATTTTATAAAATTTTATAACATCCTTCAAATTGGTTTCGCGATTCTAAGTTATTAAAGAAACACAAAAAAGATTTAAGTTTTTATGTAATACTTGAACTAAAAGCTGAGAAATTAACATGATCGCTTCAAGTTAAGAATGTGTCCAACAAATTTGCGATAGATCAATTTACTACTTTGTAAGACTTGTGAAAAATTCAGGAATTTTGATGATATCTTCAGTACTTTTCGAGATATTGATGAAATTCGATCGCATTTCTTATCAAAGAAATGGCATTTTGCAATTAGTGATACAGAACTCCAGATTTCATGACCTTCTCCTATTCTAAATCATAGAGATTTAGGTTTTTATGTAATACTTGACTTTCAACTAAAATTAAAAGTTGAAGAATTAACATGATCGCTTCAAGTTAAGAATGTGTCCAACAAATTTGCGATAGACCAATTTACTTCTTTGTAAGACTTGTGAAAAATTCAAGAATTTTTATGATATCTTTAGTACTTTTCGAGATATTGATGAAATTAGATCGCATTTCTTATCAAAGAAATTGCATTTGTAAAGTACGAATACAAAAGTCTGGTTCTTGAATTTTCCCGAAACGCCAATGCCAAAATCCGTAATTTTTTTTATTCCAACGAACAGACCGAGACGAACCAGCCAGTCATGTAATAAAATTAAATTGTACTATACTCGTTGGTGCAGTTTGACGTACTTGTTACACTTGTGTAGTTGAAATTGAATCCGGCGAAATGAAACCGCCGCCCACGACTGAATGAAACGAAACGCAGAAACGCGGAAAAGCACACCGTCATATTATATTACATTTTTTCCCATGATGAACACTCTTGTGTGACATTTATGATTAAATATTTCCAACGCCCCGTTACTTACAACCGATAAAACAATGATAATTAAAATGTAATTATGACCAACTTTTTTTCGAGTCTCATGAAATGCTACGTAAACATATTATAATAATTTATTATACGTATTACCCGTGTCGCACACTAATATATAATACGTATTTCAATCATTTGTGTAGTTAAAACCTGTATGACTATATCTTGATTATGATTTTATTTGCAACATCTAATCCAATTCCAATTTATCTTCGAAAATGCCAACGTCGTGATCCATACGAATTTGCACGGCCGCCAGACTCAGCTGCTTTGTTTCCGGCGGAATAAACCAGCAGAATAAACCGGCACCCAACCCCCATATAGCGTACATCAAGTGCAGAATATCGGGAAAGAGATACAACTGCAGATAGTAGAAGCAAATCGGGTGCAGGCATTTGGCGAGAAAATATACAGACAACACCAAACCCATGCCCGAAGCGCGTAATCGAAACGGCCATACTTCCGCAGTGTAGATGAAAGGAATGAAATCCAGTCCGAGGAAGAAATGGTACCTTAGCAATTGCTTCAAGATGCGCACAACAATGATTCGCGATGAAAACTTGGGCACATTGAAGACAACAAACAGGCTGAGATAAAACAAGGTCACCCCGCTGCAAGAAACCAGCAGAAGTATCTTCCTTCCGTACTTATCAATAACGCAAACACTGACGATGAATGCCAGAAACACAGCAATCAGGGGATTTATGAATGAGGACCACTCCACACCATCTTCGGTAAAATAATATTCGCGGGATGCCATGTGACCAGAAACGAAAACTGCTTGAGAAAAGATTACTAATCCTACGGAGGACACCAGTCGATGTGCATAAGGTGCATGGAATTCGCACATGCTAATTAGGAAACCGAAACAAGTGGTTTTATCCGATGCGTAACCATTCACGTCAACTGCGATCTCGCGCAATTGCCCATCGGTATTCCCCAATCTGCGCGACGACATCAGCGTGTGTTTCGCGCTCCCATATTGCGACCAAAGCAGGAGCATGTATGGCGATATCGGGACGTAGAACCAAATAAGAATATAGAATGCAACCGCGAGGCATAAATCAGCAATAAGCGGCATGGTGTACTGGTATGCAATGCTTGAGCAGCAAATACCCAGAGTGACGGAGAATCCCACAACTGCGAGTATCGCGCCTCTCCGTTTTCGATACACATGCTCCGCCACATAAATGGGAACGAGCTGGTAATATGCGCCTACCGAAAATCCGCCAATCAAACGAAATAGGCATCTGCCAATCTCATGGTCCGTAACACAGGATAGAATCAGCGCCACATGCAAAGGTATCGGATGAAATATGATGGTACGACGACGTCCATAATAATCCATTAGGTATGACGCAATAATTGCTCCGGCTATCGCAGATAAATAGCAAAATGGAAAGGTGCCCGTAGCACCATCACTATTCAAAGTCCACACATACTCCCAACCGAGGAGAATACCCACTGAGTAACCAGGCAGGATAACTACGAGCAAGGAGCTTTGATTAAAATACGAAATGTGCAACTATCACGCATGAAATTACCAGTGAAAACTGAAATGTAAATATTTGGCGAGTCACGCGGCATAACTTGATACTGTTTGTCATTTTTGACATTTGCGTCCAATTAACTTGACTTTCAGCGAGACACTTCACTTCGTGTTTGCGACAAAAGAAGGATTCATTTTCCCTTTTCTGGATGAATTCACAAAGCTAAAATAGGAAATGCACGCAGAGATAGCGGAGCGTGAAAATTCGAGAGGCAAGGTATGCACTTGAAAGTCAGTGAAAGAGAGCTTTCCGCTGGTGGTCGAGTGGCTGACTGCACAACAAGCGTTGCGCTCGAACCGCGCAGTTCATTACCAAGCAGCAAAAACGACTAATTTGCATCTGAACTAGGTGCAATCGATAAGTGATTTCCAAGATTAAAGCACATACATGAATTCGTCCTTGACTCAAAATTTTCGGCGTTTTCGGAGCTTTCCATCATACGCGCAGCGGCGTACGTAATTAAATGCGATTTGAATAATTGCATTCGTGCGCGGAAAGAAGAGACAATTACGAAATAATTACGCAATCCACAGGTGGCCGTCGCGAGAGACGTGACATTGTCACAAAGGGGGAAACAAGTTGCAACAATTCTTCAGTCATCAGGAGCGCAAGCAAGCAAATAACCGCCAAGTAAATCGAGAAAGGAGTAAGAAGGAAGACGAAACTAATGGAAATGAATGCGCCCGACGCGAATGTTGGCATGCGTTGAAATGAACATGCGAACTTTTGTTGTCTGACAAAGTTCCTCAATTTCACTCGCAGGATTTTCGTAATTGAAATTGTACGAATTGAACGCATAAGAAATATTCGCTCTCGAGATAATTAAATGCCATCTCAACCCTCAACTCAAAGAGACGAGTTAATTTGTTTACAATTATTTCAGCATTACCACTTTTACCACTCTTTGTGAAAAATAATTGTCATAAATACCTTGTTAGTATTCAACGTCTTCACCCTCCATACAAGGATATTGTTTGTCTTCATCCTGGAACCTAAGAAAATATAATATTAATAATCAATTCCAAGAAATACATCATTAAATATATAAAATATTTAAAAAAACATCAGTAAATAATTCATACAAAGCACGGCTGTATTGAAAAAGTAACAAGTCCTTAAAATTTTTATCACAGCGATCTGAGAAGACGAGAAATCCTTGTTTTAAACGCGAGAATATATTTTTCCATCTTAGAACGAAAGAAACTAGGACAGGACTTAATAAATTAACCCAGAAGACATTTGTAAAATTTATAGGAAATATAAAATTTTTCCTCGCTCTGAAATAAACGCAGAGCATGAATTTGTGGAAACGTTGTGACGACTGTAGTGAAACTGTAAGAAATCGTATTTATTCTTATTTCGAGCGAACGAGCTAAATATTTATAGAATTTTGTTTCATTTTCGATGAATGTGAATGAATGGGGCGCGAAAAATTGAAAATGTATGCTATTTGCACGTGTCAAGCGTACGAAGACGGGTAGAAACGGAGAAGAAACGAGTTGCAAACAACATTTTCGCAATATCGTGAGTTCAATCGTATCGTGCGCATACTTCTCGGTTCACGTAAAATAAACAAGAATTGCGCGAAACGTGTGCCGTGTGCCATTGACGTTCGCATGAAAATTGAGCGAAATTCCTGTAATCGCGCGTGCAATGAGCGCGCGGATATTATGCACAGGGGAAAAGTATGATGCCCGCTCCTGCGTTCGCAGCGCGCGCAAAACAAATAAGGACAACGCCGCCACCACCGACGCTGTCCAGCGAGTACTCGTGCATAAAATATTTGCAAACACCAGAGAGAACGGAACGCTTTTGCGAACGCATGAATATGGATATGAATTGCTGATGCGAATGTTGCAAAACGTTCTTGAAATCCTTGCTCGGTCAGTGCAAGTGAAATCACTTGTGCTGCATAGATTTTCCATTTGCCATCGGAGCGTGTAAAAAGTGCTTCATGTTTCTTTGTTGTATTCTGCTTTCGCCCCTCATTTTCACCCCGCATCGCATCCCATCCCATCCCACCGTACTGGCATGTACATATAAATGTGTGGCAATCTCATTGACTCAACGGGATTTCTTTTTCAATTACGCTCAAGTTAATAAAATTACTTAACGAAAATCGAACGAGGCGAAGAGACAGCGGCCGAACGAGAGAGAGTAATTGCTTTCTATTGCCATTGTTGGATACTTTGATGGCTTTTTTATCATTGCTCGTGCCACATCGTACAACGATGGAAAAATACATCCTATTCTATTATTAGTAGTCAAGCGTTCGTCGAGTTTAAATCGCTTTGAAATAAATTTGAAAAGGTCAGATTCATTTCAACTTTGCAACTTGTAAAACCAATCACTTTAAAGCTATTTTTAGATAACAGATTTCGGTTATAACGACGATAAAGGATGTCGGAATTTTCCGACAGTTGTGTTAGTCACCATAAGCGTCTAAGTAATAGAAATTTAAATATTATTACTGCAACAATTGTGCATAACGAACATCATAAGAAAATAGAACCAAAGTTGAAAACTTTCTGCAATATTATTAATGAATATGCGGCAGATGTTTGACCACTTAAAACACAAGTCAAATTTGCAATTTTAATATAAACAAGTGGTGCAAGTCTCCATGCATTCCGCATTTAAAATTAGCTGAAACAAAACTTTCGCAAATAATTCCCACTCATATTTTAGCATCTTATTTCCATCAATCTAAAGGTGAAAATGTTTTAATGAATCAACTTTCCAACAACCGCGACCAAAGTTTTAATTTCATTTTTTAATGATCACAAAGCACGCTATCCAACTGTGTATATTTATCCGATTTTTCTTTCATGGAAATTCAATGGAAAAATGAATTTAATATCAAAACTTATTGAATAGCGTTATCATAGGGAAATTGATATCCTTTAAAGTTAAATGCTTAGAAAACACATTTCTTCAAGTTCTTACTTGAAAATGCTTGCCCATTTGTGGTATTTCATTCAAGGCCCCAGTTGCAATAATGTTCACTTATTAAAAATTAATATAAAAGTGTGGAAAGAATCTCACATTCCCCCATGTCGCGTTCAATTTCCTTGCTATTGTTTAGTCGACACGCAAATCGAAGTCGTTTCCGGTAGCCAAACATAATAAATTTATAGTATAACGCACGCGTTTAGAATTATGATTTATATTACAATAATGCATTATTGCAATACTAATAAATATTTATACTTTGACACATTCTATGCATTATTTAAATTAAAAGTGTAATGAATTTAAAATTTTAAACGCGGAAATAAATAAATGCTCTCATGTTTCACAATAAACTAGAACATATTTAACAAAAGTTAAATGATTGAATGCTAAAAACAGTCACTCAATCAAATTGCATTTAATACTGAATTCAATGTTTCCGGCAAATACACAATTTTTCGAAAACGATATAAATACGAGCAAAATACCAATTAAAACCGGTGCTTTACAATGGAAATGAATTTGTAATAAAATGGGAAACGCAAAGTAAACTGCCCGAAAACAAATTAAAAGTACAATCAAGTGAAAACTGTGTGACTAATTAAATACGTTTATACTGTTACAGGCGTTAATTGCAAATGAATTTAAATAGCTAATCAAACAGTTATGTCATATTGAAATATTTAATTAAGTCATTATTTCTACTGCATTCAAATTTAAGTTTTAAAAAGAACCCCGCCACATACGCCTTGCCATAAAATATTTGTAAAAAAATGTTAAATAAATAACAACTGAATATTCATATAAAAGTCATTAACAAAATGGTGGAATATAGTCTGGCACCTGCCAATCAAACTACTGCAAAAACTTTAAGGAAAGATTAAATCTAACTGCTTTTTTGCAATCTCGAATAAGCGTTGCTAAAAGCTGATTGAAACGATAAACGTAATCGATGTTTTTTACCCCAATTGATTAACAATCAATCAATTTGTCTTAGTTTCCACCCTACTCCGCATCGAAACTCATTAACCTCGAACACTTTCCCGATTAAATCATTGTCATTAACATTAAATCGAATTCTAATCGCGCTAAAATCATTTACATGTTTTTTGGCACCCTCCAATATTCAGCGAGAAATGGAAAGCAAATATGTGCTCGCGCTTTCGTAAACTATCTGGCAAACAAAATTTCCATTTCGATTCGGTGAATTTAGCCATAAATGTATTGATTTGGAAACGTAACGCACGCGCCCGCAAAAAAATTGTGCACATTGAAAGCTTATTTTCGTGTGTTTTGCGTCGTGGAATTTTTTCCAGCGTGATGTTGCATAATGCCGGAGCGCACTCATTTCTATGTAGATTGATACTTTACATTTATTCCGCGCTCAACCCCTTTGAAAGGAAGCGCGCGTCTCTTACTCTTAGACTGCGTCCTCAGTCGTCCTGCGAGTGCGAAAAAAAACCACTCAGATAATGCGCGAAAACTTACTTGCCGAGTATGCAAATATGTAATGCTCAAGTGCTTACGAAATTCAATATTTCATCATGCAAATTTAATAGCGCTAGCGAGTGTTGTTTAAGCGACAGACGTATTAGCAAACAATGTTTAAGGCTATTTAAAGTTTAGGCCTAAGTTGATACAACTTGCAACTCAAAAAACGTATTGTGTTCCAGTCAAGGATTAATTTGATTTTCAATCTTGCTTTCAGGTGCACGTGGAAGATAAACGAACGGGGATAAAATGATCATCATCATTCGAAGTCGATTTAAATTCAGCGACGTGATGACGAATGCGTTTGTGGATTTTGATAAATTCGAGATCGACTAAATATTCGTATGCTAAAAGCTAATAATGTTACCAGCAGAACAACAACACTAAAAATTGAGAGCTAGTGAGTGGCGCATTGTTTGCAAACTCGTAAAATCATCACTAAACTGCAGAAAACATCAACGAAAATGATGATGAATGCGACGAATAATTTCGTCATAGACGAATATTTTACCACAACAGCGCAGTACAACGATTCGAATGATACGTATGAAAATATTACAGGTATGAAATACTCCAACCCATTAATAAGTTTACCCTTGAATTTGCTATTTACGTAGGTATTTCAAAATATCAATAATTATAACGCATCAAAGCATGAAACTGATTTTTAAAATTCATTCAGATAAAAGCAATTTTATGCTCGAAGGATAATTGAAATAGTCTGTCTGTTTTTTAAACGAAAAATTGACATCCCGGAATTAGAAAGAATCCCTCCCCAGCGGAATTTAAAAATTAAAACACCAACTAAATCGTTTCCCTGTGGAAATTGTGCGTGATAGATAACAAATTGCAATAAGTGGAGTGATTTGGTGATTTACTGAGTGACATTTTAATTATGATGTGTTGCAATTCCAGATGAGGCAAACCGCTTTATCCTGCCCGTGTGGCGGCAGGCATTGTGGTCGATTCTCTACACAGGAATGGTGATTGTTGCCACTGGAGGCAACCTCATCGTCATCTGGATAGTGCTCGCGCATAAACGAATGCGTACAGTAACCAATTATTTTCTGCGTACGTAATTCGTCAACAATTAAAATAATTTATGCACGATATTAAATCGCCATTCACTTCCGCTTTACAGTGAATTTGTCCATTGCGGACACAATGGTCTCAACGCTAAACGTCACATTCAATTTCGTCTACATGCTCAACGCGCATTGGCCCTTCGGTAAGCTCTACTGCAAGATATCGCAATTTACGGCCGTGCTCTCCATCTGCGCATCGGTCTTTTCACTGATGGCCATCTCCATTGACAGGTAACGTAAATTCGCCGCGCCTTTATCCAGACGAAATAAAAATTTACTGTCGATTGAAGTACTTTTTCTTAGTTGCAAGAAAACATTCTTTGAAATTACTAGAGCATGAATATTATGTTTCAAATCAAAAAGATTTCATTCATTCGCGTTCGCTTTCAATCGAATGAAAAGCAGGAATGCAAAAGTTGGACGGAAGATTAATTAACCACTCATCGCGAAAGCCGCGTCGCTGAATGCGCAAACGCTTTATTAATTTCAGCGAAAACTAATGGACTTGATTGATTTTATTATTGCAAAGTAGGATGGTGCATTCGCGCTCGCTGCTGAATTTCATTAATTTCTTCGCTGAGGTGAAATGATGAACGCGAATCATGTCATGAACGGATAAAAAATCGAAGGAATTTAAGAGATGGATTAATTTCATTTCATTTTCATCGTCGCATTAGTAAACTTTTCAATTTGCACTTGTAAAGTAATCAAATTAATCCGAATGTTCAAAATCTGCAATGCGGCTTGCGGTAAAAACACTTTTTAAATGTTTGCTCGGCTTGGCACGATGCCAAAATCATGTTGGATAGTTTCAAACATTTATTATCTAAAATCTATTAAGACTAGATTAATGATTTACACCTCATTATGCTCATTAAGCTAGCGCACTTTTTATGCCCGTCAAAAACTTCTCGTAGGTTCATTAAATCTTTTCATTATTTCACTAAGCGCCATTAAATTTAATTAAATAATCCGTTGATGATTAAAACCAACAAATTCCGTAATAATATTGACTTCAAGGGATTTATAATTCATAAACTTAATACATCTTTAAAAAGGGAAACTTTTTAATACCGGAAGTAACTTTGGGCTATAATGTCATAAATCAATATGGAAATATTCGACAGGGGGGTGGCGGGCGGAATGATATGCAATTTACTCTATATTTCATAGCATACTTCAGCAAGGCAGCACATTTCATTTTTTTGTTTGTGCTTCTCCAACTTTATCTCCGTCTATTTTTTTGCCTTTGATAAATCATTCTCCGAGTATTCACGCAAATGTTCAACAACTTGATCAAGTTTGATCTAAAAGAGCGGACAACTTTCCGGGCGCACAGAGTGAGTGGCTGTTCTTGTTGTTGTTACGCGCCGCTGAGGTAACCGAATGTATGAACAAAGTTTTATCAAAGTAGATTAAACATTAACAAGGGTTCGTGCGCGCGCGCGCAAATCACTGTACAGTAATCAAACTGAAACAGTCATGCTGTTTATTTATGTCGATGGCAAACATGCCAAGCACGCCATTGCGAGCTCCCCTGTCAATTTGCCAAATTTGAAATCAATTCGCACGCGTTCGTCTGACTGACCTTTATCAATTACTGGACGGCTACACTGTTTGTTTTCAGGTACATGGCGATAATGACACCCCTGAGGCCGCGTATGGGACGTACAATTACGTTATCGTTAGCCATCAGCACCTGGTTATTGGGCATATTGATATCCAGCCCGTATCTCTATGTCTTTACAACCTACACCCTCGTTTTTCACGGTGGTACCGAACGTGTCATTTGTTATGGCGAATGGCCCGATGGATCAACTGGTGAATCACAATTAGAGTATTGGTAAGTTATCAAATTACAAACCGTATCCCAAACTTCAATAAAAAAAATTCTGAATTATTAACTGCGATACCTAATAACGATCGAATTAAATCAAGCAACGTCCAAATCAAATTTCATTTAGTAGAGGAGCATGTTTTTCTCAGAAACATATTCTGTCATATTAATAAAAACGTACGTGTATATAATTTCATAAATTTGTTGTAAACTCATAAACTTCACATTACCGCTTGAACAAGTTAGAGAAAAGGCTGCAAACTTAAATTCTCCAAAGTTTTCTAACTAGCGCATCAAAGTTTTAACTTCGGAGCGATCAATTTCGTTGTGCACACACGCTTATTATTTATGTGTCACCGAATTGAATTGGCCAACTTTTCACTCTCTATACGCCAGCACGTGTATTGATTGAACTGCTATTACGTGCGCTACTGTCGCGAGTTAAACTGCAATTACTTCAAGACATTGCAAAATACATACAAGATAAATAATTGTATGACATGAAACAAATGCAAATTTCGAGGAAAACGAAGATGAAAACCAAACACGCGTGTAGCGAATTTCTTGGGAATTACATCGGAAAATTTAATAATGCTGAATATCATTCAAACAAAATACTTCTTCCGCATTTTGACAAGTGTATTCCAGGATTCTTTGTGAGCAAAAAAATGAATATAAATTATACGATTCCTATTTTTACATATATAATAACTCATGATTTATTTTTATTGCCTTTTTTTTATTGAATGTAAAAGTGAATTTATTACTTCCCTAACTGGTAAAGGAGGGGAGGGGCGCTAAGATAAGTAAATGACAAATTAATGTCAATTAATATCGCGCAAAACTTGCAACTAATGAAGCTATACAAAAAGTAATAAATTTGCACATTGCTTGCTTCAGTCGGGGGTGGCAAACTTTTTGGGTAGCCGGTTATTAACACGCATAAAATGTACAACGATAAACGACGACGAGCAAAAATACCGCCAACTCTAATGATGATTAATGCATGATGTCATCACACGGATGAAATGATCATCTCTGTAACCGCCCCCGCGACATCAAACTACACTTATCGTTTATTGTTTTCTAAATCAACCCATAACAAAAGACTCGGGTATTCTACTTTAATTCGACGTTTGAAAAATAGATTGTTTCAATATATTGCGCAAATAGTTTTTGGCTGGTTAAACCAAATTGATTCTTCGGGGATTTATCGACACACCGAAATTTTTATTTTTCCTCAAGTACTCCATTACACAAGATTTATGGATTTCGTTCAGATTACGCCGCAAGTTATAAATTTACTCAATTAGTTTCATGGATTTCCAATAAGCTTGATGAGATTTTTTCATGTTGCGCGCACTTAACTCGCTTTGTATTATTAATATTTCTTATCTGAACATTAATTAATCATTCAATCATATTTCATGAACGTAAAACACAAATTTAAAATAGTTCATTTCGCGCGACGTATACAGAATTTACCTTAAGGATGCGAAAATGTTTTGCACGCTTCTTGAGTGATTTATGCATGTTGTCAAAAAGTTTTAATACATTTGTTAAAATGTAAATACATGTTGCGCGACAATTTAATTTATGTAAACAAACAAAGCGTATTTGCTAAAACAACACACTTTATACGTAAACCGGAATAAAACGGGAAAATACCGCAAAATTGGCCGAGTAAAAAAGATGCGCACTTTTCCAACTGAAAGCATTCATTTTCCGCATCCCAATTCAAAGATAATAGATTAAAAAAATACAATAATTGAAGAAATATTTTATAAAGGCGAAAATTTTCAAATGAAGAAAAAAGGGATGAATGCATGAAACGTGTAAAGTTAAAATGAATTCTCGCAAACGAGTGAAAAACGACGCACGTAATTTTCAAACCGCTCATAAATTTGTTTGCTGTTCGAAGCTTTGTTTTATTTGCCATTAATTTTCGTTCGTTTAACCCTCCATCGCAGTTGTTTTTAACCCCGTTTGGACGCGCATGAGTAGCTTAATCAAATAAATTAAAGAAAAACACAATACGTGCATGAATTGCTTGTTGTTTCATTGAAAAACGCAGTTCAGTACAGCGAAAATAGTCAGTTCGCAAATGATCTAATATTTTCTAGTTTTGTTATTCAACATTCTGCGTTTTCAGAGTAAAAGAGATTCACTCAAGTATGAAATAATATTTCTTCCTTTGAAATCCATAAAAAAGCATGATGCTCTTGATATCGAGTGAAAAAGTGAAAAACTACACTTGCAAAACTAGGCGAAGAAAAGCGGAGGGAAATCATCAGGAACGATTCGAGTTGAACGTGGATTTATATTTTTCCTTTCAACGCCAAAGACCCATTGTGGGACCAACTCCGAAAGATTTATATATTTTTATACACACATTGCGTTCGTGAAAATGCGCGTCGTTTGGATCCATAATAATAGAGGAAATTAAGCAGAAGGAAAGCACTCAATGCCAAAAACGAATATCGCGAGCGCCCACCAAACTTTTTGCGGTATTAAAAATGTGCGCGCAATTTGTTAGCAATTTGGACATTTGACCGCGTTGCAAAAACTATTGATCCGTTCTCTAATTGGTAACCACTTACGCATTTTTACCCCCCTCGTTTTTCTCTTTCTCTCGTTTTTAGGTATAATGTCGCATTCCTGTTCGTCACATACGTCGTTCCCATCGTCTCCATGACATACACGTATGCGCGCATTGGCCTGGAGCTTTGGGGTTCCCAGAGCATTGGCGAGTGCACTCAGCGTCAAATGGACAACATCAAAAGCAAGCGAAGGGTGAGATTGAACTTGAAAGACGTGCATTTCCCTTCGCACGATTGCATACATGGCTGCCCTCTGACCTTAACCGACATATCACACCCTCCGAATTATTCCCGAAAAAAAATTTGATATGTAATGATAGAAAATTGAAAAAATAAACTAATCCCAGAACAGCGCAGTACACAAGATTAATCTACTTTAAACTTAGGGATGATTTATCTTCACGATGCGCATTAGGGGAATGCGCAATATTTAGTTGCGATTGTGTTATTACAGGTGGTTAAAATGATGGTTGTGGTAGTGATCATCTTCGCCGTGTGCTGGCTGCCTTTCCACCTGTACTTCATCCTCACCGCGCACTTTCCGGAAATTAATAATTCGACCTACATACAGGAAACGTACCTAGCGATCTATTGGCTGGCGATGAGCAATTCGATGTATAATCCAATGATCTACTGCTGGATGAACGCGCGGTATGTGCCACAACAATTACTCGCTGATTAAATTTCATCGCGTGTACGCTATATATTTGTGTGTATTCTCGACAAAAGCTCATAGCCTTTTTCACTTATTTTCCGCAATATTATTCTTTCATCTCTTTGTTTTCGGCGCATTTCTTACAGCAGGAGCGCAATTAATTTCACTCGTATTTATTTTTCACGTTCTGCGTTCTAACATTGCTAGAATGAAAACCAAAATGGTTGTTTAATTGATCCAAAAGCAATTAGAAGTATACATGGACTAATTAGCGGTTAGATAACGAATTTGTAAAGTTGGAATCCCGAGATAGCTAATTAAGATGAGGGATGGGGGGCTGTGGTGGACCTTTCGACCGCAAAAGGCCATCGAGTAATTGTTGAGGGTCACTGCAACCCAATGTGTTTAATTCCGCTTCAAACCCGCAGGTTTCGGCGAGGCTTCAAGCAGTTTTTCTCGTGTCTACCGTGCGTGGATGCTGCGGGGACGGCGTTTACGCGTCGAGAGGTATTCACCAGCCGACGAAGGTCCTTCGCCGGCTCGCCGGACCACAACCGCATAATGCGCAATGGTAACAACCCATTTTATACCGTATTAACTACTTGTACATGCGTGAATGTGTGTGTGCGTCTGGTGCTCCAATGAAATGAGTGTTAAACTTGAAATTGAAAAGCAAACGGTTGATTGACTGGTTGTTTATCCTGATGGTTGTTTAGGCACGGTTCGCACCTATCTAAATGTGAACCATCAGCATCAGCAACAGCCAACTGACGAGTTCTCTGTGTGCACGCCTATTGCAGATGAGATGCACCGGGTCGGGGGTGCGGTTGGAGGTGGCGGACGCGTGACGAAGCGTTGGCCCAACCATCACCACCACAACAACCATCATCACCACCATCCCGCCGATGCTCAGCAGCAATCCAACAACGGAAGAAGTGAATGGCAGCAACACCAACAGTGGAAGCAAGCTACAGTCGAAGAAGAATGCACCCCTACATCGCGAAACCACCCACAGCAACGTACCTGGATCTAGTGCCATGCCTCGCGGACGCTACAGATCCGCGAGGATATCGACCAATCCAACGAGACGCGAATGTGAACCCAATTTTTACGTACAAACAAACTCGAATGCAAAAACAACCCCCTAAAATATGTGTAAGTGTAGTTTTGGGACCATTTCATGGATCACCATAATGATTTTCGTATACAGGGTAAGCCTATACCAAAATAAAATTAATCACCGAGTGTTGAAAACAATTCCTACCACATTTGATAAATAATATTCGAGTAACGCTATTAAACTCTTAAATAAACCTCCTTGTAAATAATCGCATATCTAAATGGAACAGACAAAATCTACAAGGCGTAGTAGTCGCACTTATAACCAATGAAATAACCGTAATGAATATGTGTACTCAACAACGCAAGAGACATTCCAATGAACAATTTCACTTCCTTCACGCTCTTTCATGCTGTTCTCCTTCCAGCAATTAACCGATATTCAAATAGTCAGTAACCTAATAATCACTATAAACTGGGAAAACATAAACGCTTGCAGTGTTTAAATGTAAATTATACCTATGCAAAATTAATTATTAAACTAAATAATTAAGGGCACTATCAAGCGGAAAAACACTATTGGATGTACTCAATGAATAAAGAAAACACACCTAAGCCTCCCCAATTAAGAATATCGCAAAAATTATTCTTATAACATAGAAATATGCAAATTATTGTAAATTTAAGAGATGTGTAAATATGATTGTACTAATAAATATTATAGATATTTAAAATTCGCTTCCATGAATGTTTGAGATTAAAAGACCGGTAAATTTCTAAGTAAATTTGTTTAAAAATAACTCGTATCCCTCTCTTTGCCATTAAGAAAATTCAACGAGAGTTATCCATCACGCGCGCATGCACAAAGCACACTGCCATTCATCCGTAGAGATGATTCGAGTGCAATTTTTCGCTTTGAGAACTCTCATTAGCCGCATGGAGCAAGCAAACTTTGTGCTTTCCACGAATACATATGCGTACACTTCCGGTGTTTGGCGGCGGAAGTTTGCTTTCCGTCATTTTATGGATAGTTTCCCTCCGACTTGTTTTACAGCATGTGCTGTTTTTCTACACGCTCCAAAAGCAGTTAGCTCTTTCATCTTTCGAGTCAAACGTGCGCTTTCATTTAGAGTCGTTCGTTCGTTCGTTCGTTCGTTCCATCTCCTCAGCACTGATAAGACTCACAGTAGGGGCGCGTTAAATGAATACAAAGGACAAAGCGCGAAGGGAACGCGAGCAAAGTGAAGGAAGATTACAAAAGAAACTGGGCGCAAGGTTAATGTCGTCGAAATCAGCTGCGTATTTGAATGAACCAATTTCTCCAGATACTCCGGAGTATATCCCGTCTTTCTGACCTTATTTCGTCCACATATTGGACCGTTATGCGTCATTGGGGCTTACGCTGGGACAAAGTGACATAGTGTACGAATTTCGTCGGACGCAGTGACAAATAAAAATAAAGGAGGTACAAGTCTTGATGAGACATAACCAAAATGAGAACAGAAAAGGGGATGCTGTATCAGCTGTCAGAATCGATTCGTATACCATTAACTCGACTGATTGATATGATATTCAAGATTCTTATTACCTTTTTAGCAATTCCAAGACCGCACCGAGTTTCAATTGAGGAAGTATGCGCAACAAGTTATCAGAAACATCAAAGAAACAATTCCAATTTCCCCTATGAGGGGTACTCACCTTAAAGCTGCGTTGATGATCTTGGCAAATCTGAAACCAAAAGAAAATTCAGTCAAAAATCTTTAGAATATAAATATCTCAAATAATAAATTAATATAGGCCTTAAAATTTTCAGAAATTGAAGCAGTTTTAATCCGATTAGCATAATTATTAATTGTTGATCTAGTGCAAAGCAAAGCACATTCGTGAACTCTGTATCTATTTCAGAGGATCGTATCTAGCAAGTAGCTGCAAGCAACCGATCAGACCTCTAAAGATTTAAACAAACCGCAAGAGGAAGAGAACGTACGTAGCAAACTCACTTGCATGAAAATTAGCCCCAAAGTGGTATTTAGTTATCCGGTTGGCGTCTCGACTATTCGTGCATCCACGGCACGTCCTTCGACTTGCCACAAGCTAATTTAGCATAAGCGAAATGCCATTCTTAATTTACTGAGCGTTCAACTATTACAATGTGCAAATGCATTTTAGCATAAAGCACAAAACTTAGCATTTCCATTATGCCAGCAGATTTCAGGGTGATTTCGAGGTGGAAAAAAGTCTTAAAGTATTTTTAATGTTTGCCAAGTATAATGGAATTCGTTCCAAAATGCGTTTTTGATGGGTCCTTCATTGCCTGTGAAAATGTTTCCCCTCTTTCGCTCATTTTCCGAAAACAACATCGGATAACAACCGAACTCATCATTTTCTTCCCTTTTCCGCTAATAACCCAATGTAATAAAAGACAATTGCACACAAGACGAAGATATTTAATGACTGCTCAAGGTTCAAGTAGCAAGATTTGAAGATCACGAGTATGGCGAGCGTGCTTCGTACGAAATGAAAAACACAAAAAGAATTGCATTGCGTCGATATTTGTCTTGAGTTTGAAGTACACATGCGAATTCAAACAAACGTTTAGGATGTATGTAGCAAGCAAGCGTTACTTTGGCGAGTCTCTGAAGTGCACCAAGTTATAGAGTTGTACTCTGAGTGCAGTTTACGACAAAGTGTGTGCGGAGGCGGTGATGGAATTGCAAGTTTTCAGAGATTCATTGCTAGTGGGTACGAAATTGTCTTTTTTATCGTACGGTTTTATTCCGACTGGTACTCAAACGTGAGTGAAAAGATTTCCTATGGATTCTGCTACGAGCTAGCGTAATTTACTTACGTATTCGGAAAACTAATAATAATAGACAAACGAAAATAATATACCTTCGGGTTGGAGAAATATGTTTGGATTTTTATCTACCACAAGAGGGTACAAATTGGAAACCACCTAATAATTTATCAGAAACACCTTATAAAAAAATACCGTAACCGTGGAGAATTTCGACTCCCCGGTGAAAAATAACTAGCAGGTCGCCGCACAATAAAGTGCAAAGAAATCTGGAAAAAGTCGAGGAAAAACTTGATTGGGTTCGCTTTTTCTATTTGCTACGTGTCATTTGTTTCCGGTGGTTATCTGACCCCCAACAGTGTTACGAAAATACCTTTCTTACAAAAATTACGATGTTATTCACTATCATAGCGAGAAAAAATGAGCGTTCAATAAATTTTACATTTCTTCTGTCAATAGAATGTCAATGAAAGTCAGAGGTAGCGAAGAGGGATGATCGAAAGACAAAAAAATGAAATAACATAAAAAATAAGAAGTGGATAAAGACAAATTCAATCAAATTTGTAGCCCACAAAAAAAACGGAACGACGACGAAGGATATGTGGAAATCGCATTTCCGGCTCATGCATTTCGCAACCGATTACATATTTGGCAAAATGATAATACGAAATCCCTATGGCCGCTGTTAAAATAGAAAGGAGACGAAAAGGACGAAAGTGTGCAATCTGCTGCATCCGAATGAAACAACTAGTCGATCCATCAACATCATCCTACGCGTCCCCACATAGCCCGGAAAATCCCAAAGACCGCACGAAAAATGTACGAAATATGTAAAAGTATATTTTATGATACATTCCCTAATATGGTGCTTATATTAAAATTTATACACTATTTCATTTGTGTTTCTTGGCTAACAAGAAAAAATGCTTGCCATGAACAAAAAGTTTCCTCAATCAAGGCATTTTCTTCTTTTGCGCATGCTGCCAACTTTTTTTTGTTTCAAGATTACACAATACACATAAAACTGCGTTGCGAGAAGTGAGCGTAAAAAAAGTGCGAGTAAATAAAGCAAGCAAGTTACCAACGGGCAAAAAAGAAACTAAAGGAGAAAATTAAAGAGTGAAGAGCGAGGTCAAAATGAAAAAGTGCATTCAAAGATAGAAAGCATATAAAATGTCATTGAAGCTCACTAATTATTACCATGCGCAAGCAGTACATTTACTCGGCTTGCATTCAATGTTGGAGGCGGCAAAACCACCACCAACACTGCGTACATTTATCTCTCTACCATCGCGTGCTGTCTTTTCTCTCTCGTTCCCGAAACGTCCCTGATTATTAGTGGCGTTAATCCCATGTGGTTTATGAACAAAATACATAGTGCCAGTGCCAATGTCGCTCGTTTTCAATGTTCTTTCATGCGAAATAGACCCGAAACCAGAATGCAACCAAAATTCGAAAAACTAAAGCTCATGACTTGTTCTCAGATGATTGATGATTCATTCATTACTTAAAATTATAAAAATGGGGAAAATACCGAAATGTAAAATATTTTTCGTATTCGTGATGCAAATGCAAATTTGAGAAACAAGGGAATCACAATTCTTCGTGTATGAATAAAACATGCATTCAAACTGCATGAAATATTTTCATCCCTCGATTGTCTTCTTCATCTTCAAACCTTTCAAGGCCCACCATGGAATTTAGGGAGTAAGTACCCAATATGGGTTTTCGATTTCTCGCTATTCTTTCAGGAAAACGGCATTTTTGTGGCGTAAAATTCATTTGCTTTAAATTACTTTAATCGTGACAAAAATCGACTAGGTAAAATAGAGAATCCGAGAATGCAATCAAATGATTCCAAGTTAACAAATAACCGTGGTGCATAGTGGATCTCTCTTGAGAAGTTGGGATCTTAAAGCAGCATCTTAAAGCCCAGTGTTTGGATACTCAAGTCGAGTAAAGTTAAAGGCGACGAGAAGTGAACAGGACGACCTCGTACAATGGTCTGATCTCGTGCGAGGAGCAAGCACCTATCCGGTTCGCGTCACTCACAAACAGAGACGAATTGAATGAACAGCAACCGAGTTACGAGGTGTTTTCTCAGATAAGTGCAATTGGAGATGACACTGACTGACTTTCGAGGCCTGGCGCACACATTAAGCCCACGAATTCGTACTAATTCTAAACTCTATTACTTGAACTTTGATAAGACAACTTTTCGTGGATTATCATATAATATTACGTACAAATTTGCAAATCTGGCGTGTTCGTGGCCGTCAGAAAAAAACTTTAATTTTATATTACTTACTAGGAAAGTAACAACTTCTTCATAAAGTACTAAAACTTTAAAATTCACGTAGTTTGCAAAGTTGTCCGCGAACGAATTAAACGTGAACGATCCCATCATAAAAAACTTATTTGAATTTCGTCCTTGGTACTAAAACTCAATTGTTTTATACCTGTATTCCTCATAATCTTAAAATCTCGTGTGTCCTTAAAATGTCTAATTCATAATACGTGAGAGTATTTATTATTCTTCCTTCGTGCGTCGGGTTACACAAATTTCTCGCTAGTGTTCTGAAGAATAAAAAAACTAAACGTCAAGAAATATGCAAATATCCTTTTTGTTTAGTGGTGATAAAACTATCGCTATATTTCACTTTGCAAATAGTACCTATGTACGTACGCGCCTGATAATACGGAAAAGTTGATGCAAATTGCGGCGTTTCAAGGGAAATACTTGCGGAAAACAAGGGGTTCGCAAAAGTACGACCTTTTTGTACGTGCGCAAATAAATAAATAAAAGCAAAACGACAGAATAAATTCAGTAACAGTGAATTGCACTTTTACTTACCTCACAAACGACGACCCGAGGACTAAACCGGAAGCGTGCCTCATTTAAACATTTACGGACGTGGCTTGATTAAAGTACTGTTTGAACTTGGATCCTGAAAAATTAAGGAAAAAAACTAATATTAACAAAAAGCATAAAATGAAAGGATGTACGTATTAAGTACGAATCCAAAATTTGTAAAAGTGCAAAATTCGGTGTTTTTCGCATGTCGCATGCAAATTGCCAGAAATTCGCAGTTTTAGGGTATTTAAAAGCTTTCGCAACATTCCGCCACGTTGAATAAATGTGTGTGGCTGTGTGGACGACGAAGCAAGTACACGTGCCCGGCAATATTTCAGCGGGTTTCCGGGTATGCCTCCGCATTGCACGCGCAGCAGCGCCAACGACAACGTCGCAGGATAAATTAGGACGAAAATAAATACCAGCGGATTTTGTCCTGTGGTGTGCATGCAGTAGTAAAAGGTTAAAATTACTTCAACCAACTTTCCATTTTAAAAATCCATTTTAAAATATTAATTACTAAATAATGAATAAATTAAAAATCATTTACGTAAAATATTTCAATTGGCTACGCAACGTTTAGTAAACAGTTAAATTTCCTTCAGGAGAATATCAAACGGTTGCTAATATATTAATTACTAAGCAATAATTTAATAAATTTGCGTCCAAAATTAAAGTTGAAAATTAGTGCAAAACTTATCTTAGAGTTGACGCAATTTCAGGTCAAAAGGCACTTGTCTGATAGCGATAACGATAATAAGGGTTTAATTAAATCTTAATTTAGAGCTCAGGAGTTTAGGTCCCCTTCGTGTCACATCAAGCAAAATCACAGCTAGCAAGAACTCACGTATGTGCGGTCTGTACTTCCATCTTGAAGTACAGTCATCGCATACAGCGATTGCCACCCCCCTTCTCGCCGTTCCCGCCGCCGACGTGAGATTAACCATCACGTAATCCGCATGTTTAAACAATAAGATGACATCGTATACGTTTTAATTAAAACGTAACATTTGACATCAATTATTTACAACCCGAGGAGTTAACTTGCAATTTTATTGAAACTCTTAAAGTGTTTAAGTTGATAACTTTTCGACTAAGGACTAAACTGAATCAAGGGAGTCAACATGTGTCCGGAATGATCAAGCATGATGCTAGTTCATAGTTTAAAGACGCGCTTTTTTCGGCCGTATTTTCCACCCAGGATAAAACCAAACGTGAGTGGAAAACTGCGAAAAAAGTGCTGAAAAGTTGGTGTAATTTATGTTCAATGCATTTAAACTGGTTCATTAAATTTCTATCAGTGTTTCACGTATGTTCGACAAAGTTTTACTTTACACTCATCGAGTGCTACAAATTTTTAATTGAGCATTGACATCAAACGAACGCCAACGATTATTCGAATCGAAAAGTAATTTGAAAATGAGAACACATGACACTCACATCGTTGACATCATTCCGATCATTGAGTTTATTAGAAATCGAGCATAATTGCTGTGGATTGAATGCGAAATGCGCAAGGGATGTGACCCTATTCTATCGACAATCGCAACCGACGCGACGCAATCTTACACGAACCACCTCAATAATCATATCGACTCCGCATCCACCCACCAAAAGTCGAATACGAAATGCGCCACGCATACGGAATTTATCCAGTCAATTTACGCAGTTGGTTAGTTGTTCGTGCCTCGCGTATAAAACTAACTAGCGCATCAATTAGAAAATTTACTCATTATCGCACTCGCTAAACTTTGTACAGCTAATCAATTCCACCCTCCAAACACAAACACAACTTCTCCCTCGTTCGATGAAGATAATTAATAAAGATTGTCTTCTTATCCTGTTCCATTTTACGCATTACTACTCGTACTTCATTTGCATAGCCATTAATTATCGTATTGCTAAGACTTTCAAAACGTAAGAATTTATATCAAATTCTTACCACGGAAAGCAGGAAAATTTTTCTAATTATGTTGCAACCACACCTGGTTATTGCGTAAAGTTTAATCCTATAAAACTCGAAATTTATCGAGTTTTTTTAGTTTTACGCCCTATTTGTCATACTAATAGAATAAGTTACAAAACTTTCAGCATTAACAGAAATAAGCGGCTTTCAATTGCATGCCAAATGGCGCCAACAAAAAAAATTTCCTCGACGAAATATTGCGAATAACTTCAACCTTTTGGCGTGACCAGCCCCGAAAAAGATTCATCGCTGGCAATAAATAAAACGGGAATGCGATATATCCTCAAAGCTAATAAAAAATACAATCGAATTCCTAGCATCAAATATTTTTTCTTGCAGGATTTAAATGAAATTACTTAAAATATTTATCCATCCACCGTTTGCTACCTCCCAACGTTAAACACGCATAAAAAGCATCCACTTTATGAGTTTGTAAAACTACAGCAGTTATGTGCTTGCCACTCACACGATGTATATTTCATCCCTTATTATACGGCTTCTTTAGTTTTATATCTTTTATTACGTTTGCGAGCGGCGGCCGACATCACTCACATCACGCGCACTGCCCGCCACACGCAGCGTGGCTTTTGCACGTGCACAAGTTCAGCGTCAAAATGAACGACGGAACGAAATAAACTCAAAGAGAAAAGTGAGATAATGTGAAGTAATATCGCCGTTGTAACGGCTTTTATTGCGTTTATTTATTGCTGGTTATGATGATGCTTCAAAGTTGGTTCGTGTCAAAGTCCTGGAATGCTAGAAATTCCAATACGTTGCGACCACTTTTTCTCGCGCTTCTCAAGAACCGCTCATGAATTCAAACTGCGTTTTAGTGCAATAGATTTCGCTGTTTTAAAAAGGTTAAACGCGCGCGAGAGAAAAGTTGAAAAAGTTCAAGGCTTTTTCCCAGGAAGCGGACACGGAGTAAAAGTTTGCCAAGTAATTGGGCTTAAAGTGATATAATGCCGAAGGGAATTAAAATAAAATTATGGTTTAAATTGGACATAATTAAGGATTAATTGATTGATTCTTTCATCCCACGCCCAGCAATAAATTAAAATTATTTTATCATTACGTTTACGTTAAACGAATGACTAATTTTTTCTCTCTGAATGTATTTTGTTAAACGTATTTTAAAACCGAAAAGAAATTAAAAATTATTTTAAATTTTATGAAAAATTACATATAAAATAATTGTGTTTTGCCATTATCCTTCAGCAGTCTGAAGAACGATTGCGCAATTGAATTCAAATTAATGATGATTTTTTGCAATAAAAACAAAAATAAAACTCCCTTCTGTCATTTGGAAATCGTCATAAAAGAATAATGAATAATGAACAAAATAAAATAAATTCGAGTGAATAGCCCATCGAGCACAGGCACGGGGGATGAAAAACGGAAACAAATAGAACCCTCCCGTCTGGCGTCCTTCAGGCTCTGACATCGCGAACGTCGCCTTCCTGCATTCGGCGTGAAAGCTTTAAGACTCGCTTCGCTCTCTTCATTACGAAACGCGCGCGCGAACGTTACTCTTAATACTGTCACATTTAATGGCATTAAGCTCGGTGTGCGTTTGCGTGCATGGCAGGAGTGAAGTGCACCCACCTATTATTATTCAAATCGTATTAGCGCCCTCGCAAAGCGGCTATAAGTACAAATAAGACGCAACGCAGAGAATTTATTTTTGCACTGCATTTTCGATTGATGGTGAAACGCGTTGTGTGTTTAACTATTCGCAAAGTACAACCCCCCAAAAGCAAACAACCAACAACAACACAACAGCGACGCTTAATGCATAATAGCCATGTCATTCTGATGGTAAAGTTTTAAATACTTTAGTAAATACTTTCATGTCTCGATAATTTCCAACTATTTTATGGTTCAACAGCAGTCAATTTCGTTCATCGCATTAAAATTTCGTCGTTTGTTGTTATAAACAACTGCGTGACACATTTATTTATCCAGCTACTATTTGCATCTGTCGAAGTAAATTGATATTAACAATTTTTATCACGAGCTATTAGAGCCGAAAAACGTCAGATTAGCTTACGGGTGTAGTGTATTTATGAACTTCACGATAAGGATAACTGCTCTCTATGCAACATACATCATAGGATATCGTAATGTATCCTTTGTGGTTATTGACTGCGCATCATAAAATTTCAAAGGTTTAATATCGAAAAGGATAATTCGCAATATTCGTGCGCTTATTGCAAGTTCATAGTAAAATTATATAATGCGGATATTTCAAGGAACACACACTTGAATTAAATTTTCTAACACTAATTCAATTATCTGTTCGGTATTCGACATATTGAACGGAATATTCGACATGTAATCGTCAAACACCAAACTAATAGTTTCATAGTTTCAGCTTATTTAATTAACCAAACAATGTTTGTTAGATTTAATGCAATCTGATTGGATTTCATCAATTTCTAGCATGTATTTCAAAAAGTGGTTGCCGTAGAAATGGTATTTTTTCACAAAAAGGGTGATTAATAAAAATGTGTCCTTGGCTGTTGGCAAATATTTAAGCCAAGCTTCCGGAGCTGTCAATTTTACGAAAAGACAACGACGTTGGTATTGTTTGCCCGGGAAACAATTTCCGGGTGTGTAAACACAAAATTATTAAGTATTAGGATCTAATTACAACCCTACAAGCCGCGTGCGTCTTCTCGCATTGTTATTCGACAAACGCTTGACGATCCTTGAGCCCGAATAAACGACAATAAATCTTAGAAATACAATGAATGTGAAGAGCCGGAAACCGCTGACATTTTAAGAGCTATTAAAATTCTCATTTCGAAATTCAATTCACCAAATTGAACATTTTCAAATTAAACGAATACTCACTTTGGCTTAAACAAACGGAAATAATACAATATAAATAATAATGCACCATTGGAAATTTTTCCATTTGCACATTGCAAACAATATTTCAATTAAATAATATAAAAGCGCCTATTAATATTTTATACATTTTTCAATACATCGCTTTTCTAGTTAAAATCACATCACGTCCTCCAGATGAATATTTAAATAACCTGTGTAATTCGAGGAAGAGATGATGTAGTTCAATTAAATGGAAAATTTATCTACTGTTCAGAATCTCCCGTACAAATTGCAATAATTGAAAGTCAACATACACGGTTGCATTGATTGCGGACAAATATTTACCGGAAAGCCTTTATAATATATTCAAAGTGAGTGATTACATCAATTTTTCATTCTTCTAACAAAATCTTCACTACGTATCATTACGCCACATTTTTAGTACTTCATGAAAGAATAAAATATGATAATAAAAGCCGCAAACAAAAAAAAAACGTAAGCTCGAATAATCCACAAATAAAATTGGCCAAATTTATGAAGTAACTTAAAGCTCAAAATTTATTAAGTGAATAATTCTATTCTCTTTGAAACTTTACGCAAAATATAAATTTGTAAATCTAATTAAAATTTTCAAACGTATTCGAAGATTATATTATAATTAATGCCCCCGTCGTTAATATTTTTGTTTCATAGCGCAAACATAAATTTATAATTAAAACCCCGCAAATAAAATCAACATAGAGCAAAATTTTTTCTGTGACCGGAGAATCTGTGGCCGACTGATGCAAACGCAGCAAGTCAATACTTTCTCAAAAGGGTGCAAATTATTCCATGTATTTTCACGAGCTGTTATTTCGCGCGTGCTATTTATATGATAATCAAAACGCTCCTTTGAGCTTACACTTTTAATTACAGCCAGCAATTCATATGTATGAAAATTAAGAGCGAGTTAAAGTAATAATAACACGTTTGCTTAATTAAAATAACATCAAATATTAATGGAAAATAATTCAGTAGAAATGACAGAAATGAAACGAGAACGAATATCGTGATCCAGTCATTAAAATAAAATACGACAGGATCAGAGAACGGCGAAAAAGAGTGATTGTAAACACGAATGTGAGAGACAACTGATTGATGCATCCAATGCACTATTGATTTCCACTTTCATTCGATTGTTTGCTTATCGTGCAGGGAATTTTACATGATATATTGCGTGATAGAGGCAAATTCAATTCAATTCAATTGCATTGAAACTGATTTTTTTAACATCTTATTTCACGAGTCAAATCACCGAATTGTGTAAAAACTAGTAAAGGTACACCAGATATTCAAGTCGATATCACCCGATCTCACAACAACAAAGAAGATTCAGGCAATCAAGACCTCATAATTACATTTTTTCAATTCGTCAACTTTTTGAGCAAAAAAGTTTGTTATGCCAATTATCATTTGATATTGCGCAAAAACTAGTCAATGGTGTACCCCGTTTTACATCAATGAAAATTTGTACAATAAACAGCTCGTTTTTTTATATTAACCACTCTTGAAGAGTAACTCACTGAGCAATTAATTCTTCAAATAAAAAATGTAAGAGACCCTATTTTATGTTCCAAGTTCGCAAATTATTTTTAACCGACTGCTTATAAAACTTGATATGTATTGTAATTTTTTTATGCCTCCACTTGTTCTCCATACAAAATTATAAAATTTATCAATACACTTCGGACGTCCTATTTACGAAAAAGTTGATTCATTACACGATTGTTTTCCATCAGCAACGTGTTTCAGCATCGATTGCTGAAACACGGGCGTATTTTATAATCTGTCTGACAAGATACTTTATGGTTTCCTCGCCCCCGAGGCGCAGGCGAATCGACGAAAAAGGGTTGCGATCGAGTTACTTGTTGCCATAATGACGGTATTATGTAGCGCGAATCAATCAATCATCGCATCGCAAAGTGTTAATGTAATGCAATTTAATATCGATATCAATCAATCAAGCGCACTGTCGACGACGAATGCCGCCACGCTTTCAAGATGTACACCATGAATGTTGTGTATTTCTTTGCCTGCTTCATTTTACGCGTCATTGAAAGCAGACGTCAATCGAAGAATGAGTCTGTTTTGCATAAACAAACGATACAAAGTGCTTTCAGTATTTCAATTCAATTCCCAGCCAATTCAAATATTACAATTTTTCACAAGCATGTTTCACAGGCAAGTGAAAAAGTTACTTATTTTTATGAATAGAGCATTTATTTCAATTATCCTTTAAGGATTTCTCCACTGATTGCTTAAACATTAATTCTTTAAGAATTAGATGCTCGCATTCTCAAATGCACATTTTTCGAAGAATATAGTACAAAAACAAACAAATTAGAAATTTTAATTATTCCGTTAATGAAGTTAGAACGACAATGCATGTGCGTATAATAAACGTAAAAATACGAACGGCGAACGCACCAAACACGAAAAAGAGCGTAATTATCCTCAGGTACAGCGAGGAAATTGGCTGATGGGATTTTTTGTATAAATAGCACCTTTTTATGACCGTCCGAGAACGCACTTGTTCTCTAAGCCCTCCGTTGATTATGCTTGTAAACGACATCAAAGCTTAAGATACATGAATAAAATGAATAAAATACGCTGAAAACGAGGACGCACAGCGATTTCAAATGAAAGTATGCGCAAGCAAATAATTATACCATTCCATTCCGTAGGCCGTAATTAAATGGCCAGTGATAATTACGCATTATGAATTTATTTTTTAATTACTCTGTACTTTAATTACGACCCAGCGTTTAGCATGCTGTATCTTCATAACTATTTGTTTAATAAAGCAAAATAATAATTAAATTTAACGTGTGTGTTAAATAACTCTTTTTCACTAAATTTACACAATAAATCCTCGAAACATTGCCGTATATGAGAGGCGTTTTCCAATTGTATTAAGTATGCGCATTGTTCATTCCTCTATTATTTCACTGAAATTAATTTAATAAATAGCAATTCATGATGATTATTAATACTTCCGCTAGTGGTACATATAACGAGCACTACTCAATTCTCAAACTAATCGGATTAATAATAATATTGAACTTGAATTAACGTCCATCAATTTACCAGAATAAATGTCGACAGTTTGTGAGCATTAATTAATTCAACTTTTACGTGAGTTAATTATTTAGTAAAATAATATTACATTGTGAGCAATATTAATAAAATACGGAAAAAGCATGCTAATTAGCGGCTAGAAAAATGTCATGAATTTTAATGAGGCAATAATTATTCACGTGAATAAAAACTGAATATAAACTGTTCATTAAAATTTATAAATGCATTTTCATGTAAACCGCAGACATCATATTTTGATAATAAATATGATAATAACACATAATTCCATTAGGCGTCGTTCAATTAATAATCAGGGGTCAAATTGAAAATTCAAATGATTGAAATTTTTGATTATCCTCACTAAATCATCATGAATCAGCCAAACCGATGCTCGCTTAATGAACAAGTGTGGGTATGTAGTAAATGCAGTGCTAATTAAATAAATGCATCAGAAATGAAATCAAATCAGTGTAATTCATGTTCAATCAATTCAATCCTCTCATGCGTAAATAAAATAAAATACTTTATCGATTACTGCGAGCTGCGATTTGCATGTAAATAACACGTTAAACTCGATTGATTTGCATCCATCGAATCGAAGTCAAGACGAATCCAAAATTGAAATTAACTCGTTAAGAATACCTCACGTTTCCAGGCTGTTTGAATGCAATTAAACTTTTTTGATTTAATCAATTACTGCAGCAATCACTTAAGATTTAAATGGATTAAAATGCAATTATCGAGAAATGTAGGTAAATCGATGACTGAATAACATTTATTCTCTTTAAGGACTCCTGGAGTGGCGTAAATAAAGTATTATTACATTTCTTAGTTACCTCGAGGGTGGTGGGTAAGTAGTTTGTATGAAAATCGATTGGTATCACTTAAATTTCCATCTAGTTTACCAACCCTGTCGGCATAAATTTATGCCTTATTTCCCGATCGGGTACTTTTCCAACCCACACGGTTTGATGCTTTAAGGATAATGTATTACTTTTTTGTGCAAATTGAAAAAGTGTAAACCTACTCGTATTTCAAATTAGACCTCAAATTTTCAAAATTAAAAATACTTCCGGAAACAAATAATAATTCACGTGGATAAATTAAAATTTAAACATTTTTCTTCTTCAATAAATTCACCCCGGAAGGTAAATGAATTTCAATTGCAAATTGTCAATAATGAATTACACATTAAAGTCCAATTTACCAGCACTATTCGTGTAATAAGTCAGTAGTTATTCTTTAATAATTTAACGAGAGCGCTATTTTCATTACATAAGACGTTTTATATCCTTAAGGGGATTTTATGGCAACTTTTACGATGCGTACGTGAATTTCGCGACGGCATTAAAGTGTTGATTCCGTTAACCACCATATTTCTAATTAAATTTCCTTCACTCTGCTCATTCACTTCCGCAATACTTTCATCTCTTCGCATTCACTTCAATTATTATAAGAAAACTAAGTATTCCCATAAAAGTGAAACGCAACCAAGTTTGGCGCAAACCTAATAAAATCAACAATAAACGGAATAGCTTCAAACGCATAAAATGTGATAGTCAAAACTTTTAAAATCTCTATCCAATTCATTTGGAACGTATTGATGAGAATTGCACTGTAACTCAACCGATGAATTAATAATACGTGAGTAACAACAATGGGAGGCAAAGCGCATTGAACAAATGATTATTTATATCCAATTATACGATTACAGAATTGCCGTTGGAATTGGATTTAGTCAATCAATCTGGTTACACGTCCAAATTCGTATTCATGCATTTAATTGCGGCCGCATTTATTTGTCAATGAAAATTTGTCAATTGGCAGTGGCGGCTGTAATTTCGACCGAAAACACAACGATGGTGGTGCGAATAATCGCGAAAAAGACGACGGAATGAAATTCTATTCAATTTCTACGTTTCGTAACCAGCAGCCAGTTTATTCATCTGGCACTTGGCGGCAGCCTCCAGTGAGTAGCAACTCTGCCGCCCACGCAGGACCCATTTTAAGACGCGTGAACCGCAATGGGCCTTGTTTATTCCTCTCCAGTCGTTGAGAGAAAATCACTCGTTTGTATTCCAACAGACGAAATGAGATTTAGAAATTAAATTGAATCATTTAATTTAAATTCATCTATCGGTATCTGTCTAGCAGAAAATCAAAAAATTCAAATTTACCAACTTTGCAAAACGCTAAATAACTCTATTCTTAAAACCACTACTTACATCAGCAGCACGAAGAAAAGTTTATAAATGACGTTAAAACTTGATCGATAATTTGAAACATTTTTCGTTTCCGCTTTGCAATTTTCCGTTTTCGTTTTATTTACTTTTAGCGTGAGTTTGGCACGTACGAACAGCGCACGTTTTCTATCAGCTTTACACCCTGATGATTCGCGATGAGCACTATCATTTCAGCTGATATTGCTTCGGGACAATTGCATTAAATTCCAAGCAGCGAGTGGCTCATTGAACAAGACATTCGTTCAGGTGTGCTTTTGAATGTTTAATAAAAAATTTATGGGCAATATGATAACCTGTCGTACATTTTCAGCTAAATCAGAGGGACTTCTTGCGTACATTATTTACGCGCGTCTTATCTAAACGCATTATATCAGACTAAACCATATTTCTTGCGGTTTTTGCGAATTACATCTTTTGTACTCAAAATACCCAAAATGCCGGCGGGCTTTGCGTAATAAATGCGGAATTTAATTGCAGCCAACTTTATTTCCCACCGTCGAAAGCGTAAAAATCATGGCAAAATTCATGCGAATTTTTAGTTCTAAAGCGCAAAAACCAATTGCGATTGGATATTACAATTTCATCGACCAAAAAAAAAAATGAAAAATTCAATCAACTCACCATTTAACACCGGAAATCCCCAGAATCGTCCACTTTCACATCTGAAATTAAAAAATGCAAGCATAAGAATCAATTAAGTTCGGCTAAAATTAAATTGCACTATTGACCCAATTATTAGCCGCACTCCAGCATTTCAATATGCACAATTCGTGGATGTATTTCACAAAATAACGCACAAATACGTAATGCAAAACAGAAATTAAACTCGGCGTACATCCCAAGTGAATATTCGCCTGCATGTCAATCGCACATAGTTGAAGTTTGACTTTCAATTAGATGTTATCAAAGGATTTAATTCCACTTGCCGTTCTACGCTATAAATACATTATGCGAATGCCTCAAATGCCAAAGACAACTTGAAAATTCCATTATTTCGATGTGCGTAAGAAGAGCAACGACATAAATCACTGATAAAAAAATGCAATTCGCTGTTTTCCGACTTGGAAAATCGAGAATTCTGAATAGTTTTCGAACGAGCTTTTATTGATTCTCGTCCATTGCGTCCGCTTTAATGATCCTGCAAAATATCCTGCAGGAGCCGTTTGCATGGCCTACTGAGTCGAATAGTTGTTAAAATAGCAAGCGCGTGCTGGATAAACAGGAAGTGAACAGAAATAAAAGGGGAAATGTAACAGAAAATGCCCCTGCGTTCCAACATTTCCTCTTTGCGAATTATTACTTTTCTTACTACATTTCCAACCTTGATATGGAAAAAATACCGATATTTCTATGCTAATCTTTTCATTTTCTTCATAATTTGTAAACGTACCCCGAATTTTTTACTAGTTAATCCCTCATATCTAATGAGAATCCTTGCGTGCGTAAAAAGAAAAAGGTAGACCCTTACGAAGCGTACTATTTCAATGTCAGCGTCTCGTCTCGTCTTGTCCAGGATTTCATCACGAAAGTTTTCCACATGCGCACCGCCTCCAACTCTTGCCCGAAGCCGCTACCGCTGCCGCTGCCATTGCCGACGAAATACCGATGACGGTTGGCAATATATGTGCATGTAAGAAACGTACCCGAAACGGATAACTAAGTTTACGACGTTTACACGCTCTCTACCTTCTTTTCAAACATTACACGCCCGGTCAGCTCTCCTTTGATTCAGACACGAATCAAGCGCTGCCAACTCCCTGAAGCTTTCTTTTCAAAAATCTCTCGAAATTTCCAAAAAGCTTCCAAGAAAGATTCCGCATTAATTTATCTAATTGAAGAAATTACCGTACGAAAGCAAACTTCAAGCCTATGAATTTCAATAACACTAATACTAAGAAATATTTCAAATTAATTTATTTAATTCCAGGTATTATACGCGAACAAAAGAAATACAACTTTAACCAACTTGTTCGTCGAGAGCATGACGTAAATTCATTAAAACTTTCAAGTTGTACATTCACAGCGCGAACAAAATGATGAATATAAAAGAACTAAGAAAATCTCCGCCGTAGAAAAATGAGGATAAGTATAATTAATTTCCGCAGAATAGAAGAATAGAACAATGAAAAATCATTTAAAAATGAAGGTTTGCAGGTTTGCATTGCGTCAAACGAATTAAAAAACTACCAACGCAATACTCAAACCGCACAAACCGGAAGTGCATAAATAATAAACGAAACCGGAAGTAGCATGAAGCATAATAGGAACGCATGAAAATTAAGATTAAATGACGCGTGATATCATTTGCAATTCCGGTTGAAATTCGTTCAACACAAGTCCACTCAATTTGGCTGAAATTTTATCGTGCCTATGACCGTCACTGGCGGCTGTGGCGGCGGCGACTGCTTGAGAATGCTAAAGTTATTCCACCATGCCTTGTGGCGGCAAACAAGGCAAATGCATTTGCTTTCGTTAGTGTGCTTTTTCATTTACTAGAAAGCATGCTCTCATTTTTTATTAACTCTCAATTTATAACCGCACAGCTTAGCCAAGCTTCATTTTTACTCATTTTTCCCTCTCGCGTTCGTTAACAACAGCCTTTCCACGAAAATGTTAGCCGACGTGTTTTCTTTTTGTCGCAAAGGTCAAGCAAATATGCAGAAAGCAAACTTGAGACGCTTTTATCGAACGGACGTGCATTCAAAGTTTTGAGGAATAAATTGTGAGTGCGTGAGATACACGATTGGAAACTTTGCGAAACGTCAACGGTGGCAGGCGCAAAAAAAAGAAGATGAGAAACCAGCCGACAAAAGAGTTTTCCGCGCTGGGCGGAAAATAATTTCAGAGCCAGCCACAAATGACAAACTCGATATTCACTTGCGATCGGTATTAAAAGCATTTTTCGCTTGGGGCATTTTCACAATTCGATAACGTCTCGTATCTTGTTTACCTCTGCTTCGTAATTATGCTTGCAAATATTAAACAAGCGATTTTTCGTATCCATATTCAAAACAAGGGTGCATAATGGAATCAGTCGATCATCACCATCTCAGGCATTAAATTCTTAATTCATATTAATCTCAAGGGATGCTTGACGAAGTATAATACCAATTAACTGCCTCCTTAATTCAAAATTCCAAAGGTTTTGCATTCTTGAAAATGTTATGCTATGCATACTGTGAAATCAAACAATTCCTCAGGGCCAGACTTAATCACTGAAGATATAGCCAGGTGACAAAATTTTGATGCGTATGGTGAAAGAATTTTGGAAAAATCTAGCATAGTTTCTAAAATATAACGATAAATAGAATTGACCATAAATAAACATATCCCCATTAAAGTATGGTTAGGTCCAACTGCAAGGTCAAGTTGCAATTATAAGTCGTGCAATCTAAAAGCCCTGGTCTATCACCAACTCTGAGGGAAACAGATTTAAATATCTGGATCAAAATTACGCCTGTTATTTCTTCGCCCTTGTAATTCACACCCCTGGTAATATCTGTTAATCATCGATATTGAAGATGACAGCTGGGATGTTGATGATGTATCGTCAATCGCACACAGCGGGCTAACAAATTAATTTGGCACGTTCGCTGTGCTTTCGTTATTATTTCTACTGCGATCATTAATTAAACGAGAACGGCGTTTTACATTACTTACATAGGATTGCAAACACCTGACCTGGCATATTAGATTCATCGCATTGAATCACTAGGGGCTGCTCTCGTTACGTCAACCCCGAACAGTGATGAGGATTGAATAATCATAGACCGCTATACAAGGCGCTAATAACGACGTATCATAATATAAATAACGATATAAATTAAGTAGAAATCGATTGTCAACGACAGCAAAGAATTGCTTTCGAGGTTAAGTAACGGTAAGGCGCAATTTAAACTAGTTGTACGTTATTTACATACCTGTAATTATTGTTCACTTGATTTCTACCAGCCAAACTTCACGTAGGACTTGAATATGTAGTAATTATCACACTATAAATGATGTTTTCCATAATAATAATCTTCTTCGATACGTTGCACTGCACTAGACGACGCTACTCTGCACTAGGCTGTCAAAATTTTGACAATTCTCAACACACCACAACCACACATGCATAATAACAATACATACTGATACATACATTAAACAACGTATTCATAAAAGATTCAAGGAATTTAGATGAACTATTATTTAGTTTAATAATTAAATGTTGAACTATTAAATAGATAATATACTACCCATTATAGAAATTAAGCCTTAATGTTAAACCATTAAGAGATGCCAATGTCTCGCACTAACAATAAAATACTTTTTACAGTTATGAAATGAAAACTATATATTACAACAGACAATAATTTGATTGCTGTAAATAACTCTGGAAGATAATAGTTTTATCCAACTTCCTTGCCAATAGAATAATTCGATTCCGAACAAAAATGCGATTTGAGTCGAGTACGCAACATGCATAAAAATTAGTGCAACATGCACTTTAATTGCTGGAACTTCGGTACATAAAAGCCCAGAATATTTTATTCGTTCGTGCAGAGCGAATTTCATTCCATTTACATATTTTTCTTGCATTTCCCGCATTCTAGCCATGTCTGATGTGGCAGTACGCATTTCGTTCCTGGACATAAAAGTTGCGCTGCTTTTAATCGTGTTATTACAGTATTGCAGCCATCGCCCTATTTTCAAAACTTATTTCCGCGGCTAATTGGGTTAAATTGACTTTTCTCTGAGCGAACAGCTAAACATGAAATCCCCATTCGTCCTTACGAGTTAACGAACAGCTCAATATTGCCTACAACATACCTAACTACTAAAAGGAAAAAAACATGAATCTAATGTTGCGTCTCTGAAACCAACTGGATGCGCACAGCTAATAAAAGCTAATTAGTCAATTAATTGACTTCGCGGCATATGCCGGAAGCAGGATAATAGAACCGATTCCACGCTTTGCACACTGCAACATGTATCTATTTGCCGCATTTGCGGTCAAGTTGACGAACTTCCTATATATATATTGCTTTTAGAAACCTAAGACTATTGATTTTCGATCCGTATGCTAAAGACTTAACAGACCTATGCGCGTAATACAGGCAAATCCAGGTAATCAATTTGAAAACACAATTAAAATTGATTGCAGTACTCAACTTGAATCCACGCATCGAATGCAAGTGCAGACGTTTAATCGCAAATTTAATTGAATGTGCACAATCGTTAGTTGCCATTTCATCACTTCACAAGTCAAGTGTACGGTGCAGACAAAGCCGAATGAACATTTTACGCTAATTGCGCAAATTACAATGGTGCGATGCGAAAAGCTCTCACGCTGATTTAATTGCAATGCTGACCAAGAATTAATCGGCTTCTTTACGTACTTTTGCACAATTGCATGTTCAAATTAGTATTACATAAATTAATCTGCATAAAGTCAGTTGTAATTCTTCCTTACATAAAGTTAGCATTAAAAAAAGACTTACATTTCTTTAGGCACTTTAGCAAATTATACATCAAAATCTCTATAATAAAAGTAATAAAGCCAATTGCATATCCACCAAGTATTAAATAAAAAGCGCCAATAATTTGCGAATTTAATGAAAGAGCAAGATATTTATACTCGCTAATGTATGGTGTATACAACTGACTAATATACTTAAATCTTGGACTATGATTTCTTAATGTTTTGCCCAAATAATAAATATTATAACCAGACTCTTTCAGTCTGTAAAGCCAGAAATCTAATTCCGCTTTGAATGGCGAATTTTTCTGAAGTGGAATAATCATATGCATATTTGCGTAACATTCTTTAAGAAGCATTGCATGAGTGAACATGTAATCATCGAATAAATCAAGACCAGCTAAATAAGTATTGCCCAAATAGTGAGCTGAAACCGCAAATTTGCCATTTGAAGTGGCAAATAACTTATTCCGTGAATCCAACGATGCGGTCATGACGAAACGCTCAAGAAGTTTTTCCAGGTGTCCACTCGTTTTTGTTCTATATAAATTATATGCTGCCATATGAGGATGGCCCCAGAAAATGTTCATCTCAATCATATCGTTCAAATCAATGATTGGTCTCTCATAACGTGGGCTTCTGAATGAGCTAGAATAAGACGCGGTAAAATATGTTGTAAGTAACAAGCCAGTGAAGCATGTAGCTACAACTAGTATTTTATGATAAGTAGACTTTGGAAATGTGCTCACGCTACTCCCTATACTAAGCTGAAATATCCTTGAAAACGCCTCGCCCAGAGTAATTCTATATGAATAGACTCCAACAACTATAGCGATAACTAACAGCAGCAATATCCACGTGGCAACTTGCAATGGTTGAAAAACAAATGTCTCCATTGGTAGCAACTTTGGTTTATGAACAAAGAATGTAACACAAGCTTGTGCAAAAGGAATAGTAATATCCACGTTGAAGTCAGAAACAGGACTATCCAAAGGAGCGCATTGAGTTGCATCCACTGACTTATTTTCAACTTCGTGTAATGCAAGAACGTAGTATCCAAACCTTCGTTTATTATATTTCCATGGCCATTTGGTTTTCTCCATCAGTAACTCCATAATTAATTTATCGAATCCTGCATAAAATCCCCGTTCTTCCGAATAGTATAAGTACGGTGGACAATCAAACCCAATTACATTAAAAACTTCATTGCTACCATCAAAGTTTACAGACCATGAAGGTAGTGGTTCAAATGGATTTGTGCCATTTCTTAACGAAATAGCTTCAATACTTTTAACACTGTTGAAATTCCATTTTGGATCAATGGTTAAAGATACTCTGATCACTATAATGTCAAGCCCTTTAAGATTTACAAGTTTCTTGAAGGGCTTATTGTAAAATGATGCCGAAATTGTATTATCACTTTCCACTAGTATTATTACTAATGATCGTTGTACAAGAAAATTATAAGTTGAACAAATGCTTTCTATCTTACTGAAATTGTCTGATATAATTAAATAACCAGTTTCAAGATACTTCTCAGGACTATCATCAATCTTATATGACAATGCTAAATTTACTTGATTTATACAAGTAAATATATTATCTAAATGTTCAACTTTAGCATCAGAACTTAATACGCAAATATTGTATTTGTATTCAAACGCATTATTCAATATGCGAACCATTCTAACTGGCAGGTTGGGACAGACTTCATTTATAATAAACTGCATATTTAATGCAATAGGAAGTGCAAATAATATTGCTTTTAATAAAGTCATTATCCGCGAACTGCTACCATAAACCTGGTGTAATGGAAATATTGTGTCATAGTTTGTAACTATCATTTGTTATATTTACACTTCCTCATAATTTAACTTCCATGTAATACATGGCAGCAATCATCAATTGCATTAAAACACTACGGTTAATGTACTATAAGTATTAACAAATCAAGTTCGTTACATGATTTGTATTTTAATAATGGAATTATTTGGAAACCATTATCAAAATATTTTAAATCAATATTTCCACACCATCAATCACTTTATCATCAATTTAATATCATCATATACTCTGTATTTACAAGTCATATTATAAAAGATATTGCACTTTTTCAATTTGACTAAGCTTTGCATTTACCACAAAGAATTTTCATCAATTTGACTTACCATTAATTTTTTTCAGTCTACTTTTTGAGACATTGTTAAAGAATAGCAACCCAGCTGCCCTTTCAATGCTATCTGGGGGAACCTAAGAAAACAGCGTGAATTGGGAATCAAAGTATCTAACACATTTCAAATCTTACCAGAAAACTGGACAGAGGAATTTCATTATCAATTGCCTGATTAGGCATCACATAGGCCTCCATCTCTAAAGTACCACTAGTAGTTTCTCCAACTAATATTTTGAAAAAGTGAGTAGGGACTGCAACATTTCTCTCTCCTATTACCTGATATTTCACATATGACTTCCCATCAGTTTCTTTTCTGGACATTGAATCTATTAATATTAGATTTCAATGTATTGTACATGCATACCTTGGTAAGTAGAGTGGCCCAGTACAGATGAAGATATTTGGATATTTCTTTGTTAACTTTCTCACATGGCGCTCTAAACGATTCCATGAATCCCTGTTGAAACCAACTCCTACTTGTGGTGCCATGTTTGATAAATAAAAAGTTTCATCAACATGAGTCTGATTGCTTTTATAATTGCCAGCAGCAGCCATATGTCCTCTATCATATCCAGATCCCTTATAATCTGAATTTTCGGCTCTAGGAAGTCACAAGTTGCAAAGGTTTCTCATACAAACAATGACATTTAAATTGATATACATTTACCTGAAGAATGAATGAACTTTATCATCAGCTTTGAAATTGGACAATGCCCTATCAACACTCTCATTCTTCTTTATATGTTCAGATGTTATATGTTCAAATACCCAATTAGGAACTTTGTTTCTCCTGTCATAACTTAAAATGTAGTTATTAAAGTACCTGATTTGATCATTGCTGGGATATCCAAAATGGTTAATATGTGGCTCACAGAGAGATGAACTACTTGAAGGCACAGGTGAAAATGGGCTTGCTGCAGATACAGTAGCAAACAGAGGTAATGCCGGGTGATTCTTAATTTTATAACAACTATCACTCTCAGTATATCTATTTCTTTCAATATACGTTCCCAACAAGTATCCCAATGCACTTATACCACTCACAAACGAATATTTTAGCAGTTGTTTTGAAGCCATCATGCTTTCCCTGCTTAACCTCAGTGAGGTTATGAGTGAGGTTATTGGTAAACAGTCAACATTGTGTGTGGTAAGTCGTGACAGTAATTTTTCAACGCTTTTCAGTCTTAATGGCAGAAATTTATACTCAAACTGATCCATTGGATAGGCAGAAGATTAAGGAATTGAGAAAAATTCGTAATAAGGAAAAAAGGATACAAAAACGGCTAGAAAAAAAACTACAACCCCCCCAACCTAAATGCAACTTCAACTCGACATTAAAACAAGTAAATGAAACTACTGGTAATGTAGCAATTGTCACTCAACAATTCTATAATGATTGCCAAAATGCCAGCACACAGTCACTAGTTCAACCTAAAAAGGACCTGAAAGTTAATCTTGATGCCCTTATTAGAGACTCAGGAAACCCACACACACCACAAGATACCAAAAATATAAAGGCTCCCAAGCAAGAGAAATTTGTGGGAAACAAATTAGATAAAGCTCAGCCCATTTTGTTGAAAGGCAAGAGAAATCCATCACCAAAAATTAAGAAACTAACGAAATTAAAAAAGGATATAATCGATTCAAAAGCTAGTCAACCTGTTGATCAGGATCAGATTTTTTATATGACCAATGCTATAACAGAGGAACTAAGTTCTCAAACCTTTGAATTTGTTAAACAAATTGTTAATTTACAAGAGAAATATTTTAAGAAGGATTCATCAAAGGCTGCCATTAAAAAAAGATACATTGTTGGTTTTCATCAACTTAAAAAGTATCTCATAGTAAGAAAGTTAAAGTTATGCATTATAGTTACTGATTTGACTGTTTGTGAAAATGGTATGATAATAATGTAATAAGAAATGCCTGTAAAATAATCATTAATACTTCAGATCCAATACATCAATTAATTGAACAAGTTATCAGCTTGGCTGAAACAAACAATACACCATATGTATTTGCTTTGAAACGCAGACAACTTGGTCATTTAACAAATAAGCATTTGCCCATAAGTTGTATTGGGATCTTGAATTATGATAGCATAAATGTAGGTCTTAAAAGTTTCCTACAAATAGCAAATGTTTAATGTTATTTTCATTACAGGAAATGTATAAACTTCTACTAAAGGAAATAGCTAGATGCAAGGGTCTACTTGAAGAGAACAAACCAACAGAACAAAGTGCAATTTCTAATGTAAATGATAATTTATTAGAAAAATTAAAACAAGAGCTTGTTGTGACATGAAACAATGTATTTTAATCCTTTCAAATCGAATTCTGAGTTGCCTATATGAACTTCAACACATGCTTAAATATTTTCTTTAAAATATAGCAAACCGGTAAAACTTTTAAAGGAAATGCATGTAATTAAAATCAAATTGCTAATGCTATACGCCGGTTTTGTCATCTCATATCTGTTATTAAGTATATCATACTTAATAACTTGTAACTAAAAGGAAGTTGCACTTGATGATTACGTTTATAATGATAAGAAAGCGGAAATTACTATTCAAACTAAATGAATAAACAAATTGAAGATTATGATAAATATTCCTATTTTCATAGAAACAATTCTGTTACTGCTGACAATTATTATTTAATGTAATCGTAATGATAGATTAAATTGAATAGATGTCGATTAAATAGAGATAAAATTAATAGAAAACAATAGTCAAAGCCACGCAATTGAATTGTAATATTTTTCCCGAAAATAACGTTATACTTATGCATTTTTATTGTGAATGAATCATTCCACTAATAGAAAGACATCAATCAAATGTTTAGCGTACTTGAATGAGCTAACTAACGCGCTATTGAACTTGGCCAAGTGGGAGACATGTAGTGTAATCGATCCATCATGAATTAGTAGCCGCATTTCGAATCACAAATATTCTATAAATAGATGTGTTTAAAACCTGTAATACCTGCATTCAGGTGCGCCAGCAGTGCGAGGAAGAGTTCAATGAAACTTGAAGCAGCCAGAAAGAGCAGGAGAAGAGCCACGACCATAACATTGCTGATGAAATTCTTTAGCTTCGTTACACTCGCCTTGAAGTAGCGGACACTCGCGAAGAATGCTTGTCAAGAGAATATCTATTGAGAGCAGGATATTGAATGGCGACCTTGTGCATACTGTCCCATATTCCAAAAAAAGAAATATTTATGAACTAGTAATACCATTTCAAGACCACATACTTTTTTCCTAGAAAACTTATTTAAATTATTGCAAGAATGTAATTTTTCTGGTGTTGTGTTGCTAATGCATCACACGAAAACATGATGTACATATTATGCTTATCAGTTCATAAATCGCTTTTCACCGAAAGCTCAGTAATTTAAATAAAATAGATAAAGGAATTCACGTGAAACACAAAAATATATTGCTTTCACAATAAACATCTTTACGTCAGGGAAAGGAATGTTTGTACAAATGTTTACCTCGACGAAATTGTATTGTCAACTAATTTTATTATAACTAGCGGTGCCAGAAGTAGGAATTATTGTTTAAACTATTACATGGTAAATTTTATGCTGACGCAATGCAAATAGATGCTTGCATCGTCTTAGAAAAACTATTAGAGTTCAATTATTAACATGTGCAAAGTTCAGTTGTTTTGCAGAAAAGTTTTATAAAAGAATCATGATGTGATTTGCAGACTGAAAAAAGAGAAAGCGGTGTTGGCTGTTTAAACTTATTCAGTGATGATCATGATGAATGAAAACGCGTTATGCATTTAGCGGAGGTCGGCGCTCAGACAACCGCAAAGAAGACAAGATGAAACACCTTTGAGATTCGTGGGTTCCTTACGTGGAAATTACGTAAGTGCCTTTCAAGCAAGCCATCTGAATGAAACAACGGTAAATGTCTGTGGTCTTTTTATGAATGAATTAATAATGCGCTCCACACACGCAACATGCGTTAAAGCTGGATTTTTTGATAACATTTATATTTTATCAATCTTCTTATGTCGGCTTTGATTGCTACTTAAATCTTAACAAAACCTACATGTTAAAATAGGAAGCTACAATCATCAAGAGAAATTTGATGTAGGAAAAGCAAAAACTAATTAACAAAATTTTTGACAATGCGTAGGATATTGAAATCGTGAACTATTTTTACAATTGCTATTATATTTAAATTAAACAAAGTGCTAATACATTATTTATAATTTTAATTGAAATATAGGTATGAGGAGACATCATAGTAATACTTTTTACATTTTTACATGAGTTAAAGTGTTTTGAGAAACGCTTTTAATATACGCAATGACAATAAAATATTAATGAGACATTTATCGATACTTTATACTTAAATTCCGCTGATAAGTTGCAGTGAGTTAATGAAACCGACTGATATAATTAATTGCATTCTGACATCACAAATACCTTTATTACCACTGAATGATAATACGTGATATTTTGTGATGTAAGAACGATGCATAACGCCAGGTGATAGTGAGTCGTCTTATCACAGAACCAATGAAACCATTGTCAGCCCGAGTCGAGGATACTTTTACGACTCGTATAATGATGATATTTGTTCGCGTAAACATGCAAATAGTCATCCATTCGTAACGTTATCTACGTACAGATGGTTGTTCAGTTACCTAATCACTCTGATAGTGGTGAATGCCACAATTGCCCGTTTGTTGACGCCTTGTATACATTACATCAATGTCCTAAAAGTTATTTAAAACTTATTCATATAGTAACAGTGATATGACCATTCAAAACACATTTGTGCTAAATAATATTTACGAGATAGTTTTAATATTTCCTCATTTCAAATTTATCTCAAATATAAAATTTCTTGAAGATATTTTACGTTACAGTTAGCTTAATTATCGAGTAAATCGTTACAACTCGTTTAAATACAAGCGAAAAATTACGCATAGGGTGAATAGATAGTTCTGTGAATATGATGAAGAATGTCCTAAGCAATGTTCATTAGAATAATCACCGCATTGACCTTGACCATTACATTACTCGCTGGTTAATCCGACATTTTCATTGCAAATTGTAAAGAGTTGAACAATTTCAAGTAATGTCGTCATTTAGCGCTACGGTGCATTTACTTTAATGAAATATGTGCTGAGGAAATTTATTTAATTTTATAGTTTACTGTTTTACGCTTACTTTTATTGCATTTTAAGCTGGAGAAGATTCTTCAAAGCGTAATTAATTTTTAATCCATGAAATTAGCAGTAAACAAGTTTTTTCTTAGAGTAGAAAGGGATTTTATTTATTTTATGGTTGAACTTAAAATCTATAGATTACGGAGAGCGATGAACCACCAGGAGAAATTCAGATAATCCCTTTCCATTGCAAGATTCAATAAAAGGCCTGGCGTAATATAGCAGCATACGAGGAAAGTTTAGAAAAGTTTTCTATCCATTTAATCAAGAATATCTCAAGAACTATAAATGAAATTAAAATAATTCTTGCACTGGCTGAAAGATGATTAAATTCCTACTTGATGGTAAAAGTTTCACTAACTTTCCTCGAATAACTTATGAATTATGGACTCGCAAAGTTGATGTTCTTTTCACTCACTTTTCAGTCAGTGCACAAATCCATACGTCAATTCATATAAGTTAATTTGTACGCACATCAATGATTTGCGCAATATAACAGTAACATTTACATTGATAGCAAATGTACGATAAAGATTATAAACTGAATGTGCTAAATTCTTAAACGTCAGATTCGCTGCCTTGACATTTTTCACCAAAACACTCTAAGCAACAAAATATTTATTATGTTTATAAAAGCACAGTAGCTAGTTGTATCATAAAATAATATTCGGGCACAAATCAGAAGTGGAATTTTTTGCCCCAATTGCGTGTGATGTGTATATAGAATTTATATTTAATAGAAATATTTACATATGATACGATTCGGTTTTATCACCAAGGATGTTTTCATGATACAAGTTTTACTACACGTTTCTGCATTATCTCGCATATAATTAATATGCTACAGTATTTAAATTGCATATTAAAAATTTAAATAATGAGATGTATTGCTCCGAGTTCGATTTGCATGCGTGGAATACAAATATACATAGAAAACAAGTTTATCAGCTGATGTCGATTGCAGTTCGTTCGGAATGGGAACCAAAATCATGCGATTATGTCATTTCAAACAGCCGTATTGGATCAATACATTATTGGATAATTAATTTAATGTGCAAATGTGCACAAACGACTTACTATAATTGAAGAAATTTAATACAGAACAACAACACTTGGAACAAACAACCTTGTGGTGCATATGCAAGTAATCTGAATTAAGTAGGAAATGAACACGAGGTAGCAATGATAATACGCGTTTGATTAGATTATGATGAATTCCTGTTACAAGTTTTTTGTTTTTCGCGATTTGCATGCGAGATAGATAGATAGAATGCTTGCAAATTCATGAAGAACGCAAATTCTGCAAACAACAAGCAGCTAACAACTGATTTCTCGCTACTAAATTGCATTAATTTTGTTATTGCTTTCGAAATGTTGTTTATAAAAACAAAGCACGTGGTTAAATGACCGGTATTTCTATTTGTTTAGAATAAAATCTAATTTAACATATTCATAACGAATTCATCAAGCAAACAGGTCTTAAATTAAATTATTGCGATTTTTTTATTTTCCAATAGTTGGATAAAAATGAGTGGATGTGTTTGACAAGCCTGGCTTAAACAATATCTGAATAACAAATTTATTCTAATTTAATGTGACGTCAAAGCCGAGCCTCCCAAGTAATTAACACACGCGTCAAATGGATTTAATCACAATAATAATCGTTTTAAAATAAGAATTCTCTCTCTTGTTTTAAGCAAACTCATACGTGACTTAAGTCATTGCATGTATTTGTTCATTCCTTACACAGTTGCTTTTTTATTTTAGTGCATGCAAATAACACATGTGCATTGAGCATAACTAATCTACCACTTAAACTTAATTACATGGATTTGGTACCGTGTCGCTATGATTAATTACAGTTATTGATTACGTTTTCATCTAACGTAATTTATACTTGGATTGATCTTAAAGTATTATATCAATTTTATGATTATATATTCATAACAATTGCTAACGTAACGACTATTAATTTTTTAGAGCAACCAACGCAATTAAATTTTATGGAATTTTTTAAAGTCATTGTTTATAAATAATAAAACTAAAATAATTTGATAAGTTAAAGAAAGTACAGCTTTCATTAATCTGTACAAATCTGTTACACTCAAGTCGAAAGCTGTCTTGAAATTGTAAAACTTGTAATCAAACTAATTACGTGCTATTATCAATTAATATTTCTCGATATATACTTTTCAATCTTGCAAAAACAAAAACAATATTTATGACTTGTGTTGTTGATAAACTATGATGAACTTTCAAGTTCAAGTAAAGGTTAATTTGTAATCAATAAGTTTTTTAACGTAACCCAAATTTTCTCAATTTGCTCATAATATAAACAAATTTTTAATAAAGTAGGTTTACATTTAAAAAGTTTTGATAAAAGAAAAGTAGTTTACGAAAATATTCGTATGTCGTACTACAAGTTTCTTGTATATGATAATGATAAAATATTATTTTATTTATATGTTTATGAATGAAAATTGGTTATTATAATATTGTAATTTATTATTTAAATTCAAAATGCAAAAAGGTTTAGCTTGCTTGGTCAGTGACGAGATGGTACCAATGGGTTTGAATACTTGAACTCTTCCACGTTGGAAGCTGCTAAGCGATTACTGCACTACTTATAGCGCGAAGACTCGTGTTGAACGGATCGACGTGTATCCTTTCTAACACCCTTTGGACATGGGCTTCTTACCCATGTCGTCCCGAACCCAGATACCACCCGCAATCATCTGATAAACCACTAAACCCGACCTCCAAGACGCTGGATTACAAGAGTGCGCCACACTCCCGGTCGAGAAACGTACGTAAGTTAAGCGCTCTGCAATAGACTTTTCGTACATACGTATAGAAATGTAGTAGAGCAAATAAATTCTACAATGAACAAATAAATACTTAATATTTATTCAAGTTTAATTTATTTAATTAAAAAACCGAAAAAAGATTTAGCTTTCTAGGTCAATCCCAACGACTACGCATAGGTACGACGTGTCGCGATCCACCTAGCCCACAATGGACCGGCGACACTATCCCGGCGAATTATGCACACTCGTTTTTCCCGGGAGAGGCAGACAGGAACCGATTTGCGTGCTTCGAGCCAGGCAGGCGGCGGATCCAAAGACCAGGCCGCCACTACACCACGTCATAATCGAGAACAGAATTGATAAACCACTAAATCCGACTTCCAAGACGCTGGATTACAAGAGCTCGCCAAACTCCCAGTCGAGAAATGAGCGTTTAAATTTGCAATATTTGCAACAATTCTTTTTTTTATGTAAACTTGATTTGAGGCCAAATTACTTGCTTATTTTTACACCAAAGTTTGAATTTTTAACCATAGCACATGTACAATAGTCTTGTAAATTAAAAGAAAAAAGATTTAGTTTTCTATGTCTTCGGTAACCGCCAGGTACTCAAGCCGCTACGAGCGGCGATCCGCTGCCGCCTGTTCAGAGTTCGTCAACTTGGCATCCCGCCATCGTTGCTGGCGTAGGTTCCCTTGTTGGGTAAACCCCTATCCGCCAGCGAGCAATTGTTAACGAACAGACAATGCACAGAAGATCGCTGCCCGCCGCAGCCAGTAAGCCTTTCCCAGTACATTACCGTAAGATAAACCACTAAATCCGACTTCCAAGTAGCTAGATTACAAGAGTGCGCCACGCTCCCAGTCAACATAAAACACTACTCAGTAGCATTTAAACGTCGACTTTAGGTGGGAGTAACCATATGTGAGAACTGTGTATTGATTGATATTGTATGTAAATGCATTGCGCTTCGGCATTTGCATACAAATAACTTTATTTTTATGTAGATCCCTGAATACGTTTTCCTGCAATTAATTACTTTTCGAGAAGAGAAATTAAAATTCCAACGTAATTGAATTTCGGATATTCCAAAAATTCAATTGATTCCAATTAACTTGTACAACCGTGTTACAATTGGAAATTGTAGAAATACCGCGAGCAGTAGGTAATTAATTCATTGCATCACAATTCGGTACACATTAATTGAATTTATATTTAAAAAAAAACAAAGGAATGTTTGATTTCTGATATTCGTGATATCAGTAAAGTAATCAATGAATTATGATATCCAATATCAGAATAACACCTACTTGACTTGTTGCTTCTCCACTTGGAGTAAATAAAGTTCAATTGTATTCAAATCATATCCACCTCAAACCAGATCATCAGATAAGGAATAATAAAGAAAATGAATACGTACCAATTAATGAGTTATGAATTACTTACTTCAATTACCTCACAGACACTTGAAAAGTAGGCTTGATACAATGTGTATTATATTGATAAAGCTAATAATAAAATCTCTGTGATAACAGCACTTTTACTTCATTCACTTACTTGCTTGCTTGCTTACATAGTTTAATTGAAATCGAAATTGATTTCAAGTCGAAAACGTTCATTCTTATTTCGTCATCGAACAGCAGCAGTTGTGACCTTTGCCGAAATAAGCCAACAGGTAAAACTCGTTGCCGAATGTCTCGGATCGCACAAGAATGCGAATCGAGTTGAAGCAAATGCAAAATTATTTAATGTTAACCTACATAACGATCGCATTATTAACATAATTAATACAAATTTCTATACTCATTACCTTTTTATCTTTCTATAAACCAACCTAAATCGACTTAAACTATCTGAATTAATAAAAAAAAACGTACTCAGCTGTGAACAATGTGTTCGCTTGTTATAATTTATGTTAACTTTATAACTAACAGTTTTTTTTTATATTTTGTTGCTAGTACGTATATCTAATACTTGACGTCAAACTAATGCATTCTTTCATCATAATAATTCATTATTAAATATTTACATTAATTTAGCGATAGGCGGTAATTAGAAAAATAAATTCGATTTGCAATGCGGCATAATTAAAAAGACTTTGTATGGTTTGCAATTATTCTGAGTTGGAACACATGTTGAATAAATTTCAATTTATGCTAAACAATGGACTCTTTATAACTGTAAAGAGACTTTTGTAAAATTAGAATTTTCAGAAATGTCATTTCCAACAGTTGATAAGAAAAGTCGTCGCTCGCATAAAATGTTTCAAATTGGGTAACTGTGAAAGTTATTAACATGTATAATGATGAATTGCCATGACCTTAAAGTTTCCGTCAGTTTCATTCAATAATTACATTTTTTTCTTATCCTGAAACCAGGAGGAAAATTAATTAGAATACATACGGATGTTGAATATGATAGAAGGAAGTAGAATATTTTCAACCTTAGTAATATTTCACATTGTGTAGATCTGTTGTTTGCGTCGTCCTTTCAAGTTGCGTATGAATAATGACTGATTATACATGTACAAAAATTACAATACAATAACGACGGTGCAATATTCATTGTCGCTCATTTCAATATGATGTGCTCGTCTTTCAGCGATTACAAATAATTTAATGAAATTTCAAAAGATAATGCCGAAATTCTAATGTAATATTAATTTATCGGTGCTAGATCTGCATTGCCATTCGCACTGTTTACATTTTACAGTCACATAACAATAAAAACTCTTATCACTTATCATAAATTAAACCAAGTAATTGACCAACGCCATATCAGCAAATGCTCAAGCCTGTTTTGTTTCCTATTCATTTACACTAATTAAACCATACTTAAGTAAATTTCTTTGTTACAATCTGAGCATACTGGGCTTCCTTGATGTAAATCATCGTAAGTAGTACAGCGAATTCCAAGTGCTGACTTAATACATAAATCAAAGTCGCAGTCGTTATCAGTGGTAGAGTGATAAGTGGATCTCTTACACGGTAGCATGCGGTCAATAGTTCAAAGAGCTTGAAAGCTCGTCAAAAGAAGACAAGACAGGGCGCGCATTGTTTGCACGCACGCACGAATTGCATCAGCAATATTTGTGTGCATCACGCGTATCACAACAATTCGAATAAAACCAATAAAGCGGCGAAAAAGCGCTTTCGACGAGGAGCTCACTTCGACAAAGTCGACTTAGTAGGGGGAAACTTGCTCGCGCATAAAGTGAGCGTGCTGAGCGCCTTTCAGTATCAGGCCAGTCGGGTGTGTGAAAAGCCACAAAGTGCGCTAGAACTTGCAAAGGGAATCAAATCACTATAGATATTTTTTTCGCCTGCCACGCTAGACTGGATTAATCAACAATACTAATCATTCAATTAGAAGTAGGCAGGCAGAGTGTGGAATTTTGTGGATTTTTTATTATCTAGGTTTTCAAGGTGAGTTACCATTTTAAATCCAATTTACACTTGTAAGACTCGACCTAGTAATTTTTTAAATGCCTTAAAATGCCAGCTAGATTTTTTATATTTTATTTAAGTAAAAGGTCTATTTCACTTTTCCTTCTGGTACTTGCCGACTCCCCAAACTGCCTTAAGTCAATCGTACATGTGACACGCAACAAGTGCGCATTTTGGCGGCAAAAGCTCAATATGTTGTACTTGCGTCCAATTGACTTCCAAGAATAGTCGAATAAGACTTCTATCAATTTAAAGTAAAATAATGATGTGATTTAATTTATTACTTGGAAAACTAGTTTCGAAGAAACGTGTTTAAAATTCTAGTAATAATCGTAAAGATATATTGCGATATTCTTCAAATTTATAGCATCAATTCTAAATTCAGTGAATCACGTAGACAACACGTGATTTTATTACGACCCTAATAGAATAGAAGCACCCTAAATATAGGAAATTAGGGTGTCGACCCCATGATAAATAATAGTTGAGAATTCCTAGAATAAGGGATGGCTATTTTTACGTCTTCTCTTTACTTGGTTCTCGACTATTATCTGCGTTATCTTATAGCTTAACACACACATCATTATATGCGTAGGGATTTGTATGCAGTAGAAAACCGTGCGTGCAGTTGCTCAGATTAGAAAAGATGCGCATTTTTTCGTGGAAAAACGGGGCGCCAGGCGTGAAACGACCTTATAATTTACGTGCATTTTATAATTTGTGTCGTCTTGCTTCTTCGTTTTGTTCGCAGTGAAGCCAACACGTTTTTTTTTTATGCGTTTGTAGTGAATCAACGTAATCGTCGCGCATGTGCGCAGGAATTTTTCAAACGCGGACCGGTTCCGTCATAAATATTTATTATTTTCGAATAATTAGAGAAGCGTACGTATAAACGTGCGTTGATACCGATTTCGGAAATCGTCACAAATTCATTGATTGTCAACTTCTTCTTGGTAACCTGCAACGAATCTTTAGATACGATTGCGAATTGCTGAATACGTGCGCGTGTGATGTCACAAGCTGTTATCAGTGATAGACTTTTGGGTTGAGCACGTGTTGAAATGTATTTAAATGACTCGCCTCATATCTTCATGTGTCGGGACAGTAATTAAATGCATTACCATCGAGCAAACGACTTAATTATTTCTCATATCGGGTGGTCTTTAAGCGCGCTTATCTTGTGCACCTGCTCGCACGAATACACTTCCAAGTTGCATAACAATTTCCAAAATACTTTAACAACGCGTGTTTCGCGTGGCGCGCAAACTTGTGGGTTAGTGAACTATCCAAGCAAGTTCCATATTATCGTTGAGAATGCAGCAAAGCGGCTGCAGTTTAGAAACTTGCACATGTCCAACGTCGCTAAAAATATAACGCGTATGCCGTTTGTGCAGCATTCGAAGCAACAAACGGCACGTAGCTTTGGTTATCGGGAAGAATGCAGAGCTGGCGAACGAAACACCACGCGTTGACAAACGCACGATGCGCGATGTGTCCACCAACTCTCCAACTATCTTTCCAGCATGAAAAGTCTAGTACTGTGATTAGTAAACCTAAACCTATTTATAAATTGCTTTATTTCTATAGTAACCATATTTATTCAGTCAATTTGTCATCAGTAATTATTGACTTATGATATCAGTATCATGAAATTTTGAAAAGTTTTAGCCAAATTCTTTAAAAGTTCAAATTTTCGGTTGATTTAAAAATTGATGTGTAAGCATTTTCAGAAATGCGTTCATTCTACGCAGTTAAAATACTTGGGCGATTAAAACGTACGACAATATTTAATTGCGTTGTATTTTTGCCATAACATTAGATTTTTCACTACATTGTTTTTGACACAATACCATAATTGATCAGTCGAATATCAAATCAATATGCTGGTTATTTCCGAAATGGCAATTGCAAAATATATCGAATCTTATTCGAGTACATTCACTTAAATTTATACGATTTTTGTTGCACACTCGTGATAGTAATCGTACGACATGCAAATGCAGTCAATTGAATATGGAAAAAAAGCACATGGCTGATATGCGCATTGCACATATCTTGCATATATGTATGTTGTATTTGGAAAACGAACGCAAAATTCTAATTCAAGGTGGAATTTTCCAACTTTTGCGTGTTCCATGTGTGTTGCAAAAGATATATGACTCTCTTGATAAACTTTGACAAATATTCACATTGCAAATAATTATATTGCGTAACCGTTACGCGCGCGCGCAATATTTATGCATGTTGCTGAGTTACCAAAAAGAGAATTGCTCCAAAAAATGCCACCGTAGCTCATTGGTTTGCGTGTGTAATCACATTGCGAATTAATTGAACAATTAGGAATAATGGTAACGGCACGGCGAGTAGCATGAATGAACTTTAAATGACATAATTATCGGAAGTCGTAATTAATAGTCAACATTTATACAATGCGCACAGCGGCTAAACTTATGCGTTCTCTTGCAGATACATTCAGGAGATGTCACCGAACGGCGCAACAGCGGAAACTAGGGATGATAACAACGGATACGCGCCGGTGCCGACGAGCAACCCCGTGGAGGAGCAGGGTCTGCACACCCGCGAGAATGGCGGCGGGCCGGAGATTGTGAAACCGCTGCCAGCGGGCGCCGAGGAGATCGCCGCCGTCGTGGACGAGGTGGCCGAAGACGCAGAGGTCGTGGTGCCTCCGGACGGTGGCTGGGGCTGGGTTGTGGTAGCGGCATCCTTCGCATGTAACATGGTAGTGGATGGTATTATATTCTCATTCGGCATGTTCCTCTCGCACATTAGCGACACGTTCGGTGTCACGAAGGCGGAAGTAACGCTCATCGGCTCGTTAATGTCTGGATTTTACTTGATGACCGGTCCTTTCGCTAGCGCCTTGGCTAACCGGTACGGCTTCCGTTTGGTAGCAATCCTTGGTAGCATATTGGGTGTAACTGCATTCGTGTTATCCTACTTTTCTACCAGTGTCCCATATTTATATCTTTCATATGGTGTCTTAGGAGGTTAGTATTTATCTTCACATTCAGTTTTGCGTACGCTCGCGAGCTTATTGCCTCCCCCACGATCTTACCATCAATCTTATCAACTCGATTTCATATTAAATCACCACTCGTAATCGGCATTGCGATTGCACCTCACGCTCACTCACTCTCTCTCTCTTCTTTCGCGCCCCCATTCGATGCGAACTTCATTCACGTACTTAATTTCTCCGGAATTAGGTTCAAGTGGAGATTCGTACCATGTGTGAAGCAGGCGTCAAACGAAGAAGATGGTCTTCATCTGTAAAATCAAATCATTTCTTATACTATCAATCAATCAACTATTTAAGCGCAGGAACATCATAAATTAAAAACAATTTGTATTTATTATTACAGGAATTGGCTTCGGGCTAATTTACGTACCATCAGTCATCACGGTGGGCTTCTACTTTGAGAAATTCCGCGCCTTAGCCACAGGCATTGGCGTTTGTGGTTCTGGTATTGGAACGTTTGTCTTTGGACCAATTTGTGATATCCTCATCGAGAAACTCGGCTGGCGAAGTGCGCTCCTCGTTCAGGGTGCCATTGTGGCGTCCTGCTTCTGCTTCGGCTCATTGTTCCGTCCGGTGAAACCGACAAAGGTCAAAGACCTCAAAAATGCAGAACAGAAAGAGCTGGTCATGGATTGCAATAAATTACCGCCGCAGACGCGCGTTAAAATGGAGAATGCACTTAAGCACATCGCCAACAGTCATCATTCCTTGACGCGCAGCCAAACGACTATTAATAAAATTCTGGGTGCCAATAATAATGCTGATTATCCAACTGTCGCCGATGTCTATCATACAATCACGGTGCCCAATCAGGAGAAATCCACGCCGGCCTTGATGGAAAAACGTCTAAGTGTGCCATACCTCAAGGATTCGGATAAACCCAAAGAAGTAGCTCAACCCTTGCTCAACAATAAAGGATCCACACCAGTGATTGTCCCAACTAGAAGACCTTCCTACCATCGTACCAGGACCAATTCAGAAACGGGTCATCCTCGTAGTCGGCGTGGAACCTTGACTGAAGTCAATAGACCATTGTATCGTGATGATATCTTCTTTGGCGCATCTCTCACTCGTTTGCCACAGTATCAATCCCAAAGCTCGTTGGCGTATAATTTATCAGTTACACGTTTACCAACAAAAACAGACATTGGAGAGGAAGTAGATGAAGATAGAAAGTGCAATTTATGCCCTGAAGCAGTCCGACGTACTTTAGCGACCATGTTGGATGTGAGTCTACTCAGATCCCCCTCGTTCATTCTACTTGCTCTCAGTGGATTCTTCACCATGATGGGTTTCTATGTGCCATTTATGTACATCGTGGATCGTGCGGTCCAGGATGGCTGGAGCAAGGATTCTGCAGTTTGGCTCTTGTCAGCAATTGGTATTACGAACACAATCGGCAGGGTCCTTTGTGGTTTGTTGAGCTTCTTCCCGAAAATTGATACCCTGCTTGTCAACAACATTGCCATAAGCATCGGTGGCATTGCAACATGTTTGAGTGGGATCTCCAACTCGCAGGAATATCAATACCTCTACTCATGTGTCTTTGGCCTATCAATTTGTAAGTTTGCATACGCACATTCACACACACTCACGTGGATGGTATATTTATATAGATGTCTAAATTTGTCGCATTTGCAGCATGCTTCGCATCGTTGAGGTCAATCTTGGTCGTCGAACTGCTCGGCTTGGAAAAACTTACGAATGCTTTCGGTCTGTTACTGCTTTTCCAAGGAGTTGCAGCGGCAATTGGCGCACCCACAGCAGGCGCATTTATGCAGGCGACCGGCAGCTACAATGCCTCATTTTATCTTTCCGGTAGCTTAATATTTTTCTCGGCTGTGTTGTGCTATCCTTTGAATATGGTCAACAAGTGGGAACAGAAGCGCGCCGATAAAAACGCTAATGAGAAGTCAGTGCCTATATGATCAATTCATTCATTAAAATTTCTTTGTAAATTTACTGTAAATATTGCCCACTAATTATGTTCCTACGAGGTTTTCTATTTAGATAAGTAAATTACGTATATCTATTGAGTGAAAACAGTCAAACAGTCGCGAGAAGACACGAATTTTGAATGGTTTGTTGATATTTATTTCAACGACTATGTTTTGATAAAATGGTGCTCCTTACAAATATATGCAATGAATGCAGAAAAGAAAAACTTTTCTGAACGAAACAAAACGCAACAAAAGACTGATGATTAATAATATTAATCTTTGTAATCTTAAAGGCACATATATTATGTAAATATTTGTAATGTTTATTTTACAACATTCAATTGAACTGTGAGTTTTGCAATTACGGACCATTTTTGAATTTTATTCTTAATAAAAAATAATAATGTACTTATTTATTTGGACAAAAATAATAAACAAAGAAAATTTACATTTACATAAAATAAAATTTAAGAAAATGTATAAACTGCGATAAACAAATGATGGATTGTTTGCATTGTTTACGCAATGCAGAAAAGACATTCCAAGTTATAATAATCGATCATTTATACAATACTCACCAATGATATAATGTACCTAAAGTTTAAAAGAATTTAATGTATAATAAGTACAAAGTGTATGATGATCTCTGTACAGAGATTCAGTTTGTTTGCAATAACTTAGGATATAATTCGTCTTCCCTTTTAAGTCAACCATGAGCTATTAATTAACAGTAATCTGGATTGCATTTTAATTTTTTAACGACATTTTGTAATTAACTTTAGATTGCAGTGATTATTCGCATATTTAATTGAAGTTTTATAGTGCAAATTGTCCTGATTCAATGAAAACCAAAATAATAATAAATGGATAATTAGAATGCATAATTAATTTTAACTTGATATTCCTCTCTTTATACACTTCATAGATTTATTATTTTTTGTAGAAAAACTTATCTAATTGTTCTAAAAAGCTAACAATCATTTGTCAACGGAAATTTTAAATATTCTTGTATCACTGTTATACTTTCTATAAACGTAAATTGCAATTGCAACCATTGAAGTAGTCGCACATATAATACCAGCAGTCGCTATTAATAATGCATTTTTAGTACTAAGTACTGGTGCGAATTGTCGTTCAAACTCTTCCTCTGATACATACTTCTCGATTGGATATATTTTAATCGCAGGATGATAAATAGTTACGGTTACTTTACTATTGAACTTAATGACAGTCGGATCCTCAATATGCAAATCCAATTTATAAACTCTGAATGTTTCTAAAATTGAAAATTATTAACAAAGGAAGTTGAATACTTCAAGGTTTCTTACCATTATGAATATTTAGTGCTGCTTCGTCAACGTAGCACTCCTCAAAGTCGTTATGAAGTTTAAACCCAATAGTATTATTGCCAGGTACGTTAGGATTTGCCCTCCACGTAAAATTCAAATCCTTGATGCCTGGATTGCATTCACCATATTGCCTAGCGGTTGAAGGTATCCAAATTTCATTTTCCTTCTAAAAGCCGTTAGATTTATAATATTGCAGAATTTTTACGCAAACAAATTATAAACTTACATCCATAGATATTTTAATAGACATACTGGTAACATTCATACAAACATATCCATCATAATCTCGCGTCAAAGTTACTAAATTTGTGTGATCAAAATCATCATTTTTGGTAACTATGTAATCATTAAAATCGTCTAAAATATTATCATTTTCCGGTTTTTCCGATTCATTATTAGTTTCCAATTCCGTCTGTTCTTCCGACTTAGGCGGACCTTCGATTATAGTGAAAAACTTATCTTCAATCGTGTTAATTATTTTAAATTTATTGGCACGTATATTCTCATCAAGTAATTTCTTTATTTCATGATTTTTAGCAGTTTCCTCTTCATCGTCATCAATGGAATTATAATCTTTTGTCGCTGGTCCCAATACGTGATTTACATCGTCTAATTTAATATCTTCAATAATTTCATCAACAATTTCGCTAACTAAGTGGTGCGCACTTTGCCAATATGTCGTTGTATATTCCACAACGTCATCGACATTTTCATTATCCTTAAATACAGTTGTTTTATTAGAGTCTTTTGTTTCTTGATCCATTGAAATTTCTTTTTGTTGATCAAATTCTGTATTTAATAATCCTTTATTTTCTTCAGTTTCAATTTCATTAGAAATTATAGCTTCAGTGGTACTCATAATTTCTTCCTCTGTTACGATATTCTTTACGATTTCAATTTTAATATCAATATTATCTTCTTCATCGATAATTTCCACACTTTCCGTTGATTCAGTAATTATAAATTTATTATTTAAATCCGTTGTAGTTGTCTCTTGAATTTCACTTTCGATTTCAATCGAATTTGTTGTTTCAAATTCAATCTCTTGAATATTTTCAGTAGTTATAATAGTTTTTGTTGTTTCATCAATTATTAATGCGATGGTAGTTTCTTCGTTAATTTTGTTAGTATAACTATCAGTCGTTTGAGTATCATTAGCAAATTCAAATTGCGTTGTTGTTTCATTGATTGGTTTTACTTCTTCGGTAGTTTGCGCATATTTTTGCGTAGTCATAGTTGCATCAATCGTTTCAGTAGCATTGACGTAAAGCGCAGTCGTTACTTCAGGTACTTCGGACTTAAATTCGGTGTTACCAATAACTTCCGTAGTAAATATTTCTTCTTTATAATTATTTTCTGTTGTTGTATCAAAGTTAATTTCAGTTACCACAGAGAAAGTCGTAGAAATATCAACCAAATCCAAATTATCACCTTCCAACGCAGCGAGCGACTTCTTCATTTCTTTAAGAATTTCATCACGCTCTTTCTTTTCTTTTAATTCGTTCTTTTCAATCTCTTTCAACTTATTCAAATCCTTTTCAAGAACATCAATAACATCAGTGGTAGTATTAATTTGTTGTTGAGTTGTTACTGGTACTTCTTCAGTTGTTAATTCATCAATTTTCTCTTCCTTGTTATTTTCCTCTATGATATCTGCGCGCTCATTCATTTCCTTATCAGTCTTTTCAGTTTCTCCAATATTATCTTCATTTGCCAAATCACTATCAACATAACTTTTTTCAATTTCCTTTTCATCGTAATTATCGTAAATATCAATATAGTTATTTGTACTGTAAGGATAATCTTCTGATACCATTGTCTCGTTATCATCAACAATTGCAACTTCTTTAAGCCAATCCTTAATAATGCCAATGCCTTTCAGCTCATCTTTTACTACATCCATACTTTTTTCAAACACGTCTTTAACACTAATTAAACCATCAATGTTATTTGGAATCAATGTTGCCCATTCAGGATTGGTAGTTGTTGATTTCTCTTCTTCGAAAACAGTTTTATTTTCCTCATCGGGAGTTTCGTTCGTGACATCATAATCATCATCATTTGGAATAGGAGTTGTTGTAGAATTATTTTCTATTTCGGTCGTTTGACTACTATTTTTGAACTGAAATAGATCATTCCCATCCTCTTTCCACTTCTTCTCCTCCACTTCTTGACACCCAACACCTGGAACATAAGATGTAATTTACTCCAATGTTTATTTGTCTCGTTTTAATCCAAAAAATATTATTACTTATTAATGAAGTGATTATCAAATAAAACTTAATTAAAGTTTCAATTAGTCATCTAACAAGACAAGCCCAAAAAAAGTCGAGTAATTATTTTTGCTTAGCTAGATTGAGGAGGCGGGAGCACATGCGACATTCGGCACGTTCATTCGATTATATTACGTGTCGAAAGAACCTTTTAAGTGCGCTTTCGAGGAGCATCGAGATTGCACTTGTGCGTAAGAAAAACACATTCATTCGGTTCCCTATATTGACTCGAAGCGAGCACTTAAGTTGGTTGTTGTTCTGGGAAAAAGAACGCACATGTTCGAAGCGCATTCATAAGTTGTTAAGCTCGGAAAATTAGAATATTTCCAAAGATCGGGTGTTACCCCATAGGGCTGCCGGGCAATATAAAACAGATGTTTCATTTTGTTTTGCTTGAATGTTTTTTTGTCTCGCAAATTCGGTTGACAATGCTCGTATTCAAAATTTTACTTGGCGTTTCGGAAACGAGGCATATATATTTTAATCTTTAAAATAACACACCATAACTCAGCTACCCCTTAAAAGATAACTCAAATCTTATCTGCGAAAGAGGAAGCACGAAGCAGTAAAGGGAAAATGAATTTCCTGTAATTTGCTTTTTACAAGATAAAAGCATTCCAAAAATGTGGTTCAAATTCAAATTAATTAATTCCTCGCAATAGCAATTTTGTGACAAACCAATAACGTGGTAATGTACTTCATGAACTCAATTATAATTTTTAAGTTTTATGCACTTACCTATTACTAAGAATGCGATTAGAGTTAACACGCGGAATTTTTGCCAACACATATTAAAACTTTTGCGCACTTTTCTTTAGCACAACACTAATTTCACAAATCAAAGTCTTTATGGCAGGTCCAAATTCGAATTCAAAACTATTATAAGATCACCCTCGCACTAAACTTGGAAGCCGAAAACGCGGCGAACATTAACTCAACGTACAACCAACTGACTCTCAACACTTTTCGGTACTTCTTAGCAGGGCTAAAATTCGAAACTTAACATGCGTTTACGAGCTGGCAGTACTTCATGCAACCGTGCCGTACTGTAAATGGCTTTAGCATAGCGACTAAGTAGCTTGTAAAGTCTGTTTGCGCGCTCAGGCAGAATGTTAATGACCACCCAATCTTCGACGATCTTCCTAAAGCCTCTGCAAACTGATATAACGGACGCCAACTGAATGCCCTTTTGTGACTGCCCGACTACAATTTAGTCATAAATGTTGTCGGAATTACAAGAATATGTAAATATGTACAACGATGCAATATAATTAGTAGTAAATGCAAAACCTAATTTGCAGAAATGCTGTCGAGTGCTAATTTTTGTCTGTCTATGCATTTGCTCGCGAGCGTTATTTGAATGTTCAATTTGACTTAGGTATTTTTCTACTATACATAGCTAATGCAGTAATTGCATATTGTATTTCAGTAACTGTATATTATCCGACTCTATTATCGGTCGCAATTGTAAACCGGCATATTTCAGCAAATCGTATGATTCTTTCGCATTTATCATTTTTACACGTGCTCTTTCAACTGTGCGTATGATGAATATATTATTTCAGATATAATTGCAATAAGAATTTTATTTCTACATTTTTTAAATAGATGACTAAAAGGAACTGAAAACTTTCCCTTGGTAATTCATTGATACTCGCAAGCGACACAAAAATTTAATACAAATGTAAAGTAATATTTTATTCATGAAAATTACAAATGAAAATTATTAAGTTGGTGATTTGGTGTTAGATCTTTTTAATTATCCTCGTCAGTAAAAGTACCATCTTCATCATCAGTAAATTCTTGATCTTGTAGTGACGATTCATATTCTATCATTTCCTGATCGGATAGATGAGATTCTCCTTCGATGAATGCAGCAAATCTATGGAACATAATACTAGTGTTAAAAATGGTATAATGTCCTGAAATAACAGCTTACCGTTTTGAATTGTTCAATCGTTGAACAATTCTCCACTGGTTACATTCTGGACTGGAACAATATTTTCGAAGATCTTCAAGTGCTTTATTTGTTTCACGAACTCCTTGTTGGTAATACTCATCATTTGATAACAGTGATACTTTGGGTGGAAATCTCCTTTTCCTGGCAATATATTGTGATAACCATAAATAACTTTATTTTTCAGCAGCTAAATGATTAAAAATGTATGTACTGTTAGTCTACTACTACAAAGTGTACTCACCAGAGTGCTTTTGACTTCATTACCCATTTTTGTGGGAAATGATGGAAGACAATTAATAACACAATTTGCCCCATTGCCGCCTCCTGGAAACGACTACTGAAAAAAATCAGTACAACGCCCATCAGTTGCAAAGACCATTGAATTAAATTCAACGTTCGCGTGTTTGATACTGGACCCATTCGGTAACACACTGTAAGTTTGAATCAAATTTATTTATGCTATAATAAAGTGGATAGTATTAATACTTACATACAAAACTGATCAGGCCTGTAATAAATATATACCAAGCAATCTGAGTTTGATAATTTAAGACAATAACGCGAATATTTTCCCATAACATTTGCAACATGTATATGCCAATGGTCCAGCCACAAGCAGCAACCCCATACATCATTGTTTTCTAAAATACAATCAATTAATTGACACACTTGAGGATTTTAATTAATACTTACACTAGGAAATAATTTGCTCAAAAAGTAAATTAAAATGAGAAAGGAAGCACAAATGCCAAAGGAGATTCCACAGATGTAGTAGAACAAAGTATTTCTACTAAGTCTTTGAGCCGAGAGAAATAAGAAAACTCCAGCAACCAGACTTAAGACTCTCCAATAATCAACTTTGATAACATTTAGCTTTACACTATACTCTTCCTTGCTCTCTACTCCAACACAGCTACTATTAAATGGGTCAAGGGGTATTTGCTTCTGTCTCCATGAGTAGGAAAAAAGATTGATACCCCAACTGGATCTATGCTCCATGTATTCATTTGCAACAAATTGTGCTGTAGGAGCCTCATAAACTTCATAGTTCTCATTCTTAATATTAATTAATAACTAGAATAAAGCAAATTATCAAGTAAATAAAGTTTTAGTAAAGTTCATATACATACAGAAACACTTTGCCAAACATGAATAATATATTTTGGTTTCCCTGTATAGCAAAAGATCTTGAACTTATCCTCATTTAGTTCATGTTTATATTCATCTCCTTGGCTTAAATATTGTACTACAAAATTCATTAAAAGGCATTGAATTATTTAAATTTATATAAATAAACATTGGCATAACCTCTCAATATACTTACTGAAATACGCAGCTGATGAACGTGAGAGTGCAAACAATAATAACACAATTAATAAACAATTCATTTTAATTGTTTATTTTGTTCAGAAATACATTAAATACTCTAAAAACTAAATAAGAATGTAACCAAAAGTGGCGTCGGTCACTAACTCACATATTAAATCATTTTATAACCGTACGAAAGTTTGGCGCATTTCATTGCGTCAGTAATAGGCAACCAAATCCGCAATAAACATCATCTTATATTATAGGTTTAAAAGATTTGTCATACATACACATACACGTCGTGTCGGAGACATAGGGATTCCCTCAAGAATGCGGGGGGATTCCGTACACTTACTCTTTAACAGAGACTTTAAACATTTAAGTTAAGTTAGAACAATTGCCAATAGCGGCGTAACACACTCTAATAAAAATCAATACTTTAATAAGAATGTAAGTAACTGGTGGCAGCACCCGTTGCTGTAATTATGACATTCCTTTGGGCTTTCCTCAGGAATGCGGTGGGGATTCCGTACCACTACTGTGTACTGAGGCATTTAAACATTTAAATTAAGTTATGACAGTTGCAGATGATGGCGCGACGTACGCCTATAAAAATCAATGTAAACTTTTCAATTTTTAAACTTGAAAACGATTATTGAGCTTTAATCAGTGTAAATGATTTTATAACTAAATAAATTGCTTCATATTTTATTAAGCAGACAAAAATAATTATTTTCTAAATCATTATTTAAATCGTTTTCTTTATACATCTAGCGAATGGAAGTTTCAGCTTTAGCCTGCTCCAAAAGTGGTAATAATTCCTGCTGAAATAATTTGCTGGTGCCGCCATGTGTAATTCTCAAATTATCATAAGCCAATTTTAAATATTCCATAGCCTCAATACATTCTGCTTCATAAACGAGAATCTTTCCCAGTTTAAGATATAATAATCCAAGCAAAGGATGTATTTTGCCGTAATAAACCCTGGAAATATATAACATTAGAGATCTTAGACTAACTTCAATAAATACTACTGACTTATAACCGTCAATTAATTCTATTGCAATTTTTCGCGCATCTTTCCATTGTCCAATATCAATACTGCTTTGAAATGCCAGATCCAATGTGCGAACACGTTGCCAGTTATATCTGTGTAGTACATCTCTCTGCTTGTTCAAACAAAATTTACACACGTCCAAATCTACAACATAAAAACGTGACATTAATAAAGCTTGTAACATAAAGAATTATGCTAACATGCCATGTCCTGCATATTTTTAAGGTGGCCATCCGAAAATTCTGTGACTTCATGGTATTTATTAATAAATTCAATGCTTGCTTGTTCGCCGCAATCAAGGCATTTAAAGCTATCGCTGGGCACACAACCAATGATGCATTTAGTGCACGCAGCGCCAGAAACGAAACGTGCGTTCGTCGTGTCCAAGCAACGAGGGCATTGGCAGAGAAAAAAATAAGTATATTGCAATTCGTTTTGGCGGCGTTGAGTTGTGTTCACCACGTCATTGTAGCTAATGTGAATTTGCGACCAATCAAGTGATGGCAATTCTTCAATTGAACGTATTGTCAAGGTAGTACCTTCGAATGTTGCTACTGCATTGGGTATGCATGAGTGATCAATGATCGATGCGCCCAAATAAATCCCAGTTCCAAGAGTTACAAGTTCAGCATCGCAAATATTGAAACTGTTGACGCTCATTCGACCGTACATGCCCATGAGCTCGGCAGAGTTTGGCAATGAATCGCTACCAAGAAATTCGAACAACACACCACATAGTGAAATGAAATGTTCCATCTTGCGATGATTGTTTTTCAAATCGGAATAATCTATAAGCGAAGTAATAATTATACAGTTTTAAAATTAGGCATTCAACTAAATTACGTGACATTAAGTCCTTAAACATTCTGAAGTTATTCTCGGTGTAGTAACTCTTGATAAGATCACCGCCCTTCTTCAATTTCCGAATGAGTCTGGCTAAGAGTCTCGCAGCGTCTGGAACAATTCGGGGCGCAACTCGTCGCATACTTTGGCATTCTGGTTTGTGGATTGACCATGCTTCACGTTGACATCCCTTACCGCAGTAGTGCACATACTGACACATGGAACATTTTAAAAGTTGCCCCCTAAAGCAGAAAACAAACTTCAAGATAATCTCAAACATACTTTTTATAACTTACCTTTTAAAGCAATTATCACAGTACTCAGTATGTAGTTTTGAACTGAGTACAAATACAAAAGGCTCTTCTTTCAAAAGAACTGTGCCAGCTGGAATTCTTTTCTGCAGGCGCATTTCAGAACTTTCTACTTTCAAGTCACTTGGCAAATTGTTGGAATCAGCCTGAAAGCAAATCTTTGTATACAGGTAATTGAGTTATTTATAAATTGCCTCTTCAAATATAAACTGGAACACTCAGCTTCCTCAAAATAACTGAAACATAACTGCTGACAGTAAATAAATTAGCTTGAAAACTTGGTCGTATGATCAGCCTATGCAGGTCCCTAGCATTAAAAATACACATTAAGTTTTGGCATAGATTTGAGCTGATGGCTCAAGGGCAATCATATAATATCGATACAAATCTAAGCGTCGACACATTCGTGAAAATCATCATAGATGAATGTTATGCTCAGCTCTCAGGTGGTTCACATCTAGTAAAAATAAAACAGGTACGCACGTTACTGGCTGAGTCGCCTATTTGCGTACTCGTATCCATGACGTCGGGACACTATGCAGCCTGAATCATATATTTGTTGTTGCTAAAACTAATTTTAACTTGCATTTTATCACAGCACGCAATTAATATAACCTGCACGAGTTGTGCCTCGAGATTTGGTGCGAGTGCTGCCTACATTAATGTTTTCATTTTCGAGCGGGAAAGTAATTCGGCTGTGCCAGTACAGGTTCGTACAGGTATTGCACGCGGTCACTGCAAATCTTATCAGCAAGTTTTCCAGTTTCTCTTGTCGCCTGCACACGTATTCTGTTAGATTAAACGTGGTAAATAGTTCGGTTACCGGAGTGAATCATATTGTGCGTGCTTCCTAACTTATTATTTAACAAGTGTACGTTTTTTCCCGGGTTGTTCACGGATTAAAGACTGGTTTCTACACCGGCAACTGGTTTCTAGTGCATTCTCCAGAGGGACTATGGGAATAACAAGAAAGAGGATGTAGGGAAAAACTATTAGTACCAGATTTAAAGGTATGTCGACATTTATTTCACTTGTGTATATAATGCTAAAACTTAATGGAGCAAGTATCAACAGGTTTAGACGTAAGTAGAAATTTCTGTCTACATTCTCACTCAGTTGCAATGTTAACCCGTGGTCAATTTCCGTATGGAAAAAATAGTAAATAATATTCTTATGTTTGAACTGCGCACATAATGTAATATTTGCGGTTGTCGTGGGCATGTCAAGTAGTAGTAGTAGTTTATTATGGCTTATTCAACAACAAGTATTCTATCTGAAATTCCAAATCTTTTAAACTTAGTTGGGTTTTGCGTCAGTAGTGGCAATACATGCAAGACATTTTCACATTCAATTGGGGTTTCCTTAGGAATGCGGCGGGGATTCCGTATCAGAACATTTAAATGTTTAAACTAAGTTAGAGCAATTGCAAGTGGAGGCGTGACATACGCCTGAGAAAAATCAATACTCTAATGCAAATATAAGTAACTGGTGGCAGCACCAGTTGACGAAATTGCCGCATTCCTTTGGGCTTTCCTCAGAAATGCAGCGGGGATTCCGTATCAGAGCATTTAAATGTTTAAATTAAGTTACGACAATTGCAGGCGGGGGCGTCACGTGCGCTTATAAAAATCAATACTTTAATATGAGTGCAAATAACCGGCGGCAGCACCTGTTGGTGAAATTATCACATTCCTTTGGGCTTTCCTTAGGAATGCGGGGGATTCCGTGCCACTATTGCATACTAAGGCATTTAAACTCTTTAAACTTTTAAAATGGATTAGGCGACTGCCGCTAGAGGCATGACATTCGCATAAAGAATCAATAACACATGTGAGTGGCAATGACGGCTGTCGGAATATTTTGTGAAATGCGCGAATTAAGTAAACAATCCTATATTGTGGTATTGCTATAAAACATCACGAACAACAGTATCTGATAGACATGTGAGTGTCATAAAATATTTTGTGACCACCATTGGAGCTTATCAAAAGTGACTTCAAATTACGAGTAATCATCTACAACATAATTTGTGACAAATTATGCAGGTACTATTCATTTCATATCGTTAGTATATATAATGCGAACAATATTTGCACAAATCGTGTGGAATAAAACATCAATCAGCGTCACGATAAATGTTATGAAGGCACATGAACGTGGTTATGATACTTACGACATAATCAAGGCCAGTGTACGCTTTCGATTGCAAACAAACATCGTAATTGTGACACGCGTTGTAAACTGTTGTGAATGCATGCAGGTTGCACGGCAGCCTTGTGCAAAAATTGTAAACGGCGCAATGAGTCGCAAAATCTTTTTATAAATATGAATGGCGCAGTAAAAGTTGTCGAGCCAAGCGTAGAAAAAACAAGTCAGCTGTCCCCATGATCAGCACCTATAACGAATGATCTTGGTACTCGTAAGCCGTTGTAAACATTTCGTTCCCTGTTTGCGTACAAACAGATATCACATTAACGCGATAGTGGAAAGATAGAGATTCGATTCGAATGTTTTTGGACTGTTTGTAGTCCTATAAGCCTCATCGCTTCATTGGTTGGTTGACAGTGTTCCGCGCTGGTCGTGTCGAGTGCAACGCACGTTTAACGAACAATAACAATATTCTCAACCACGCTGGTGATGAGATTGCTGGTTAGTGTCGCGATTTATTAGCTGGACATCAATCGTACTCGATTGAATTACGTGTTGGCAGCACAAACGGCTATTTGTAAGTCTCGGTTTAGCATCGGTTGTTCATTTCTTTGTTCTGCGAGTGAGCGTAAGCATTGTTGTTTAATAACTTGTGTGGCTGTCAAGTGATGTGCTCGTCATTAAGGTAGCGTTGACGGCGACGACAATGGATGTGGTGAATTTAATAACAAACATCAACGCCAAATTCGGAACGATTCTTCAGAACACGTGGAAGGAGCAGTATGATTTGTTCTTTGCAACTGATTCGTATGAGGTGCTAGTCAAAGAAGCGGAACGCGTCGTACAATTACGCTATATTAATCATTCTATTATTGCAGCCGCTGTATCTACTTATTGTGGCATTAGTCACATCGATTCTGACTGCAATTGTGCTTCTGCTACGAAGATGGGACAAGAAAGGTATGCCAATTATGATCAACAATGATTTGTTACTGTAGGTAATGAAATTTTCAGTTATTGTAAGGAAGGAGTCCTTGACGGGTACCCGATTTCGAAAACGGGACAAAGCACTTTTCTATGGCCGCAAGATGCTACGAAAGGTCCGCTCAATCTCCGGTCAGGTGCGGAATTCTGGGCAAGGGCGCAAACGGAAGATGGTTATGAAATTTGCACGACGACTACTCCAATTGAAAAAGGACAATGAATCCGAACAACTAAAAGTAAGATAAGATAATTTAAGTTTTCATCGATTTATAATCATCACGCGCCGCGTTTTATTATTCAAAATAATATTCGATATGATATGCAGCTGCGCGTGGCATAAAAATTGATAAAACAGTTTTGTCCTCCCATATGAATTATTAACTAATGACAAGCTGTGGGAATTCTTCAAGTGCCCCTCAGTATCTATTGATATTTAATTGCCTCCCTATATTGAGTATGATTGGCTTGATTTGTCAGCAGATTGTGGACAAAGTTCAAACTTGCCAGGAGCTTTTGTTTTCTCATACTGTTTCACACTACTTCTTTTCATTTGAGAATGTTTATTAACTTTGTCTCACATTAACAATGCTGGATGTGAGTTGAAACGCAGTAATTGTAATATGCGCGATTTGTGCGCGCATTTTTTTATCGAAAGAGTGTGATTTCCAGGTGCTGGAACCTCCTGCGGAGTTTCTACAAGAAGATTTCAGTGATGAACGAATGCCTCCGGATTTGGTTTATATGTTTCAAAATATACGCGTTTTTGGTCATTTTGAAAAACCAATTTTTCTGAAATTATGTAAACATACTGAGATCATGACTGTGCATGCGGGAACGTATCTTTTTAAAGTTGGTAAGTTAATTATATATTTATTTAAGCTTGGCAACAGGACTTATTGATGTTCGATGTTTAACTCGTAGGTGACCCGGATGAAAACATTTTCATAGTCCAGCATGGCAAGGTGCAAGTGTTTATAACAATGGATGGAACTACGTTGCCATTGAAAACTGTCAAGGCAGGCGAATCAGTTGCTTCATTACTTAGCTTCGTAGACGTTTTGAATGTACGTTGACAATTTATATTCTAGTGTTGAGTCATGTATTGCAAACATACAAATTGTATGAATGGATTTGTTTACAGGGCTACAATCGGCCTTATCGCACAATATGTGCAAAAGCCTTGGAGGATTCCACTGTTGTCAAACTACCAATGGCAGCATTTTCGGAAGTATTTAACGATAACCCGGAAGTTCTCATACGTGTTATTCAAGTTATTATGGTGCGATTACAACGTGTGACTTTCACCGCACTTCATGAATATTTAGGCCTTAGCGCAGAACTTATTAGTTCTGTAAGTCTGCCTCGTTTTATTCTAATAATTTAAATGAATCATAATTTTTTTATTTTTTATAAGCATCCACGTCCGTCCAAGCGTTTATCGAACGTGCAACTCTCTCCAAATAAGGGACGTAAACATGGAATGGAAGCAGCCAGTGATGGAGATCCGTCGGCCACAACGTCCTCATCAACACTTCCAATTCCTATACCAGCTAGCAAGTCTGGAACAAAGAGTAAAACTCACTGCTCACTGAATAATACACCAGACATGATACCAGACGGTGAACGAAGTTTTATTCCTGATATACAACTGGATGCGGCTCCTTCTATTGCGGTTGACGACGAGCGGAAAACAACGCGAGAACATAGCGAATATGTTGCGCTGGCTTTAGAGGCGTTTCAGCAAGAGTTGCGTGTCGCAGATGAATCTTTCTTGAAAGACAAGGTCGAAATGCGGGAAGTTGGGTCTGGTACTTACCTAATGAAGGAAGAATCACACAAAGTATAGTTTTAAATATTAAATGAAATTATTATCAATTTGTGGTTTATCTTTAGGATGTTGCATTAGTATACATTTTAACTGGAAGTTTGGTCATATCTCAACGCACATCTGAAGATGACAACGAAGTGAGCACTTACACTGCTCATCCTGGTGAATTTGTCGGGGGATTGGCGGTACTTACAGGCGAACCAAGCTATTTTACGGTGCGTGCTAAACACTTTTCGAGAATTGGATTGATATCGAAGACAACTTTTTACAAGTAAGTTTTTTTTCCTGAATTTCTGCGGATTCAAAATTAGTGCGCAATTATTTTTTAGCTTGCTAAAGGAAGAACCTAGAATAGCACTGCATGTTGCAAATATCGTGATTAGACGTTTGTCGCCTTTTGTGCGCCAAATTGATTTTGCGTTGGACTGGATATTTCTCGAGGCTGGTCGCGCTGTTTATCGGCAGGAGGAAGAGAGCGATTCCACGTTTGTGGTGCTCTCGGGTCGACTTCGCTCAGTTATTACGCACAGCAATGGCAAGAAAGAATTAGTTGCTGAATATGGACGTGGTGATTTGCTGGGTATTGTTGAAATGGTTACACATACACGTCGAGGTACCACAGTAATTGCTGTACGAGATACAGAATTGGCCAAGTTGCCCGAAGGACTCTTTAATACTATTAAACTTAAGTATCCAATAGTAGTTACGCGTCTGATAACTCTGCTTGGTTTGCGCATTTTGGGATCGTGGCAGAATCCCAATATCAACACCCGGCGCGCAGTGCAATCAACTCAAACGTATGATTGTCGTCCAATGCAATTAAACTTTTCGACCGTGGCTATTGTACCTGCATCGGAGGATGTTCCTATGACGGCGTTCACGTTTGAATTGTATCATTGCCTTACGGCTTTGGGACCAACTTCGAGACTCACTTCTGATGTAGTGCGGAAGGCATTAGGCTCGACGATAATGGCCCCGAATAATGAATATCGTCTGACGTCCTGGTTGGCGCAACAGGAGGATCAGCATAAGATATGCTTATATCAATGTGATAATACGTACACAGCGTGGACACAACGTTGTGTGCGGCAAGCCGATTGTATTTTGATTGTCGGCTTAGGTGCTAATGAGCCGACTCTTGGTAAAATGGAACGAGAGATTGAGCGTGTCGCATTGCGTACGCAAAAGGAATTGGTGCTACTGCATCGGGAAGTAAATGGAAAACCGCAAAACACGGTGGTTTGGTTGAATATGCGGTCATGGGTTTCATCACATCATCATATTTTATGTCCGAAGAGAATGTTTTCAAGGAAATCATTATATCGCATTGTAAGATATTTTATTTCAAACAAAACAAAAGCGATAAATATGAAATTTTATTGCAGAATGAATTATATTCTAAAGTGTGCCTTTCGGAACCGAATATTCATTCAGATTTTTCGCGTTTAGCGCGATGGCTAACGGGAAAATCGGTTGGATTGGTGCTTGGCGGTGGCGGTGCTAGAGGTTCCGCGCATATTGGAATGATTAAATCAATAATAGTGAGTGATTATCTTCAATCGCTTTAGTATACAAATATATTGAGCCTTTATTTATTTCAGGAAGCTGGCATACCAATTGATATGGTTGGCGGCGTTAGTATAGGTGCCTTTATGGGAGCATTGTGGTGCAAAGAGCGCAACATAACTACTGTTACTCAAATGGCAAGAGAATGGGCACGGGTGAGTAAAAGTCGTACTTAAAATTATTCAAGTCTTGTGAGCATTTGTTTACTCTTAGAAAATGACCCAATGGTGGCGGCAAATTCTTGATTTGACGTACCCTGTGACTTCAATGTTCAGTGGACGCGACTTTAACGCGACGATACGGGGAACATTTGGCGATACTTTCATTGAGGACTTGTGGTTACCATACTTTACAGTGACAACGGATATTACCGAGTCTTGTATGCGCATTCATAATCACGGTAACTATTCTTTTTTTAAACTATTTTTATTCTTGGCTCTGATTTTATCCATGTTACTCTCTTTCATCTATTCTCGATAAAATCACACCCTAACAGTCCCAACTCTTTGTATTATAACTGACATATTCTCTTAATCTGCTTGCTAAGTCTATTTACTGAACTTATCTAAAGGATACACGTTGAATACAAGTCAGAAACAACATAACAAGCTTCTCAAAAATTGCATAGCCTACACTAGTCAGCCACAATTCAAAACGATATTCATTGCCACATCCGATACACGTATTATTTTTGTGTATTTGTCTTCTCTATGGTGTATGCATATATTGTGATTGGTTAATTCAATCGTATAATTGAAGAGTACTACTTTGATTTCACTTTGCTTTTCAATGCGTGTAATCTTGCACTTGATGCTTGAAGAACGAATCAATCACATTTATTCAATGTTTGCCCATTTATTTTCGTAGCAAAAGTCTTAAACTAGTACGTTTTATTAATTAGGTAGACGGTGTAAGTTATTATTGCCTTTTTGTAAACACATGAATGTGGTACGTATCTTCCCCAAAAACATTTAGTAGTTTGAAATCATCGCTTATACGTGTTGGCTTGTTGCGTAGAAGTAGCTAGCTTGGGTAAGTTTGCTGTTGCGCTGTCGTTGCTTAGATGTGGCTGACTGTAACAATTTTACAAACTGTAAGGATTTGAAATTCCTAAATCGTAGAAGGGATGGTTTCCTTTCGTTTCTTAGATCTGTGTATGTCGCAGGATCGCTGTGGCGTTACGTCCGGTCGTCGATGTCCTTATCTGGCTATATGCCGCCGCTGTGCGATCCCGTCGACGGTCATCTACTATTGGATGGCGGTTATATCAATAACTTACCCGGTAAGGATTAGTACGCTAAGACATTTATTCTTTTCTTATTTTTATTTTCGGTAAATTTAAGTACAGTAATAATGATCCTTGGGGTGCGCATCTTGGCCAAGGTAGGTGGATGAAATGCATGCGTAGTGTATCTCTAAATTCTCTTTATTTTCTCATCTTGGCCTCTATTGTACGTTTCTTCAATACGAATGAAGGTAACCAATCACAATTTATAGCGTATACGAGTTTTGAATTGAAGGATGACTGCTTCATTTGCGCCTCTGTCCTTGCAAAAGCGTTCCTCCGCGAAATCTCTGAGCATATCGAACACTTAAACACACATGAGAAACAACCAAATTTCTGTGATAATATTTTCTATGTTATGAATCAAATTATCCTCATTCTTCGGCGAATGTAGGACATGCATGGCGGTACGTGCGCGCAAGTATGACCTATGTCGGCATATTTCCGCCGATGTGCGATCCTAAGGACGGCCACTTTCTTGTTGACGGATGCTACATTAATAATGTACCAGGTAACAATTTTTTAATACAGATAATATTGTATTTATACTGGAGGTAACATGTATTAACGTCTAGGAATTCTAAGTGCGTTCTTATTGACCTGAATCTTCTTTTCTTAGCGGATGTCATGCGCAGTCACGGAGCTAGTCATATACTCGCGATTGATGTAGGATCCGTAGATGATCAAGACTTGACCAATTATGGGGATGATTTATCTGGTTGGTGGTTGTTATGGAAGCGTTGGAATCCGTTTACGAGTCCTGTAAAAGTGCCAAATCTTCCCGATATACAATCGCGGCTTGCCTATGTTAGTTGCGTGCGACAGTTAGAGGTAATTTTTTGCGCTTTTTTTTACGAAACTCAATTTTGCTATATTTGCACATAATTAAAAATATTTTAGGAGGTGAAAAATAGTGATTATTGTGAATACGTGCGTCCACCGATAGACAAATACAGAACGCTGCAATTTGGCAGTTTTGATGAGATAAAAGAAGTTGGATATCAGCATGGTAAAGCGTATTTTGAAGGAAAACGCCAAGCAGGACAGCTTCCAACTTTCATGTCCGATACGAAGAAGTCTTTCTTATTTTCGCAGACACATCATATCAACAATGGTGCGTATACTTTTACGGATCTTGCACAAATGGTATGTACGGTTCGACGACCATATGACGATATCGACTCAAGTTCCGAATCTGATTATGACGATGATGATAATCGCGGGTACGTGAGCGAACCTTCTGCGGGCATAGGTGATGATGTAAGTATGATTAATCGCCGCACACAAATGCATGTTAGATTTGCGGAGCTTTAGTAGCTTTTTATCTTGATGCTTTTTAAGTTTGTTCTTTAACTGTATAATTTAGTAGCGCCGTTAACACAATAACAACCTTTTTAGGATATTAAACTCTCTTTCGGCTGGGATGGAAATCCAAGCACGCTATGATAATCCTCCTTTCTTTGGTTTGCACGCATTATTCTTAGTTCTTTAGTAACCTTATAATTCTTGGTAGGTGCACTTGAAAATAATACAACACTTGTATTAAAGTATTGTAATATTTTATCCAAGTTTGTAAATTTTATACACTAACGGGCTGTTGTGGTCTCTTCTCTTTTCTGGTTCTAGAATCCTGCCAAGACTTATGGTAGACCTTATGGCTCTTTGTCTGAAAATGAGATGGAGGTGGATGTTGATTTCGACGCCGATGTTGATTTTGATCTAACTATAGACAGCAAGCAACTAACTGATAAACTAAACTAGTCACCCGTGATATATTTGTTTATTGGGGCGCATTCGTATGAGGGCAAAGTGGCTATACACAGGTACACACACTATGCTAACAAATTCTTTGATGTTGAGCAAGGAGAAGACGGAAAATTGTAATTGTATAAAGAAAGAGGCTAAGCAATTGCAATAAGTATATAACATAGGAACAAAGTTGCCATAAAATAATTGTATTTGTTTCTTAGTTAAGTTCCATGTTGTTTACATATAAAAATAATATTTTCTCTGAGACTTGCATCAGCACTGTCATGGCAAATGAGAGATTACTGTCTGTTATACAATTTAGAATAATTACAATGTGATGATGATCTCTCCGAATACGCAACAGGGAAATATATTTTATAACTAGTAATGCATATTAAATTATGACTTACATATTAAGTAACTCATTTTTAAATTCATTATTGTCGCCGTTCTTAATGCTGGCGCCTATGGATTCAAGAGCATGCAGAGAAGCTCCCACCAAATGTAAACTTCCGGTGATCAGGATTTCATTAAATATGGTATTGTCGTCCATGGAATCAATTATTGCTTCGCCAACGGATGGTAATGCACGTGCGATGCCTTCTTGGGGAAACATTGTTGACCATTTTGAGCAATTAATAGCACTTTTTGATAATTGTTCACTTGGTGGGCAATTGTGATTGACATTATCTGAAACAAGACTGGATTAATTTTTGTTTATAAGAAGTTTTAGACCAGCATACCTAATGACGAAATTTTTGATGTCGCAACATTAGGCACGAAGTAAACTCGATCAAAGTTGCATTCATGTAAGATTTGCAAGTGGTTGTCAACATTGCGATCGCCTGTGCTATTAAAGATAAGTACTCGCCGTATGTTTACTTTTTGGGCGTTTGTGGTTGACTTATCGCGATACCATTTTGCACAATGAGTAATACTTTCTGTTGTGTGAGCACCATCCAAATAAAAGTTGCTAGTGGCAGTACGAATAATCTGAAAGCGACCCTGCCATTCGCAATGTTGGAGAGCGCTTTGGACGAGCGAATTATCCAATGATTTATTTCGAGATTGTAACCAGCTTTCCGCTAACTTGATTGCGAATGTGGCGTTTAGTTTATAAATATCATCAGGCACTGAAGAATTACGAGGTATTGAAAGTTGTTTATTTGGGTATACTACTTCCAGCTCGCACTGAAATATAACAAATTATAGAAGTTGATATTCGATATTCTACGAGCGCGGCTGTACCTTTTTTTCTTTAGCGCGTTTGAACAGCACGTCCAGCGCATTTTGATCTTGCGGCATTGTAAATGCTTTGCAGCCTTCTTTCATGATACCACTTTTATGCCACGAAATTGATTCGATGGTGTTTCCTAATATTTGAATGTGATCTAAGCCTAAGGAAGTTATGCCAACAACTTGGCTTTTGCTATACGACAGAGAAATTAAAATTAACGTAAGTTATGTATATTTCAAGTGAACGAAAGCACCTGATAACATTTGTAGTATCATATTCGCCTCCAATGCCAACTTCAACAATAGCCACGTCAATGTTTTTAGCAATAAACAACTTGAAAGCGACAAGAGTCAACATTTGAAAATAAATGGGCATTAGCGCATCATGCTCTGCGGTGTTTTTTGTCTTGCAAAGTTCTGTATAGACTTCCCAGAAAGTTCGAGCAAATAATTGATCATCAATCGGCTTGCCATTGATGCGAACACGTTCGGTAACATTGAGCAAATGTGGAGAGGAATAGAATCCTGTGGAGTAACCATGGTGACGGAGGATGCTTTCGCAGAGCGCACATGTTGATCCCTTGCCCTTTGTGCCGGCTACATGAATAACAGAGGGCAACCTGCTGATATCGATGTGAGACCTGCAGTATTGGGAACTTTACCTTCATTACATTGACATTCATTGGCGCCGTAAGCGATTATCTTATCAGCACTTTGCTTATTCGCCAAGGATGTAATTTACCTTGTCAGAAATGCCACCACTTTGTCGATGCAGTTCGCGCGAAGTGCCTCGTGCGTGGTATTCTCAGGTGCGATATTGCGACGATTTTTCAAATATTCCGCGTTGCTCTGCAATGAGTTGAGAGCGTCGATCGCAGCCTGTTTACACGTGTGATAACCTCAATTAATGCATTTACTTGTGTAAATAATTAAGCGATTACACATACCTCATAGCTGTATGACCCGTCGCTCTTAAAGCGCACATTGTAAGCACTTGCCATCTTCAAGGCACGTACGGTAGACGCGCGCAAAAGACGAAACAAGTCCACAACGCCATGCATTGCTTCAGAGCAAACACAGGACACGCACTTTGCATGAAATGTGTTTGAAGTTTGTAAGTAAACTATATTCTACAGACATATTGAGAAAGACTAAAGCTAACGCAACACGACTGCTTATCAAATGAACTAAACCAATTGCACGCGTTAAACCTATAGATTTTAGTTTGACCTTATATTCCAAACTGCGCATCATGTGATCAAATTAGAACACAACTTCAAGAGCAAAACAAATTTGTGCATAAGTGCTACTAATTTATTTTCAAATAGGATAGTTTTTTCCAAATAAATGGTATTGTAATTTAAATAATCTATGCTCTTTTACATAGATAAGTGGAGGATTATTTCAGTAAACAAACGTTATTAGGATATCTGGAGAATTGCATAGTAATTGTACACAAAACTTATATGCTTAATGAATTTCTACTCGGGCAGTTTCTTAAATTAATGATGATTTATTTTATAAATCATTGTTTCTTAACAATGTGCGCTCAATTTTTCAAATTTCAAAAATGGCGCTACTGGGCGCTACTATAGTATTCGTAAACGCTCGGCTCCTGTCGCATTTAAAGATCCACTACTGAAAGAAGCGTCCGTTGAACGGCTTTGACACTCCTGTCAGTTTTAGATACACTGTGCGCATCGTGCCTTATATACACATTTTTTCACATTTTCAGTGCTTTACAACGATTTTTTCGCTTATCAGCAGATAGTCAGGTTTTATTTCGGTGTCGTGCAGTGTTGTTGCAATAGTAGTTTAAGCCAGTCGTGTGCACACGCCTCTGTCTCATTGTAGGAAGAATCAAAACATAGTTAAGTCATGTCTCCAACCCTTGTTGCAGGCTTGTGATAACAATTTATATTTGCATTATTAGTACATGCAATTACGAAAATTAAGTGCAAGTGTGAAGAAAATTGAGAAGATTGCCAGTGACAATGCTAACGAGCACAGACATCAACGAGCGAATTGTCCTCCGAGAGACCAAGCCTCCGGTGGTACGAAATCTATTTCGTTCTGGAGGAGGCTTTGGCGATGGGGGTGTCAGAGTTATGTATGATCGTTATATTCCTCGACGATCACATAACAATTGGAGCATTGATTTTGCTTCAATTCCCGACTCAGTGAAGTCATCCCCAGCAGGGAAGAAAGCAAGGGAAACGACTGATTCACCTAGAGACACATCTGCTTACAATTGCCTTTTGCGCAATGAAGTCCTAGGAGAGAACATTGAAGACATTAAGTCACAGTGTGATGATCGACAAATCCTTACTCCAGTAAAGAGCAGGAACTTGTTCAAATTCTCGTCACCCCGGGTGAGTACTCAATCTATTTTTACTCACATGTAACGTCCGAATATAACGAGACTGCTAAACAAGCCTTTAAAGGTGGGATAGTGTACAAGAATTACGTCCTTGTTTACATGTCAATTAACACACGAGCTCCCGTTGAAGTAATTAAGGCTATATACTCACTGGGATTGAGTTCAGCAGCAATTGTCATTATCATTTATTAACATCGCGAGATATTTCTATTTTAAGTGGCTTGTTCTCTGCTAATTAGAATCTCATTGTTTCATTCAATATTTTATTCACGTATCATATTTTGGTGCCATCAGAATCATAAAGGTTGTCATTACGTCTATGAAACAAAATAAGATTAATTATATTCTAAAATGCGCATTTCCTGAAGACTGACAAAAGACTGACAATAATGTGCTTGAGACACCGTTAGCCATTCATAATTGATCATAATGACATAGTCAAATAGCAATTTTCTTCAGTAATCTTATTTACATATTTCACAAATTACTGGGCGTATTATTACTGCAGGTAAAGCGTACCAATTGCACGTTTACGTACACAATAATCGTTTAAATAAGGGAATATCCGATGATGAAAGTAAACGATGCATTAATTACAGCCTTGAGTATACAAATTAGATTCAATTACCAGCTTCTGTTGTCGTGAGTCTCCATAAAGCAACATTCACTATTAATAGAGTATTCTTATCATTGCGGCTGAAATATTTATATTATACACTTGCGCCACAAAGTTTAATCATGTATGCGTTTTTAGTTGCAACATATTTATAAACAGATTTCCAGTTTGGATTTCGGCCAATGTTGATAAACGCAGTGACATTAAATTAATATATGATGATAATAACAACGATAAAATGCATTAAACATTATATTTTCGCATATTTTATTCACAAGCTCAAGTGGATTTTGCATATCACTAGTATGAGCCAAATGTTTTCAACTGTTCTCAATTGAAATGGGATTCATGATAGGAGGTGATAATTCCTTTTTGCACACAAGGTTTCATCAACTAACGAATGATAATTATGAAATACACGTGAAAGGTAAACATCCGGAAATCAAATAGAAATTCGCATGAGATCAGCTGTTCATGTGTCATTTTTATACAATTTTTCATTAACCGAAGGCGATTCATGCCCACGTTGCAATCACATGGAAATCATTTGCAAAGCTATGCAATATTTGCCTGGTAAATGCAATTCAGCTTCACTGCAGCCGCCGCAATTCAATAAGCAAATTGGTACGCAGAATTGCAACCGCATCGCATTTTACGCAAGTGGGTAATAAATATGTAACACGAATTTATTACCAATCTATGTACGCTGTGGAATGCGCTCCAATAACATATTATCTATTTATACCGTATGCTTTGAAGACAGCAACACCACAACCTCTTCCGGTAACTTAAGTATTTACTTGAAAAAATATGCGATTACTGAAGGGAATACTTGAAACATTTTTGTAGTTCGAAATGATATCTGTAACAACAGTTATTGTTTAGTTTATTGTATACTAGTAGGAACCGAAACAAAAGTATTTCCGGTTTTGATTAAGCACATATTTCTTTAATATCTAATAATTTATTTAGGACAGGAGTCATTTACGTCGGAATTTTTTACCTGCAGACATTGCTGTCGCATTGAAAGGGAAACAAAGTGATTATATTCCATGGACGCATTAGTATTCTATCCGGTGGGCTTTGAAAATGCGCAGTGATAAGAAAAATAACACTTTACGCGAAACAAAAGGCCTTCCAGCTGAATTCAATTTCTTTACAGTAGTCACTTTCCATTTTTAATACGCATAATTAGGTCATTATTATTCATATATGCACATTGTTTGGATAAATTTCAAACGGTAATGATCTGACAACAAACTTGTCTATTTACTCTGCTATTTATAAAATATAATGAATGTTGGTTTTAACGTATGATTTTTGTAATTGCAGGTGGAGAAAACACCAGTAAAAGTGCAAACGAGTCCATACTCATTATCTCCACTTAGTCATAGTAGTCAACGATTACTACGATCACCGCACAAGGCGACCCGCAAGATATCGCGGATCCCTTTTAAGGTGCTTGATGCGCCTGAACTCCAAGATGACTTTTATTTGAATTTGGTTGACTGGTCAATGCAAAATGTACTCAGCGTTGGATTGGGGAATTGCGTCTACCTTTGGTCGGCGTGCACCAGCCAGGTGACACGGCTGTGCGACCTTTCTGGTGATAATAATGCAGTGACCTCGGTCGCCTGGAGCGAACGAGGACATTTAGTCGCTGTGGGTACGCATCATGGATACGTAACCGTATGGGATGTGGCAGCAAACAAACAAGTGAATAAACTGCAGGGGCACACGGCACGTGTGGGTGCTCTTGCGTGGAATGGGGATGTCTTAAGTTCTGGCAGCCGAGATCGAATTATTTTGCAACGAGATACACGCACTCCGCGTAAGTAATCGCCAAAGTTTTGATTTTTTTGAGTTGATTGTTATTATTGGCATTTTTAGCTTCTGTGGTTGAGCGTCGATTGGCAGGCCATCGACAGGAGGTATGTGGTCTTAAATGGTCACCGGATAATCAGTACCTTGCTTCCGGAGGCAATGACAATAGACTGTATGTGTGGAATATGCAATCTCTGTCACCAGTCCAGACATATACGGATCATTTAGCTGCCGTTAAAGCGATTGCATGGTCACCACACCATCATGGACTGCTCGCGTCCGGTGGTGGAACTGCTGACCGATGTATTCGTTTTTGGAATACGTTGACGGGACAACCAATGCAATATGTTGATACAGGTAGAACAGCGTAAGTGTAGAATTCAAAGAATTATTAATTCAATTTTCTTTTATACTAGGATCACAAGTGTGCAATTTAGCATGGTCGAAGCACAGTTCCGAATTGGTATCGACGCATGGCTACTCACAAAATCAGATACTTGTTTGGAAGTATCCGAGTTTAACACAAGTTGCTAAATTGACGGGGCATTCTTACCGCGTTCTTTATCTAGCGTTATCACCAGACGGTGAGGCGATTGTAACAGGCGCCGGCGATGAAACGTTACGTTTTTGGAACGTTTTTAGCAAGGCGCGTTCGCAAAAAGAAACGCGATCGGTGCTTAGTTTATACACTGGAATTAGGTGAATACATTTTCGGGTATGTATACATGCGACAGAGAAGCGTTATTTTCTACGCTTCATTAAAGTTTACAAACGATATACAGATTAAGTTTATAAACGTTTTATATTATTTATTATTTTCATTGAAGTGAAGACTTTATAAAGTTTATTATAATCTGTATACTGATAGAAGCTCTTGCTTAATTTAAATACTTTAATCCTGTGTTCAATACAAGTAGTAACAATTATGCATATCGTGAACGATGATGATTTTTGTGATATAGTACAAATCTGGAGCATAATTGTTTAATAATATTTTAGGATAATTTTGTATAAATTTATGGTGAGCTATATATAATACTTATTATTTTGGGTAGAAATGAATCGGTTTTAAACCAAAGTCATTAAGTTTAAGTTATATTGTAATTGATATAAACGATTCGAAATGAAATGAATTAAAAGAGTGTATATAAAAAATAAATTTAAATCTTTGTATGATATGTGAAATGAAATTATCGATTCAGTATATCCATTTATGTTAGAGTATACAAAGAGTATTTGTATGGAATGATCAATCAATTAATAACGTGCTTTGCATAAATATTTTATTAACTGTTGGTTTTCATACATTGAATATCGGTTAAAACTATATGCATTGCAAGGTTTTGTGGACGTAAAATATAATAACGCTGAATGAATCAATAATAATAATATACAATATTTGTAATTAGATTTAACAATATGTTCGATGAATGATACAACAGTAATCTTCATATGCAAGATTATATTAGATAGTGCAAGCACATCACAATTACATTTTTCAAGTACATATATAATTCTACTACATTTTTCCCTATTCAAATTAGAATAGAGTATTATTTTAGATGGCTAATTGAGGAAAGAAGACTATATTTTGTATAAACTACAATAATACACTTGTACATAGGATATACATTTAGATTCGTAACAATTGCTTAAATTGCAGATACAGATTACTAATTGATAAATACTCGAATAGTTTTCAGCACCGTTCGCGACATCCCATGAATCAACCTATAGGATTCATAAATTCTTCTACGTCGTCCCAAAATAACATTGCTTTGAGTTGCAATAAATATTTGTATTAATCTTGCACATGTGATGCCTAATACGCGCAATATTAATTCTGATTATATAGTATGGGATATTTATAAATTCGCTTACTCATGTAACAAAGTGTCCCGAGTGTCGTGATCAGGAAGTTGGCGCACTTTCATGCTACCATCCGCACCACAAGAGAATAATCTTCCGTGCGAATCAAGATGCAGTTGCGTGACGCCCTGGCCAATATTCTTGAAGAAGCTGCTGCGTGCATGCTCGGATGGGAGAGACATAATGAGATTGGGAACAATAACACCCCATATCTGTAAAGATAACGTTTTAACTGGTTTAAATGATATCATAATGAATGTACATACTTTGATGTCTCCGTCAGCAGCGCCTGTAGCAAAGTATTCTTCATGTGGATCAATTGCAACGCATTTAACAGCATTTTCATGTGCTTGGAAACGATGCCGAATGGTTTTTGCACGCACATCAATGAGGCACACATCTCCGCGCTTGCCAGAGGAGATTAACATTTGATGCTGGGGAGCGTATACCATACTACTCGCCCCTTGTTCGTGGCAAGTAAATGCGCATACAAGAGATTTACCTTGTGGTAAAATGGAATCCCAAATGCATACATTCTTACTTTCCGAACTATGACCAGCGGTTGCAAGGAGGCTGCATGAGTTAAGAAAGACAAAGTCCGTTATACCTTTACTGTGGCATTGATGAGTCTGGAAATATCATATTTTTTGATGGAATGTTTAACACAGTTTTAATAATATTAAAACTCACAAAGAAGGGTCTGTTTGCATTAGCAGCTGTGCCAACTTGCCACAAGCTCAAGTTACCATCAGAATCAGCAACGCCGAATTTGTTACCGTGTTGAGAGAATCGCAAACGTGTAACTTTTGCAAAAGTTCCAGGCGAACGAGGAGTTGATACTGGTGTTGGGTGACCCCATTCCCACAATTGCACTGATCCATCTTGAGATCCAGTGAGATCTAAATAAGACGTAAGATTGTTGTACAACTCATGCATTTTCGGTTCAAATCTACTTACAAAGAGGTAGCAAAGGATGCGATGTTATCCTTCGTATTCCGTCAATTTTATGCTTAATAAGCTTTAAACAAAAGATCAATGAGTATACAGTTCCAAAATTACTTGGTAAAAGTTAAAAAGGAGCGCAATTATACTACGATAAATTGTATCTACAAAAATCATTGACTTACTAGCGGATTTGATACTTAAAATGCAATTAATTATAAACATGATAATCAATCAAAACCACTAATAACAAATCTATGAGTAATAATAATATAGTATGCATATTCACGTAAGTCAGCGATAATATAATATATACACAAATCGTGCATACAGAAAGATATGAAAATGAATCATAGGGGCAATATTTACTGGACCAACTCAAAATTATTAAAGTAGCCGAACATAAGTTGGTGCCTATTATGCAAAATGCAATAAATGTGTTATTTTATACACAAACAGACCGGTCGAAGCATGTGCGCCGACCGTTGCAGCACGAGGTGGACAAATCCGGCATCATGACACCCCGGGAAGCTCACTCCTTTTATCTACGTACGCACGCGCCCCAACAAAAAGGTATTTGCATTTGTTTCAATTGATTCAAGTTAATGTGACAAATTTGCATTTCCACAGATATATGTACGCATATAAATGTTTATACTTACAACACTTGCTCCGCGGCCGCTTTGTCCTGCGAGTCCTCCTGGCTGGGGACTGGACGGTTGCGTATCCTTGTTTTTATCACCCGCACTTTGAATTACGAGGAATGGTGGGACACTACAATCTACATGATCCCGGCTGAGATTGAGAATATCCAATTCGCATTCATCCTCTAGCCATGCGGGAAGCTCGAGAAGAAGAGAAATATCCATTTCTTGAAGTTCGCGCGGCGTTGCAATGACCAACACACCATGCGCAACGGAATTTAAACTGAATGCCGATATGGAATCCTGTTCTTTATGAATAATTCTCACAGGTTCCGCTGTATTATCTGGATGCGGTATAAGCTCATCTATAGCGGAAACGGAGCGACGTTTACCAAACACGGACCGAATGAAGATATCTTGGACGCACTCTTGATGAACAAGGTAATGCCATAGGCGTCGCGCGGTTCCTGTGCCCGCTTTGTTGCTAAACGGAGTGTTTTGTGGTTCAAGTAATTGTCGATATTTCTGTATAGGTGGACCAGTGATGTTTTCAACGAAACAACCGGGAATGTATTCGACCGGTGCTTGTCTAGTGTCCAATTCAGCGCGATGTTGATCCTGCCATTGACTCATTCGACGAAGTGCGCTATGGATTAACGGACTCGCAACTGGTAATTCCGACATTTCAATACCGGCGACCTAAAGGTAAATGTTAGCGTAATAACATAATAACGGATTCTTTTGCGCACTTACCCCTAAAAATTGAGTTAAGCGCTCCTGCACAATGCGAATTACTGCCAATTTGAGTACTAGCCAAGAATATGAATTTGGATCAGAATGTTCCGTATTCACAGTTTTCATTGGTGTTGGATTATCAAAAACATCTTCTTCTTCACTCTCCGAATCACTGCTGATTTCATCGCTTTGCGGGCCGCTTTCAGGCTTCGTTAATAAATACGCTAGCATGGACATTTCAGGAGCAATAAATTGTTCACGATAAGTCGGCTTATCCTCTTTCATAACTGAAGTCTGATGTCCCAAAATTTTATTATTTAATTTGACTCGTTGCTTATTTAACCAGGTTGCGGGTCCACTCAATTCTTCAGTTGGAGTTGGTTGATTACTTTCTCCGCTGTTACCACTGACACTCGCAGTACGCAGCAGTTTCTTTATACCACCACCAAATAATCTATAAATTAAATAGTTTTAAAAATATGCCGCAGAATGAAAAGTCTGTAACTTACACTCCCCAAGTAGTCGTTGTAAAAGTATGACCGGCCATATGATAGAGAATAACTCCGTCGCAAGTTGCTAGGCCGTAGAGTAATAGCGATAAATATGTTGCAACAAATGCCTCGCATAAAACCACAGTAAGTCGAGGTGTATCTTCGTCTTTCTCACGTGCAAGTAATGCCCTTAGCGAAGTAACACCGGGCCACTTTGATGGGGCTGTAATAATATGTTGCGCTTCATTCATGGACATACGGCGCCTACGGCCAACCAAGTGACTGGATGTATCCTGTATATCCTGAATATTACTTTTAAAAGTATCGGAATCGCATAAAGATTGGTAAATGCAAGCGGATAGCGCAACAGCCAGATCCCGTAGAACAATTAGAGAACTCTGATTAGTATTGGGTTGTGATAACTCCACAACAGTTTGAAGCATATCATGAGTTAAACATTGAAGATAACGAATTGGATCTGCAATAACGGTTTTGCTGCTCGCAACACTTGCAGCCAGCAATGGTAAACTAGTTGGAAATGGTAGTGGACTTAGTAATTGTTGATGAGTTTTCTCTTGTTGTAATTCTTGCAACAACAGGACTAATTCCATACGCACAGAAGCCAATCCACCTGTTGCACCATGTAGCGAACAATAACTTAGAAGAGTTCGAATAAGAGTTTCATTAGCTCTTAGCCATCGTTTGCGCTTTGCCGCACGTTGTACTTTGGCTTCAAAATCGAGCTTTTCTTGAATAAGAATTTCATGCAAAGTTGGTCGTTCTTTATGCTCTGTATTTTCCAATTCGTTTGACTGTTCCAAGTCGATAGGATCGATTAATTCCGAAGTTGTGTAATTACATAATTCTCTGAGAGCATCCACTTCTTTCTCCAACCATTTATATAAATGGTATCGTAATTGACCACCATCTACTTCGAAACCAGTTGCCAATGTAGATAATTCTTCCATAAGTATTTTCAAGCAAGCAACAAACTTTAATTGTTGGGCCATAACATCAATTTGCTCCGTTTTATCCTCATCTTCTTCGTGTTCGTTTTCTTCTGCTTCTAATTTTTTATCTGATATTGCGGTCATTTTTAGGCCTCCGTCGGAGCCATCTGAATCATCTTGAGCATCATCATCATCATCCCAGTTCAAAACTAATTCGTCTGCTTTTAAAGTGGTCGCTGCGCCCCAGTCAAAATCAGAATTACTCTGAGTTGGGACTGACGGCGTATCCCACGAAATGATTCCGGTATTAATTTGAAGATCTGCAGTTACTTTATCATGTGGAGTACTTTTTTCTGAGCCAGGCGTACTGGCTGATAATTTATTCCCAGGATCAGTAACCACGTATGGTAACTTTGACAATACTTCTAAGGCCAATGCTGGACATCCTGCACGGAAATGACCGTGCGCGGTAGTAAAGTACAATTGCCGTTCCAAAGGAGTAATTGATTCTTCAACGATCACTTGCTTACCGCCCGGAACCCAAACTTTGCGCTTTCCTGAATTAGCGACATGCTGACGAATCAGAAGAGGATGAGTGCGCAAATAAACGTAAAAGTTGAATACATTTGGATCGGCTTCTTTGGATTCACGGGCATCATCTTCATGCGATGGATGCATTGATCCTGCGTTACCCACAAGAAGAGTGCTCAATGAACTCTGATATTCTTTAAGCGTCCACAATGCCATGCTTCTTAAGAAAGGATCGGGATGTGCGCGCGTCATATCCTGCCCCGATCCATCCGCATCACAGCCAAGTATTTCTTCGTATAGTAATTTCTTGAGACTAGGACCATCGCCTTCATATAAGCGAACAATAATTATTGCTAGTTGCAAATCATGCAATTTATGCAAGCATATTTCAACGGCATCTTTTAAACTTCCAGCTAATAGGAAGAACGCAGCTGCGTGATCAAATCTTTGTTTTCCAAGAAGAGCGTAACCGTTTTTCAAAGCCGCTTTTCTCCATCGTTCTTCCGCAAAATTATTCGAAAAGAATTGTGTCATACGATCATCTCGCTTTGATCGATAAAGACCCCATAATAAATTCTTCTTGTTCATTGCAATATAAAATATTGCTGCGTCGAGCGGATCTTGTTTAGCAGAATATGCTGCTTTTGCAAGTACTTGGACACATTGTTTCAATAATGTAAGATTGCGAATCCACCAAGCAACGCCCAATTCTCGCAGTAAAAACCAAGTTGGTTCACCTTTCGCATAGCTAGGAATTAAGTTTAATAGTTCTTCCTGGCTTTCACAGTGATAAGCCCACGCAAGATTGTTGGTGCCTACGCCGTTCTTTTGAAATTGCGCACGTTGCGCTAAAGGAAGGCATCTTAGTAAATAACTGTAATGTTTCATTGCTAGCAGGAAACGCAGACCACAATCATCTAATGAATCAGTAATAACTTGATCTGACTGTCCACCAACAAGATTTTCTTTTGCTAGTGCAGATTTTGCCGCATCAATCGCAAATCGCTCCGCCAAATCAGTATTGCATGTTGAAACTGTATCAGCTAATGCTAGTAAATGCATTTGATCTAAAGATGATAATCCTGGCAAATGCGTATGTGTTAAAAGACGAGAAAGTATGCGGCCTTGACGGGGTGTAAAGTGCGCAATACTGGCAATTCTTTCAGATGGCCGGCGTTCCAGACGCACAGTATCTTGATCCTCAAGAAGCGTATCAAGAGACTCATCCATGTTAACATTATTATCAAATAACTCATTGTAATCCTTTTTCTCTTCTTGAGTAGCCGGTCGCTCTTTATCTGCAGCTAACAACGTCCACAATGGCAGTGGAGGAATATTCTTGCTTTCATCATAATCGAGCGTAATTTCACCAATACTTGCACGATGCTCAGGCGATCCAGCAGGATAACTGACTGATAAAGTGCGAGCGCGTGCCCATCCTTGCATTTCCTCATTACAATCCAGATTTGCACCGCCCAGGCATTTAACTAAATGTGAAAGAATTGCTTTAACCCAGCGAATTTTGCCTGAATTTAACAATTCCATAAGTTGCTTGGGATGATACTGCGGTAAAACAGGGCAAGCAATGCGCGATGCTTCGAAGAGACCGTAATCAGGCATGTAATCCATACTTTCTTTGCTTGTACGCTTGCGATCAAGTATTTGCAGATTAACGGAACTAATTCGCCCCAATGCAGGAATTGATGCAAGCTTTCTTTGGTTTTCTTGTGTTAAAGTGCGGAAATCCATATCGCGTGCGCCTCTCTCATCATTGTCAACTACATTAGCAATGCAAGGCAGTTGGGGTTTCCACTGAGTATAGACGTGCATTTCAGAGTCCATACCCACGACTAGTATTCCATCACGCACCCAACTAATTTGCATAGGCAGAGCTGGCAGTCCATCGGCAGTTTCCAGCTCAATTTTGCGCAAAGTCATCCATTTGAAATCATCCACAAACATAGGCTGCGCTAAAGAGCTGGCTTTGCGCAAAATCGGCCTATTATTATTAATGGATTCTTTCATAGCTTTCACATTTGCTTGAGCGAGATCTGTGGAGAGTGGAGTATATAACATAATTTTCGATCCACAAGCAACCGTCAAAATATGAGATCCGTCTTCATTTGAAACCCAATCAAGTTGCACTATATGCTTCTGAGTTATGGGACAAATATTTCCCATCTCCGATATCGACTTGCGAAGACTTTGCAAAGTACTAAAGCTTGGTACTGCCAAAAGTGTTGGTTTAATAGTTTGTTCTGTAGCTACAGCAAGCCTTTCTTCATTTGAAAAAGTATGCAAGACTTCATTGAGACGCTGTTTCTTCTTTAAAGTTTTTGAGTCGTACAAATAGCTAAGATCTAAGTGGCGGTCAATTGAAATACGTGGTAGATGAATATTTTTTAAGTGAATTATATCTTCTAAAATCCACTCTGATCCGCCAGTTGATTCGCATTCATAAATCGCAACGCACAAGTTGATATAACGCGAATCATGATCATCTTTATTAGGGCGCGTAAAACTTCGTCCGTATTTATACGCAACAGCTAAGCGTCCGGAATATGCAACACTAATGTTTAAAATTTGACCGTCGATTTCAATTGCAGATTCTTTAATCATATTCCATTCAGTCCATATCTTTCCAGTATTAACAACTTCCCCGTCTTCTTCCAACAGCAAATTGCGCACGCTACGTACTGCGCTGGAATTATGCGAAATCGTCCAGAAACGAATAAGTCCATCGCTGCATGCTGTGGCAAAGCAATAGGGCGCAAGACATGCAGGATAAATTGATGCGGAACTTAAATGACCAGCTGCCGCAGTTGCGTGAACAATTTCAACTCCATCAGGCAACGGAAGTACTTGCTTGACTTCCCGCGTAGTTGTAATATTTATATGCGGACTTACTTTGGTTTGTTTCTCTTGCAGGCTTTCCATCGAGTTCTTTCTACTTAGATCGTTTTCATCTTGAACCAAATTACAGTCCGGGACATACATCTGACTGCCCGTTAAATTTACGTCGCTCTCGTTGGATGCGATTGTAAGTTTCCACATGTGAATAATTGTATGTAAGTCCGTACAATCAAGTAAAACAATATAGAATGGTTGTTCAAAAACTATATTCTGTTGAAGATCAACCATCGCATCATGACCAGTTAAATTTATAGGTGTACTGCGTTCACCAGTTATCAATTGTTCTTGGTAAACATGTAAAAATGTAGTGTTTTGGTAGCGCACCGCTTCCGAAATAGTTTCCAACTGAATGATGCAACCAGGACGCGATGTGCTTTGCTGCGACACTATGTTGATTTTCTCCAATAAACTATCTTCATCAATACTGGATAAATCCGTCAGACTTTCCGTTGAATTGCTCAAGCGGTGTTCTTTGAATGAAATATCCGCCAAAAGGGTTCTTGCATCAATGACCGCTTGGTACACACGAAGAGAATGTCCATCCGATGCGACAAAACATGCGCTTGGCGAATTCGATAAATTACCCAAAGTTGAAGATGGTAACAAAGTCGGAATCCATGCAACATTACTGAATGCAGATGGTTCAGGAGAACTAATCCGTGCAAGCTCGCATATTCCTCCGGATTTCGACAGAGGACCGACTGCATCAACACGCCATAATATTAACTCGCTGCAGAAACCCTGAGACAAGAATATATTACAGTCATTCAACGTTAAATAAAACTCTTCAAGTACTTACAGCATTACTGTGTTTCTCGCTCTGATCAACAATATTATGATGGCTAGTCGTTAACAGAAGCGGTAATACTGGATGACAAGTAATATCGTTCACACGGAAACGATGACCGGATGCGCGACTCTTATGTCCAATGCTGAGTACTTGACTGAACTTACTTTTATCCGCAAAAGTCATATGCCATAAATTCAAAGTTCCATTGTCGTGCTTCGTAACCAGCGAGACAATTGGTGACGGATCCTTCGGTTCTTCTTCGATGGTGACTTCGGGATGAACATCTGTCGTTGAGATAGTTTCATCTTCTTCCTTGACGATTGATAAATTATTTCCGTTTGTTTGAGGTATATCTTTATTGACGGTATCCTTCACGAGATGCTTTATATAATTAGATACGCTGTAGAGCGCAATTGTAGTCGACATGCTTAATGAATCGCCAACAGGAAACGCTGATGGAATACGCGTGGAAAACGACACTTGCGCCTGTCGAAAAGATCCTGGGTGAAATTCATCCAGCCATTCGACAACCCAGATTAAAAACGAACCGTCCATTGGGTGGATACTAAAGAGCAAGTCAGGGCTATGATGCCAATCGCGCAATAGTGTTTCAATTTTTATATCCAAGATTGCGTTGTCCAAATTGTATACCCCATTGATAGGACATTCTTCATCGGGGTGATCAACAACGCGACGAGCAAACTCCTTGACCAGCGATTCAGATTGCATATTGTAGTGCATCTCTTTGTTGTCTAGCCAATGTAGAACGAAAGCAGGGCGCGGATTGCAGAAAGAAATACTCGGCACTAGTGGAATATCTGTTTCCGCATTGACCGAAGCTGCCAAATGAAAATGTAATCCAGGTGTAACACCGGTACCGTGGTACCCATACGAGTGAAAATCGTGGACGCTGTAAGTGCTCGGCAAAGTTGGCAGCGGTCGTGAGAAAGCCGCCAACTGCCCGTGGTGTTTTGCGTGGCGCCGAATATGGAAGCAAGTTCTATAATCAAATGATTTAATACATCTCCGAATAACAAATTTACAATCATATACTTCATATGCTTTAATCGCTGTATAAAGCGGTGTTTATGACGGTGCGTTCGAAATTTAGGATGATTCGCTTGAGGATCTAGCTGCGACAAATTAACGAGTCCATCCTCCGGTAAAACGGTCTCTACCCACAGGCGACAAATGTTATCCTTGCAAGATGTAACCAGCATATTTGAAACAGAGCCCTTTGGCATAAACTTGCTTGTAGTACGCCAGGAAAGATGCGTTACAGCCCTTGGATGAGCTATATAAACGAAGCCGTACTCCATGTCCGTTGCTTGCTCTGAGCTCTTCGTGAAAAGGAAATGTTTGTTTTCATACCAAATCTTCACGAGGCGATCGTTCTCGCCAGAAGTTGCAAATAAGGTGCCGTCTGGACTGAAAGCCAAATGCTGAACTGGTGTTGCAGTGTTAGCTTTCCAAACACATTGCCAAAGCATATCTGGATCTAATATTTCAAATAGTTACACATTTTATTAAGTTGAACATGGAAGTTATACCTGCAGCTTTCTCTTCAACATTATTTTCAGGCTGCTCCAAACTTGGTTCACACTCTCCACCAACTGTGAACTTGACATGTTCATCAGCTTGCTCATGTATGGTATTGTTGGGCTGCAAGTGCCACAGTTGCACAATTGATCCAGCAGTCAATAATCTACTTCCTTCCAGATTCCAGCTGAGTGCCCTTACAGGTGCATCTGTTTTTAGACTACCTGTTTGCACCCATCTGTATTCAAGACCCTAGAATGTAAAGTGATATACACACATGGTTTTAAATTACACTAAGTACTTACATGGGTTGAATTTGAATTGATCAAAGGTGTAGGCTCATAAATACAAACTGTATTGTCATAAGCAGCAGCAATCTTGCCTGTGTCACTTGAACAGTCAATGGAACTGATCCTAATGTAATCATGCACTGCACCTGGGATGATTTGAACGCGTTCAAATGTAGGTGCCAGAATTACTATATTGCAGCCTGCTGCATACGCCTATGAAGAAGAAGTGGTTAGCAATCAAATAGTAGCCAAATGATCAATGTAAAATTAGTATTAATTACTGTGAATGGCACTCCTTCAACGCTTCCAACAGCGAAGCATTTGTCGCCAGCGTTGCAAGCACCGCTCACTATCTGGTGTAAATTCATTTTGCACTTGGAACGATTTCGTCTGTATGCCCTTAGCCGAAGATAATGGCTCACTCAATTCACGGAGCCCATTGCTCAAACATGCTCTCACGACGCACTTTTCTTGTTGTTTCGTAGACCACTGCTAAACCAGCGCTGGCGATTTAATTATGCTCGATCGATGCGAGTGACACATATTTCGTTTGGTTGATCAGCTGTTTCGTGACAGCATCACATGATAAAAGGGAAATACTTAAAATCGTTCTCAAGACTCTTCCAGTCTTAAATATATTACATTGTTGTTGATAAAACAAAAACAAATAATATTATGAAAAGGATGAATACTTAATACCTGTTTATTGAATTATTTTCTATAAATTTATTTGAATTTAAATCTAATATTTGCGGGTGCCAAGCTATTCATCCTACAGTAATATATATATAATATTGAAATTCCGATAGCGCTGATGATACTGATGACAACAGTTTTTGAATCATCGAAATCGGTCCATAACTTTAGAAGTTACGACTATTTGAAAATTTTGCCTGGCGCAGGTGCACCCATCATGAGGCTAATATTGTGGTGCCCAGTAGCAATTACTAATTTGCCTGATGTAAGTGGATGTCACTACAAGTCAGGTAGGCTCACTTAGTTTAAAAAAAACCAATTTAAATGAGCAAACTTGCGAACAAGCTATTTAATAGTAATTACACTAGGCAATTTGTATCAGGACACAGTTAAGTAGCCTGATTCTTTTATTGTCAGCAGCCATGTACCAATTTGTTCCGTATACCTATCTACAGAGAAGCTCGTGTAGTTCACTCTAGTGAGTTGTACTGGTAATGATGATGACTACTGCTAACCAGCGTAGTACCAGTAGCGTATATGAGCGTAATCATTCCTTTACATTTTTATTAATATCTCGGAAACTATAAGAGATATTTGAATAATTCTTTCACTATTTGATAGATTATTAAATTGTCGAAAACTTGCTATTTAATCGTTAAATTTGCTTAAATAGATTTTGCGTAATAATTTCCCAAAGTCTACGTTTTATTCTGAGCATTTGGCTGGCAACATTTGAAATTTATTAGCGACATAACATTATTAAATTATTCCTTAAAGTAAAAATATTTGTTATACATAAATGCTATTTGAACTAATGCGGAAAAGTTACTATAAATGACACACCGTTAGAGAAAGATGACTCGAAATCAGAAGTGCACGTTATCTAGCAAAGTCGTATTCGTGCAAAACTTTTCATCCAATACTTTGATTGGTAGGAAGTAAGAATAGAAACAGTACAATAAAAGTTTATTTAATCTTTAAGTACATTAGGTATAGGTTTTAACGGTTAATTAATCGTTTTCATTAAAGATATATACTTGCTCGTAAATACTTCCTCGGTTGCCACTGTAATGTGGATTATATTTATAAATTAAAGAATTCTTTAATTCTTCTTCAAAGTCATGATCGTTGCTTCTACATTCTTCCACAAAAAAGTTTGCAAAATATTGCGATGTTTTAATGGCGTGCAACGTATGCAATGTGTTTTTACTTTTTTCAAACTCGAAAATGTTTTTCTCTGGGTGAAATTGAACGCCATAGAATGGTAACTTTACATGCTCATAGGAACTAACGAATTCCAATCCACCCTTATCGTGATTAGTTGATAACACTTTCCAAACGTTGTCAAGGCCATTTTCCGTAAAACTTTTCTTGGTGAAACAGAAACCATGACTGTTAACAGTGACGTTTTCGTTGGCCAAAATATTTAAAATTTCATTTGGAGCGTTGGAAAATAAACGACTAGATTTTTTGGCACTCGTAAATTTTAAAGGAAGTGAAACATTTTTGCTTGAACAGTTACACCGTATCTCCTTACCATTAAGTGGTGCCATTGCTAACAATTCCATACCTAAACAGGTTCCCCAAATAGGATAAAAGTCTCCTTTATTATTCAGTTTAACCGCATGATCATATAACATTAATCCTGCTTCAGCATATCCATTACTTTCATTAAACCAAGTTGCTCCACCAGGGAAAAGTAATCTACAATTATTCAAACATGTCAACAATTGGCATTTTAACCATTTTGCTATGCCTTAATTACCCATTAGTTTTTTCGACTACATTTTCATAGTACTTTTTATCTTTTCCAATCCTAGAAAAATATTTATCAATAGTTTAAATACTAGACATATTTAGTCCTCACATAACGGGTAAAACACGTCCTCCGGCACTTTCAACAAACTTGACGTAAGAAGCGGCAATGTAGCTGTGCACATATTCGTCTGGATAATGTTTTCGTATGGAAAACGCTTCTTGGGCAAGAATACCAATAATTGGTTTCGTATTCCTTGCTTCACAGCCATAAATATCTGGAGCGACTACAAGTAATACTAATGTAGCTATCCACATTTTAAAGTATGCGTATTCGTTGTTACCACGAGAATTAAACGATTCTTACTTTGTTATGTGTACTTATAAATAAGATAAAGCAATTGATACACTTACATGTATCTGACATAATTCATTTGAATGATATTGATAATTCTCTATTAATTCCAAGGACACTGCCAGAATCACGCACTTGAATCGTACTAATCCTAAAATCAATACAATTTCATTAAGCGTTTTAATAATTTATCCAATTAATTAATTGTGTGTAATATTATATGCAGAATATTACTCACAAACAAGATTACTATTTAAAGGACTAGTTTTTTTTGCGACCACATCTCAACTGTTGATAAGTTTGTGGTATTCATTTTCTGTGGTTTTACTTTGATTGTTTCCAAAGCAATAAAGTAAAACCGTACAATGCATAAAAGCATGTTTGATAACTCAGGAGTAAAACAATTAAATTGGATAGGTGTGGTATGATTAAAAACAATGGCAACGAAACTGCAACACAATTATTCATAATACCAAACGTGAACAACTTATCAGCTTTCAAAATTGATAGACGTGAGTTATCTATGGACAAATAAAAATGTGTCATAATAACATAAACATTCTTGTTATGCTGTTAAAACATCTTAATATTAATAATATAATTAAATAACAAAATGTTCATTTAGTTTATCAACATACAGCAAGCATGGAAAGTTGCAGTTCATTCCAAATGAGTAAAACTCCAGATTTACCAGATGCGCGCACATTGCACGTGAACTTTATACCGTGAATTACCGTGTTGCAACAACAAATATGTCTAGTGCTTCGAAAATAGCGTTTATCACGAACTACATTAAGAATTGCCCGGGATTTGAGGGTATATTGAAAAACGTAAGCATATAATGACAATCACTGCCATAATGACTACGCCTATTTCTGCAGCTAAAAATAATTTCGGCTGGAAATGGATGTTGTGTAGCTGAATACAAGGTTGATAAGCCGGTCACCAATATCGTTGGTGCTATGCATGGAGGGTTTTCCGCAACCCTTGTAGATGCCGTTTCCGGTTATGCTCTACATTCTGACGATACACCGGAAAACTTAACTCCTAGCGTTTCTGTCGATATGCATATGACGTAAGACGCATTGATGTATTTTTAATTCTCATTCACTAATGGTTTGTCATTTAGGTACATGAAGGCTGCTAAATTAGGCGAGCAAATCGTAATTGACGCAAAAACGATGCGTTCGGGAAAGAATTTAGCCTACTTGTCTGTAGAAATTAGAAACAAGGAGACCAATGACTTATTAGTTCAAGGGCTTCATACAAAATTCATGTTGAGATCTTAAATTATGCCTAGTCATGCCAACATATTTGTTAATTTCCAAGTTGTACAATATATCAGTATCTGAGACAGTATATATAAATATTCCCACTGACATAAATCATGCAATTCATTCATTCATTGAGTAGTGAACAGTAGTGAATTGTAGTTGTGGTCATAGGTTGCTGTATTTTTCAAATTATTTGCAAAATGCCTAAAGCAAACATGCTAAACCAGTTTGCTCGACAGCTCAAAGGATTTGATACTGTTGTGAAGCAAGTAAGTGTAACTTAGTTAATTACCAATTATTATAATTATTCAGCTGCATTCATTACCCATGTGTTATGTAATTGATTACAGGTTAAATACTTAAAAGCTGATAAAGGAAGTTGTGTAGCAATAATTAAAGTGACAGACAATGATACAAATCCAATGGGCGGGATGCATGGCGGTTTTTCTGCAACTTTAATTGACTCAGTCTCAAGTTTTGGACTAATGGCTTATGAGCCCTGGGCAACCCCCAGTGTTACTGTCAATCTTAATCTATTGTAATGTACATTATTTAATGCTAATAGACAATAAATTCATTGTTTAATTTTAGTTATATGAAAGGGGCAAAGCCGGGAGATGAGATCAAGGTGGTGTCAAGGATGTTAAGAGCTGGAAAAACCATGGCATTCCTGGATGTTGAATTGAGAAATTCTAAGGATGATTCACTTTTAGTAAAAGCTGAACATACAAAATTCAAAGCACCTTCCAAATAATAGATAAACAATTATATCAAAATTTCCTGGTGTGAGCTTATGTTGAAATGGATTGAAACAGCACTTCATACATTCAATTACTTGTGATTTAATTATTTTTGAGATTAATAGTTAATTATTTATTTATTTATTATCTATTACACAAGTTAAAATGTTTCATGAAAGGTTTAATACATAATGCTATATGCTGCTGATACACACCAGGCATTTTAGTCAATGTTGTGGCGCGGCGGTACTTGCGAAATTTGCCCTGGTGCGAAGAGTCTCCTCCGATAAGATTTGTGTGAAGAAATTGACTCTGGCTAAAGTGCTTATGCGAGTATGCATTTGGGTCGCAAGAGTGCGCTAGCATGTTGTTTTCAACTTAAAAGGTCGCCAGATGTGAATATTTATGTTCTAGGTTACAAGTATATTAAGCAATTGGTAAACATTGACGTGTACTTCGTAATTACCAAACGAACCATGTGAATTTTAATACTAATGTGCGATACTGAATTTTATTCCGTACTATGCCGAAAACCGACTGTGAATCTCCCAATAAAGGGGTGTTACATTTAATATATTTAATCACATTTCTTGTAAGTATAGCAACAATCTATGTTAGCATATAATTTCTCAATATTTAGGATTTATGCGCAGTTGGTGTGCTATTTCCATCATTGGGAACATATGTGAGATCTTTAGGATGTTCACACTTCCAGACTGGAATTTTAAAATCCATTTACGCTGCTCTTCAAATTTTCTCAGGGCCTATCATTGTAAGTTTAATTTCAAAGCCATACAAATGTTGAAACCTTTATATACTTTAGGGAGGATGGACCGACGTCCGTGGACGCAGATCTGTATTTCTAATAACATTAGGACTTAGTACAAGCTTCTATTTCCTAATGGGGTGGACCAATAAGATTTGGGTCTTCTTTGCTTTAAGATTTCTACTTGGTACTAGACCATGAATTAGTTGATCTATGCTCACTACAGATGTTTTAGGGATCTTTAAGCAAACACAGACCATTTGTAAAGCCTTAATTGCTGACATAGTTGGGGATAACAAGAATGAAAACACATTAGTGTATGGAAAGAGCATATCATTTGGTTCCTTAGGATTTGTTGTTGGGCCAATTATTGGAGGATATTTGGGCAGTTTAGAAAATGGATTTCAACATATTTGTACCATGACTTCATTTATGTGTCTAATTAATATAGGTAAGTAATTCAATTTCTTTTATCACCATTCTAATTCTTTTATAGTTTTAGTATTTCTCTTACCAAATTTACAACCAAAAAGACAAGTGACCAATAAGCATGCTCAACCAATAGGCACTTTAAAAATAATAGCATCAGAACTTCAAGGAACATTATATGACTTGAAACATGTTGATTGGCACACACACTGGGGAGCGTTTATACTCAAATTCGTATTTGTCTTGTCAACAACGCTTTTCTTCACACATCAAGCTGATTACATCGCAACCAAATATGGATTTAGTAAAATAGTGATTGGGTACTTCATTTCATTGGTGAGCATGATTGGTGTAATTTCCAGTTTTTGTATGGGCCCAGTACGAAAACGCTTTTATGCTACTGATACGAACGGCACGCAACGCGCATTGCACGGTTTCCTCATAATTACACTTTGCTATATCGGTTTTTACGCATCGTCGAGCATTTATTCGCTTTGCTTTTGGCTCATTCCATTCGGCATTTGCAATGCTGTTTTGCGGATTGTCACCCTTGAATTGCTATTCAATCATTGCAAAGATTTTGAACGCGGTTCACTCACTGGCGTATCCGATAGTACCATGTCTTTAGGTCGTTTTGCTTCACCAATTTTAGCTGGTTGTCTTTCGGATTATTATTCAGCAGAGTCTGTGATATTATGCGCTAGTTTCGTTTCTTGTATTGGAAGCGTAGTCTCGTTCCATTTACATTTAAAACTTGGAAAAGTAAAGGGCGAGTAGACTTGATTGTTGTAGATCATAAAATATGTAACATTTACCAAAATTATATATTTGTTTAAGCAAGTTTGCTTTTGATTCAAATCCAAGGCCTATCGTAATTGGAGGCAGTGGAATCATTAGTTATAGTCAAGAAGAGACAGTATTAATTGCTGGATGGAAACAATTAGCAAAACTCAAAAAGTGAAAGTGATTGAAGTTTAGACGTCGACAGTGTCACGGCTTATGTCGACGTTTATGTGTTTTTTTTTCAATTTAAAATTCAGTATAATGATTTAAAGTAAATTCTAGTTCATATAAATTAAATTTTTGGTGAATTAAGCGTTCAAGGGTAATTAGTGAATTAGCAAAGTAATCGTTTAAACAGCATTGCATTTCTAGAAGTACAACTTGAATTTCATTCATTTGATGTCAATGGAGAAGAATTAAGGTCTAAAACGCGTTGAGTTTTTACTTTAGTATGGAAGAACATCCTTACGCAAGTCACTTGTACATGATAGCATTTCTGGTAAGTAATTGGAATAACTTGAAGCAAAAAAATAATGCTTTAATGATTTTAGGATTCTCTGTGTGTCGGAATTACTCTACCAGTGATTAATAACTATATAGTAACTAATTTGCATGGATCTCATTTAATTATTGGCTTCATTAGCACTCTTCAAATTCTGTTACAAGTAATTGTCAGTGCTTTCTTGGTATGTTGTTATATTTCTTTGTATTATACAATCGTAAAACTGAAATAATTTTGCGTTTCAGAATCCTGTAGCTAAACAGATTGGGGTAAAAAAGCTTTTAATTGTGAGTGAAATAATTACGTTCTTGAATTATATGATATTGATCACAGCCGACGACTACAAAATATTTCTACTTTTTCGAATATCATATTGTATGGTAACAAATCATGTTTTTCTTCATAAAATTAAAACGTTTGTTTTAGTTTTGTTCAATAACACCGGATATTACAATGAAATTTTAATTAACAAAATGTTTAATCGGAAAGACCAACGAGCCGCGCAAAATGTAATTAGAAACCAAACAAATCTGGCTTTAATTTTGGGTCCAATTCTTGGAGGATTGCTTTACCACAATGAGAACATCATATGTGTGGTTTGTATGTTGAATGTTCTGATAATGATTGCTTTCGGTAAATTATTTCTAAAAATTTTCTTTATACGAATTTTAAATATATGTTTTCAGTAATAACTTTGAAAATGCCACAAGACCAGCAATGTGCAAAACGTATTACTTACCCCACACCATTGATCACAACAATAATGGAAAGTGATTGGTACACAGGCTGGGATGAATATACTTATTTTAAAATATTATCAAGTACTGGTCTTGCCGTTTACTTGATGAAGTTTAGTTTATGCCTCAGAACAAACTTGTTTGCAAGTCCTGCAGTTGTAGGATTAATGATTAGTTTGCAACATTTAATTTTTTTGGTATCCCATAGTATCTGCCGTTACATAGTAGATGATTTAATTGGATGCATCTGTCCATTCATTAGGCTTCTAAACATATTTTGCTTAACACTTATGACTCTAACATTGTATGTGTTATGTACAGCTCATATGTACATGACTTATATTTTTGCATTTCTGATGTTATCATTGGCGCGAGAATTTGTTGAACGAATTTGGTTGCTTAGAAGTGACAAATCTTCTCAGCAATCAGTGGAATCCTTCTTGAAAGTCACAACATGTATTTTACCATTGTTCCTTGGAGGTTTGTGTGATTTGTTTGAGGAGGCTGCAGTCTGTGTATTATCAATGTTACCTTTGATTATTGCTGTGTGGGTAGGAGTCACACATTTTCAAACTAAGAAATTAAATTTGAGGCGTATTTCAAGTATTTCCCTTGAATCGGAGCATAAAACGGACTAAAGAACGGAGCATAAAACGGACTAAAGAAATGGATTTGAAATTTAAAGAAACAATATATTAAATTATAATAGTAATAAAAGTACAATTTAATTTCATAAAAGAATTTATATAATCATTAATACTCTGGTAGAGTGCTGCTTCAGTGCTTCTGTAAGCTTGATTCAAGCTCTTTCAGCAATCGCAAATCTTGCTTCTCTTGGATGTTTTTGATTGCTTCCATAAATTCTTGATCACGTTGCTTATTTACAGGTGGAAATATCTCTTGTTTCAATTTGGTTACATACTCTTCATAGTATTGCGGTTGATTGAAGTAATGAAACATTGCCACAGGGAACGACATGTACATAGTCATCTTGATTACTTCTAGCTGCCAATTACCCATTGCAGTCTAAAACCAAAATATTCTTATTTGATTATATATGAACTAAAAATCGTACATTTTTCTAACTCAACGTCTTCAAACAGCTGACTTAAATAACAACAATTCAGAATTGTATGCAACTATCATAACAATACGATTGGGATTTTAACCTTGGCTAACCTGCGCAATAACAGTCAGCGCAGCGTCATTTGTTAGTGACGCCGGTAATCGTTGTGAGTGCATTTCAATCGTTTTAATAATAAATTAATAATCATAATTTAATCATGATATGGGAAGATGATATTGATCCGTCCGTGAATAAGAAGGTGTGTTGTGTTATTGACGGTGAGAAATATGTGCAGTGCTAATACAGGTTTGGGTATATTATAGCTGGCACCAAAGCAAGGTAGAAGGGCACTTGCATCAAGCAGTAACATGCCTCAGAGTCCTGATACACAAGAAATCTCACTGGAAAGTGATATAAGTGAAATACAAGCGCCGATTAGAATGAGGAAAACAGGTCATTGGGGTGATGATGGTTCCAAATCAGCCAGAAAGAACTCGACAAACCTCATTGAACAAGAGAGGTTTCAAGACTCCAGGAAAGATGATTCTGATGATGACATACCTATAATACCAGACATAGATGATATTCAAGAGGACTACAGCCAAGATATCATCAAGAAACCAACGTAAGATAGCTCTTCCTTGATAGTTACACATTCTGTTATTGAAATTTGTGTTTAGGGTGTCTGTGAACAAAGCAACATATAAGGAGCTTGATTCAGATTTGGGCAGCCTTCAGACAAAGATTGTTAATGTTGGCAACTTAAATCTGGCGTGTCTGGGCACACATCTATATAGAGAAGAGGCTGTCACTGAAAGTGATGAATTATGGACCATGGATGACTTATTCGATACAATGTTGGCTTGCAACAAGTAGTGTGTTTAGCAATTAGCACAATTCTGTCCAGTTGCACCATTCCAAACATCTACATTCCTTCTAACAAAATCAAGGCACTAATATTAGGAAGATGATCAGAAATGTGATATGGGTATGTGTTTACAGATTATTTATTTACTTCATAAATCAAGGCAACAGTATCGGTTTTTCATTTTGATTGAATATACCTGATGCAATGTCCATTATTTTGATGAACCAATAATTTTCAAGATGGATTATTGTTAATAGTTGTTTTACCAATAATGCGTAATCTATTCATTGGTGATATTATTTATAATTCTTGTGTATTGTTAATGCAATTTTAGTTAAAATTGATTTTTTAAATTGGTAATAGGTGGCGCAGTCAGTTAGGAATCTGTAATAATTTCTTTTTGTCATAACAGGTGGCGCAACGATCAACTTCAGTCAAGTTTTGTATGGTTAACTGCAAAAAGGTAAACAAACAACATTGCCGGAAGTTTTACCATTTGCACCGTTTCATCTCGATTCCGAACTAATCAGGGGGAGAAAAAGACACAATTGTACATCTACAGAGAAAGGTAAGTGTCTTCTTTATTATCCCCGTCGACAAATTCGTAAGTTGTATTAAGAGCGTCATGCAAAAAGTAACGCCGATATAAATTTGTGCACGGGTAATTAGTCGTTAGTAGCAGGAAATCTGGAAGTTGTGTTCGAGCAACTTGTCTCTATTGGCTTAATTAAATGCTAAAGCGTATTTAATTGCGGTCGGTCGTCGTTGGCGAGTTTGTTATTGTACGAGGCGCGTTGTTATCTCATCGTATTGTTTACTTCGGCGGCGTGCACGTTGCTGTTATTGATGCGCGGTACGGTCGTTAGTATTATGGTTTCTTATGGCCTAAGACTTTTTGGACGACGGCGAAGGTGTGTTCGCTCCCTGTTTGTACGCGCAGCACTCTTTTGTTTGGCCAGCGCCTTTATCTTGCAATTCTTCTTCTTCTCCTCGACTGGAGACGTAGGACTCTCGCCGCCGTGAGCGATGAATCGCAAGAAACGCGTGCAGCAAGTTGCGAAGATGCGCAATCTCTTTGCTTTCACACATGCTATAGCAGCACAAGCAGCAGCAATTCGCGTCGTACGGTTATATGTGGTGGCTGTATTGTGATGTGGGAGTAGCGGATATATCGGCGTGTTGATCTCACACACGTGGGCCGTGGGGTAGGTCGCGGCCGCACGCCCTATGCTAATGGCCCACACAGCCTCTCACACTGCCATTATTCAACAGCACCGTAATACAATGCAATGAAGTGCAGCGGTGCAATCGAATGTACCTGCCACTCGTTCGCGCGCGCGAGCTGCCCAACCGCGGATATCTATCTGTCCATACATTTGCCAACATTTGCTATTCCACCAACACTTTTTACTTACCAATTATCATCATCGCAATTTCAATAAATGACTGCACCGTGGATCATTCAATTAAAAGGTTACATCACACGAAGCGGTCGAAGACGATCGGTTAAATCGGTTATTCTTGATTTAGGAAAGCGCCAAAAACGTTACATGACAACATGCATTTTGGGGGGTTCATAATTTACCTTTAATTTACTTTAGAATACAAAGAGTAATAGGTGCAATTTCTACCGTCGCCTAACGTCTAAAACAAAATAGACAATTCTCTCATCAATCAGAATCACGTTTTACTGCGGTTTTTTTGCAGTTACTTGATTGTGTTACGTTTATTCTAATCGTATTTCATATTGATTGATGTGATATTTTCATATGGTAACTATCTATTGAATTATTTGCAAGCGAAACAACAAGCACAAACGATAAATAAGCACCGCATGCACAACAAACACTGTTGTGCCCACTTATTAATATTCATGCATTATGTTTTAGAATTATTTATACTCTGCCACTGCCTTTGTGCGCTTGTAATTATAGCAGCAAGCACTTGATTGGAAATTGTTCGATTGTGCAATCGCAGTCGAAATTGTACCGATAGATGAAGACTTATGCGCTCGATGAGATCATTAACACGATTTTTCCTCGTAACTCGTTAAGGACACGCGCGTGTTTCTTTCATATGTAAATCGGCATTTCGCTGGAACTTGCGTATTGTGATTTATAATGCATTCGCTTGCATTACCTTCCTTAAACAATTAATGCGTTTTACATATTAATTGATTTATCTGCTTGCACGTTTTGCAAGCGTAAAAATAATGATAAGTAATTACACAGTGCGCGAGAGCCAACCCGGCTACTTATCGTCGAAGCGATAAATGCACTTCTCGCATGACGAATTGCGATGCGTGGACGTGTGGGTGTCGCGTGTGCAGATTCTCTCTTCGGCGTGCATCCGTCCGAGTCATTTATATTAAACCCACATAAATCACGCTGCTCTCGGCTAGATGCGTCGCGCTAACAGGCACACACGCCTGCAAAAAGACCATTTCATTCATTGCATAAAACGCACTGCAGCGACACTTTGCGCATTGTTGTTTGTTGTTGGCGCGAACGAGCGAGCGACTGAGGCCGCGCAGCATTCACATGCGTGGCGTGCCAAACGCCAGCACGCACGCATTTTAATTAAAAACAATGAGAGGATATTAGTTTGGCATGCGGATTATTGCAATATTGCAGCGCGCTGCGCCCTTCGCGGTGCCAAATTGGTTTAATTACTGTAATTAAATTGTGTGTGCGGATTGCAGTCAAACAATTAACACGCAATAATTTTCCTTTAATATTTTTCTGCTTTTCATAATCAACATCGATTTCGGAAACCATGAATTCGTATAGTATAAGCATGTTTTTTCATCGCAGAAATGAACATCATATTCAGAAATTTAAGTTGAAATATATTGTTTGGCATGTAAACGTGAATCGTGTAAATCGGTTGGATCGGTGTATTATTTATTGCACTTTAGCTTAGTTTATTTTGATTTTAGCGCAGTGCAATCTGCACTTAAATTATGATGATTACTAATGACGCTTTTGACTTAATTCATGCAACTCACTCACCAACCAGCCAACAAACGACGGGCAGTCGACAGACTTCCTTTTTGTACGCGCCTGTTTTCTGCACACGGTGGTAGTTAATATAAAATATATTATAAATTCAGCATTAGGAAATACGTCAGCCACGTGTACTTAGTTGTGCATTGTTGGCCGAGACTCTATGCATAATACAAGAGGCAATTATCGTTTCGATTTTGAAATTTTTCCGTCGCTGCATTAACCACTGCTATTAAAACACGACGCAGTATTCAAATTTTCGCGTTCTTAAATATTTATGAGAAAATTCTTCTTTCCACAATATATATTTTCACGCGCGAGTTCAAAGTGTGACATGCATAAAGGTCGGCAAAACGGCGTTGCGAGCACATGCGGTTTCATGAATGCGCAATGCCAGCGCGCGCGTAATAAAAGGACAATTTGTAGGCAATAAACTCGCACGAATGCCGATTGATATTTCCATTACGATTTAGCATAAATCAATTGCACATTACGGCATGCAAACGCATTGTGGATATATGTGTGGCATTGTGTCGCGCAATTGACGAACTCAAGAGAGACGGACAGAGCGCGCAGGCACTTTGTGTATTGTAATTGTGGCTCATGGAGAGTACACCATATCGCGCAAATTCATTCAATGCGACTTATTTTATTGCGACGCATATCAGAAATGGCTTTTATTGTTCTATTTATTATTTTCGTGTCACGACAATTTCATTTTCTCCTCGCGTCACTTCGACGTGAAGCGAAGAGATGTACCTACGTTTGGTGCTTTGAACTTTTACTCGCGAATGTCTTAACTCGACTGCAATTCCTGATTAACATTAAATAGTAATCGAATTTATCAGAATTTAATCCAGCGATGCATGAAATCATTTTGTGCGGCGCGCAGCACCCACACCACCTACACCCATTTCTAAGCATCCTCTTTGTGCTGGGCTGCTCCTCGCGCCGCGACTTAAGTCGACTCTCTTTCGACTTCCCGTGTGCCCACAATGCAATGCGTGCACTTAACGATTGCTTATTTAGAGAGAGTGTGTCCATGTCAGGCAAAAAACACGAATGTGCGCGCGCGCGATGCGAAGAAGAAGACATGCGGAAACGCATGCAAATTGTACGAGTTTCAATTATGCGCGTTCGGGCGAGTCGTGCGCTCGTCCATTCTTCATTCACGTCGCATCCAAGTGTTGCCGTTGCGTTTCATTTCGTCGTTTTCTTCGTCTTCGTGTCCTGCTTCGGTGTCCGGATGATGATTATTATTCGCATTCGGTGTGTACGCGTGCACGTCTCTTCCCTGACCACGACAACAGCGAACGTGATTGTCACTCGCACCATTTGCGCGCCCACGCGTCCTGACAAGATTAAAACCGGCGCTTAATGCATTCGGTGATATAAGATGGGGAGATTTTTGCGCGACGCGTTATCAATTGATGATTATATGCATGCTAAGTACCAGCCCATGCTGACAGTTACGGTGTAATTGGAATCTTTGACTCGAAATTGATTTATTGCTGCCATTGCCACTTTACAGTTAGATTAAATCGCTGGTTTTGCTCTCCGCGCTCACTGCGGGATTTTTGTCCGGTGGCGCTTGTATAGTTATTGGGGGGAAATTAATAAAATGGAGAGCATTAGTCAATGCCCACCAATAAGGCAAGGCACAGGGCGACATGAATTACGCACAAACATAACATGATTCCCTCGCATTGCGCTGATAAATATTGCGGCAATAAAATGGCAAACGAATTTATTAAAGCGTAATAAACAAAACATTGAAATGGGAACAAAAGCGCTTAGACGTCAGATAGCGGCGCATTTATAATGCCCACACGTTTCGCGTCGTTCGTTCTCCCATTACAATACGATTGCGATGCGAGCGACGAGAAGAGCAGCGTGGAGCGGAGCCGAGCAGAAAGAGATTGTTGTTGTTGTTGTTGTTGTGCCAACTGAAATCCCACAGCAGGAAGAACAAGCAAACGTCTGCAATGCATTTGCACGATGCATTGTTGTGCGCGCACGCAGAATAATCTAATATCTAATCGAAACTTCACCTATCGTGATGTTTTCACTCCATATCCATATCGAATATTTATCGTCGTGTGGATTCCGGGATACAACAATACTGCGTTATCTATTGATGTCTTTAAAAGTTGCGCCTCCTTTTGATTTTTACATTTTTCCAAGTAGCGTTATCGTTTTCATGCGGACACCAAAAAAATTTGAAGATTTTAAATTTGCTGAAGACTTTTTGATATTTTGTTTCAACTGCCATAATTGCAGAGTGTGATGTGCAAGCTGTGCAAGCGTGTCATAAACATTAGCATCTGAAATTTATTCATGAGCGTCATAACAATCGCGAAATCAATTTTCGCAATGTAATAAAAGCGAATTATATCTGTGTACAATGGGTAACAGATAACAAATAGTATCGACGACGACGACGACTCAATACACACGTGGAAATATCTACGAGGAGCACGCTGAACAAGCCGGCGAAGAGCGCTTTAAACCAAATTTCGCTTCATTGCGATCGGTCATGGATTGCGAGTGCAAATATTCGCGGAAGATGGTATACGGCATGCATGTATGCAAACCGAAGAGAGAATATGTACTTAACATGGCAAGAACAACGCAATTCAATGGCGAAATAGCAACAACAAGCGCTCTGAATGCGAAGAGAGTATTAACAGTGAGAAATAAGAATTTATTTTCGGTTTACGAAGGCAAAACTTTACGCAAATAATTTTTTATTTAGTTGCGCCGGATTATAAGAAAAATTGATCAACGGTAAACCAGTCACTGACAAATAAGCGATAATTGAAAAGTTTGTAAGAAATGTTAGCCTTGAACTACGGTTTTGTAGTTGCACATTCTCTTCAGTGTCATAAAAATCAAGTTTTACGCCAATATTTCACTTGAGTCGCTTGTTGCAAACAATTGCAAAGTTTTTGATTCGAAGTAACGTGTTGCTGCTCCTGCTGCCGCTGTTGTTAGCAAGTGATCCTACCGGATAATAAAATAAATGATTTATTGCCAGCTGAACGTCGAACGTCGCTTAAGAGCTGTCATAACACTCGGTGTCAGCTATTTATTTTTGCTAATTAATTGTTGCCGGACTTGACTTAATCAAGAGGCTGGCAAGCGAACGAGCTGCGTGCGGCGCTTGAAGAAAAACAGCGTGATATAATTGAATATTTTATTATTCAATCACGATTAAGTCATTTATGCGCGTACGCAATCTCGCTGCATACGTGCGTTATTATAGTCGATGCTGAAGAAGCGAACGCGCGCGCATTAATTAAATGCAGCACGTATCTGCGCTGCGCAATGATGTTATTGCAGCTACCCATCGCCCATCGGTTCTTCTTGGTCGATGTCGTCGTTCTCGTTGTTTTTCCGTGCGGCCGCGGCGTTTTGCTCGTGTTGTTGCCGTCTCTCGTGTGCATTGTGCGCTATCGCAGAATGCATACACGTATAATGCAAATGGCTAATGGCATTAAACGCTAAGTGAACACGTTCGAACGCAGATATAAAACTAATCGGGCACTCATCGTCTTGCCTCCGCCACCGCTGGTTTCTTTTAACCGAATTGCACACACGACGCCTCAGCCACAAGATGCTAATGATTATTTTATAAAACAAGCGCCTGTTCGCGCGCGCGTGCGTTCATTCAGCTCGGTGTGCACTAATGATGCTTAATATTTAAGCAGGTTTAATAGCTCAAGCAAAATGCTTGTGCATGGCCCTCGACTTACACCGAAGGTTCCGAAGAAAATAGACTAAATTGTTTTATCGCTCGTACAGGAAGTGCAAAGCTATTTGCTGCACATTTAAAATTAGCCAAAAATCAATTACAACACATAACAAAGAGGTTTTTGTTGTCATGGTTTGTTTACTAGGTCAAACCGCTGATTATTTAAAAGTTGTAAGGAAAAAGTGATGGTTTTGTCAAATTGTACTTGAAAATAATTGTAATCATAACGTGGAATATCACTTTACACAATTATGCAATGAAGATCGGAGCTGGTGCAGACTCGTGTGCAGATTGGTTTTAATCGTTTTAATATGCCATCTGCAGGCGTATTCATTCGCTTAAATTGAAGTCTTAATCCGGCGCATCTTCAGCTTCTTTTCATAAATACGCTCGCACGATGCATGCACTGTGCGTATAGGCACTTGTATTAAGTTGGTAATTTAGTTAACATCGATTTACATGAAGCTGGTAACGTCAACGTGCAGTAAAACGCGTTTAATCGTACACGTTAAACGCGCATTCCCACTGCACGTAAAATAGCGCATAAACCCTCCTTGCAATTGAGTTTCATATTAAAGATTGCCATTAAATATTCGATTATATTTTTAACTGGGATTTCATGTAAATCAAGTACGTTAGGTACGCATAGAATTTTAAGAAAGGCGATGATCAGGATCATAGAAAATTCGTATCTATATTTTCGATAACACTAATACGTCGTTTTTAAATATTCGTCTATGACTAGAAATTTATTTTATGATGTTGGTTGCATAGGTTTGAAAATGTTATTGGGGAGAGATTTGTTGCACACTTTTTGATACAGCTGTACTTGGCTTGTAAACAATTGGACATCCTATGGGTTGTCCAGGTAATACACAACACGAACAAACACGTCAGTGTCAGTCGTGTTTCGCGAATAGTTGTTTGCTGTGCCTACTGCTTTAAGAATAGTCAACGTACGTTCATAATCGATTTAGTAATAAGTGTTAATATTCGAAGTGATTAATTTTTGGTGTTTTACATTCTAGAATGAATAATAATTCCACGTCGTGTTGATTTCGCCTACCAATATTGGATATTATCAACTAAAGGAACATGTGGGGACTGTTGAGGTTACGCATAAGGTAAGCAGCCTATTTATTTATCTTTATTATGATTTCGCCATGCCAATCAATCGGATATTGTGTATTTACGACTAACTAAACACGCCTCTTGCGCATATTTACAAACAAATGCCACAGTGAACAAGAATCAAAGTAAGCAATCTGGGGATACAACTCGTATATGCGGCCTGCGACTAAACTGTGTACACACTTTGTTGGTCGCTCTTTTCATTTCTCCAATAGTAGTCGGTGACTTTAATCCATTATCAAGTCCACTACTCGATTATTATTATCGTGATAGCGGCTCAGTGGAACGCGGGGCGGTTGCATTAGATCCAGGTTCCACCGACAGCAATAGAGAACGCGACTCAACTCGTCGGACTAAATGCGGATCAATGGAAGACCTTTGCGAGCGCTTGTGTCCCATTCTTTTATTATAGCCCGCTTTTTTGTGCGCTCACATTTTCGCTATCAGTGCGATACACGTTCGCCAAGCACCGTAATATGCACGGCTACTCTGCCTAATGCACTTACTCGTTGAGCAGCACACCGCGTGCACAGGTAGCGAGAGATGCATCATCGGCGGCGGTGGCGGTGGCTGCTGCTGCTGTATCAATTCCATTCAACGTGTGCGATCCAGCGCGTCCATCCCTTGCGAGAGAGGTGACTCTGTTCTTCGCTCCATAGCGCAGTTTCGACTCTATCCATAAACGGATGGAGTGTGTGTTGTTGTGACAAAAAATAAAGGACATTGTTGGTGCATCCACATGCGAATGGAGGGCCGATAGGCCGATACGGATATGCAATTTGCATCGTCGGCAAGTGTCAGCGACCAGCACTCTGCATCGATGACGTGCATAAAAAATAAACAACAAACTGTGAGAACCAGAGAAAGATAGAGAGTAATGCGGATGCATGGGCGGCCGATATGATGATGCAAAACGTTTGAAGAGAATCAACTCCCCATTCTCGCGCGCGAGCAAAGGTATTAGCTTGGGGGCGGTTGGCGGTTGTAGTATGAAATGAAGGGCGCATTGCGCTTTGCACTCGCCTCACACATCACCGAATGGGGCGAATATGGAGAGATCTGCTAGAAAATTGTCATTTGAGCGGAATCATTCGATGATTCTTTTGATTAATACGTAGCCATCCATTTATTTATATACGATATTGCTCGGTGGCTGGACGCGAAAGCCAGCAAAGCGAGCGCACGGGCAGGTCACTGTCCGATGATACACCGCGCGTATAGATTGCATTGTCGACGGTAGGCTTATTGTTACAAATAATCTTGGTTGTTATGTTTTTCTTGATACAGAGATAACCATCGGGCAGGCGTAACATTGCAACTGCTTGCTGGCTGCCGCTTGTATGCGCCCCAATCGTTCATTTCTTGCACAATGCAGAAGAGCGTAGTCAGCAAGAGCAACCTTTCTAAGAATGCCGTGTGCGCATTGCTTGCCGCACGAACGATTTAATCTCAGATGGATAACGGCTTATTAATAACAACACACAATATTGCCAACGATTATTGGATTCGATTCTGTGTGTTTCATGCTTGGAGGACACACTAAGTATTGTTGTATGGGTGATATTAAACTGGATTAGAATTTAGGTAGGAAGTGGTACATTTTTTTTGGGGTACGATTTTCAATGGGCGAGAGAGACGCGCATAGAATGCGAATTGATTTATTCGCGTGATCGTATAAAGTTTAAACGCGAATCTATTGCTGGATGCAGGCCGTTACACCCGCCGGCGGCGGTGCTTGGGCGCGCTTTGTGCGTTTCGCCGTACGGTATATAATGCCGGTGCCGATTGACTATTCAAGTCCACTCACAACTAGTTGATAACTATACTTAGTTATTGCGGCGCGCGACGCGGCATATCCACCTCCTTTGTTTGGCGAATTACATTTTTCGCGTGTCGACACATCATTCAGATCCTGCGCCGTCGCGGAGGCCGAGGAGGTTCCGGGTTGTGTCCTTTGTCTCGTGGTGCGCGCATTCCTCATGTGCATATCTGGAGGAGATGAGCGCGAATGGCATTCTTTTTCGATGCTATCGGAGGGCGAACGGACGCTCAGCGGGTGGCCACCGGGCAGGCTGCACGATCCGCGCGACCAGCGAAGAATGCGCACGCTGGCTACCACTTGGCTTACTGCTTGCTCGCTTGTAAGTAACTACCAGAAGTAAGCTACTGGCGCGCGCGCACGCCTGCTTTTTTCCCGCGTTCCTTGCTTGCTCGTTATTCTCTCGCATCGTGTTCCCCCCGCGACCCATCGGGATGGGTTTTGGGTGCGCGAATATCGTGCCGCACGACCATTGTTCGTATTTTATTCAAGCGCACGCATCGCATATTTCTCCACTCTTTCCTGGGCGTGCACATATCGAGAGCAGAATGCATCGAACACAAATATTCCGCGAATAATACGAATGCCGTTGGGCTGTTTTGACGACTCGACACTACGGCGCGTAAGACAAATCGAAAAATTGATGGATTAATAAGCACATAGACACCTTATACGTGTATTTTTTATGATGATAACAAATGATAACAACTGTACGTACACATCCAGTCCGATCGTAAACTGTTGAATAATCGTAAAGTGAACATAATAGTGCAAAGAGCGCATCGCACACGTAGGTGAAGTTGTTGCTCAGTTGTTTCACGGCAAATTTACTTCAAGTACTTATTGCGGGTTTGCTGCGTGCAAGAAATGAGAGTGGTGAAGGTGGCAGTAGCGGTGGCGGCAAAATTACACTTGCTGCGATATTCTTTCACACTCCTCTGAGCTTATGAGCCAAAACATAACGATAATGATTCGAAATCTATAATCATTTCTTCTCGACGCACATGGCTGATAATTTAATATTACCGCTGGCTCGGGTTATTGAGCGGTTCTCAATTACTTTATGGTAAATAAGGAGAGCGTTAAGTTAATATTTAAGTTGTTTGGAAGTTTGCGCGCTTATTGCTGAATTATTCAGTGCAGCAGCCCTTAATAAAGTCATGAAAATGCAATGAGTATGTGAGGTGAGGCACACGTGTCGCGAGAGAGTGCTCATATTTACAAATATTAATGAGCAAACTATTACGCGACAATTAATACCGGCCCACCTATTCGGTGTGGGGGCGGCGAGGGAAAAAGTAGAAAACATAATTTACAAAATAACACACGCTCCGTTTGCGCACCACTTCTCGAAGAGTTTGAAGTTGCGTTCGCTTCACAATTCCATATTTCGCTGCATGCGCAAAGCGTTGGGAATGCGCACAATGGACAAGGCGAGGCGAGAGAACAATAAATTATACGGCGCTCACGTGGAGCAAGTAAGTAAGCTCTGTGCATCAATTTTAATTGTTTTCGGTAATTTTCCGCCATAATCTATACTTATGCAAATCCACCTACAGTGCTACTGATTATACACATTCGTCGGTTTTATTTATTTTCGCTTCGCGCGCGTAGAAATTAATTAGGCTTGTGCAAATAAAGATTCAATTCGAAAAAGAAGCGCAACGAATGCAATACGCTGTTTCGCTGTTTAACATACTGCTGCCGCCTCCGGAATTCGTATGAACGATTGCCGCCCGGCCCGTTGAACAATGAGCGCTGAAGACATGCTCGCAGGCAGGACGTCCTCCAAAGGGTTCAAATGCATTCTGCTGCGCCTGCAACAATAACAAGAACATACAAGAATAACATGCAGCACCCGCTGCCGACAACAACAACAACAACAGCAGCAGCGGCAGGAGCAGGAGCACAACCACCATCACCAACGGGTGAGACGGCGAAAAGCAAATATTAAACACGAGAATACAGCGAGTGTTGTTCTCATTCGAATGTGTGCCCGAAACACATCAGCGAATACCGGCGCACAAAATATAATTTCCATCTATCTGGTGGCTGGCTGGCTGGCAGGCTGGCGGTCGTGTGTGCAAGCGCGTATAATGCATACGCGGCTGTTGCGCCTCGGTGCAATGTGTTCGCGTCCGCCCATTACGGTGGAAGATGCGCCAAAGATAACAGTAAACATACATGTAAACAGCAGCTCTTAGAGAGGAAGCTGCACATCATGTCACGTATTAATTGTAATGCGAGTCATTTTTCAACGTCCCAAGATAAATAGCTGCACATTAGGAACAAAGCCCGCAGCGCAAAACACGAACCGACAGACAACACCTCGGCTCACTGCTGCGGCGGCTATCATATCGCGCTTGCTCCTCTCTGCCTACCTTTTGGACTTGAGCGATGCTCGCGGCCAGAGAACGCGCTCACTTTTTTTACGCCACGCGGCTAAATGTAGCATGCAATATTCACCTGTGGTTTATTGCCGCAGCCTTTTGTCATCTACTTAGAATAAAATATGGATCTAATGGATGCCCTACGTTTTCTATCCCTCTAGCGAGGTGACAGGGCTGGAAATATTCTTAGACGAAGAATGAAAATTGGGTCAATTTTTCTTGGTCGTTTGCGGTTGCTTTTTGTGTTTGGTGATGATCTTCCTTGTATGCTTTGTTTGCGTTGATACAATTTTAACTTTTGTTTCTTTTGTTTTCAGATGAAAATTGCACCAACATTGAGCAGGAAGTGAAATTGCATAAGCGGGATTGGGCGAGCGATCAACGGCAACTGAGTGAAGGTAGGACACAGAAATTTTTATTCTTTGCTTTTTTTGTGGGGTTGTTGCTTGATTATAAAATTATGCTTGCGCCATTTTGGAGATGAAATTTCTACGTGAAAGTGTCTGAGGTTGGCATACGTTGCGCAAAGATATGTGAATCGCTTGAGCAATTTAATATTGGGGGCGGTTCGGTCACGGGCGCGTGGGTAATTACACGCGAATCTTGTCGACAGGTGGTGAGAGCGCCTGTCGTGTTCGGGTAGGCTGCGGCGGCTGTCTGGATGAAAAGTTACGCGTGCATATGTGAAAACGGCAGGAGGGATGGGTGGCTAGGGCGAGAGGAAACGAACAAGCGTGGCAGCGGCAGGGAAAAGACGTTGGCGCCGTCAGCCGGAAGCAATTTGGAAGATGTTTACGTTTTGCTTCCGTGATGCACATCTGAAACATTTACACGCGTTCTTTGCGGATCAAAGTCGAGATAAAATGTAGTCGAAATCTCCAGATAAGTTAAATATTATGAAACGTATTAATAATGCGTTGAAAATAGTTGTCTCTCGGTTTTATTGCATGTTCCCTGACGTTTAAATGACGTTGATGTTTGTTGTTAATATCAGCGCGTTCGTTCGTTCGTTCGTTCGTCGGTTCGCGCACGTCTAAACGTCCATCCGCGAATGGAAAGTGGATGCGGCCGTTGTGAATAATGCGAAAACGCGCGCGTTTAGATTTTTCAGTCGACAATAGCAAAGCGTGGGCCGGCCGCACTCGACGAGATACGCAGCAGCAGTATCCCATTTGCATACATTTGTTTCGCACTTTTTCCCATTACACACAAACACACACTGAACTTACGTAGTTTATCTACTCGACGATGCGTTCGCGTCGTGCACCTATTAGTATTAATACATTTCATAATTTTCTTTGGAAGGAGTTCTCGCGGGCGCGCGCGGGTTCTCCTCCGACTCGATATCACTTATCCGATATCCAACAGCGAGTTATAAATAGATAAGAATGCTGGCCAAGGAATAATTCCACTCTCATACGTGGATGTTTTGCATATTGCATATTTCGCGTGCGACCAAATTGTGTGTACGGCACGTACGGTACGTGTGTGTGATACACGAAGAATATAATGCCGGGGCGAAATATAATGCCAACGTCTTCTTGGAAATCCTCGGGTTGAAGGCAGCAGCAGCAACGTCGCAGAGCGTCGATACCATCACGACGACAGGCACGACGCGTTCGCGTTCGCTTTTTGTGGTGGCGAATGGGTGCGTGCATGCGAAATGCAAAATAGCATCTTCAGCGCATCGTGATGCACCCGTGCAATAACAACACCAGCAGCAGCAGCGGGCCAGTAGAGCACGCTTTTCGATAACGCGTACGTATAACGAATTCCCGGTACGCGCTTCATTGCGAGATGGAATTTTGAGTAAATTCGATAATTTAAGTCAAGAAGGCAGGCGCGCTGGAAATTTTCGATTTGGCAAAGGTGAGATGCGGCAGCGGCGGCGCTAGGCGATTTGTGCACGCGGTTGTTTACTACTCGTTGGCGAAGGCGGTTGGTGGCGGTCGGTCGGTGTTGTTTGGTGCAGTGTGCGCGCACCAAGGAGCGTATATATCATGCGGTGAAATTGGAACGTGAGTCTTGCATGCGGCCGTCCTTCCCAGCTGCACCTTGAAATCCACCCGCATGATTCCGTCCGTGATTCACTGATATAAGAAGAGAGGCGCATACACTGGCACGTTTCGCATGCCTTTCGCGGAATATATCGGAAAAACCTATAAAACTTGGAGGAAAAGTTTCTTTATGTTATGGGCGCGCATCGTCGGCGTGCGGCGGTTTCCTTGTTGTTATTCCAACACGCCCGGAATAAAGAATATCAAGAAAACGCGAGAGAAAAGGAAATGGTAACGCAAAAGTACGGCAAGACACAAATATTATTAGTTATGGACTATAAACGTATAAACAACAAAAGAGAGAAGAGATGAAGAGAGCTTTACTTTAGCTGCTGTATGTCCTGCGGGATACGCAGGACTTTGCTTACTTAATAAGCACATAAACCTATCCAGCTGGTTGCGGAGTTTATTATTTTCAAGATTTAAAAAATAATTACTTGTAAACAACATCAATTCTTTCCGTGTTTCTGTTCCGTTTTTGCTGCGCTCGGCGCTGTTTGTGCGTCATCCGGGGGGGGGCTGGGGGGCCGGTGGGGATGAGGGAAATCGGTCGGATTGCATTTCCCGAAAACATTGAGGCGTCGCGCGTCTTCCCGCTGGCGGCGGTAACGTGTAATACGTGCGTGTGCTAGGACCGGGTCGATGCGGGTGCAGTGGGGCAGAGTGTGCGGTAGGTCCGGGCTTTCTCTCTCCGGTCGATAGGCCCGTCTGGAGGGTATGGGTTTGCGGGGGCGGCTAGCCGCTTCTCTTTTCCGTTATGTCTCTCTTTGGCACCGGCAGCCAACGTTCCAACAACAAGCCTAACCTCGTCGTCGCCGTCGCCGCCACCATCGTCGTCGTCGTCGTCACTGTCCCTCTCCCGACCACCCACCACGCATCCTTCCCGAATTCCCCTGTTCGATGCATTTCGCCTTACGCGTCTCTCGCATTGCGGCGCACTTGGGTCGCGTGCGTCTCTTTTCGACACGCACGCAGACGGGATAAGGAGCGTCGCGACGCTCGTTGACTGCGTGTGTGTTTGTATGCGGCGCGCACGTTATTTTTTTCTTCGCCGACGGCTTGACGAGCACGCTTTTGTACGCGATGTTTCCTCGTTCCGAATGCGCGCACCACCACCACCACTGCCGGTGCCAACACACGAACACACACATTGGCATTGCCGCCTCCCCCGATTGCAACGCATCACGCGAAAAAACTCAATCTTTCGATCATTTTTTCGTCTCGCGTATGCGCATGCATGCATTGCGAAAATCCATCCGTTTTCGGCATGGATTACAACGCAGAAATGCACTCGCACAAAAAAATCGCTCAAATCGTAAAACGCTGCGGCGCACTTCCCTAAGTATCGCGCGCTGTGTGCGACGCCGAAACAGGAAAAAAATTCGCCGGCGGAGAAGGCGGAGAGCGGCGGCGCAAAAAACGAGTCGTGCGAGCGATGGATAATTACGGACGAAATTTTTCTCCCCTTTCGTTTTTTATCCATTTCGTTCTTTGTTCGAATGCATGGCACTCGTCGAAATATCGGCTATAGTTTCAGCGAGCGCATATCCACTCATCGCGTCGAAAATCCAGCCGCCCCTCGCGTTTCGTCTCACGTATTCACACAACTCGTGAATATATCCCGAACTTAATTGATTTTTGTGCCTTGCCATTAATATCCGAAGCCATGTGCTGCCGCAGCAGCAATCTTATCCCGTATCCTTATGCGAAGAGATCCCGGGTCGCATCGCGCCGCCGATATTTTAAGCATAATGCCGACGGATTTGTTCGCAAAGCCCCTTAAAACACAATCTCTCCAGTCTATGGAGGCGTAAGCGTCTCTCACTTGTGGCGATGCCGCCGGCGAATGCATCCCAGTGCAGCAGCGTTGCCAACACACCATCGAAGGCGGCGGCGGCAGCGGCTACAAAACGGTTAATTAAGTTTGGAACATTAGACGGACCTGAAAGTCCAATCTCCATTAACCCACCGCATAAAACACATTTCGCTACGACATCAATTAATGATCAAAGTTGGTTGTTTGATAAGATGCCGAACGTTTCCATTCATTTTCATGAAGACGGACGCGCATTCGAATCGTAAACGACCTGCACAAAATGCGTAAAAATTGGTCGGTTTCGAACGGTAATCAATCACTTGAGGCGGAAATTTTGAATTTTGAAAAATTTTGAACTAAAGTTCAATCAATAAACATGGATAACTACGTGATAGTCAAGCGGAACGAAGAGATTAGACTTCAAGTTGTTAGAATTCAAGTGTGACGTTTTGTTACAAACGGACGGCGGCGGAGAATGAAGCGGAAACGCTTGGGTCGGGGGATGGATGGATGGTTGGCAGAGAGGGTTAACTGTTCCAAGAGTAACATCGATAATTACGGGCCGCGAGCACGCGTTGTTCGTTGTGTCTGCTGCACGAAGAGCAAGCACTTCTTGGGGGGCGCGCAGACGCGTGCTTGAATGGAACATACATAACGCTTCTTCCTCCTCGTCTTCGTCTTCTTCATCATCCGCAGCCGGCCGCCTCTCTCGCCGCCACCGCCAACGTCGCCGCAGTAAACGGCGGGGGCCATTCATTTGCGCGTTGCTTCATCGTCGCCGTCGTCGTCGTGTCGAGGCAGCGAAATGCACCAACAACAATTTGCTCGATTCTTTTGTTTCGCCGTCGCCACCGCCGCCAACAACGAGCAGGAAGTTGTAAACAATGGGGCGTGTAATTAGATGAATGAATGTATTAGCTTAATACGTTTAATCAACACTATTGCGGGCGCGCTCAAACATTCTCTCTCCTCCGAGGACGAGAAGATATTCGTTTCGTGCGCTCCTTTTTGTATCAATTTTATTTATTTGCCGCTCGCGCATTTGTAAGCTGAGCGCGCGGTGCGCGTCGGACGGAAACTTAAAACTAATTACTGTTCAAAGGCATGCGCTTCTTCTATTAGTCTTCAGCGGCGCTCAAACAATGGGGCGGCGTGTGTTTTTTCTTGCTTTCCTTTTTTGCAACGGCCGCATGCATGTGCATGCATTCATACCCGACCACCCCCTTCGCGCGCGCAAAACGACTCTCCGGCGTGCACGCCGCCGCCGCCAAGATATAAAGCAGTACGTGCATTAGTTCGTCTGGTAAATTACATCATCCCCCACGAGAGTCGGTTTTCGCTCTTCTTCTTCGGCCGCGTGCAACGTTGCGTTCCCATGCCGCCTCCGCTGCTGCTACTGCTGCTGCTGCCGCCTCCGTCGCTGCAGCATGCAAGCGTAATTTCTTCCGCGTGTGTGTGCACACGGCATTCATCCTCTCCTGTGCGCCAAGCCAATCCAAACGCCTTATCGCGGACGGTCTTACTTTACTGTTGATGACTTCTTATGCATTCTAATTGCGTATTATCCTTCAGGAGCGCCAGGACGACGTGCACTCTGCTGGGAAAATTTCTTCCATTTAAACGCGCATTTGCCTAGAATGCATTTCTACAAATTGCGAATGCCCGTCGAGGATAAACAAATATTATTCCGCCCTTGTAACGCGCATTTAATTATCAATTAATTGATAATCATTCCGGGCGGATGGTAATTGCTGATAAATTTTACAACTTCCGGGGCCGCATGCGTTGCATTAATTGACGCGCTGTCGATTCGCATGCCGCCGCCGGCAGCGAGGTAGGGGGTTGAACGGCCGTCTAGAGGGAGCCCGTCGAGTGTAAGGACCTAACGCGCGCGAACGTTTTGGGGGTGGGAAAAGGCGCGCACACACATTTGCCGCACGGCCGGCGCGTACATGGCGCGGGCGGGGGTGTGAGGGGTTGTGCGGGTGCGTCTTACCTCCGAGGTCACCTCAGGTCACCGACGGACCTGCCAGACGCACACACACGCCAGGATAACGTCGGGATTAGGACGTGACTGGCAAGAGTTGTCGCATGCGGATACGACAGCTTTACTCGTTCGTCCATTTTTTCTGTCTGCCGTCCTGTCGTCCGCAAGGATAACGCACAAAGTCGAAATTAAAACAGGAAGAAGACGAAGTCGGAGCGGGATAGAGATAAAGGGTAAAATCAATTATTGTTATTGGCTTAATTGCTTGTTTACTACAACTGATGATACTTTTCAAACAAACTTTCTTCGATTCTCCAAGACGCGAGAACTCCGGCGAGGGAAAAAACGAGGGCGAGACATTAGGGGTATTTATGAGTTTATGATGTTTACAACTCTAGCGCGCGCGTACGGTTAAAATTAGGCCAATTTTTTTCGTCGTGTTTCTTCTTTGTTTCCGCTTTCAGGCTCGTCTTCTTCCACGACGGCCGCCGAGAGCGCACATCAATGGGGGTGGCACGAAAAAGAGTGAAACGAATGAACGCGCGCGGTGAAACCGTTAAAGTTGATTTAGTTTCGGGCGGCACGCCTCGCTTTATTTGCAACTCGCTGAATTAGCAAGTTGGCAATAATAAAAAAATTAAAATGTGCGTTACTTGCACTCGCCACGTGAAAACGGGAAAATGCGGGACGAGTAAGGAAAAAATTTTAGCGTGCGCACGCGGGGAGATTTAACACTTCATTAATTAAATAACAAGTGGAATTAAGTGCGCTGCTTAAATAAGTGGTTTTATAACAAGTTTGAGCGTATCTCGCATTGTCTCGCGCCCGTGCCACCGCCACGTGCGCATTCACCGTGCTGCTGTTTTACAGCCCCGGCTATTAGGTAATAATCGTAACAGGATTTACGAGAAAAGTGAAGGGTGGAAAGTTATGTTTTAACTTTTACTCACAACTCGCAACTGCCGTTTTAACAATATTTATCTGCGTAATAACTGGGTGAAAAGTTGGATCAAGTTTTGTTTAATTGGGTTAGCTCGATATTTCTTCGATTGTTTATTAATTATTTTTCGTTTTGTTTCAGACTTTCCTGGCGAGTTCGGTGTTTCAGCCCTTCCTGGAAATTTTGTCAACTTCAAAGTAAGTACCCTAGAGTGGGATTTATTTATTTTATTTGTTCTTTGGTTGTAAATGAAAACTTGAGTAATGCAATGCCGTAAATCACACAGCGCCATTAATTAATCGGGAGTCGTGATAGCCTACGGCAATAATTAATTAATTTTCCAATCGTTTTGCTTTCGACACGTCTTCGCTTTCATTAGGCGTGTTTCCTCATATTAGGTTTTTTACTATATGAACAACGTGTAAACAAGAAATGAGCCGCGCTAAATAATTACTTAATGGATTTTTTTTGGTCGAATTTCAACGCATTTAGCAATATTGCATTAGCGCGCCACGCTGGACATACGTTCATGAATTATGCTCTCTTTATTGGCACGATTAGCGGCAATTTGCACATTAAATTAGTTTAAAATTAGTTAGCGAGTTTGCTCCTCGATGATACTACTACTTTACACAATTTACGCGAGGGTGTGTGTGTGTGTGTCGTGCTAGCCGCCCCACATTGCAACTTGTTACTGCTATGCTGCCATCCACCAGCTGGCCCCGTGGTTGTTTTCGCCGCTCGCCTCGTCCTGCAAGGACGACAAGGACGCCAAAGCCATGACGCGCTTAATTGTAATACTTCGCTCGCGTTGACACTCGTGGCACTTTTAGTGCGCGCGTCGTCTGCAAATATCTTTTTTTGCGATCGCCTCGCGTGGGTGATTTGTGCGCTTCTTGTCTCAATTATAATTCGATGATGATGATGACGGTGACGATGATGACGCTGCATCTGGCCGGGCCGCAAGTGCATAAACAATTTGATAAAAGCGGTAATTTCTATTCGCAGAATTTTCGCGCGCCATGCGGCACTAGTAGGAGCAGCAGTAGCAGCACCCCCTTTTTGCATTCGTCATTAATTGCGAGTGCATACAAAAAGGGCCGAGACCGGGTGATAATTAAAACGCAATTAATAATCGGCGGCCCGTCTCAGTCGTTGACAAATTAATAATTATAAATTGATGCTATATTCGTTGAATTTCGCACTACCTACGATAATAACAAGTTCTTTGCGGTGTTGGTTCACATTCAGCACCCCGCGCCGTATTGTGCTGATGATGTCTTCGTGCTTTTAATTACATAGATTACGCCTTGAAAGCTCCAACGTTAACGAACGAACGATCAAGACGAGAAGAGTGGCCGGCCGTGTTTCTTGAGTGCACAAAAATGCGAAATTTTCTTATCGCTGCCTCATATCCGGGCAGGCAGCACGCTTGAACGCTTCGACTTTACTCCAATTTTTTTCCCTCTTTTGCTTATTTTTGCGGTTAGCTGATTTGCGGGCAAAAAAACATTCCAATTAAAATTACGTTTACTTTCACATCACTTTAAAGCGTTTTTCAAGCGACCTGCGCAATTTTTCAATCGCGATTTATTCGCGTGCAAATAATTTATTTCTAAGCAATAATTCGTTGTCTAGTTGCTAATAACCACCTGTAATGATGTAGTGCATCTACACAGCTTCGGCATGCTAACAAGCCGTGTGCTGCACGCAGATGATTAATGCGTCTCTGTATGCAAATGCACGAATGAAAATGAGCGCGCGCTGCTCGCGCTGTTTGATAACAAATGTTTGGCTGTGTCGGCAAAGATTTAAACAAATTTGAAACAACAGCAACAACCGCAACAAGAGAGCGTGCCGGCTGATCGGCTGTTCAATAGCGAGAGCAGGAGAGCTCACTCGATCGCATACGCTGACTATATATTATAATAAGTGTCTTGCAGCTTAGCTCGCAGTGCGTGCGCTGATTTACGATCACAATACGCAGATAATTACCTTTTATATTCAGGTGGTCTTCATAATTCTCATCGAAAATGCATCCTCGCATAATCCTTTGCTTTCCCATACGTTTGCGCATTCGAAGCCTTTGCGCTGATATACTTCATCTACATGCATTCATTACTTTGCGCTCGCTTTTAATATTCCAGTTATGTTTGCATTTCGAAATTGGACATTTAGAAATGCGATGCCAAAAACGAATTTTATACAAGTTGGCTCATTTTATTTCAGCGGTATTGATTTTTCGAATTGATAATTTAGTGTGAGATGATTTTCGTGGTTGTAGATTTGAGGTTTATAAGTGTAAAATGCAAAATGTATTGGAATCTTTTCAAAATATCGTGCATCGATAGGCAAACAGAAAACGCAGTGCGCCAACAACGACTACGACTACGACGACGGTAATAACGTGCAACGCAACCACCACCGTCGGTGCGCGTTTTGCTCGCATTTCAGTTTGACTTACGTTGAGCTTTGAGCGTGCTTTTGTTACGTTGTTCTTGTTCTTGTACGCCAAGCACACGCTCTTTTTATTCATGCAACGTGTATATGCATTATGAAAATGTTCGAACGTGCGCTCATTTTTCGTTTTTCTTGAACGTCGCGCGTGCACACACATGAACAATTGCCACCCACTCGTTGATACACGCTTATCACACGCACGCGGTAAGCGCATTGCATGCTTTAAGTCTCTTATCATGTCCAATCAATTGGACGTCCTAGTTGTGTCGTTATTTTATCATCAGAACGCTTATTATGACACTAATTAGCGCTTAATTACGATTCGAATTCGTGTTCAGCCAAAGGGGGTTGCATACGTTCTACCTCATCGCAATGAAATTACACCTATCCTCGTATTTCTCGTCGCAATTGTTTTCCAATGATTTTCAATTATTTATCGACACAAATCGACGTGTCCTCCGCCTCTGCACGTGCATAAGTATACAGGCTGATGCATTGCAATTACGTTTTACGTACGGAATAGTTTCGCCGGATATGAAAAGCGGGTCACACTGAATGCATACTTAATGCACAATTTCGTATTGGCCGACAGCGTGCGGCGGTAGATTGAAGAAAAAAGAGAAGACACCCTTTAATTAGGGTGATGCAAATAATGGGCAAGCGGTTGAAAACGTTGGAAATTATTCGCAACGTTGTAAATTGAATTTTCGAAGAGAATAGAGACATATTTGAAATAATTTAGCAATTCAATTGCGCGCAGAGCTATTATCATTGTATTCATTGCTGGCGAAGAGGCCATTTATATCGAGCACGAAAATATGCCCTCTTTCCGGCTTTCCGCATTGATTGCATGTTGTGCGAGCGCCGAATAAGATATGCGCACGTATCGTGTTCATTTCGCGGCTGACCATAAGCGATACAAACGTACGCGAGCGATGTAATAAAGCGGCTGGCGAAGAAGAACAGGCAGCAGTCGCAACAACAACTGCAACAAACGGCCGACACATAAAACGGCTCGCGCATTAAATTGATAGCGATGCCGATCGCCGTTGACATTAAATCGAACGACACAGTTGTAAACACGTCGTCGACGCTTTTAAAACAATTCTCATTAGCATTTTCCAGCGATACGATTTACATTCCGCGAGCTATTCCTCCTTCCGTATTGTCAGCAGAGATGCGCCTTGCAATATGCGCGCTGTTGAAATGTCTGCATCCGCATCATAAAAAAGACGTGGAATAAGTGTTGTTGGCATTTTTAAACAAAAATTTATAGAGAAAGAAAGAACTTTATTTGAAGCAATAAGGATCGTAATAAATCACCCGCCCCCGCACAACGGCTATTGGTGGCATTTTAGAGTTATAATGTATTTTCATTGAAGAAATGTTATTAATCTCCAATAAATTATAGCTTCGATTAATTTCGCGGTATGCACATGCAGTGCATTTATAATAACAGTAAGACGGACGAATAATCCTTCGAGCATAGTAGCAGGAAAAGACGCACGAAGCGATTCCGATAAATCACCCCCGGGGACCGGTGCCGCCGCTACAGCCGTATGTGTATATACAAATCAAAAGTGCGTTAATTGCGATCGTGGCGTCGGGCGATAAATTTACGCGCGTGCACAACACGCGGTTGCTGCTGCTGCTGGTGCTACTACGTTGTACATTCGCAATCGTTCGGCCCCCGTCTGCCGTCATTTGCCTGCCTCGGCGGCGCACGCGGTCGCTTGTTGATTGCCCGCGCACCGGCAAATCTTTACTTTTGCTTTGATTTATTGCACCAAATTGATAACAACAACAAACACACATCCGAACATCTGATTTATGAGCGCATGCGAACCGGACATAATAAACGAAATAAAATTACGCACGCCTACTAATTGAATACGCGAATTCGCGCGAGAAATAGGTTGTTGGAGCGCTGCCGCTATTTCCCACGCGTTAATTTGTGAAAATCAAGTTGTCAGGTGCCCGAATGGCTGGCGCGTCTTTTAAGAACATGATTAAATTGAAGCCAGTTGCTTGCTAAAACCGCCTAGGCGTCCGATTCCGATTTAATATCGATAATTGAACCAGCAGAATGCAATTTCGTTGCCGTTTGTGCGTGCGGCGTGCAAATGAAGCAAAAAGCGTACGAGATGCGGGATGGTGGCAAGCGTTGCGCAAAGCTGAAAAAGTCCGTAATTATGTAAATGGCGCGTCGGTAATGCAACGCACCGAAGAAGGAAGGTGTACATCTAATACAGACGTGCGCGCAATGCATGCACCATTCAAGCTGGCAGCAACAGCAGCAAGCAGCCTACGTTCATTATAATTTAGCCTGCTCCTTCTTGACGAGTGCATGTGCGTGCACAACGTTGAGAAGTGCAGTACAATCAGTCATCGCAGCATTATTTATGGTATGTGCAAATAATAACGCACGACGAGTTGGCGTGCTGCTGCAATGGGAATCTCGCAATACGCTATGCTTGTGCTATGCTGCGCCGTGTTGCACTCTCTTCACGCATGCTAATCGTAACGACGACGAGGCGAAAAATAAATTAAAACACTAAGAGCGCACTTGCATTTGCGCGCTGAGTTGGCGCATGCACTCACTCTCCTCCATAATATGTGTGTGCGCGACTGCACGCATAGTTAACTTGTACAAATATCCTACACGGAAAACTTATTAGCCAACCATCCGGCCGCTACCAATACGTGAGTCGCAATTAAGTTTTATTAATGCGTCGCTCCCTTAATGCGTAAATCTGCAATAGTCGAACGTGTTCCGATAGACGGCGCGTAAAATGGTATGATTTTGAAATAGAATACCATCGGATTGGCACTTTTTCACATTTGTATCACACGTATTTTCAATAAAAAATTACACGCCTTGAATGTGCCACAATTCCGATGTGCATCATTTACTTTGTTGGCGTTCGGTATTTTTTTATTATTATAACAGGCAGCGTACGTTTGAATATTTGAAAAATAATCGTGGAAAATTGCAGCGAACAACACGCACAACGAGCATTATCATTAAAAAACCTAACGTGTATCGACGCTGGCTATTAATGCCTCAATGTCGTTTGCCATCGGTATTTTTTTACGTGGAATTATGTTTGACTAATCATTTTTAACGTTTAAAACAATGAAGGATGACAGGAGGATTTATATGCCGCTCTTATTTGATCAAGAAACGTAGCCATTATCTTTACTAGAGAATGCGGGATTTCTAAAATTTACACTTGCTGATGTTACTAATTAAATTTTAAAAATTAGGATAATTCACTTGAAGTACAAATATTCTGATATGCATTGCATTTTATAGATAGATATTCTTAACACTGCGTGTGAACTTTGCAAATCTCTTCTGTTTTGTGCAAATCCACTTTTGACTTATTCGATTTATATTTTTGTTACAGAAGTTTCATGGGGTTTCACGAGCAAGCAGTTCAATCCAACAATAGCATCAGGAAAGACTTCAACGGTGAGTACCCCTAAAATGGGATTTATATAACTTGCTTCTCTTCTGAATTATTCTAATGCGATTGATATTTTGATGCGTACGTGTGAAAAATAATTGAATGAGCGTGGGAACTGGCATAATTGAATACCGATATTTAGATTGAAATCTAAGCGCATATCAAGTTTAGATCTAGAAGCGCGGGTGCAAGCAAAACTCATAGATTTCCAGCACATTCAGTCTCGGGGGGATTTTAAAAGCACTTGTTAAATAAAGTGCTAATTAGTTATCTTGCGAACGAAATCAAAATGCTTTATGATTATTCACGGTATGTGCGAAATGCAAATGCATTGCCATTGGGCGCAGTTTATAGCAATGCGAATACGCCAAACGCAGTGCTAAACAATAATAGTCATTCGCAGTACATAGAGTGTCGGTGCCGCGCGCCGCCAACCGACTCGCTTAGCCCGCGTATGCAATTAATTAACATGGCAAATCATAGTGCATTTTAAGAATTATGCACACATTCGCGTACACACACACAGCCTATGTAATAATACGCTTCACTTGATCGAGCGTCGTACGCGCGTTTTGCACGCATAACATTTTTAATATGCGTGCTATTGTGATTGCTGGCCGCTTAGCGAATGAACGTGTAATTTGCATACTTCCTCAAGGCATTTAGTCATTTTCACTCATTTTTTCTATTATGCATGCGTAATCGTTAAATTACTACAAGTGATAATTTCACCTCTTAAGACTCATTTGCGATAACAACATGCTTTTATTACTCGTACTTGGATAATTACATGCGGCGCTGTAAATAATTTTTTCGCGTTAACGTTCACATGGTCTATTTTAACGTCATTTAATTGCACGCGCTGGGCAAAATCAATTTCAACATCTTTCTCTCAATAAATGTGCAGTGTGCATGGGTGTAGCGAACGTGCTGCTGCTCGGTATCATACATAATGCCATGCGTTGAATTATTAGCGCATTTCCAGGTAGCGGGCGAACGATCATATGACCGCCATCAATAAATAAACGCGAATGCTAGCGTATATAAAAAATAATCGTAATATAAAATAATCGTAAGTGCTGCTGCAATGCAATGCATCGCAAGCGTTGCGTGTTACACACATCGGCGATCCGTGTTTATTTTTCACATTTCTTGTTGTTCGTGCGCACTCCGATCGCAATCCGAATGGTTTTTCCATTTTACATTTAATCCATAATATACATACCTACATTTTTATATGTACTAGCTAGCTATATGCCCTGTTTCCATACAGCGCCCTGCATTGCGCGTCGCCCGGATTTATAACGTGTGCGAATTGCTAAGCAACTTGCTGCTTAGCGCAACACTTTGTTTAAGTGCGGTTTCATGTTGATGAGCAAACGCATCGGCGCTCATATCAAGCGGCGAAGACTTATTTCATTCGCGTGACAAACTTAATTTATTGTTTTAATTAATGCACTATATCTTTACCTCCGCCGCCACCGCCACGTTTCTTCGACTCGGACTCGCTTCGCATATCATTCATTGCATATTACAAAAAACGAAGAGGAAGAACATCGCAAAGCGGTAGTTGTATACTAAATCTTACGCGCATGACTTTTACACGTGTAATTACACCGCAATTATGTAAACGCTTCGCTGAATGCGTTTTAGGAAACTTTTTTCGATGTCGGCTCATTATACACGTACGAAAAAAATAAATGCGCGTTCGGAATAAAGTGTGCTAATTTTTATAAAGATTGGTTTTTATGATGAATAAGATGATTAGAAAAAAACAGCAATAAAACGACTAACGCGTGTAGAGTTGGCAATAATAAAAAGCATGTGAATGCGCGAGTCTCACGGTATTTTTATTTCGCATTTAATTACTTTAATGCAACTATAAAAGCGGTACGCGGATCGCTGCTTGCCGCCGTAGCCGCCGCTTTGCGACGTGCAAAAGACGACTTCTAAGCCTAACTCTTCTGTGCACGCTCACATGGTTTTAATCATATCAACCAATGCCACGCATTCGCCGGCGGGTGTTGAATGCACCGCAAACTGAAATTCAGTATATGTGCACCGAATTTTAATGAAAAACTATTAGACACCAACCTAGCAACCACTGCGTATTGCAGACGCACGTTAAGTGCACTGCTTCTGTTTGCCTTAAGTAGCGCATGTTTGCCGATTAAGACATTCCTATTGCCGGCTGATTTTAAACTCGGCATTCAAGTAACAAGACTCTATAAATTTCATCATTTTATGCATGTGCTGCTGCGTGCGTTGACCATGCATGCGCAAATAAAGCTTCTGCAGCAGCCGGCGGTGGTGGTGATGCTTAAGCAACACCTTTTTGCACTCACGCGCGCGCGCGTTGAAACGAGCAAGCGAGCCTTTCAATTGCGGATATTTCATAGGTGTTGGCAATAAATAAATAACTGCTGACGTCTCGGTTCGTGTGCAACGACGCACTATGCGCGACACTTCTTTTGCCGTTCAATAGAATATCATCACTTGCGGTTACACTTGAATGCGAACGAATGAAGCAAGCAAGCAGCAACCACCCGAAGAGAGGTGACGAAGAAGTAATTGAACATTGTGTTGCGATTCAGTGTCATTGCCATTTTGGGCCACGGCACTAGCCGATTAGCATATAGTCAACGATTATTTTGCGGAGATAAAGCGGCGGCGGACGACGGTATTTGAAAAGTCTATTTGTACAATGTGGGTATCATTTTTTCTATGTCGTGGAGCGCAATGCATACTCGCGGCGTGCTCTTCCGGAGGGTTTTAGGCGAAGCGAACTAATGAGTTCCATCGGCGGAATGCTGGATATTGACGTATTGGTCAGTTTATTAAAGCATTAAAACTATAAATAAGAGCAGCGAACGTGCGAAAAGCACGGGATGCGCATTCGCAGCTGTCATTCCGACGATGCCATCGTGACTCGCAATATCGTTTGCACGGACGCGCGCGAGCCGCGCATTGCGAGCTTAAGACCAAGACGAAGAAGCGCAAAAGCGAACGTTATGCTCGATGCGCACAGGCAGGCAGGCAAGCGGTGGCGGCGGCTGCAGAAGACGTGGCATTCCACGTCAGTCGGGCACGCTCCGACGAATCGTGCGTTGCGCTGAAAAATTGCTGAATAAATCAGAACGAAAACGCGCCCGAAGGTGGAACGACGCGCAAAAAGTTGATGGCGAAGTGATTAAAACAAAACGCGCGTGCACTCGGCGATGCCAGTTGTGTATGCATAGGTTGCTTATTGATGAATAAGTCATTTAATCAATAATAATAATAAAATGTTGATGCGTCGCGGAATGAGGATGCGCGAACACGGCGCGCTGGACAGATGACATAATACATTGAGTATTTCGAAGCGATGGCGCGGCGCTCAACACGCTTGAAAGTTGTGTGTGAATGTCGAATAATGAATGAACGAATCAATGCGCCGATGACGGCGAGGTCCATATGATTGTCCCGTAATGAATCGACACGATCGTATTGAATGTTGTTACACAATTATTGAATGATTTCATTACGGGCCGCGCCGAAGACGCATTCGCTCATTAATGCGGCAATTGACGTTAATGCGCTTGTTTTTCCGGCCGCTGCGAAACGCTTATTTATAATTTATCTTTATTTTATGTAAATTGCCATCAGGCATGTGGACTGCCGCTTAACAACGGAGTTATATATTTAATCAGGTTTTATTCAATTTGTCAAGTAATTCAATTTTCCTAAGTGTCGGATTAATCTTTCATGTACACAAATTGATTGGACAAATGTTTTGATATCAGTAGCAAATGCTTGAACACGCTAATTTATATCTTTCTAATTATTTCGTGAGATTATTTTTTAAAAAGGTGAAGTGCAATTTTATTTTGAAAATGGGTGAATGTAGATATGTTGTTTACGTGTAAATCCACGCACTGATGAGAGATGCGCGCGTGGCGGCAATCTGTTGATGGAAGCGTAATGCGGGGCGGCTGACACTATTCGAATGCACATTTGCCATTTTAATAGAGCGCAAACAGAAACCACCTCGGACGATACTATGCATGTTATCATTTTGCGACAACACTTCCAGCGTCCAGTGGTATCAAATACAACGAATTTTTGATGAAGTTTAAAATGTATCCTGCCGAAGTTCGAAAAGTAAATTTAATGTTTTGAACACTCATTGTAAATTAGTATTTCGCTTTTTCGAACAGCTTGCGTTAGTCTAGGAATACTTTGAAAAATTTTTAAATTTATGATGACCGTGAATATTTTGTGTCAGGTCACAGTTTGTGTTCGGACTGCCTAAATTATAAACAAACGCGCAAATATGCGGACGTTGCGTATGCAAATGTCGGGCAATGTTGTGATGTGCGGTATGCATGCATGCACATGCAGTGACGCGCGTTCGGGGGCGGCTTGCAGCAGAAAATAACTACACCGGGTCCGTGTTTGCTTAATGCGCTGCTCACTCTCTGACGCCGCGTGTGTCCGTGCGCGCCGAATTGTAGCTAATATGCAACTTGTCAATCGGGCGCCGATTTAATTGTCACCTGGACACGGAAAATCATTTTGCCGTTATCGATTCGAACGCTTCGTCGAGCTCAACGCCAACGTTTCGCGAGTGCACGTGCATTGAAAGAGATATTGCCGATGATGTTGCCGCGCGCCGATACTATTTCTATGCGCTAATATATTTTGGTTCAATGAGTATAAACCATTTTCAGACTTTCTCACTTATTTATTTATAGCATTTTTTTCGTTCTTATTATAGAAGAACATGCGGTTAAGTGAGTGCTGAATACTTTAAAGAATTTTTCATTCGGCAATGCAATTTCACAAGAATGTGGAAAAGTGTTTCACTTATTTATTTCCATTTGCTAATCGAGAAAATGGCACATACGTTGTACGACATTTACTAAACGTACATGGGAAATTTACGAATATTTGCAATGCGGATTTCGACTCTTAATTAAATTCTTGGTAAATCTATTTAGTTCTATTCTCATGCATATTAATAAACTAGCACTAAATAAATGACGTTTAAATTGAATGTTTGTGGGTAATACTCATTGGAATTATGGTTAATTGATTAATTTATTTAATTGCACGTGAGTCATGCTTGATTAATTCACACGCGTGTTGCTAATTAGCCGTTTGCATAGACCTGTAGCAAATTGTTTATGTTGACGTGAATCAGTTGGTCGCTGATAGATATTATAAATATTTTTCAAACGTTCACGGGAAGTAACTTGTTGGACATAGAACAAATTCATAAGTGCGAATTCAGTTTTGTGAATAAATATGTGTGCAAAACTGTTCGAGAGCAGCAAAGCAAGCACTGCACCGACTGCTCTCGCTAGCTGGCATACTCTGCTAACTGCCAATGGAGGCAACAAGTGTGTTAGCTTTGCGCGTTTATCACATGGCATCGACGTGTCGCTTTGGTGATTTCACGCATTGATAGACCATATAATTAAATTATAATTGGTTGGCATCATAATTAGTTCCATAAAAATATCATATCGTTTGTGCGCGTCCCGTTGCGATTTACAATCATATATATGATTTTATTATTTCAATTGCAAATAAACAAAGTAGACTCGCGCGCTAGTGCAATTTTTAACTGTACAGCTGAATGACTACTTTATTAATTCAGCGCTCGCATGCGATGCGGCAATGCGCGCACTCAATATTGAATTGAATTGATTAAGATGAAGAAAAACATGCCGAACGTGCATGCTGGCATGTTGCTGCGTCTTGTCGAACATAACGCATGACATTCCCGGCTGATTTTAATAATGCCAACCCGGCAAAGAACACGCCGAACGTCTTGTGAGCGATGTCGCTTCATTAAGCGCACTCCCTCAGTGCCCTAGGTGGCTTCCATGCATATGCAATGCCTACGAACGCTGCGTTTTAAATCAATGTACGCGCACTGCGTTTCGGCGGAGTGGAATCGCGCACGATATTGCCAATAATTAATCGGCATCTTTCTGCGTCGCGCCATTTACATTTGTCAGTCTTGCCGCCGACCCCCACAAACGCCACCACGAATGATATTCGCGACGCGGACGTTCATCAATACTCTGTAGGTGGTGGCTGCGTTCGTGTTGTTCCATCATCAACTCGATGCGGATAGTTGAGCGCATTCATATTTATTCGAATTTTCAACGCATACCTCTTGAAATTTTGCTTATCGATTGAGAAATCTGCGCATTAACCAATAAGTGTGCAAAATTAATTACGCAAAGGCGCCCATAAATATCAACCGCAAATTGCCGGAGTACGAAGCATAATTATGATCATTTTGAAGCAAGCGAACGTGTTCCGAGCGCGCATTACCAATAATTGTAATTATAATACGTACATGTGTACAGAGCAACACAGGCATAAATGAAAATGAATTTATGACGCACAATGGGTAATTATGTAGTTATTAATTAAATGCAATTCAAATGGGAATCGGGCGAACGACGTTAGTAAACGAACGCGCGCATGCCTAATGATCGCGCGCGGGTAAATGATGCAAATGATGAATAAATATTTCTTAACGCGCCCGCCCGTTCGCCCCCCAACTTCTCTGACCTGCCACGTCGAGGAATCGCGCGTTTCTGGCGGGCCGATCGCAATTAAAATTACATAATTGCGCAAAGCATACGCTGCGCGCCATGCAGCCCATTGAATATTTACATTCGTACGTATAATACATATTATATTATTGCAACAAACTGCCAGTAAATCAATTTTATTTATTGTCCGCCGCGTATCTCGCTCGCTCGCGCCCATTTGCCGTGTCCACGCGCCTGCCGCCGCACCGGATTCAACGCATGATGCCTCGGCGCGCGCGGCGTTTGCTAGATGCATTGCTTTGGCTTTCGGCCTGTATCAGTTTGTGTTGCGAACGCTTGTTGCAAAATAAATACGAGCCGCTAAATGATATATAATGTTAGCCAGATATTTATTGCTTGGGTTTATGATATGCGGATAAATGGGATGAATTGCTGGAATCTATGTTTGTTTTATGCCTATTTCATAAGTGTTTGGATAAAATTGTCATTAGACTTTATTGCCATTTACAACTAATGAAAATACTTACAATAAGGTAGCATTTTAAATAGGTGCGTTAACAAATATTTGAAAATCCCATACATAACAATTGCGTGTGCGAATTTATAGTTTTTATTATTTTACAAGACATTCAAGAAAATATTTGCAGCAAATCCAAGTTGGTACGGATCGGGGTATGTTTATTAATTTAATTAAAGCAGTCAAGTGAAATGCGCGTTGATTGTGACTGAACAAAACATAGAGTAACTTACTTGGAGTATAATAGAGCAGATAAAATGCTGCGTGTTTTTAACGTATGGCCATGATTTATGATCTCTTATATTTGCAATAATTTCTGGCGATTTGATAGTAATAATAATTGTGGAATTGTGGTTGTTTGCAAGATGCAATGACCCTGTAGGACTGACAAACAAAAGCATTGCAAACATTTCCATTTTGCAAAAACGCGGGTGAAGCAAAGCGATGCAAATTCTTCCGTCATTCCACGATCCCAACGATCAACGAAGACCGAACGCGAACCCACCGCTGCTGCTGCACCTCGTGGATCGTGTAGTCGGGCGCGGGGCACTTTCCGCCTTTTCTCATTTCTCATTTATCTCGTTGTGTTCCTCATGGATTTTCTCTTGAATTTCCACTCGAACGTTTGGCCGCTCGCACGGCGCGCTCACTGAAGATATTCCCTTCGATATGTGCATGTCGGAGTGCGCATTTTGGCCGGCGTGTTTTTCATGTCGGCATTGCGTCCTGCAGCCGTCGTCGTTACTCTTCGCAATCCCCGCGCCCATCACGTATTCCCGGTTTTTGCATTGCGTCAACGCGAACTAGAGACGCTCGAACGGGGGGCCGTCGGATTGGCGAGTGTGTGCAATCGAGCCGGTCTGGATTTAAATGATCTCATCACGTTTTCGCTCCGCACTCACACGGCCGTTGCTGCTGCTGGCGCTCCTCTCTTTGCGCCGATGTTCTTTCTGGCTGTTGTTGTTGCCGTTCGACGTTGTTGTTGTTGTAGCGGATAAGGAATTGCTCGAGACGGGGCGCCAATAAACGCCATGTTTCCATTCTTCAGTACGGAATTGCTCGAATTCCGGGTGCGCTTGCCGCCATAACACAATTCCTATCTAAATTGTATTTCTCGCCGATGTTTCTGCATTTCATAAACATTTTCCAACGAATGCCAGCCGCTTGCCGCTAAGCTCGTGGATGCCACCATCTATGCGGATGCATGTGTGCCGCTCTTGAGGCTTTTGTGCATTTTCGGCGGGCACATTTCTGCCTCCGACGCCACACACTATAGAGAAGGCATGTTTGCGTTTCTGTTTTTCTTCGCCTCGAAGCCAAATCGAGCTTGTTCCCGTTGCCTGCTGCTCTTCCATGCAGGATGCTAAATAAATGCAAACGACTATTGCAACCGCGATACTATGAAGATGCTTTCCTCATTGCGAAGCAAATTGAATTATTTGCCACCCTATTTGAAAAAAGTTCCTTGCCATGCTTACCACGCGACGTTAAATTATTGTTTTCTTCTACACATATTTAATGAAGTGTTTTAATGTATTAATTTCGACTATTTTTAATCGGTTTGTGCTTGCTGTAATAACATATCTTTCTTTCTTGTTTTAGAGATGTCCAATGATCTCCTTCCGAAGATCTACAAAGCGAAATTGTTCTGCATGCCAGACTTGGTGAGTAATTTGTTTATTTTTGTTAAAAGGATTACTATTATGGAGTTTTGTTAAAAGGATTATTATTATTTCTTGTGTATTATTTCTGTATTCCAGGAAAACTTATGTTTCTGCCGCTCTTCATGAATCGACGCAGCAATGCGTATTGGTCTACGCTGAATGTCGTCCTGAAAGTGTTCATCATCATAATTAGTTCAATTCAATAATTGTACACAGATAACGCTAAATATAAATAATGATGTATTTATTTACATGAATGAAAATATTTAGATGAATAAATGCGAATGTATTTAAACTTCAATTGGTATGACTTTGGAAAGGGTAGTAAATTTCAGCAACTTTTGATTTACAATCTAAAATAACAGGAATTCCAATTAGATTCTTATGAGAGTCTAATTAGAATCCCTTTAGAATCTTATAAAAATCTAATTAGAATCCATTTAAAATCTTATGAGAATCTAGTTAGAATATAGATTCTAATTCTAATAAGAAATATAATTCTATAATTCAATTATCATCAATACTGTGTAGGTGGTGGCTGCGTTCGTGTTGTTCCATAATCAACTCGACGGGGATAGTATGAATTCATATTCATATTTATTCAATTATGTCATTGTTTTTGGATATTTTATTGTAAAAAACATCAGGTCAATGACCTTATCTGCTCTGGGTATTTTACGAAAGGGAAATTATAAAGGTTAACGACCTTTTCAATTTTTAGAATTTTGAAATATAAAATTATAAGGTCAATGACCTTCTGTATTTTTTTTTTGTTCATATGAGATTCTGATGGGAATCTTATGAGATTCTAATTGGAATTGTATGAGATTCTTATAGTAATCATATTAGATTTCCTATTGGATTCTTATTGGAATCATATTAGATTCAAATTGGATTCTTATTGGAATCATATGAGATTCTTATTGGAAATTGCAATTCTAATTGATTCTACTCAGATTACATTATAATTGACTAAAAACCTTAAATGTTGGAGGCTTCTTCTTTCACTGGTCTTTGATGCTGAGTTGCACTGTCCAAAATGGTTCATCTATAACAATAATGAAATAATATTTTTATTATATTGTTAATTATAAATTCTACCTAATAATGTAGTTAATCACAGTGTCGCTCTAGTACCTATAGTTGCAGAGGTGGTGATTATGTATCGGGCTCTCCTCTCCGTCATGAATAGTGCTGTTTTTCCAATGTATTAGGTTTGATTTCCGGTGAAGCGGTTAAGATGTCGAATCTCAATCCTGTATGCTGAAATAATAATAAAAGTTATATGTTTAGTATATCCTCAAGATCTCTGAGAAAGGGAGACCCCACATATTACAAATTTTCAGTCACACAATCTATAAGAGTCTATTTAACGCAATGATTAACAACCGTAAAGGTATTGCGGACAAGTTCGTAGACTTGTAAGCCTGGAGGCCTAGTGTGTTTTCTTCAAATTCCAGTCCGAGCAAATATTACGTAGTTAGGGGATCAACAACGTACTATACAAGCTTCCTAAAATCTCCCCGAAACAACTACATCCAATAGCCCAGGTGTCGCGGCGTTGGAAATTGGATTAAGAGTCTCTGGTTCGGTCCCCGAGAAGGCCCGTTCGAATTCATATTTTGAGTTTCTATTCAAACCAGAGTGAGTCGATAAGGGGAAGATCAAATTTACTCCTGGCAACAACACTCCGTAGCCTAGTGGTTACGGCTATGGAAGTGATCTGTGTGTCTCAGGTTCGAATCCTGAGAGAAACATTTCATATTTAACTTTTAACTTCAATTCAGACAAAATTGAGTCTATAAGGGCAAGATCAAATTTGGCTGTTGCAACAATATTCCATAGCCTAGTGGTTACGGCCATGGATGCGATCTGTGTGTCTCAGGTTCGAATCCTGAGAATGGCAACTCGAATTTATAAGTTTTCAAGTACTTGTTCGTTCCGGTGGCCCCAATGGACTTGACTGCATGTCCAATGGGGCCCCTGGAGGCGTACAAGAGCCCCATTTTTAATTTTTGAAGCCCGTACGTTTAAGATCGTTGTCTGAAAACCCACCCCAGCTTCGCTCCCCGGCAGGTTGCTTGTCGACCAGCTCGGTCGCTGTCCGACTAGCAACTGCCTCCCCATTCCCGATTTTCGTTACCAACAGACCGCGGTTTCTGACGTCATTTGAGATTGAGGCGCCGCCACCCTATGAGAAGTGAGGACTTAGAATTATTTTCTAAGTTCTTTATTTGAATACAAGCGCCATGGTCAATTGAATGGACCATCCAACGGAACATACAGTTACTATTCTACTCAATTATTAGAAAAAAAAACAGGGCCGCCTCGTGATTCGAACCAGCACCTACCCAGCCAAAGGCAGGCACCATACACACTCGTCTACATACTGCTTTACTAACTTTGTATTGAAACTAATACTTCTGGCAATAGTTTTGCGCGCTCTATCACTGCACCGGCAACTCCCTTTCAGCTAGACAACTGAAACTACTTCTATTATGTAATGAAAACCAAGTTTTAAAACTCGAATCATAAAACTGGCTGTGTGATATTTCGGCAATAACAACCGTTCTTATAACGAAGTGGTAGAAGATAATAAATTAAATATGCAATTAGATTAAATGCGCATGAGTGCAGTACTGATCTAGTGAATTAGTAGTGAAATTAGTGAATTTAGCTAGGTAGTGAATTTAGCCAAGGTAGTGAATTTAGCCATTTGTGTCACTGCGTTGACTGTGCCATCGAATTCATTCATAATCTATTTCATATAATTTTATATTGGCCTCGTATAAAACCCGCCACTTTCGTTTTTACTTCTTGTTACTTTCCGTGTCAATTCAAGACTTTCCGACTATCCTTCGTTGTCTTGCAGTCGTATGTAGCAACATAACTTTTTGCTACTAATTAAGAGACCAACCCGACGTTGTCCAGAAAGTTTGCCATTACGTTGATTGAGTTGTTGTGCCGTGTTTTTCTTGTGTCGGGCATGGCGACTCTCATTCCGTGGCAGCACAAGCTTTTAAACGCATATGGCAATAACACACCTTCTTGTGTCGGATTGGTTTACGCTGCTCCTCGGTGCACGTTTAAGGGAGACGTGTCGCGTCGAGAGCAAATAAATTTCATCGACCGCTGATATTGATAGGGTTATGCGCTGTTGTTTACGCGTTGTGTAAATCAATGCCGCTGTGAGGTAATAACAATGTCTCGCCGGACGCCGCCAAACGCTTTCGCCTGCTGGCAAGCCCAAAACGTCCTGCTGTGTGCGCCGCCCGTTTTTTTCCACACCGCGTCTTCATCGTGTGTTGCACATATCGCCAATGCAAATTTTGACAGATAAATTATCGCTCCGTTAATGGGGCCTCTCTCGCATTTGTAATTCGCACGAAGCAGACGCACGCGTAATGCAAAAACATAACATAAGATATGCATAATTAGACTTCGTGTTAATACGATGGAAGCATTTGCACCTTCTCTATAAATATTTGTAAAAACAAGCCGAGAAGCAACAATTCAAGTTCAAGTTCATGCCGATGAATAATTGAATGCAAATCAGCGACGCAACAACGCAATCTACAAGTTAATCTAAAATGCACATGCATTAATTAATTGAAAGTGCGGAATAAAAATGCAGCCTGCATTATTACACAGCGTCATTGGTGACCTTTGTTTGTCTTGTTGTTAAATTACCGTTTAGAAATCTAAAGTATGACCAAAACGATAAAAAAAGTGAAGCAGGTACAAATAACTCGCTTTTAGAAATTAGTCAAGCATCGGAAAATATATGAATTCATTTAAATAAGAAAGATATACATATAGGAGCAAAAACAACGCACTGGCAATTAATAAAAGCACGATGAGGATCAGACGAGGTGCAAATGAAAGAAAACTATGCGGCAACGCGTACAAAACGCGCAAAAAAGTTAGTTGTGGAAGGCAATATCGTCGCAAGCGCGCGTGCATACTGCCGCAGCAGCAGTAGCCATGAGTACGTGTGCAAATTACGTCGGAAAAAACACGCTTAATCGTTATTATGCAATTGGGAAATCCTCGTGTTCGCGCGCAAACAATGGGAATTAAATAAATATGCAATTGCCCCAAACGCATCGCTGCAACCTCCGTGGCGGCCCTAGTACCACAGCTGACCGAGCTTGGGTGTTATGATGATATTTTTAATTTGTCGCGTTTTATTTGTTTGCGTCGATGCGCTAACGAACACCGAAGCACGGAAAAAATGCGCGCAGTTGTAAAACACCGCGCCGGCAATTTATATTAACGCATTCGCCAAGCAACAACGTGCAAAAAACATGTTATTGTTGCTGCCACTTCAATAATTGCTATTGTAGTAATGCATGCGCTGTTAATATAATTATTACTGGTTGCAGATAAATCGCAGCTCATTACAGTTGTTGCAAAATACAACCTAGCAACCTGAATGCCTGTTGGGGCACATTTCAATGTATTTACCAATATCTAAATTCGATACGCATCGTCTCCACGAACGCTGATCTATCGCATTTCTATTCGCGGCCATCGTTTGCGCACGCTATGGATACGAGTTGGTCTAGCTGTAGTGAGCACCCGGAGAGCTTAGGATTGCGATTGGGGTAGGTTGTGTTGTCGTCGTTTGCGTGCTTTGGGGAGCGACGATAGTTAGACAGTTGGAGCGATGATGATACTCGAGTTGCGCGCGAACGGATAAGAGCGACGCAATGGGGAATACGCAAAGCCGCGCGTCGAATTTGGACGAAACTACCTCGCCTGCCAAAACCTCGCCGTCCCCGACTGCCTTTGCAAAACCACGTAAATCGCGTTCGAAATCTCGCACAGCAATGCGGCAAGTATGCTGCCTGGCTGGCAAGCAAACTCGAATAGCAGCGTATTGCGCGCAATGTACACACAATTCACAAACAAATCATATTCTACGAGGATTGGCATTGAGTACGCGCGTAACTAAATTAGGCTTACATCCTATCTTTAATCACGCTGTCGAGAAAATCTCTAAATTGTAATAGTTGTAAATATTTGAACTCGCGAACGAATTGTATAATTGTATAAAGCGGCGAGAATGTATGGCAATTACGAATTATTAGATTCACCCCTGCATGTAAAGATTGGGTCGCCTTTCTCAATGGCCCTCAGCGGCACTGGTTTCCGCATCGCGAGCCACAATGTTTGATTTGCTTCATTGCAATGCGTAGCCATCGTGGGCTGCGGCAATAGCATATGAGGATGCATTGAAATGTTTGCATGCCGCAGAATTGCCGAAACGGTATACGTTAATTACGAAGCTTTATTTGATAGCCCGGTATTTGCAGAGATTCGTATTCAGTTTGGAAACATGTCTATTGTCTGTGCCGCATTGAAACAACATATCCCAATAGGTGCGCAACAGAACGCAACGTGTCGAGTGGCCCGACGCGCACTCCTGAGCCAAGAACCATCAATCCCCGAAGCGAAATTTGAATCGCGACGCATTCGGCACTGTATGCCAAGAGTGAAAAATGCTGGGGAATTTTTAATGAAAAGTTGCCAACCGGGATTAGACTTAATTCTGATATATCTGACTCGTGTCGGTAGCACGACACCGGATGTGGAAATATGTGCGTAGTTTATTCGACAAAGAAAACTCGTATCACACGAACGGATTATCTACTTAACCCAATTCGGGTAATTTTGTTCGGTCGGGCGCGATGGCGGCGGCGAAGACCAACGCCGAGGGAGGCTCAAGGGGGCATTACGCCAACGACATGAGTCGGGCGTCTAAGTCGGGGTCGATGATGTCGAGCTTGACTGTACGTACATTCGTACGCCCCCCGTCCATGACTTGGTCTGAAGGGTTGAGTGCAACCGGAGAGATGAGCAGAGCGCAAGAGTGCTGCATAAGTGCATGCGACGCGCGCGCGCTGGGTGAAAATGGATGAGATAAATTGCACACTCGAACACCGAGTCAAACGATGGACCCCGGCAGCTCTCGTGCGCTAGCAAGGGTGACTATTGCGCCACCACCAAGATACCGCCCCCAGATAGAAGACTATCGTCAACTTAATTTGAAAACGCCTGACAGCAGCCGCGCGCGCCATCAGCGCAAAGTGGAAGCGGGTGCGTTGTTCATCCTCGGGCCCAATCACTATGACAATCTCCGTCCTTATCCGCTAAACTGGCCTGCTCGAGATATCCCTTCGTCGCCCTAGAGAAACACACAACCACACACAACTTGAGCAGCAGCGCCGCCGTGTGCACGAGTCGCGGCAGAGATGTGTATACTCAGTCGAGTGCATCATGGACGCTTTACCCTAATTCCGCGCGCGGTGGTGCTCCCGCCGTAATCCCCTAGTTCGTTGCAGAGGCCAATCACCATCTCTTGCAGAAATATCCCTTCGGCAAAAGCACTAGCTCGAGCGGGCTTGCGGGAGAGAGATATATACCGTGCGGTGCTCGACTAGGAAGCCGTTCGAGGCGAATGACTAGTATGCTTGCTGCGCCGGCGATGAGGCCGACGGGCCCGCCGTGGCGGCAGCGAATTTCCCGGACTAGTGGTTACGGATGAGGGAGCCAGATAGTTTAGAGTTACGGCATCTGCAGTTGCTGCAAAACTAACGCCTCGCCGCCGAACTTGTCTAGTGCCACACTGCCACTAGACGTTGGCGGTGGTAGCAACGACGGCCATCCACTCATACGCGCCTTAGTCGTTCACGACTTGACTGGAATATGGCAGCGCACTGCAGCTCTTACAGCCAATACATGCGTTGCGCTACTGTAGCTATTGCTTCTTCTTTGCCTCCTCTCCGTCAGCCAGCCACCAGCCGCCAACACTTGATCCACCGGCTGCTGACCCCCCGAAAATGCGGTGTGACCCATTCCACCACCGTCCGCCCCAAGTACCCTCACAACATTTTCCGAAACTTGCACATTTCGCACCACCGACGTGCATCGTGCGCATCCCTGATATATTTCACTAACGCTGAGGACAACGAGAAGGACTAAAGAGCGCCCTAAAGTTACAGACGATCGAGTCGAGTGCACGTGATTTAACCCTCTCTATTGGTGTGTCCTAAATGCTTCTATTCTGCAGGTCCTTCAACCATAAAATCGTTTTACGTTCGACTTATTCGACAGGGTATTTTTATTATCCCTAATTAAAGGAATACTATTTCGAGAATGTAAAAGAAATGAACGAGAACTTTGTGAATAGTTCAAAACAGGGGAAATACTAAGCGTTCAAGAGCCAAACGTATTTTTAACACGGAGGAGGAGAAGAAGAAGAAGAATTGTGTTCAACGTTGTTTATGAAGAAATTAAATGCTTTGGCGTGCTCGTAATTTTACCTCGGATGCTGCGAAGAGATTAGGTTCAAAGTAATTTACTTAGGGCATGTGAAAATTTAGTTTCAACAAGATGTTAACCACGTCAACAAGAAACGCATCTTTCTTTCGAATAGTTTTATTTTAAAATTAAATCGTATTTTGCCATTCTTTACTTGAGACGCATAGCGCACGAGGAATGCGGAGCAAGTGCACGAGTTTTCCTGATTATTACTGTTTGTTGGCGGGTGTTACAGCGGCTGTGGTTTTATCAGATGGTGTTCCATGGCACCGCAATGAACGCTTTCTTTCGGCTGGGTATTGCAGCGCACAGACTTCACCTGATTTGTTATTTTCAACAATTATTAGCGTGGCCGGTTTAGCGCATAGACGACGGCAGCTTGAGCGCAAAAAAATCGGGCAAGTTGCGCGCACGATGGGAAACAATGCGTTCGCGTCGCATTATTGGATGGTGCACATTGCATCGCATCGGAATGATGGTAACAAGCAGCAGCATAATTAAGTTAAGATTACGAATCGGGCGAGTAAACAAGCAGCGACGATGTTCCTGCGCCGCGAGATTCTTGTACGAATTAGCGAAGAACGCATCTATTCGCAATTGCAGCGCATGATTTCCTTCGCCGCTGCTGCTGCTGTATGTACTGCTCTCGTTTATTACCGCGCAAGAGCGCAAAGATAATGTGCGCGCGATATCCATGCAAACTGCACATAGGCAGGCGTTGTTGTTTTCCGCGACGGCGCGTGGTTTATATGTAAGTATACGATTTTCGCCTTTTATTTCGATACACTTTCCTGTTCACTACATTTACTCAATCTTGCCTGCATTACTTGTTTAGCATGCAGCAGGCAGGCGCGCGGGCGCGTATCGTGCGAGCGCATCGTATTTGTTTTCGGCGGCGGCGTCCCGAAGGAACGCAAATGCGACTCATCGGATTTCGCCTTTTCCGCGACTCACACCATAAACGTGCGCAAGAGATGCGCATGCAATACCATTAAGTCACACACCAACACCACCGCTGCCGCCACCGAGGTGCATCCGCAACAGCGTCAGACGGTCGTAAGTTGCGTCCAAATTGCCTAAGTGGTTCGTTCGCTCGCATATCGGTTTTGGCGGCAACAACGCGCGCGCACGTATTGCACCAGCCATTGGGGGGATATTTCGCGCCATTGATTTTAACTGCTGATAGCTTCGAGTCGCCTTCATTGCTATGTATATTCAAGACGATGACGACGTCGCCGCCACTGCCGCCGCCGCCAACGTCGACGACGCTCAGAATGACCACTTCGATATCTGCGCTCAGCCAGATATCGCGCGCGACTTTGAGACTTGAATGTAGACGCACGCATATTCTTTGCTCTTCGCCGCCCGTCTGGGGAGCACCGCAACGGTGTGGATACCATGGCCATAAGATGCGAGTAATGGCAATGCCGTTGCTTTACTGCTAGCGCTGCATACATACGATTTCTTTATCTCAGCCAGACGCTTTCCTATTTAGTCTTTTGTACTTTGCTTTTTCTCCCTATTGTTACGCCTGTTGTGCGGCTGTTGTTGTTGTTTGCATGTTCCTGCTTCTTCCACATCAAAGAGCACGGAATCGATCAATCACTTTGTCGACTGCAGAAAACGTACGCGCAATCGGCCGAGTAAAAAATTTCGCAAAAATTTGCACGTTCGTTCGAGAAGGAATATCGACAATTAGTTGTGCGAAGAGCAACATAAAGTGCATGCGCATGTAATGCACGATGCACAAGCATGTAGGAAGCGAACGAACGCGACGACGACGACGTGCAAACGCAAAACGCAAGCAGCTAATAGTAGTTGTTGTAGTAAGTAATATTAATAAAATTGAAATATGTGAGAAGCGCGCCGGCGATGGCTTGCGGTCGTTGTTGTTCTGTTTTGGTTGTTGTTCTCCTTCTGCCTCCGCTTGTTGCTTGTTCGTCGTTGTTGTTGTTGTTGTTTGGTTGTTGTTCGAGCGAAGGAGAGCGCGCGCGAGCGATAGGTCGAGGGGGTTATTTTATTAGTAGAGGAAAATGGATGGAAGGCCCCCGCATCGCGGCGTGCACGCAGCGACCGAGAGAACTCGTGCTGGTCGTGATTGAAAATCGGCGCGCATGTGTATGCATGCAATGCATTCGCGAATGTTCTTCTTCGGAGTGCGCACAATGATGATGCACTTGCACCAACTAGCAAACGACTAAAACGAATTCAATGTGCATGCTTATTTTTCATGTCAGCATCTATTGCCGCACTACATAAAAGTTGAATGCAACTATGAAGTAACGAATAAATTTGGAAGGCTTGAATCTTATAAATCATATTCTCAAAATCTATTTTTTATGTTATTCGTGTGATTTAGCAAGACGATAAATATATTATCAGAAATATGAAATAGTCGTCCTTTCAATCCCGACCAAAAACCGTGCGTTTTTCGACAACGCCAGGACGAACATTGGAAAATATGATCAAAATAATTTCGCGAAATGTTCGAGCCATTGTTGCACCAAGAAAGTGCTGTCTGCATGAAATCCTTCATCCTGCAGTTGCATGCGTTATTCCACTACCACCGCTACTTGTCCGTTGAACGCATTTACTGTCAGCGTTCTCATGAAATTTATTTACTTTGACGAATAATCTAATAAACCGAATTTTAGTCCGTCCGTACATTTAGTACATAAACAAAAGAAAATTCAAAATTTATTTTTCGGTACATTGCGTGCACCGCAGGACCAAGTGAAGTTGGTAAGAATTTCACTCAATGTTCAAACCAATTAAGGTACATAATTTTATGCTTTTATGGACTCATAACTAGGTTTTATATGGCCATCAATAAAAGCTGGTAGTTAAAGTTTATCATCTTCAACGAATATATTATTCACTCCTCGTCCTTCATATATAGAGCGCCCGAAAACCTTCAGGATAACCAAAATTCATCTCATGCCGAATAATACCGTATTTTCAAAACCGTCAATTTATATAAAACTTGCAGAGAAAAACGCTAGGAAATATCATTTGATCCTTTTGGATTCATCTATAGTTCGCGGACTAGATTTGTGAGCACGCTCGTTATGCACGTGCAAAAGTCTCTTTTCTGTCTGCATTGTGTGTGCGTCGGTCGTGCCGCCGGTTGACGTTAACGTTATTCTTCGTCGGCATTGCGACAACGAGGACATTGGTAGCTGCAGCGTATGCTGGAATGCGTGCAGAAAAAACGTGCCATGCACATTTTAAAAACACAACCATAAACTTCACCTTTACGTGTTTACGCGCGCGCGCGCGCTCGCATTGCTTTTTCTTTCCATTTTCATTTCTTATTTGCTTCTTTCCCTTCTTTCCTTCAGCGAAAAGCAAAGGCTGCCGTGCGCAACTAGGACTAACGCGAGGAGCAAAAAATAAACATGAGGTGCATGCGCTGGACGTATTGTAATCTTCCTTCAACGCAACTGTAATTAAATACGCTTGAAATTTATACCTAATTTTAGCACATCGGATAAGAATTTAATAAATTTTGCATTTCCCGCTATTATTAAGTGCATTATTATATGATGAAATTTATATTACTAATACAAATGCCATTCTTCATTATTTCCATAAATATTTAAAATGTCATAACGGATAATGTCATAGAGTAGGAGTATAGAGGGTAGTTGAGCAGCACTCGTAATTAGACTAATTTTAAGGCAAGTGAAGAGCGCACTAAGTGTGGATCATGTTAGTTTAATAAATTCGAAACAAGAAACGGCGCAGGAATTGAAATGGCAAGGCGTGTTATCCATTTTCTGCGAATCAATACAACTAAATATTCATATGAAATGAGTTGTTTCAATGCACGTTCGTTTACCGAAGTCCGAAGTTCTTGTAATGTGTCGCATCACTCACACAGTGAGCGTACATTTTGCGCTGCGCAGCACCGCATAAACTTTTCACATGCAACGTAGCCCCGGACACACTAATTTTCCGTCACATCCCCGCTGTAATATTACTGACCGAGAAAAGCGTCGACATGCAGCTGCCGCCGCCACCACCACTGAAGGATAATGCACACGCGCGGACACGGACATATTCGCATTCGACTATTGCACCATTGGATTTTCAATAAATTATAAACTATTGGCGAACACAGGGAAATGGAAACGGCTTATCGAACATTAGCCAATGCACAATATATGAAGTCGACGAGAGAGACCAGTGCAATGCTGACGAGTTGCTGACGCTCTGGGGCGGCCGGTGCGAGTTTTGAGTTGTGAAATTCAATAAATTTTGACTAATTGGCGGTCTTTACTCTCACGCTGCGGAAATTGATACGATTTCGGATTGATTTTATTAGCGCGACGTGTTGAAAAACATGCTGAAGGGTTCCAAATCAGTGGCGAGAACACTTAGGGATATTGAACAGCTACCAACAAAAAAGAGTACGTGCAAAAAAGGGCAAGCAAGAAATTCCATCTTTTCCATTCTGGAATTGGTCTTGGATTTCACTGAGGCGAGTAGTGCCGTTTTGGCCTAGATGCTACGATTCTAACGGGTGTAATATTTACATCACGTACATGTTGTACGCCCGGCGGCGGCGTGACGTAAATTTATGATCGGCAAGTGCTTTTCCTCGAGATTGCTCCATTATGGAATGATTTCAAATATACATCTTAACGCAATCACCTTCCGGATTTCTAATTTTCGTGCGCGTATTTTCATTAAATTTTCTCAACTGATACAAATTGATTTCATACATTCGCCGCTCCGCTGTCGATATACTCAGATAATTTCAGAAATATTTAAGAGTAGTTTTGCATGGCCGGGAAGAAAAATGGCCAAGTGTTTGTTTCATTTCCTCACCGGTACCATTTCCGGCATGGCATAAAAATAAATTTAGATTTTTCGCATTCGGTCGCACTTTACGAGCAGCGCCATTACGACTTCGCGACATCGCTTATAATAGTCACGTAACGCGGTAAAGAAAACAAAAACCATTTCGAGCAGGAGCAGAAGCAGCATTGAAATGACGCACCAAAGGTGCATTTCTGGTGTCGTTCCCTAAGGTGCACTGCGAGACGGCGCGCAAATGTGTCGATGCCGATGTCACATCCGACGACGACGGCGGTGGCGGCGTGTGCGAAGAAAGGCGCTCCGTCGTAAAGGGGGACCTACTTGAGAATGCGCGCCGTTCGGGCATGTGCCCCCACCAGTGATGCCGGTGCATCTAAAGCGGGTCATAAAGCGTCTGGCGGCTGAATTGGGTCAGGAGGCGACCCATATCAGGGTAGCGCGCCGCCACACTCGAGACTTGCGTACGCGCGCGCTCCTTCCTTGTTCTTCCCGGAGTTTGCGCGCGCTCCTCTATCTGTGTCAGACTTGCGTTCTTGCGTTGCGTCTTCCCGTCGGGAGGGGGTGAACGCGCTGTGTATCCCGAATTTAGTGTGCGCGCAAAAGAGACGCAGGTCGTGCATCGATGGCGGTGGTGGTGCGTTCGGGAAGGGGATGAGTGCGGTGCATGTGCACGGCCGATACGTATCGTGCGGGGGCGGCGGAGGCGGCCGCCGGCCTTTCAGACGCAGCGTGTGCACCAACGTTTTGCAGCCGATACGAACGAACGAACGACGACGTCGGCGGCAGCGGTGGCGTGTGCATCGGAAGCGGGGTAGACAAAACACTATCGATCGATGGCGACGCCGAACGGTGGCGGCTCGCGGCGAGCCTAAATGCGTTTTCGGCAAGAAACGAGGAAGGACAAGCGCGCGTCACTTGCGGTAGGATGGCGCGGGCGGCATTAGGAGGGGGCAAACACCCCTTAAGCAGACGTCCAAGCAACGGTGGTGGGATGAATTTATGTTGTTGATCCACCAAAAAGAATTTTCAATATGAGAAATAGAAATTTATAATTAATAATCGCCGAGTGAAAATATTAAACGTGTTTTTGCACATTCTTATTGTCCTGCGAATAAAGACGGCGAAAAAATAGCCAGGACATTGATCGATGCGTTCTTTAGAATGTCTTCGCTCGCTCCCTGCAAAACTGCGTCCGCTGCATATTGCAAAAACGCATCAATTCACCCGCACGAGCCTTGGACGTCTATTTTATCAGCAGCCGACTGCTTCGATGCTTTCAGGACTTTGAATTATCGCCCATGGACTTTACGCTCAACTTTGTGCGTTTCTTTGCCGCTTCTCAAACTTTCAATGTCTTTCACTACCACATTTATGGATCAGCTCTATAAATGCATTCAACGCATGAGGCGAGTAAACAAATTATTAAAATATGCTAATTAACTTAAAGTGTTTGTTTAATTTATTAGTTGGAAAATTACCGAAAATATAAAACCGTAGGTAAGTTTTGCCACGCGTTTGCATCCGTCCTACGCGCATTTATTCTTATCAATGTGCGCACCCACACGTTTCGACGTTTCATAGTCGAGCGAATAAGTGACTGCTGCATGGAGCGTGCACCCTTCCTCCAAGATTTATGCCGATTTTTATTGCCCGACATTGAATCGTCGGCGGCGAAAAACGCACATTTGTTATTCGTGTTTACGTTCTGTTGGCTTGCCGATAACAATTTTAAGGTTGCGGCAATCGCACATGCACTCCCCGACTGCATCAACTTTTAACAACTATCCTACGCGGAAAGTTTGCTTTCTCCGCAACGCGCGTACGCGGCCCGTTCAAGTGTCAAAGTTGTTGAAACAAAGTTTAATAACTCGGCGTCGTCGGTGGTGGCGCCTTCGACCTTTGCCGCATCATAAAAACCGGCGCATTCTGATGATTGCGATGCGCCAAGAAGAAGGAGGAGAAGACGAAGAAGATCGAGATTATAAAACTGGCACATTTTGCGCATAACTTAGCTTCGTGCGGCGCGCGATCGCACACGGCAACGGCAGCGGCAGCGGTGGCGGCGATGCGACGATGGTGCGCGCCGTAAATATGATAAAAACATAAATTTCCGGGTATCTGGCGCACTTGCGGTGCACGCGTTAAAATCATGTACATTCGACATGATTTCATATTGCATGTGCATGCTGCAATCGAAGCGTTCCTCTCGTCGCGCTTTCCCAATTTTTTCCAGCTTCTTACGCTCCCCTGCAACACATCAGAGGAAAACGCGACGCTGAGCTTCCGCTCTTCATTATTTTCGTTTCCTCTCGCGCGCTCGCACGTACTCGAATGTGTTGCAATGCTTGCTGCATTTTTGGTATTTCACACCGCAGCACTACGACGCGTAGTGTTTCGTCGTCCTCAAAATGTGCGTCGTTCCGAAAACGACTCTCAGCACTCGTTTGCGATTCCTTCAGCGTTTGCAAGACGCGCGCTCGTTGCAACATTTCATGCGACCGCAGATTTGTCTAACTCGCGATTTGTATTCATAGCACATACACGTTGTGCAGGGCTCTTGTGCCACTATCGTCTCGCCTGCTACACTCTCGAACCGCTTTACCCGAAATACTATGTCTCATGATGCAGCCGCAAAGAGACAAAGCACGTGCCTCGTTAAAAAATACTTAGCAAATAAATAACTATTAAGATCAAACCCCGAAATTCTATTCCTAAACAATTCTAACCTCAACAACGCTCCGCAAAGACACAAAGTAATACACAAAGCAATGTACTAACCGGTATTCGATGACGACTTCAGAATCACTTATCCAAGCTAATGTAGATAGAATATGCTTATCCAATCGCGGATGATTATTTAGAAATCACTTTTTACTATATAATAACCAAGTTACACCGTCAACGCGAAAACCTCACTAAAATAAACTAGTCTGTACTGGCGCAGCATGTTACTCGTGATAACATCAACTTGACCAATGTCAAAAATAGTGCTTTGTTTATGGCGCTGTACATTCCGCTTAAGGTGACGTCATTTATTTACCTGAAATTATGAATTTCACGCAGTAAAACAATGTATGTTCTTAGACTGTTGGATGTTTAATAAATTACTCGTTAATTAATTTACGAAAGTGGAAATTAATTTTTTGAAAATTCTCCGCATTTACTTCACTGTATGCACATATGCGAGTTGACGCAGTGAAACGTAATGTTAAGAGAACATAAATCCTTATTTGAATTTATGACGCCGTAAGAGAATTGAAATCGTCCGGGAATAGTAACGCCGAAAACGGTGTAATATTCTTCGTGCTGCTGCGCGGACCAGGAATGAGCAGTTGAACAGTAAACTTGCTCTCTAACCTGACCTAAGAGGAGCATTACTTAACGTGAAGAATGGTCATCAAAATTGTAATTTTGCTAGACGTGTGCCTAGAGAGACCACCCAATTTCACACATGATTCAAATGCAGAAATGATTCTATTGTTGTTCTTTATGCGCTTTGATGGCAAAATTAATTAAGCATGTTTGCGCTCTTGCGGTTGTCACTCTACACAGCCAAGGTGTCAGTGCTGACTGCTGTTTCTTACAACGACAATGACAGCGAGGGTGGTGGCGGTGGCGGCGGTGAAACTATTACGCGATATTAATGCGGTAGGCGGTCGTGATTACAGCTGAGACTTATTTGATGGCATCTCGCGGTGGCGGCCGTGCGATACATACCTTCACATTGCTATTGCGGCAACGCAGATTACATTTCGGCTTGAAATTCAGCGCGTACGGTAAGTTAAAATACCTACTCAGCAATGCGAGGTGAAATTAATTACAAGCATTGCAAGTTTCAGTTTCATCACCATCAATGCTATTTATTCTTATCGTGGAGAAATTTATTTGATCCTGTTTGGTTATTTGGTCTTTTTATTCATTTTTGTATGCAGGTACCTAGTCTGAAAATGGCGGGCAGTGTCCAGTAATTTATTTGCAGGTAATTATAGCGTTCGGAATGGTGTTGATTCCACTCGTGAGCAACAATTCCAACATCAATCTTCCGGTGCCGATGTGCGGCCGCGCTTGCACTCGCATAAGAAGCGCACCGCCATTGCCGCCGCCGAGTGCACGTGAGATTGATGCACATGCTTCGCAATCATAATAATTCTTCATTAGCCTTGTTTCATTATCTTCGCCAACGCCGCCGCAACGCGCGAGCGAAATTAAAACGCCACGGCACGCGGATGCGCAATTTTCATTCTCGTGGCGCACGCAAGACGTAACTCATTTTCAGATACAGCAACACGTTTTACATGCGGATGACGGCAGCACGCACGAATAATTCACATTCAATTTATTTTTTGAACGTACGCCCTTCGCTGTAAAATGCAAGAAAATTTAGTTCATTTTAGTTTACTCAAAATTGGCGCAGCACCACGAATACCCTCGGTAGAAAATCAATTACCTGCATGTGTGCAAGCACGCGCCATCATTAATATTTATTAACGTTTATTATTTATTATCAAACAACAATAATGCAGCGTTCCGGTGACATTAAGTACGTCTAACTAGCTGCGCTATTTTTTTCGGGCGGCGCGGTTGGCGTTGTTATTGTTGTTGTTGCTCTGCAGCGCAAATGCATCGTGTGCCGCATTGGCGTGGCGTGCACTTATTCGACTAAGTACACAGCAGCGTGTGCCGGCCCCGAAGTGATTTATAGAGACGCAGAAAGATTAATGGACTCCAGGAAATACGCACACAAGGCGAACTTGGGCGTGCGCGCGCGCGCTCGCGAGTATGTACATGCAAAGAGAGCGAACACGCTTTAACAAACAGACAAACAGCGAAAAGCAGAGAAACACCCAAGACAAGAGGACAAAATGCGAAAGCAAACGTTGAACATGCTGCGCGATTATGTCACTCACATTTGCATGTATTGGCAATAGTCATTAAAATATTTCGCGAAAAAGTGCGCGCGCACTTTCCGGTTTGAATGGATATTATACTCATTGCAGAAGTAAATCTAAATAATGTCGATTAGTGCGCCAAATGCATGTTTGTTTCGGTTGGACGTGGAAAGATTGAAGAGTCAAGATTGAATAATCGATGGACGAATGAACGTCGGAGCTGTCAACGTGTCGGGATCGCAAGTGAGATGCAAATGCAAGAAAAAAGCATCTCGGCGGCGGCGGCAATAGCAGAGCCAACTCAATAAAAACCAAGACGAAAATAATTACTTGGGAAAAACGATTCGATGGCGACGTTGAGGACGCTTCTTGATGCGATGCGAGCGAAAGAACTTGGAAGATTTGCACAATAGGAAATTAATTAAATCGCGTTGCGTCATCCTTCCTCATGCATTAAACGCGTGTCTTGAAACAACGTGCCCTCTTAAATCCAATGCGGAGCATAAAGTCTACAGGATATTTATCAATTTATGTATTTGAAATATCTTTCGATGAAAGCAAGGGTGGATTTAGTAATTAAAATTGGCGTTAGTTAATTGCAATGCATAATAATCGATCACTCGGTATGATGAAGATAGTCGTTGATGGGCAATAAAACGATGACCATGGCGAAGAGTAATGCGAATTGAGTGCGAGTGTGTGTATTCGTTGATGTCGCTTGGTAGTGACGATGCGTTTATTGGCTTTCGGCGTGCGCGCTTGCTCTTCGGCGATTTCTCTCATCCATCGCGAATGCCGAATGCGTACGTGTGCGCGTCTAATGAAAGCGATTCATTAACGTGCCTGTCAATTGCCTCCATTCGAGTGTCGATGCGCGTTGATGGGGACGAGCGCGCGGCCCGCCGATTAAATCGTTTGCATTTGTGCATCGCGCGCGCGCAAATGAAAGAAAACGATGCACATGAAACGCGGCAGTAAACAATAAAAAGCGCCGTCGTCGAATGAGAAAAACTTGCAATTCAATCGGAGAGAGAAAAAAGCAGCTCAATTGATTTTTATATTGAATTTCTATCGAACAATATCCCCGCGTTGTGTGGTTAAGTCTTACTTAAGCAGTTAACCGCATTCAACTTTTTAATTACTTGAGTGCTGGCCGGCGCGCAGCACACGTGTGGTGCGTGTGCGTGTGCGTGTATTACTCGTATTGCCCCGTGGGCATTTCGCACATGCTTTATGGCCGCCATTGATTGCGCCCATAAATAATTGCTAATAATAATCCGGCGCGAAACGACGATGTATTCATTTGCTTCGTTCGCCTGGTAAGCGAAAAGCCCGGCAGTCACAAAGCAAGCACCATGAGTCTCTGATTCGTTTTAATCTAATCATTGCTTTCATGCGCCTCGGCAGCAGGCAGGCAAACTGCAACAGCATAAACATAAAAACGTGTTAATGTCATAACAACTGTAATAAACTTGTTGTTGGCCGATGAATACTTTTGTTCAATGTAATTTTTAATTCGAGGCGCTCGTAAACTACTCCTGCAATATCTCAATTATTAACAGCGTGTTTCTTCTTTGTTTAAACACGCGTTGCGAACCGCCGAACTTATCCATCAAACCGCCATTCGCCGCGCGACTTTACGCTACACCACCACCACCACCACCACCACCTTCAGTCTCCTGTTACATGCGCGCGGGGGGCGGGTGGTTGCTTATAATAAATGCATTGCGGTGCCGTGTTGCTGCACATCCGATGGCGCGGCACGGGGGATGATGCAGCGAGCGTGCTGCGTGCAATGTCAGATGGGTTCGAGTTCGGTAAGTGACAGTAAGGTAATAAGGATGAATGATAGATAGGATCGATCCCCGAAGGATAAACCAACAACAAGATGGCGCGCCGCTCGTTTCGCCTGTCTGAAGTTATCGTGTTTCATTAATGAGGAATGTGCGCATAGTTCAAACCCTACTCTCCCGTCAATAGAAAAACATGACCCAGTCAACAAATAGCTAATCAGATAATCCATAATAATCAATCAATACGCCGCAATGCATCAGCATTTCCCATAAAATATTTGCGATCGTTCTATTGCAACACCAAGTACATGAGCGCGATATTTGGCAAGTGAATACACACATATTGTGTAGGGATGTTGATCGTTGCTGCTGGATTTCTTGTTCGGTAATATAGGAAGCCCATGTTGGATGCATCGACATCTGAACCTGAAAGCTTCGGGAATCCGAAGAGCTGCAAGGCCCATGTAAGCATGAATTAGCACAATACACTGCCGTGAATATTGGATGTGTTTTTCGTGTACGTGCTGTCTCGGCTCTCCAATCACCAACTCGATGGTAACTTTGTGTGCTGGTCTCCCTTGAACATGATCAAGTACAAGGTTTGCAACACATATGTGAGGAAATGTGTGGAAAACATTTCGGGAACTTTGCAACCTGAAGTCTGCGCAAAATGTCCACATTCCATCAAATACCTTAATCCGCTGATAGATTTCATAGAAGTCATAAAAACTAACCCCGAACAAATATTAACTATCTTCTGATGTAACTAGCAATCAAGAGAAGACATTCTAGTTTTGAATATTATAAAAAGATGATTGAAAAAGTGGGGTTTCTTTTCGGAAGAGTGGGTGGTTTTAACACCTTGTATTGACGCGCATGCCATGCTCCTGGAATATGCCAGCGATTCATTAGTTTTGCGCGGCTAGAGGTCCGCACAGCAGTTCAAAGTATGCTTTACGTCCAGGGGAAATATCGAAGGATATTTCGATTTTGGAACGCGTTCGTTCGTTCATTCGACCTGAATTTCGTGTCAACTTTAACCTAAGCACGCGCGCGCGTACTCTGAACCTACGAAGGCAACAAAGCCGCCAAGCTGGCGGTGGCAGTCCAATCGGCAAATTGTTGTTATAAGCCTTATGCGACAAACTAATTCTGAAAACTGGTCACAGCTAACTCGAATACCACTTTAAACCAGCGCATTTAAACCACCTCTACCCACCCCCAAAACGAGCCGATGTAATTTGATTTCCACCATGACCACCCTCCAAGTTCAAATAAAACTGATGGCTGCTGCTGGTGTGGCAGCTTGGTATTTTTTCGCATGCTCCGCGAATGAATGTTAAATTAAGAGTTGCTCGCGCGTTATTATAGAGTTGATGATTATGCGACGAATCGCAGCACCGGAAGCAGTCATAAACCGTAAGATCACTCGAAATCGACTTTCCACATGCGGCAGCGCTGACGACAACGACATCGTCGACGTAGTCGTCGATTAATTGCGAATTTAATGACTTTCGGGGTACCGTATAACAAATTCCGGGCGGGCGTGTGGAAATCAAACGATGCGCCCCATGCGCGCCGTGCCGTCCCGATAACGCAAGACCGCATTTGCTCCTCCGAGTTCTCTCTAATTACGTCCTCATAACTCTTCAGCGCCTGCTTTTTCCGCGCACGACGACCAACAATTAAAGCTACCGCGAGTGCATTGCAATAACTTAGATCCTTGAAGCTGCTTTATTTCAGCGTGTTATCTGATGTGCATTCGCGAAAAAAATCGGACGAGTGGCAAGCTTGCTTGCTTGCCTAGCAAATAAAAGGAAGTGCGAACATTGGCGGATGGCTGCAAGTTTATAACTATCGATGGACGCATTTATCACATTTTGACATCGAATATTCAACGAGGGAATACGCAGTGTTCGTCGGAAGGAGGATGAAGTTTTCCTGAAAAATGTTTGATTTATATCTACGAATTCCTCAAGGCATTGGCATTTCACTAACACTGCCGCCCGTTATGGATGCGGCGAAATTGTTATATTTTTTCAGCGCGCAAGCGTGAAGAACAAATAAATGCGTGTGTACCATCATCGGTCACGCCGGATTTTGATGTGCAATTAAATTCCGCGCGCGCAAGAGGCCCACCCAGAGACCGAAGAAAACGAGACACTTATGCATTATTAAGCCTGCGCTCTTTAAACGCATACGCGCACCTGATCTTGCTCTTCTCTCCTCGTTACCAAACGAACGTTGCGTTGTGCACCAGTCTTTTCGCTTCAACGCTGTTGCTGTTTTGCTAGTCCTGGTGCTGGTGCTGGTGCTGGTGCTGGTGCTCCTGCTGCAACGTGATGCGCGCGCGATATGGCTGCTCTCCTTATCTAGCGAGCACGTTTTACGTTTACTGCTCGTTACTCATTGCATTTGCGTTTCGAGCCGTGTGCACGATTATGTCATGCTACACGCTTTAGCTTTGTGCGCGAGTGCATTCGCTCCAAAAATGCGTTTGTAATTATTATTCTGCGCAGGCAGCAACAACGAAAGACGCGGACGCGCTATGATATTCAAATTGCATTTGCGACAATTAAAAACTAATTATTTCAATTCGTGCGCGAGATATAATATTGCATTTCCACGAAATATTTTTCGTATCCAGACACGCATGCATTCCCCATTGTTTGCTACCTCATCCCCGTAATAACCACGAGGCGCAGAGGGACGCGGGCGGGGTGGCGGTGTTCGCGGCGGCGGCGTCTCGCATTCATTCGCAGATTGCGTGCGTAGAACAACTGCCTGCCTGCCGACCCGCCGCCGCAACAAAACAACAACAACAACAACAAGAATACATCGGCGAATGCTCCCCAACGCGCAAACAAACGTTCCCGAACCGTCCAAGTACATTTCGGAATCGATACCATAGTCTGGTCGTTGTCCTCGTGACGTCAGAGGTTCTCGCAATGCGTACACATTTACACACATTTCGTGCCATTCACGCTCAGTCCTTGGCGCGCGAGAAGGAAAAACCAGAGTTGCGTTCATTGAGAGCGGCGTCGAGAGCGCGGGAGCGCGGATGCTGCGAAGAAGCGGAGAGGACGAGAATCAGTAAAAGCGGGCGAGCGCTCTCGAACACGCCAGACAACAACAAGTTTGGTAACAGGACACGCAGTTTTACCGTGGTGTAGGTTAGTGCTTGGCCCGAAAACGGCGACGCGTCAGTCGCGACGAGAGATCAATGTGCGTTACGCACCGCGCTCAACGACCGTGGCCCATCTTCAACTGTCTACTGCGTGCGTAAGGTTACGCGCTCCGCCACGCACTGTTACTCTCGATATTGTCTAGTCGCCTAGTGACTAGTCACAACAGTGGGCTCTACGCAGCGGTCATCAACATCGAAACAATAAACGCGAATAAAATTGAACGCACCGGCGCACAGCATGAGTGCTAAATCGAATTTTCCGCTCTTTTCGAACGAATGCGAAAAATGTGAAAACGCATTCTGCACGCGACCGCCGCACGTACCGCCCGCTCGCATGCGATATTCACCGTTTTATTTTACACCAATTTATCGACTTTGCAGCTGAAAAATCACAACAGTGCCAGTGCATTGCTGCTGGCTGGCGGCATGCTATAAAAAAGTCCGAGTGGAACTAATTAACCAAGCGCGCAATTTTCCTCTTAATTTAGTTACTTTCGCTACGCGGTGAAATGATAGCTCGGCTATATTTCATAATCCTAATAAGCGCAATAAAAACACTCGCATTTGTTGCCGGGTTCGAGTTAGATTTTTGCGTGTTGCATTGCTCGGAAATTAGAAATGTGCGACTCGCGCAAAAAGCATGCAATTCCCCATTAACCGCAAGAGACATGAAAACACCGCAGCGAGAGGCGACATGCAATGTGATTCGATGCGCAAAATAGCGTTTGCGTTGCGTTTCGTGCGTGCATCGCGATGCGCGCCTGCACTGCGTCGTAATTACTAATTACCACTCATAATGTTTAATTGCGCGTCAAGATGTCTCGGAGTGTGACAATCCCGTTGCGCTCCGCTTCGTGCCGAATGAAAAGGGGTTCATCATCGTGAAATTCCGCTGACAGTGCGCGCACGAAATTCGAGCGTATGCCAAAAGAAAACACCGAAAACGTCTTCAACTTTCACCCATTTTGCATAAATTACACCCGGAAAAGTTTAGCCGAAATTTCTCATATGAGAAACACACGCTAATTGAGATAACTCATTGTTTATTTACGAGTTGACAGCCAAACAATTCGTGTGTTGATTTTACAGGAAATTTTTCGCGTGCGAATTCGGTTGCCGCCGCCGTATGTAATAATTCACATCGGTAAAGCGCACCACGTGAAAAATGTACAGCTTGATGCCGCCTCCACCTCCAGCACCGACTCCTCGGAGGCGGTAGGTTCATGTCCTCATAGGACACATCGCGTTACCTCAACGAAATTAACTACACACGAACCGCCAAGGTGGAAAAGCGGGAGGATCATCACAATTTGTAATTTTATACAAAGTGTTACAATTATCATTTGCGCCCTTTTTTTATTCACCACAAGCATTTTAAAGTTCCATCCGAAATATTGCTGGCAGCCCTTACTTTCGGAGGGCTGCTAACGAATAAAACCCTCCGTGACCGGCAGCAATGAACATGCCGCGTGCGCAAGGAAACCGAAATCCAAAACGAAAACAAAGCGTGCGCTCGTCCACCGAAAAAGGACGCCGCGAACGAAACAAAACGAGCGCCCACCTCCCGGCAGCACACTAATAATTTAAGCCTGCTGCATCTCTCACGTGAACTGCGGAAACGCGCACGACGCTAAATCGTCCTGGACGTTCCCGAATGCGCTAACTGCTCAAGACAATTCATATTCCGAGAAAATACCTATCCGCCATATTGCATATTTAATGTACTTGCTCCGTCTATTATCCCTGGCGATCAACGAGGGATAAAGTGTAAAGGACGAGGGCGAGAAAAAATTTCGAGACAAATGACTTTTAATTAGTGCAAACGCTGAAAAACTCGATTGGCAAATATGTAATTTATACAAGCATGGAACGTATCGGTTGCGCGTTGCTGCTATGCAATAATACCGGTTACTGATCGTTTAAATAAGCGCCGCCACGTGCGCGTAACACACGTGGTCATATTTTCATTTTCTGCATGGCGCGCGCAGAGCCCTATTGTCTCTCTATGAAATTGGTAGTGCGAGGTAGGCGCGCGGGCGTTTAACCGCTCTAATTTAATTTGTAATTGCGTTGTATGAGTGTAGAGTGTACAAGTGTTGCTTTCCAAGTATCTTGTTAGTCGTGCTAAGCACGAAAAAGAAAGGAAAAATAGTTGCAAGCATGCAGAATTATATAGATTTTTCACTAACCTATTAAATTACACCACTGCGTAGAGCTAGTTCATTTAATATCAAGATATTTTCGAAAAATAATACTTCATAAATAGAAAATATAATTCGTATACTCATCATGTATTTTAAGTGAATGTAAACTTAAAAATCTACGTGTATTTGAAGGAAACACGACGCGTTTTAATTAATTCCAGTAATTAGTTCACACCGTAGACTATTATTACACTAAATATGCGTATTCATTTTCCATTGTTTGGAGCGTGCGCGCGCGCAAGAGATGCTTTTACAGTTGTTGGCTGTTTCGGTTCGCGTTTTTTGCGTAGCCGTCCACCACCGCACACTGGTTCCCGATCGGACACGACCGTTAAATTAAATATTGATATTTTGAAAAAAATTTTTTTGCCAATCTATAGTTTAATTGCTGAAGTTTGTGAATATATAAATTTAATTCCGATCCGACCACTAATTTAGCAACAATTTAGGCTCAAAGTTCAACAATTTTGACTTCCCCGATTGGTGTAAAACCGTTCGTCAACTTTATAATTCATAATCTTCCAACTTTATTAACATTAAAGAAAACCAATGATACCGTTAGAAAGATTGTTTAATGCATTATAAGAATATCTTAGATGCAAAACTTTAGAATAATTAGAAATATAACTAATTAGCGTTCAAAAATTTCTAAATTTTTGGTGAAAAAAGAATTTTCAAATCGAGTTTTAGTTGGGTGTGCTGTGTTGTGCTGTCCTAGACTTTATACCATTCGATAGAGAAAATTAAAACGAATCTAATGTACTAGGTCTGATCTGAGCCATCTTGAGCCAGAGGAGGGTTTTTTAGGTTTAAAGGCGAAAAATCGACTAAATTTCGTCGATTCTTGAGTTGAGATTGAGGCAGACGCGTCGCGCTCGTATTCGATAAAACGTCATATCTCCGAATCTAATCAACCGATTTTCAAAATTCAAATTATGTTTTAAATAAAATATTAGGCAGTACATTGTGATAGAAAAATGTAAACAATATTGTAATATTTATGAACAATTTTCGGATTAATATTGACACCTGTTTACACTTTGTGCCAACACAATGAAGCTTGGATGCAAAAACACCATCCCGCATCCGGTTTAAGCCAGTTAAGATCCCTTTAAATTTGCTACTACAATGGAACTCTACCGTTTCAAATGCGATTTCATTTCTCATGAGTTGTTTACGATGCTAGTTTGAATGTAGTACAATGGTTACCCTTTTTTTAACAACATATTGTGTTTTAAAATTAATTAAATTACCCCTAATTTCTCAATTTAATTTTACTTTTCGAATCATGTAAGATTGAAAAGTTTTTTATTTTTCATATGAAATTTGAAACGTTGAAATCGGTTCAGTGGTTGCTGAGATATTAAGCAATGTCCGAAAAACGGGCGTTTGGCTCCAGTGTGCACCGGCAAACTACAAATACAACACAACAACACCAGCCGGCTGGCTGCATTGTAAGTAAGCAAGTAAGCGGCTTATTCCGCGAGGCGGCAGCAACACAACTTGCGCTGCTCGTTTTCTTTGCATAAGCTTTTCTTTCAGCCCATCTTGTGCTCTCGGCACTCGCGCGAAGAACGTAATAATAATAGTTGCAGCACGCAAGCAAAGGCTTATTAATTAACAAGTACTTTTCGCTAATAACGAGAGCGCATTCTTCATCATCCGATTGGACACTTGGCAATTACCATCCTGATAATCAATGCAGTTTTAATTCGAGTGCGACAATTTTAATTACACTCTAATGACATAATTGCTCGATGCGTTTGCACGCGCTGAATGCATACCGTAATATAATAATATCTATGAATACGATGCTCACTGCACTACTGCTACTGCTGCTGCTGTTGTTGTTGGCTTATCATGATGCTTTAATCTAAGTCGTACCTGCGCGCACGAACGACACAACAAGAGCACTCAACACAGCAGTGTGCATGTTCTGCATGTTGCGCGTTTTTTTAATCGGTTTGCGTCGCGTTTTATACCATTTTCAACGTGATTATTGTTATTCGTAATGCGCATAGATGTTGGTGGCGTAATGCAATTACGAGTATGATATGAACCTCGCAAGAATACATTTGCTTCCTGGAAATTTGCGTGTGGCATTTTGTAAAAAGCGCATCAAGCGAAATTCACGCTTAAAATGTGTACGCGGACTTTTCTGGAAACGTAATTGATGATTGAAGAGTAGATTTATTATCCAACTTTGGATCATTTTAGAAAATAAATATCCTAAAGCATGAAACAAATATTATCCTGCGTGGTGGCGGCAATTGAGGTGCTGGTGGTGGTGGTGGTGGTTTAATCGTAAAAGTTCACATGATTGCAATAGTGAATAAAACGTGTAAAAATATAAACATTATGAAAATGACGATGGCGTTTTCTGTGCTTTGGAGATATTGTGTCTAATGCGAGAATTGCGTGAGCACACGCATTGCGTGCTTTACGCGCATTCAGCCCTTCTTGTTGTTACTTCTGTTATTGTTCCAATTATTTGCTGTTTTTCGCGTGTTTAATGCTCCGCGCACTCTTTATATTCATTCGATTCGTTTGGCGCAAACGTTGTCGCAAACAATAATAGGCGGGTGCCTACATACTCTCCACTATTCTTGGCTGTAAGAAGCGAGAGCGTGCAAGGGCAAAAAAAAAGTGAGTGCTCATAGTTAAATACGTTTTTAAATGGTGCAATTTCAAAACTTAATTACCTACCATTTCGGATAATAAATGGCACTTCCATATGTGTGCGCGTTGCCAATGAGGAAAAAGCGCGAATGCTCGCGAGTACGCGCGTGCATGCCGTACAAGTTATTACATTACGCTGCTGTGGTCGCGGTCTTCTTGCGCGTTTGCCATGCTGCCCGAAATGGTAATTATTAATTTTCGTTAATTTTATAATACCTTATTAAATGTATTTATTACTGTATCATTATCTTTAAGCGCCAACTCGCTCGCGGTGGTCTCAACGCGCGCGTGCACGTCCTTTAATTAAAACCGAATAATTTTCTGCTTTACACGAATACTAACTAAACATTACATGCTTGTATTTTTTCACTTACAGCTAAAGTATATTGTAATTTTATATTAATATCTCTATTACACTAATGTTTTCATTTATTTTTTTCCCAATTTTCCTTCTTCAGATTCATAATGAAAGTTGCCAATTTTCATACACTTTCTAATCATTTTCTATGAAAAGGTTCTTATCGTTACTTTAAAAAATTACAACAACACACGCATGATACGTATTCAGGAATTTCTTAAAATTTATTACGAAAAAATGGGCACAAATTTGATGCAGTTTGTTGATTGTTTGCACGTTCAAATTGACTTGGAATTTTTTGGTGATGTTTGCGCACGTGAACCGTATACTTCACAATGAGACGCATTCAGGATTATTGAAAATGTGGCAAAATATTTGCACGCCTCTCGTCGATTATCGCACGAATGCAATTTTTTCCCGTTTGGATTTTCAGCCAGCAATGCGTTTGCACATTGTTGCTGTTGTTCAATCAATCATCCGTTGAAATATCTCATATACACATAAAAGTTATGTAACCGTACGGTGCGCGCGCATTATTAATTGTTAATTGCGATTTAATTGTGATTTTCAAGGTGATTTTTGCACCTTTGCAATTTCATGGAATTGCATCGATTAGCTATAAACTGCTACTTTCCGTAATTGATGCATTAGTTAATAAAGCCACACCACACCACCGCACAACACAACACACCGTTGCACGTTATCAGTTGTGGCAATAATTATGTGTGATAAAAATGTACTCACTAGCAGAGAGGAGACACGCACACGGCGCATGCAACGTGATAAAAAATATATATAAGAAAAAGCTTTACAACAATGCGAACAGCATGTACGAAAAAAAGTTGATATTTACGTTATTATCGTGCGCGAACGAAACAATGCGTGAGCGGACGTTAAAAAGTCGAAAAACACGACAACAACGACGTCGACTAGGACGACGACGATCCACCGTCGAAACGCACACACGAATCAACTGCATAATAGAACTTTTCATACAAGTTGTACAAGTATTTATTGCACGCGCGCATTTTGCGTTGGCGTCTGCTGCTTTTCTAACGCTAACGTTACGTTACGTTTTCAATCCACGACTTTTGAACGTCATGCCAAATATGGGGGTGTCACTTTCAGTGATTCAGCACAACGCGCCAGCAGCCGTACGAAAGCTTGATGAAAAAATCAGTGTAAATTGAAAACATTGTCGAATTGTATTTCACATACGGAGCATCCTGTACACGAATTGGAAAAATTGTTTGCGATGCGCGTGATGCCGCTTTGTGCGTGTTTTTCACCGTTTGCAATATCGCCCGAATGCTTTTGCCTTTCCGATAAAAGTCCATTTAACGCGAACGCGCATACTTTCAATCACAGCTACTGGAAATATGAGCGCACACTACTAAATACCAATCCGATTGAAATTTGTTTGCGTTTTTAAGGTTTTAATTTTCCTATTCACATCGATTGCTACTTTTTTGTTGTTCTTAAACTACAATCACTTACAATTAATTGTTTTCCTTATGCCGGATCCAAATTGGTGATAATAATACGAATAAGTAATTGCAAATATTAGTAAATAGCGCATGTTAATTGAATAAATATTATTACTAAACAACGCGTATGGAATAATTTATAGTCGATTGAATTGCAAAGTTGTGCAAACATTGTCACCAGAATAAAACGCGTACGCGAATTATGAGTTTATTTATTAGTTTTATTTCCAATAAGTGCACATAATTTTTCCAACCGTTTTGTGACCTTTCAAGTATCTCATGGTACCAACTGTGTTGAAGCTCGTATATTACAAGACAGCATAATAAACTAATAAATTTATTGGCACAACAGCAATGCGTGTGTTATTGTTCTCCAATCGCTAATTTACAAACAAACCGCATTTTGCAAAATATTACATAACGTATTACGGCCGTATTGAATGGCCACGTTAATTGAGCCATCAATTAAAAAATGTTAAAATTCGCATTCGCCCATTGTTGATAACCATTTTCTCTCCTAGTGCTTGCGCCGTAAGATTAACTGCACCGCTAAATATGAAACTGAAACATTGAACTTTGCAAATCGTGCGTGATTCAAGTATCAATTACATTCGTGTATGCTTAGAGATAAAACTCAATCAGGACTTGCACATCGAGTACCCAACGTATTCTCATGAACTTTACGAATAAATTCATATTTATCCCACAATTATTTAAGATTTTTATCACTCTTTGCCTCCAAGAAAAATGAAGATTTGTTTAATGAAATTACACGCATAACAAGTTAATCACTTGCAATACTCGGTAAATTAATCGCAATTTCCGTCGATGGAATAAAAAATATTTCAAGAAAACTTGATTAAGATTAGTTGTGAGTTGTTAAATCAGTAAGCAGTTAAGTAACAATGTGAGGGATTGGTTCATATAAATTTTATAAGAATTTATCATCGCTGCTAATGAGTGTAATTAAATATTAAACGCAGAAAAAATGCATTATGTGCTGTTAGCACGCTGCATTCAAACGAAGAACGTTACGCAATCGGCCTGCTCGACTAACTCTTGCTCCTCGCTATTATTTATGGTTTGCTTTGTTGTTGCGTTTGCCTTTTCCGATAAATTTCATATACAGCAGCACCTCAAAAACTCAAAATGTTTCATATTGTAAACGCGCTGAAATAAATGATATTCCGTGTACAAATTCGCATCTGCATTGCAATAAGTGCGCCGCCAATATGAAGAATAAGTGCGCAGCAATGTAGATATTCATAAATCGTTTTTAATTGCGGCTATTATCAATTGTAATTATTTTCATTTTCACGGAAAACGTCAATATACAATGTGTTCACAAATTAGCTCGTTCGCACATTATTAACGCGCGGTAGCAATTAAATATTTAATTAGAACTTATGTCGCTAATGAAACATTTACAACACTTAAAAATCACTACGAAAATAATATCAATTGCGTGTAATGGAATCAGTTACTCAGCTAGTTGAATAGTCGAATGAATAAGTTACTTATGCAATTATAAAAAGTAAATGTACAAATCGTTAAAAATAAATTATTTTACACGCGTTACGATGAGCATTTAAAGCGGCTGTAAATATTAAGTTAATTTTCATAGCAAACACGTTTAATGCCGTTGCTTGCCATTCGATTGCTCTTGCATTATGCAATCAGTTTACACTTGATCTATCAGCTGATTTCTATCATTATGTCAATTTCCTTATCATCGATTTGTTTTGTCTTTCGTATCTGTTTTTCTAATATTTTGCATATAAATAAATAAACTTATCATAGCCGGATGGATTATTCATTTCATGTCTGCGAATTAATAATAAGTATCGGTGTAATTATAGATTAAATAAGAAAAAAGCTTGTCATAATAAATTTGTATCCAGTGACTAATTAAAAATCTAAAATTAGCGAATCGAGAAATCATATGGATGAGATGAGTATGAGAAAAAAAGCTTGTAATAATTAACAAAATGCGAAAACTGCTTACTTCGATAATCGAATAGAGAAATATTTTCTGGGAATTACTGAAAGCAGTAAATATTAATAATATCATAACAAATATTATTCAAGTGCAGTGAATACACACGCAGAGCGCATGTGGAGTGTATCCATGCGTGATTTCGCATTTTCGCATTACCCACACTGTTTGCTGCTACTGTTCTGCCGGCGACCGCGGCTGATATGATAAAAGTTCAAGTTCATTGCCAATATACATATGCATATGTTGGCTGCGCTAGTTGGCGGCCGAAAAAAGCACATAGTTGTACAGTAAGTTGTAGCTAGCAAGCAAGCAAATCCACTGCACGTATGCACACAATCGAAGCGAAAGCATGCAAGGCTGATGATATTTGTTGTCGGTTGGGATTTCGCTTGTAAATTAAATAATCGGCTGGTCAGCGTGCGCGCAAATACATAACAACAACAACACACAACTGAACCGTGTTTTGCGTGCATACACAGGATGCGAGTGCGGATCCGAACGCAAAAATGTTGCATAAAAAGCTCAGACTTGATCAAAACAACTCGCTATCATTTCCACCGCACTTGGATGCTGCGTTTCCCAAACAGAATAATAAAGCACGCCATTAATAATAGCACTAAAGCCGGACGTGTTCAATATTATTTGCAATTGATTAAAGAAAACAGGACATGAATAGGGAAAGCCCCAATTTAAAAAGTGCATGCATTACATCAAAAGAAGCAAGCCAATAGAATAATACATGCATGAATATAATTAGTTGACGTAATTATCAGGCATGATAAGAATGAGATAACAACGCACGCATGTTGCAAGTGGCCTTCTAGCATTGACATTGTTGTTTGCAAAAAGTGCACTTTATTATTTTGTTCGTAGATTACTTAACGGTTCGTCGAAATGATAAAAAAAAAGTGAGCTTTGCTGCTCCCGCTGCTTTGTTCACTGGATTTTTTCTCATTTTACGGTTCCAGTAGAAAAAAAGTTGGCATATCAAGTATTACGTAACGGCGAGACGCATTAATTTCGCGCGTTTCTTCCAAGTCTCTTCATCGCGTTCCAGCTTTGAAATAATAAAATGATGTCTAACAACAACTAAGGTCACATCTGCCCGTTGGGTATCAACCTTGTCTGAAGAGTCGTCGGCACCGCTTTGCTGCATTGAATTGATTCGACGCGTTTCGGCTTGAAAAAATTTGCAAATTACTGTCCTTGACGCTTAAATTTAAAATTCGCGAACACGCGCAAAAAACTATTGCAACATTCGATCAAAGAGCTGAGTTAGACAACTTTTTTTGCAATAGCATTTACATAAGAACTTTGCAAACTCGCGAGTGTGTGCGCGCACGCCTTGTGCTTCCTCAATCGTAAAACTTCCTTGCGTTGACCGTAGCCTGAAAACGAATTACGGGCTTTAACAACATTGCGCGCGAGCGTAACGTATAAATAAAATATTAATTAAGTTAGAGCCGTTCGCTTTTGGAAGACAACAGCACAACAACGCGCATATTTTTCAAAAGGGAATAATCGCGCAAAGCACACCGCATGTGCAATGTAAGAAACGCAAGCGAAAATGTGCTCATAATATAAACATTTTAGGCATGTGCGTTAACCATATAAGATTCAAGATTAAAATGATTTATCTCGATTGTTGAATGCGCCTGTAATTAGTTGTGTTATAATAACGTGCAACATTATACCCTCATAATATTGCTCGCACGCATTGCATTTCACATGATGCTAATGGAAAGTGCAAGCATTAAATTTTATTGCGTCATAATGCACTCAAACATTACACAAGTATCTTATAAATAAAATACCTAAGTCAGATGCTTACTTTAAATCTCATTCTTTGTGTATAAACTAACCCTATTCAATAATTAGATTTCCTAGTGATCAACACAAAATTTTCTTCCACACTTCCCCTTGGTATTATTTAATTTCTTACCATAGAATTTATTTAGTTCGTGCAGGTATAACTTTAGGAAATTTTAAGAATTAAATACGCTTGTCTTATCTAACAAGTGAACAAATATGCAAATACATTTGGCATTGGCAAAAAATTAAATTATACGCACGACTTGGCCGAATTCGCAAACCGTCAGTCGACTACACACAATTTTTCAATGCCACTTGCGCAAAAATGTTTTAACAACCGCCCAAATATTTAAACAGCCTTAACCTGCCCCCTCTATCATTCTAATAGATCTAATGGTTTATTCATTAAGCCATATTTCGATTGTCATAATCATCGAATATAATGCAGAGAGCGAATAATTTTTGCACACATTCACCTTGACGTCGTGTCCGTCGGTAAAGCAAAGAACGCGCACAAAAAAATTGGACTCGACTTAAATCAAAATCAAAGACTATTTGCAAACATCATTCATTATATTCGCATAGGCAAAAAGACACAGACGTATTGCAAATCGTGACCTTTGCGAAATTTTTGCGTGCGATCGAGAACAACACTCAGTTCGTTGCGTTCGTCGCACTCTACACGTTCGCGCCCGCTCAAGGCTCGTCGATTGTTAGTTCGACAATTTCGCAATAGAAATTTGCGAATTGCTAGCCCAAAATCATAAAATCATCATCACCATTTCTGCTTTTTATGCACGCGTACTTTTTTTTAGTCATGACACGCTTTTGTTACTAATATTCAACCGTTTTATTCGTTAATAATATGAAAGCTTTTTTAAATTGTTCATTTTAATGATGATACATCAATTATAAAAAAAATTAATTTCATTGCTCATTTTGTGAGATAAAATTAAATTTTTATCGTTTAGTCAATTATTGCCTGCATTATTCTAAAAGCGATTGTAATTTTTTTTCCGGCATCAGAACTTTTTTCACGAATAAAAATTTCGCAATTGTCAATTAGGATTAATTATTTACCGTTAGTAATATTTGAAAAATTTCATAGCTGTTAAACTTTTCATTAAAGTCAATTTAACAAAAATGATATGGAACGACAGAATCTCGCATAATTGTATTACAAAATAACGTCACAACAACGAATTGTTGTTATTGGAATAAAAAATGGCGAGTTAAACACGAAAATTGTGCATCAAAACATCAATATGCAGTTTGTGAAATGCGGCGAAAAAAATTGTCACTAAACGAGTAAACGAATTAAGCGTGTTTATATGGGGGCGGTCGGTTATGTGTGCGTTCGCGGTGTGCGCGCGTATTTTCGCGATTTTCACGATTCTATTTAGAGTAACAGACTATTGATTTACGACCGAACGGATATGCTCGAGTGCATTTGGGTTTTTACTCAACGCGAGCGTCGGACGACGGACGACGAGGACAACAACGCGTTGCATACATGAACACCAGGCTCTGCGAATGGAAAAAATAGCTGGATGCATGCATGCATGCTCGTCTCTAATACACTCCACTGTTCAAAATTCAATCAACCCGAAAGAGCAATAAAAAACTCTCTGAACTTTTTTGTGAACTGAGCCGCTGTGATATTAATACACATACTTTTGTAAAATTTGGGAAATTACTTGTCAATATTGCCGACATACGCCTAAATCGAAAATTTCCCTTTTGTCCTATTATCCTGCAAACGAATTACTTAGTGCGCATCTTTGCAATCTAAAATATTCCCTGCTTTTCTCTCCTTTTCTTATTATCCCGAATGCAATAAATATTTATCAGCAATTCGTAAGAAAGCAATTTAAAAGAAAATTAATGCTTGTCTGCTTGTCTAATTGCAGATCAATTCCAAGTGAACGTCTGTCTGCTCTGTGAACAAACACAATTTATGAATGGGATTCGTGGCAGTGGCATCGTCGTAATCGTGGAGGTAATTTCAATAAACATTTCACACATTTTCATTTCATGTACACATTGGCAAATTGCTGAATGCTCGCTACGACATTGTCTCTGGATGGATGCAATGTGACAAGAACGAATGCGCTATGCGCGATAGATTTATGTGTAATAATTAGCCGTGTAATAGAAAGCACTTTGTGTTTGGTTCGTTAACTCGATAAAATACCTAATGTAATTACACCTTTGTCCGGGAATGGAGTCGAATTTGACGAAATTACCAACACCACACAATATCAAATGAAAATATGTTTTATTTCAATTGTCCAACTCGAGCAACTCATTAAGGGCGCGCAAGGTGTGGGGTATAAATATTTTGAATTTTTTTAAATTGACTAAATTGTTCAAAAACAATGAAAAATAAGAGGAATTAGAGGCGAAAAATTCTGTTGCGAAGCGTGACGCATTCTGATGATTTCCTTAGACTGCAACGTCTCAAACATTACTTCATCATACGTCGCGTACGAGTAAATTACGCACGAGTGGAAAAAGCGCGAATACGACGCGCATGTCTTGTTGCAAAAGTTTTAAACGGCGATACCGCAAGAGTGCTTGTGCGCTGTAGCTGTTGCTCGCTTTTTACGCACGGCTCATCTCGCGCAACGTGCACAAAACGGTTCCGCAATCGCGGCAGAGTGCAACGCAAGCGGACAAGAGACTTTGATGATGCGTCGTCGTCGTTGTTGTTGTCTCGCCGCGGCCGCAGTGATTTCATCGTTGCACAAGAAGAAGAAGAAGAAGACGAACAAGAAGTTGCCGGATTGCTTGCTTGCGCTTGGGATGCGTGTGCATGCCTTAGAACAACTATACGCAGCACACCGGTAATTAGTGTCGATCGTCGGCGCTCGACCGTGAAATGCAATCCGGATTTTTTGCTGTTCGCATTTGCGCACCGCTTCTTCGTGCACCTTTCCAGCGAGTGCGCTATAGTTATACAACTTTTCCGCGTGCGAAATGCTCTTTCAGTAATAAACAGTTCGGAAACGAGCTTACAAAATACCAACAAGATGTTTGTGCCATAAAAACCTTATTGCTATTCTTAAAATACCACCACTTACACCTAGACAAACATTAAACAATCAATGCCCCTAAAACATCTACCAACTGCTTGCTGGCTGTCGTTTACAATAAATCAATTAAAATTTTAATGATCCAAATTGATTGAATAGTTGTTCATTTAAATAAAACTTTAATATTTCATTATCCGCGACTCATCAAGTAGTTTAATCATGAGCAAACTGACGAAGTAATTTTGATGAATTAAACTGCGATAAGTTCATGATTATACTCGATATTAAATATAAATTTATGACAAGTAATTATTATAAAGTTAATTATTTAATTAGCAATAAATCGCGGTACATTTATGCCTTTATGCTTGAGTGTTTAATGGCTAAACGAGGAACTTCATTCTTTTGATATTTTCTGATATCTGAGCATAATTTTACAGCACGCATTGTTGGTTACCGCGTGTGCGTGTTTTTCACATGCGTTTTCCATCTAATTATGAAAACTGCAACGCAATGTGCCGTGCGCCGTATGCCGCTTTGAACTATTACGACGTACATGAGCGCTCGCCAGCAATTTTATCTGATTGATTCAATCACGCGCTCTCCAGCGGTATCCAGGCCTAGCCGAAGCAACAACTTCTTGACATCGCACAAATATATAATTAAAAACGCGCGAAAAGGCGACTATATACGCAATAATTCCGCATGATTAATGAATGCTTAATGGCTTTTCTGCCTCTTCGTGCAGGCCATACTTGACTTCATTTTGTACGCTTGACGTAGCGTTAAAAATGTCACCACGCACCTTTCTTTGCACATGTACACAACAATTTAATTAAATTTCCAACGCCAAGAAATCTGCGAGCACAGCTCCGTTCTGCACCGTTTTTATTGCTAGACGCAAGTTCAAGGATCAAGAAAAGGCTGTAAGTTATTATAATCGTCCAATATCTTCGGATTGCACACGTCGTGCTTGCAGAGTGCGTGCACGCCTGCGAGCGAGCGGCAAACAAGCTTTAAGCGCGCAAAATAAGAACTGTATCGGTGTTGCGCTCGCTGCTGTCAGGGTGAATATGCCATTTCACGCTTGAGAGATGATGCTGTGTTGCATTCACGTGTGTGCAGCGTAATGCAATAATACACACGTTTACAAAGCGCCTCACTTGAAGTCGTCGACTCGCGAGTTTAGTTCGCCTTACGCACTTGTTGAAAAAACTGTGCGAGAGCGCGCGCAAGGTGATTAGACCTGTTATAAAGCGATCGCTATATTTGATCAAACGTAGCATCAGGAAATGCGCACTCTTAAAGTTATTAGCAGTAAATTTTAATGCGTTTGATCGTAAATTAAAAGATTTCTTGTTTTCGAAAAATTTCAGCCGCGCCGGCTATTTTTAGCGATGACATATCAAAAAGCCATAACAGTGATCCGCAATAAAAACGCATTTAACGACACCTGAAATCACAAGTGTTATGCAACGTAATAAACCTCTTCGCGCAGCTTCTTCGTGCAGCTCGTTAGCGCAAATTTTCAATCAATGCGCCTCTCGCCTAATTACTCAATGACCGCACACATGCCGCTTGTGATTTACTGGCGCACTTCTTCACGCGAAGCGTAAGTGAGTCGTTTTTCAATCCGCATCGAAATTGAGACGCGACATATCGACGTATTGCGCACCGGAGGAGTGTAATTTACGGCCTTCAATCAAATCCGCGTGTGCGAGGTGCATACTTCGCTTCTGTACTTGCTCTTTCCTTTCCTTGCCGCAGCACATGTGTACGCGAGTCGCGACGTTAACATCCGCACGTAATAATTCATGGTAAATGGGTGCGCACTCGTGGAAATTAATTCCACTGCGAGTTTGCAAGCGCGCGTCGTTCACTTATTGCCTGGCGCACAAATCCCCATGCGATGGCCGGCCAACTACCGAGACTGAATGACTCTTCGGATGACTTGATGTACAATTAACTAAATTAATATAAAACCATATACTCGACTCCATTTTCACACGATTTTCGTGACCGTAAATTACAAAAACCTGCGAATATTTTATTCGATTTGTTTGCAAGTTTATCGACCGCGTAAGAGGAGAATTCAGTGTATTTCAGGAATTTTCGATTCTTATTTCACCGAAAACAAGGTCAAGCTATGCCTGCAATTTAAATGTTATTTTATTGCCAAACTAATAACGGCTCAAATTCAACACGAGCGGCGGTTAGACGGTTAAAGTTAATAGCAACGCAGGCCTGCTGCTTGCTTCTCAGAAGAACGAATGTACGCTGCGTTTTTTGTTGGAAGAAATCGAAAATCTAACTCGTAAACTAAAAAGGCACCGAAACTGAATACGAAACATCTGCCCCAAATTTTAATTGCAAATTTCGGCAGTGCAGCACTTCCTCCTAACAAAATGCGTTATCTTCAGCGTGGCACCCAGCCATCAGAGTAATTTTCGAAGGAAGTGAATTCGACTGCACACGCACAAAAAAGTGGCTGGCTGCGGATTAACACGCGCGGGAGTGCACTCACGGTTTTTGTGCGAATTTGTTCAAATCTCCAACCTTGAGACGGTCAGACGGGACGACGCGACGCGTCGGCAGCCGAAATGCGTGCATAATGAGTAGTTGTTATGCGCCAGTGACCAAATACTCGTCTCGCATGTTACATGTGTGTGTATTGTTCGTTCGTTCCAAAATGCAAAACACGCTCACCATGTTGTAGTTAGTTGATGATGATGATGATGATGATGGCGATGAGGAACAAATACAATAAAAAGAAAGAATTGCAAGGGCAAGCCATGTGCACCGAAAATGCGAAAAGTAAAAGAACAACAACAACAACAACCAGAGCACCATCAAGAAGAAGTGCAGTCACTGGAATTGCTAAAACGGTTGAATGAAACGAAAAAACGAAAAGGGGTCTGCGTGTGCCTAAATTTGCCACACGCAGACCCCTTTGCCGTTAGGCGAAATTTTCGGGGGACTCAACTTCCTGTCTGCTGAGCTTTCTTGTGAATTCCACGCATGAGGAATCGCACATTCGTAAAACAAAAGATCACTTACTTCGATGAATGTTAAGGAATTTAAATTTTAACGATTACCAACTGACAAATTCAACAACAAAGCCTTCCTCAATTTAAAATCCTAAAGGCGCATAATTTTGAAGAAAACACAAGTGCAGCAAAGCACTTCATTAAAGTAAGCTTAAGCATTAATGAGCTTCGTTACCACATTGCGTTCGTGCAGTTTGCATGTCTCGTAAACAGGAAAAATGGTTATGCCAGGCGCAAAACACATTTCTTTTCAATTCATTACCGTTGAAAAATAAAACTAACGAGTACACAAGAACGCGATAAACGCATACTCCATAATTGACAAACTAATTATACTGATGATAAATAAAAATGACCGATTTACGATAATATATAATTTATGAAAATGTGCAATAAAAATTGGCTTTAAATATTTTTAAAAAAACCAACTTATCTGATCCTGGAACCACTTATTACGTGTGTATGATAAATTTTCACTTTTACTTAACAGTTGTGCTGTTAAAATTAATGAATTTAATGAAGCAAAACGTAATAATATGTGCACACCAACTAATAAACTGACCATAATTTATAACTCTCCTGGAAATATTTGTAAAGTACATGGCATACGTTTTCAATTTCTATTCTAATTGTTTAACGATTTGCGGAGGTGCAACCTTGAAGAATCGTATTGTACGAATGGATTTCTCATTACTATTATTATTATTCTTATTCTCAATCAGTCAATTATTTGCTAGTGTTAAACAGAACTTTTCTACTCTTTCGAGTTTTACACTGGGGAAGCGCAAGAGAACACATTTGAAAGTCGCACGAAAGGTGTTTGTATAAAGTTTGCAACGATTACGAGAGCAAAAGCCATAGTAATGAAGAGTGAACTCATCTAAACGTGTCGTTATAATGGTGTTAACATTTCTAATTTTCACCTAGATCCCGCACTTGGTGGGTTTCCCCTTGTTCGGGCGCGTAACCAGCCAACAGCCGCGTGTATATTAATAAAACAAGAGTCAACACTTTCAAAGTCATCATAATCTTTGCGAAACGTAAAATAAATTAATTAAAATGCATTTGTGGATGGCGTAATGGTCGAATAATACGATCATTTCGATTCAACAAACTCGAGTTGGAAGCAGGACATGCTGTTGAGATTGGGAGGACATTGTAAAGTTTGCCCTCTCTCCTGAAATGGACGTCAAACAAAGAAGATTTTGGGATGCACTGCTCGCATGTGTGCATGGATGCACTTTACGTATTGAATGTGTTTGGCATGCGGATGGGTCTTTGGCGATTTTCGTGTGCTCTGCCGCAGCGGCAGCAGGAGGAGGTCGTCGTCTACTTGCGTTTCCTGTTTGTGTGCGCGCAAAGTTTTGCGTGAGTGTAGGAGAGTCCTCGCGTGCTATTTGGCGCCATCGTGCGATTACGTGGGGCCTTGCGGTTTCTGGATGCGGAGCGAGCGTGTCCACGCGGCGCGGATACGAAACTCCACCTTTTGCAGGATAAGGGTGTCTTTTGCGCAACCCTTATTGGACGCCCTCGTACGCCTGTGCGTACCGAGACCTCGTTGCGTAATTGTTCAGCAGGAACTATATATAGACGGGTATAGCAGGCGCGCTCGGTCCTGCTGGGGTGTATGTAGCGTGTGCACACGCGGTGCCAAGCAGCGCAATGCTCGCCGCGCGCTCCCCTGCATTCTCTCGCCGTGTGCGGCGCGCGCGTACGAAAAACTGCCAAAGGGGGATGATGATGCATTGGCCGCGCGCGCGTCCATGTGGGCAAGAGAACCACCACCACCACTACCCATCGTCCCGGTGCCGAAACCGTCCCTGCTCGCCGCCTCGCAGCAGGAAGACGATTCAGGCGGACGTCAAATTAACGAATCGATTATTGATGCTCCCCCGGTGCACGCCAGTGTGCACCAGGAAGACAATGCAACGGACGAACAGCAGCGCCAACGCGTTGGATATGCTCCTTGCTGATTACCAATTTACAACCGGATAATTCTTCTAAAAATAGATGCAAAATTCCTATGCATTTTTAAATTTTAATCTACAAATTGCTAAATTCACTACCAAATAATGCAACGTACTATTATTTGATACACCACCCGGCATTGCATCTCAACTCGTTGCAATTCACGATTGCAAAGCATGAAATTCAACCAATACTGAAATTATCCTGATTATATTCATAGCTTAGTTCACACCACTTCGCTCTTGCTATTCTATTTCTGACATGTACATCCTTAATATTTCTGTGGTGAATCCTACTTGAATAGGATATAACGTTGAATAGCTTTCATAATCCCGGAAATTCGCGTTATTAATGTTGGTTAAATAATTAACTATTATTACAATTTTCCAAGAATTACCAATCAAAATTATGTTATTATTCGAAAAATTTTAAATTTTCTCTTGATTTTAAGTGATTGGATTTTAAAGAATAATCATCTTAATTAAAAGACTATTATTACAAGTCTAAAGAGAATTACAAAGTGATCATGACATTGAGAATTTTATGAAGTAATCTAATATTAAGTTCGATTAACTAACTCACTCCAGATCATACTGAATATTGATGATGAGTTTTATTGCTCTTCTATAATTTTTCCCCCGTCTTCTTTAGCGTAATTGCATTTCAGCATTAATTTTTAACTTTTCATCGGAAGCGCAGCATAATTAAATCAGCTCGCCTCATTGAATAATGAATGTATTCAGTTATTTCATTAAATTCAACAACTAAACGCTCTCATAATAATTATTATATTGACCATTAATTAAAACTTTACTCTTTGCCTTCCTTCGTCTTTATGCCTTCCGAGCAATCGCCGTGTGCAGTGTTTTCTCCTCTCAAGCGAATGTGTCTTTATTACGGGGCGAATCAATGTTGGACACATAAAAACACAATAAAATTTATAGCCGATCGCACAATAAAGCATAAAATCAGATGCAGCAAGGAAGTGCGCATGAAGAACGGGCAAGGTAAATTTACTTTCTACCTAGTTAAAATCCGCGTGCATCCTGAAGTTGGTCATAATTTTTACACACTCGCCGCGCTGTTTCCCTTTACGCAGGTGGCGTGGTGGTCTCCCCGCTCATTTTATTTCAATTTGTTATACAAGAAAAATTAACGAATGTATTTCGAATTACGAGCATTATTGTTATTATTGTGATTTTGTGTACGTTTAAAGTTGGCATTGCTAATTAAATCGTGCATACATTGCTGTGCGGAGGCAAAACATATAAATGCGCGCTTAGCGGATTATTTATTTCTAAGTTTATGTTGATTATTATTGTAAAATCACGTTTTGTGGTTGTGTAACCAGTCTTATGATTTTATTGCATATTATGCGCCGGTGCGCCTTTTCTCAATCTTCGATTGCAATGCAACGGGCGGCGTTGTAGTCGAATGCATTTTTAATTAATTAGCGCGTCAGCACAGTGTGTGCACTCTGCGTTTTTCCTCTAGTCGCATACGTGCAAAACACCGAGATTATTAATACAAACGCGAACCGGCAAGCGGGTGCGCGCACGAGAGAGTAACAAAAGCCGTATATGTGTGTAATGTCAGTGGCAAATTGCAGTATAGTGTGCTCAAACGATTGTGCTGTTGTTGTTACTGCTGCTGCTGCTGCTGCTGCTGGTAGTGCGCAAGTGAACAACGACAACGTCAACGATGCGATTCGCGATGCGATGGTGTACTTAATATCAGTGTTAGTTATAATACTCATGGCGTATTGCCAATGACGAGGCCGCGACATTGAATCATTAACACTGCTGCACATCGCATGCACATCATCCTAGATGTGCGTTACACGCACGTGCCAAACGCGCAAAACGCATTTCATCTCCGTATTGCGCAACGCTGCTGTGTGATGACTTAAGTCAACATGCTTAACTAATTTTCCAAATCATTTCTGCAGTTATTATTATGACATTTCAAATCACCTTGAACTTGAACAATGCAGGCACTCGAATTGGATTTTAATTTAGCTGCAGCAGTGTGATTTCAAATTGACCGAGCGAGCAAAAACAAGTAAGTAAGTAATTCATGTAATACATGCATAAATATTAATTAGTTGGCTGTAATAATATGCTAATGGAATGGCTGAATAATTGTTTCGAATATAATAGGATGGTGACAAATTGCAATATTATGCACTTTTTTGCAAATAACTTCACGTAGATATCTGATTTCTGCGTAATGCGTTCGTTTCAATTTTACGCCGCGTGTTGTGGCAGGTACTTTTACGATTATAATATTTCAATCAGGCGTACAGTTAAAAACAAATAAATGTGCGCTTTGGTATACATCTTGCCGCCGCGGCGCGCCGTAATTACTTACACTCAGTGTGCGCCTAAAGCATGCAAATGCGTCAAGTCATAACTATAACTATCAATTAAAATACGATTTCAAAATGGCAAATGGGACACATATCTATGCATTGCGATTCATGATTAAAAGTATAATCATTGCCGGTCTAAGCACTATAAATGTAAATAATTCTTAAAGTGGATAACTGTATTCAATAAGACTTCATAATTTAACTAATAACTCAATTTCTCCTTTTAAAGTTATAGTTAAAAAATAATTTAAATTTTAAACTTTCTGGTTCTTCACCTAGTAGGATGAAGAAAATCACTCTTGTCAAATTTTCTGCAAATATATTTTTTGCTATTTTTTTAAGTAACTTGACTTAAACTAAATGAATGTAGTAAAGTCGATACTAAATACTTTGCGAAAAAAGTACGCATATATAAACCATGTGATCCTGACATACTTTCGTCGATTACGCAAAAAAAAATCGTGTGGACCCGACGAGACGCTCATTGCGCTAATGCGGCGCGTACGCAATATTTAATTTGTGTAATAATATCAAACGCCCGTTTCGCAGTGCGAGTGTGTGTGCAATTTTTGTGCCAACTTGACCTCCAAATATGCGAATTTGCGAACGACGAGGCGTTGCAAAAAAGCAACAGCAACAGCAGCAGCTACGCGCGACTCACTCGAATGTGCGAATTTCAGTAGCGTGCACTCGACGCAGCGAACAACGCTCGAGAGTTTGCAAAAGTCAGTCGTCGACGACGCAACAAACAAAAGCGCACACACGTATTTCCGAAGCGCATAGCACATACACACACGCTCCATCCATATTATTGTCTCATCCCGCACACATCCTGTGGGTTCGCGGGAATGCGCGCCGACGAAAAGTGAAAGTTTTCTATTATCTAACCCCCTAAATGTTTAATTGCTTCAAGTGCCACCACCTGATGACTCTTCCAATGTTGACACGCGCATGGATTAATAAAGTGTGATTTCGCGCGGTGCGCAACAAACTTTAAAACTCACCCTTAGCGAAAATGAGTTTTCATTGTGCGCTTTCCGTACGAGAATATTGAACAAGTTGGTGGCGGTGGTGAGTGGTTAAAGTCTTTCACCGAGGAACAGCTGTAATTTTCTTCTTTTTTTTTTGGGAGATACATTTGGTAAGTTTTTCATAGTCCTCGATTGCTTGTGAAAGTTTGCAAAAATCCTTTGCAGGAAGCAGCACAATTACATGATAATTCATTACATAATCAAGTGATTATGATAATACCTTTATCGCTTGTTGTTGACCTCACCACTTTGACTATCACACATGACTCCATAATAATAACATTTTCAGTTCATGAAAAATGACTGAAAATTCATGAAACCATCCCCAAATGTAGAAATCGTGAATTTTTGTATGATTCAAATTTTAATGACATAATATAACCGCTAAGCTAGACTTTGAAAAAAAATTCGAACATGCACATGAAATGTGTGCATGGCAACAAAGTCTAAAACAAAAAATCATCTTATCGCCAAAAACCGGATTTTTAGCGGGCGCGCGAGCGCCGCGTACTCTGAAACTTTGTCTGCCGCTCGCCTGCCATTCGAAAAACGGACGACTTCATTATTTATAATCGCTTCTCGTATTTCATCCGCATTCTGCGCGCCGAGAATACTTTAAATCCATTTAGGTTAAACGTTAAATTTCATTACTGAATAATTTCCCTGCTTTTCATTCATCGATAATAATTCAGCCATGTACTGAAATTACAAGCTTGGCAAATAAATGACACACGAGAAAAGTTACTAATTATCTAATTAAATCATTATGTCGTTAGCGATTTAAAATGCAGAAAAAATTGATGGATTATCAAATAGCTAAGATATAATAAAAGGGGGATGGAAATTGCTTTATTCGATGGGTGGAAAAGTTAATTAGCAGCTAATGAATAAATTTAAGTATAATGGACGTGCAAGCTCCCGACGGATTTACTGCACTGATGCGGGAGACACATTGAGTGACGTATTAGCCGTGATTAGACGCAGGACGAGATTTTTCTCTATTTATCAGAAAACTACCCGCTTTTTATTTTGATATACATGCCATTATCAGACGAGAGTAGAATGGCTGGACGTGAATTGATTTCGTTGTCAAGTGCATGCATCTTCCTTCGTCCTTTTCTTTACGAGTTTAAATAAAACCGAAGAAGCTGTGAGTCAGCAGGCGCTACGAGACAATCAATTTTTTATTGGCGCTTCGTAGCAGATAAAACGAAAAATCGAATGCAAAGTTGTCGCTTAATAATAAATAGGGCTAATAATCGATTTCAATTAAGTGAGGTGAAGAGACAGGATATGGCCGTATTTTTGGCCGAATACGTAAAATTGGTCGATGCAGAGAACCGACGGGGGCGGTTGGATCCTTTGTTTAGTTTAGTTATTGGAGCAGGTCGATGCGGGTTGCACGCTGCCGCTCGAGAAATGTCGGCCTCGGTAATGAGGGTCCAACTTCCATCTTCCTGTTCAGCCGCCACTCGTCTCGCATCTTGCGCGCCGCTTCATCGAAATACGCCGCCACCACATGCGCGCCCGACTGCAGTGTGACGCCGCCGCCACTGCTGCCGTCGGTCCTTACCCATTGAATTCCGCGTTGCGTTCGTTACAAGACGCGCGCGCGGTGTGTGTGCGTAGTTTATAGCGCGCTCGCGATGCAACCCCTCGTTGTCTACGTCTCCACCACACGCACGTGTACCCATCGAAATGCGTCTGCCGCCGCCGTTGCTGTGCTATTGCACCCCCTAACGCCCCTCAACCCCTCGTCCCACATTCGGCTAGTCGTGTTCTTTGTTCCTTGTTCGTGCGCGCCATTCCTTGCACCCTTCCACCATCAATATATACATACGCGCGCTGCGATGTTGGCGGCGCGTTGGTTGTAGTGGTGTTGGTGGTGACGGCGGCTGGCGCGTACGTAGCCCGACGAACGCGCCGCGCGCAATATAAAGTCAAGACGTGAAGATGGCCGGCCGTCTGGCCCCGTGCACCGAATTAGTGGGTGAAGGTAGCCTAGATCAATACTAGTCTAGCCTAGTCGACCACCCGCCGCCACCCGCCGACCAGCACACGCACATGCATACACACACGAAGTAAGGCAAACTGCAAGCAGCAGCACCGCCGCTCCCGCCCCCGCTGCTGCGTCACGCGTTCGTTCGTGTCTCGCATAAAATGCACCCCACTTCCTCAAAAGCGACCCATACCATTGCCGAACGTCGATGCAGCGGCCCCCCTCGCACCACCGCCGCGCCATCCCCTGTGGACGTTGCGTTCGCGCTATCATAGTCGTACGCGCGCCGCAGCCCGGCTATTACGACGACGACGACGATGAACGCGCTAGCCACCCCCGAACCCACCCCCCGAATGCAGCAGGCACGCTCGATGCGTTCAAACGAAACGTCTCGTCGTCGACGTCCTTCTTCCCATCGTCGTCCTGTTTGTTGAACGCGATGCACCTACGCTACGCCGGACGACAACGCACATGCACGTTGCGCCATGCCCACTCAACCAACCCTCCTCATCCCCTAACCCAAAACGGCATCGGCACCACCATTGCCGCCAACCACCGCTCACGTTTCCTTCTGAATAATGCAACGCAATTGATACGTCGTCTTGCAGTATTTACAACATACCCCCGGTCCTCGTGGTTCGCATATTTTTCTGATGACTATTGCGTTTTCAACTTATTTCTCCATTCAAATGCTAATTGAATTATCCGTAGTCGATATTAATCAAAATATTTTCTAATGATCAATTCAAAAATTTATCCTTCCCGAATCATGTTGAAGAGAGGTGAAAAGAAAGTTTACGAGATTCATTCAAGTTGACTCGCTAAACGCGCCACGCAAAGGAAAGGGGTACAGAGCACAACGCAACAACAAGAAGTAAAACAAGAAGAAGTGCTCACTCTGCTGCTGCTGGTGGTGGCTGCGACTCCAGCGTAAATGCGATTGTGAACAAACGCGCGTAGTCGTCGCCGTATACGCGAGAATCAAACACAACCGCCAAGTACGACCGCAAAACTGCTCTAAACATCCCTCTTATTGTTATCATAATGTGCATATTATTCTCACATTTTGCGCACTATGTTTATGTCGCATATTAACGGCTAATTTACATTATAGCATTAACACCTTCGGGCTCTCTTTCTTTTAACTGGCACTTGAAACCTTCTCGAGGAAATTTGCATTATGATTTTATGACAATTTTACACATTACCCTACTAAATATTCAAAACAACCATTAAAAATTAATAGGTGAATGAGAAATCGAAAATAACGTTGATGCTGATAAAATTATATAATTTCATGCAAAGCAACAAAAAAAAACAAATGCGCTGAGATAATTTTATATAGAAATAAATATGATCATAATATTTAGCACAAACTGACGAAAAATAAAATATGACATAATTTCATACCGCTGAGTACTCTCTGTTCCAATAGATAGATAGATAGATGGATGCAAAACGCGCTAAGTTAAGCCCAGCCGCCAGCCGCTGGCATTTTTATTTCCAGTCGGTCAAGGTTAATTTCATACTTTATTTCGCGGCATGCTCAGCGCATTCATTCGTTGGTTCGCTTGGTGCCGCTTTCGAATATTATTTCGCGCACACACTCGCTACTAATAAGTGTGGATTCAATCTGCTCGCACACTCCCTTTCTCTGCGAGCGCGACGCAGCGCATCTCCTAACTGCTGCTAATAATTCGCAACAATGCCTCGGCACACATTTAATTATTCGCCTATTCGTCTATGCAATATTTGACTATTATTACTGACAACCATAGCAGCCTACACAAGAGAGCTACAATTTGCGTATGTACTTAGCGTTTTTTTGTTTTATTATATTTTTGCACCGCCATATAATTCGGTGTTGCGGATTCGCAAATAAAACTTTTATTAGCTAATTAGATAGGTAGGTGGTAATTATTAATTCTTCTTCAGTACGCTTCAAGTGAGAAAAAAGCGTGAGCACGGATGAACAAGTCACGAATCACTTCAACAAGTTATGATTATTTAATAATGCGAATGCAACGCTCGAATATTTATTATTTATTTAATTGCAATTCTTTGTTTGTTCACTGTGAGTTAACGATGCGTACCACCGAGTGTCTTACAGATGGAATATCTACGCGTGAGTAATGAATAAATAAAAACATCAAACACTCAATAACGTACATTGCGAATTTTGTATTCAAAGCGCACTTGAACGAGTGAAGGTCGCATAGATAAATAATTTTCGAATTTCTAATAGCTGCAAGCATTTTTTACATAACTTTTTCAAATTATTAATTAATACGTATTCATTTAATAGCCGCATAGTTATAATTATAGACTTGCGAAAATCAGACGCAAAATGTGAAATATTTGTTGGTCGCAAAAATACATTAATAATTATTTTGCCAATGTGCAGCAAGGAGTGATAGACGCATGAATATATTGCATAGATAACCCGTAGGCGTCTTATCAAACACGGCGGAAAAAATACAACTCTCTATGACGATTTGCTTCCTTTATCAGTAGGCATATTCAATGCCAAGAACTCTCCTCCTCATACTGCCGAAATAAAAATGTGCAAACTTTTCTCAAGGCAATTCGCGGTGTGTGCCGCGTCGCGCGTGAGTGTTTGAGCCTTGGAAGTAGGTCATTCGATGAAATCAATTGATTCAATTATGAAACATACGCGCGTCCGCAAATAATATTGTACCAATATAAATAAATAAACTCATCATGACTTGCGGACAATTTCCTACCGCAAGTTTCAGAATTTATATTTTAAGAGTTCTTACTAGCACTTATTTTCCTGATACCTATAACTACAAATCGGTTTTTTATAAGAAATTTTACTATTACTTGCTTTTCGAACATAACCATATAAAATCTAAGCCATATATCAGCAATCTAATATAATTACAAATACTGAAAAATGGGAAAAAAGTATAAACCACAAACTATGATTGTGCTACTGCTGCAGCGTCCGCGAATAAATATTATTGCATCGCTTAAGAGCACTTTGACGCTTTGTTACTTCATAAAGAATATTGTTATGGGGCAGCGCAAAGTGCGGCGTAAAAAACTCGTGCGAGATGAAGAAGCTAAGCAACGCGAGAACGCGGCGAAGAGTGAGTGTGGAGTATGTTGGCATAAAATATGATGTATGTTGGCGCGCGAATGCATTCTCGCTATTTTCGAGAGAGTACCGTATTTGCCAATTGTTTCCTGTCGCAGCACGGGTATTATATGCGTATGGCCGATGCGAAGGGGTGACTACCCTAATAAAATAAAATTTCGTCTGGCCAGCCCGTAAAATGAGCGTCAACAATGCGGTTTTGGGTTTCAGCGCACATAATGTACATGAAGAAGTTACTGAACTTTAAGTATGATTACTTAATTAATAAAATGCTTAGCTATAAGCCCTGCTGAACCTTCAAAATATAATTAATAATTCTAATGTGGCTTATAATTCTGAGATAGTTCTGAACCCAAATTTAAACCCTTAAGTAATGAGTGCGTCGTTGCATGTATTTAAATCCGGTGCTCATTTTCTTCCAGACTTTGAGCTGGAGGACAATGACAACATATTCACGCTTGCGTAGGTTGATAGCTTAGCCCAACAGGATTTCTTTTCGATAGTCAATGATCTCACTTGACTAACCGAGCGAGTAGGGGTAAAGAAATGCCACCGGGGATAGAATCATGGTCTTTAAGTAATCCACTAGCGAAAAATTATTGCTTCCATGATTAAGAGAAAACTTGCATTTGATCTAAGCCCCTAACCAATCCCATGTTACCACATGGAAAGTGGGTGTTAGCAGGGTAATAAAAATATAAGTTTAGTCCTCATTATCCCCAAGAAAAAAAATCATAGGTCATGATAATTTCCCGATAAAATCAGTATGAAAATAGGGTTGTTATAATATGTGGAACACAAAAAAAGAGCGTTCGATGTTTGTTCCAAGAAGGCAACGAGTTAGAGTTAACCTATGCCGATTAGCGAGGACGCAGACGAAGCGATGACTGGTCGCCTGGTGCGTTGTTTGGTCTAATGTGGAGGGCGCGAAAAAAAGCGGCGGGCCGCCGACGCGACAGCCGAATTTGCCAACAACGGTCGGGTCGGTCGCAGCAAGAAAATAGAGAGAGCGTTGCATGGCGGCACGCAAAGGCCTGCCTTGCGCTGTTCCGAGGGTCGTGACCTCGAACGCATCGCCTAAATTGTGCGAACGCGCGCGCGATTTCGCAACACGTCTAGCCGCGTCGAACGAATGTGTGTGCAAAACCGCAAACGCAGTGCGAGCACGACGGGCCCCTCTGGGTGAGAGCGTCTCGTGCATCCGTCGTCGACGTCGTCGTTGCTGCGTTTTAGCCGATGGATAAATACGCACAAACGCACAACAAAACACGATTCGCGTATCGTGTGCACCGCAAAAATAAAATACAAAGTATGCATAATCGCGCATTATCATATGGTTCGCAATGGTCTATCCAACTGCACCGATTAAAAGTCTCATCATATATATTTAAATGCAGAATTGACTTGATCAATCCTGACAATTCGCGTTGTTTGCCCATTAAATACTTATCTACGTGCAAGTGTAACGCTCGCTCAGACTTTACGCTTCGCTGAACCCGTGTTTCTTTGGATAGTTGCCTGGTAGTAGACCGGACGAGAGACTCGTCAGTGCAACGCAAAACTCACGCCTATCCTTGTTATCCTTCGCGTCCTCCCTTTGGACGTGTCCCGAACGTTTCTTTGTTTCCGCGTTGTCGTCACACGCTTTTTCGTGTACGCGAGAAGACAAAGACGAGGCATTACGCAGTCGGCGGCGGCTGTGACGGTGGCGGCGGAGGAGAGCACGTAAAGTGCTTTAGTCTAGAGTCTAGACCCAGTCGGGCTCTTCAATCATCCGCGCTTTTGCTCGTTTTGCGCGCGCGAGGGACGAAGACGCAAAAAGGAAGTGCAGCAGGAAATTTATCTTTGCGTCCCGCATGAACGCCTTTCGTAATTTTATCTATGCTTTTGCAATTTGTAAATTATGCAATTGTCCTCTTAAACTTTATCGAGAGTTGGGAATCCCCAACAAGCGCAAGTTTGCGGTAGGTCAAGACAGGACCAAGAAAACCGGACCCGTGCTCCGACACTTTATTGTTCTTCTTTGTGCCTTTGTGCACATTTTGTATTGTTCGGTCCCTCGAAGGGACGAGTCCTAAAGTCTAGACGAGGGATAAAAATATGGGTCCCGTATCGCGGTATTGAGAGTTAGCTACCTCTACCTACCCCCTTGCTGCTGCTGCTGCCTCCCAAAGATGCGCTGCGTTTTGCAGTTCCGCGTTGTGTGCGTGTACCTGCTGCTCGCAGTCTGCGGCGGTTTCGCATAGCGAGTGCATGCATGCTCCTCGATCTGTATGTGCGTGACGACAAAGTTGACGGTGCAACGCGGAGGTAAAGTTTCGCGTGCATGAGAGAGGAGAGAATGCGAATGCGCGACTCGCGATTGTGTGTGCGGTTTCGCGAATGTCTCGTCCGTCGGACGTGGCGGCGTTTGGTGGGGGTGCGGGGGCGAGCAGTTGCGAGCCGGCCCGAGTTGGCGGCTGACGGCGCGCGTTCAGACAGTTGGCCGGCGACGTCACTGCAGGCCGGGTCAGCCGTTTCGAGCAACGTCTCCCACAAAGCGCATAATCTCTAAACGCATCAGAGCACCAGCTCGCAAATTATTTGCAAAGTGTGCCGCACGCGCAACCCGCAAACAAGAGAAAGAATTAAGGAACAACAACAGCCCGCAAAATTAATATCCTTAGTGGTGGTCGCCGTCGTTGTTGTTGTCTTCGCTGCCGCCCCCCGTTATCTCTCATTCATGTGTTGCGCAAACAGAAGGTAGTACCAGCAATCTAAAAAACACACTTCAACCACTTTCGAGCACCCAAGCAAGCATTCTATGTCATACCCTCAAAAATCGGACAATTCACGAAAGTTAGTCGTCCTGTAGCCACCACCTGACACGCGCAACTTTCAAAGTTGTCATAGCGCGCGATACACGTGCAGCAACCCTTATAGTGAAAATATTAACAATTCGCAAATCGAGAACAAATTGTTAATTCTGTGAAGTGACTTTCTGTGCGACGACAATTACGATAAGAGCAAAATGTTAAGACTTGTGTGTTTTGAACGTAATGTGCAGTTACTGACGGTTAGCGACGGGTTGGTTTGATTATTGGCGCGGTTTGTGCGGCGTGCTCGCAGGAAGCTAGAAACTTCGGCACGCGCGAAATTTTACTTTTGCATTGTTCATTCCGGACAATTCGGTTGTTGGGAAGGCAGCCACCGCGTGTGTGTGTGTCACATCGGCGCGACGCAAATTATAAACAAACAAAATGCGAATGGCGGCGATAAGGAAATGATGCAAAGAATTACAACACTATCGGGCGGCATGATAAGGTCGAAGAAACTACACAAAGCGAGCCGACGTTGAAGCGAATCGCAAACGTAAATATTACACACGCACGCATGCATATTCTTGGAACGCAACAACGCTGCCGCCGCCGCTGCATCGTCGCTGGTGCTGCACTGCCACCGTTGCCGCCGCCGCCGAGGAGCACGACGACGAGCACTAGACGCCGCGACCATTGTGCGTCCGTTCTTCCTGTGGGCGATCCTGACGTGCGTTACCAACGACGCATTGCATAATCAATGTCAGAAAGGTTGAAATTTTACTTTTCAATTAATCTATCTCCCACCCGATTCGATAGCCGTATAGCATGCCGCACTAATTGTGCAATACTTGTATAAATTCATCAATCGCAAAAATCAATCGCTCAGTTGTTTGGCATACACGATGAATTTTTGTCTGTCTATTTTTATCACGGGAACGCACTAGTTTTTGCATTCGTCTCGCCGCCGTCGCCGCCAATTCGTACCACGCCGTGCGATGTGCGTGCACAATTGCATGCTGATGGGGGGCATACGCATTGCGAGCGAGAGAAAAAAAAGTTTGGCACATGCGGCCTCCACGCGCGACTTTAGTCTGTCTAAACTAAACAGCTTGCGAATATCCAAAAGGAGAGCTGTTGCGTAAGCGCTGCGTACAAATAATAATAAAATGTACAATAATAATACCTAATGTATTTGAATGTGTGCGATGCGATGCGATGTGTTTGTTCATGGCCTCTGATGCGAGCGATGTTGCGAATTTTCTAATCTAGGTCAACTGCTCGAAACGCGCTCAAAATCTACGAATTGAAGGCACGTCGCGTCGCGCCGCGCATTTTGTGTACTCGCGAATTGTAATCGATTGCCTTGACCATAAATTTGCAAATGTGATTTCGCATGCCATTTTTCCCTCTGCCTTTTTGTTGTTCAAGGACCATAGCGCGCGCGTACGCGGTTTCATCATCACATTTGCCAAATCCCTCTCGCATTATTAGTTGTGCGTAAACCCGACCGACACGCAACCTAGCTGCGCGCTCACACTAAATGAAATTTTACTAATTCCGAGTATTGTTGATTCTGATTGCAGTGTGGTCTGTCTTAGACATGGGAAGTGAGCACTATTGCCTAAGGTGGAACAATCATCAGAGTAACCTATTAGGGGTGTTCAGCCAACTTTTGCGCGACGAGAGTCTGGTGGACGTGACGCTGGCCTGCTCGGAGGGCCATTCGATACGTGCGCACAAAGTCGTCCTGTCCGCGTGCTCCTCGTACTTTCAGACGCTCTTCGTGGACCATCCGAGCCGGCATCCGATCGTCATACTGAAGGACGTGCACTTTGCGGAGCTGCGCACCCTCATCGAGTTCATGTACAAGGGCGAAGTGAACGTCGAGTATTGTCAATTGCCCACGCTGCTCAAGACGGCCGAAAGCCTCAAGGTGAAAGGACTAGCCGAGATGACGAACCAGGGCACTCTGCGACAGGACTACAAGCAGGAGCAACCGGACGAAGAACCGGAGCAAACCGAACCGACGGAATTGGTCAACAAGGCGGCACGCCAACCGCCACCACAGCAATCGCAACAACCTGCCGCGGGGACGACCACCAACCTGCCGGGAACGGCGACAACAAGTGCCAGCAGCAGTAGCAGCAGTGAGGAACGAGACCGTGAGATACGCGGGGAGCGCGATCGAGAGCGTGATAATCGAGAAAGGGAGCGCGATAATCGTGATCGGGATCGAGATAGAGACCGAGAAAAAGACCGCGAGAAGGAACAACAACGCGAACAACGGCGGGCGGCAGAACGCGAGCATCATCGTGAGCACACAGTTGCAGCACCACCGCCAACGCCACCTCTGCCGAAGCAAATCTGCCACACACCGCCAGAACGACCCACAACTCCGGAACGTACCCGGAGTGCAGACACACCATTGATGCTGATGAATGAAGATTGTCGACCGAGTGATATGACCCTACACAACAACGGAAACGCAATCGGTGGCGGCGGCAGTGGCACCGGTGGTGGTGCATGTTCGACCACAATTGGAACACCCACCGGCTGCAACCGGTTAACTTCACCAATTCTCAGTGAACCTCTACCTGGACCTTCAAACATGCCACCCGTACAACAAGTGCCTCTCGTAAGTTTTACTCCTACTTTTCTCAACTAATCTATGCACCGACTAAATCGCTAAAAATAGCTGAGCGCATCCGAAACCATTTCATTATCGTCCAACGATGCTGCGTTCCTTTCTATTTTGAGAGATGCGCCTAAACATTCAATTCCAACTGATGGTCAATGTCAAAATAGTCATTAAGCGACATTAGCAAAAATTACTTTATAGGCGTAATGTGCGAGATGCACGAGCGCGCGAGCGTCTTGAAATTGAAATCCGACGTGACATGACGGTCGCGAATTCGACTCGCATTCATCGCAAATAAATGTTAATGTTGCCGCGGCGCACTCTATTATTTCGTTTCTCTCGATTTGTGCGTGGACGAAGCAGAGCAGAAAATTACTGTGACTGTGACTTGCACCGCATTAAGTGCAAAATGCGAATGACGCTTCATCTTTAGTGTACTCACCGGAGAGTAAATGATTATTCTGCTTTTGCGACATGAATTTTTGCAAAACGCGAAAAACCGATGATTAAAAGTGGCGAGTTGAAAACGTGTTTATTCGGTTAATTAATCTCGATTTGTGGCGATTGCTTCACAAAATCGGAAACGTAAAAAAATTTGCCGTTGCTGCGTGTATAACTGCATTAATAAATCGAAATTGAAAGAGCGCGCGTAAATCGCTCGCCGCCAACCAATAAAACCCTGTGTTTGTCCATTTATAAATCGTGATCAGCGACCGTTTTTTTTTTGCATTCAATGGTCAAATTGCAAATTTGCGTATTTTGATTGACATTTTCGCGCATCCGGTTGTCAACAAAAACTAACTACTAATAGCACTTACTCCTTACGCTTTAAAAAAACAGTAAAGAAACCAAGTTATACGATAAGTAGTATTTTTTCAATTTGTTTCAGTCGTTGAAGAAGGAAGTCGACTGGGGTGGAGGCGGCGGCGGAGGAGGTGGTGGTGGTCTTGGCGATGACAAAAGTACTGGCGAAAGTTCATCCGACTATCCGCGACATTCACACGACCCGGTGAGTATAATCCTCTTATTAGCAAACTAGTTTATAAGTGATGTCTTTGTGCATTTTCTTGAAGAACAATTGCAATTTACTGCAGATTCGCGCGCACCGACCAATAAATTGGTCAAAGTATAAATAAATTTATGCAATCGCCGTACTGAATCTTAATTCGCCCGAGTATAAATTATCACCTAGTAGGCTGCTGCTGCTGGTGCTGTTGCTGTTGTTGTTAGCAAAGAGGTGGCAACGCATTTGCACTTTGAACAAACGGTAAAACTATTTCATTATGCTCTCGCTAACTACATGGTGGAAGTGCGAATCGCACACAAATACATCAGGGAGATTTATTACTATCATTCAAATCGGGCGTACGTACGTACGGGTTGGTTACGAATAAACACATCGCGACACGTGATTTAAATTGGATGAAAACTCATTTGGAATATAGCTTAATTTACATTTTTCCCAAATATTTTTGCTAAGAATTCAATTACTCTATCGACTGGTTGGGGATATTAAGTCATGAGTGAAATAAATCCGCGCTCTAAAATGGAATCACAGAACAGCACACGCGAATCTCTCGTGCTCGATCGAATTTATTGCTAATAGAATTGCACCGCGTAGCAAATTTTCCATGCTGTTATACACATTTTATTACCCAATAGAACATTGATATGCATGCAATATAGGTACGTGCAGATTGGTCGTTCTCTCGTGATAGATTCGATTAATCTGTAGTTATCGCATTGATAATGATACAATTTGAGATGCGTACGAATTTTTACGAAAATTATTATTTTTTACCACGTATTACCTCCATTACATATATTTTAAGCGTCGACGCAAATTTTTTTTTGTGTGTGATTGCGAATGGTACACTGGATAACAACAATATAATCAACTGCTTATTGATTGCTGGTAAAGTTTGTGCGCGCTGTCAAGAAGTTGACAATCATATTTTGGCTTAGGATGTTTATTTTTACTCAGAGACTCTAAATATCTAAATATATTTATCTCTAATAAATATATCTGACGAAAAACGTAGAATAATCATTCAAAATTTGGAGCAGAGAATGAGTGAAGTGCAGGATGAGAGAGGGAGAGTGTTGTGGCTCTCCGGCAACTGTCTGGAAAATGACAAAGAAGACGTTAATGTGAAGCAAAACGATAGATATCCTCTCTCTGAAAATATCGCGGAAAAAGAGTAAAGAAAATTAGGGCGCAGCGCTACTGCAGACATCCTTTTTCTCCAGCCAAACAATGAGCGTCAACTTCTTGTAGTGTTACAGGGTAGTCGGCGCTAGCGAGCGAGGCTCACCTAAAAGCCGAGCGCAAGAAGTTGATGTCGTGTTGTTTGGTTGCAGGATCTGGAGTGCAGAGGCGAGGCTGGCTCGCCGCGCATCTACTCGTGCATGTATTGCGGGACGACGTTCCAGCACCAGAGCAAGTTGACGCGACACATCCTGTCGCATAGTCTGGAGAGCCTCAAGTACCGCGAGCCGCAGCATCATCTCGCATTGGGCGCATTAGCCGCCGAATCCCCGCTGAACCTCATAGACTTTAGTGGCGCAACGCGAGGCCCCCCCGGCCTGCTGCAGCACGAACCACCCGACCCGTCCGATGCCCACGCGTCCCCCATGGACCTGGAGCTCGCCGCGGCCGCTGCCGGCGACGGTCCGGGCGTCGTTTTGTGCAAGTTCTGCGGCAAATCGTTCCCCGACGTGAGTTCGCTCATAACGCATCTACCCGTGCACACGGGCGACCGCCCGTTCAAGTGCGAGTTCTGCGGCAAGGCTTTCAAACTCCGCCACCACATGAAGGACCACTGCCGCGTCCATACAGGCGAAAGACCCTTTCGGTGCACGCTGTGCGGCAAGACGTTTTCGCGCTCGACAATTCTAAAGGCGCATGAGAAGACGCATTATCCGAAATACGTGCGTAAATTTCTATCACCCAGTCCGCTCGACACGGAGGAGGAGAGTCCGCACTAGCATCACGTGAACAGCGCGGCGGCGGCGGCTGCAGTGGCTGCAGCAGCCGAAGTGGACTATTTCAATTTCTCATTCTTGATGGCGATCAGCAATCAAACACCACCACCGCCGCCGCCGCCGCCCGCCACCAACAACCACTCGGCTCGACCAAACAACTAAACCCAGTTGTTCTTCTTGTTCTCGTTGTTGTTGTTGTTGTTTACGTTTGAGGCAAGCAAGCAAGCAAGCAATTAGACACTCAGTGTGCATCAACCATTATTACAAATATTGTAAATAAAAAAAGAGTACGGACCGCAAAGCGCAATAACATACAGAAGAAGCATCTGTTGTTAAAGATTCGGAAGAAATTGATGAAATCCGCTCAAAAGCGAATTTAATTATTTAAGTATGCAACACATTTATAGTTCCTTAGACTGATGATCGTGATGATAATATACATATAATGTTATTATTATTATTATACATACATATTAAAGATGAAGCAGTGAGATAGATGATGATAATAATGGTGCTGCTGAGGCACACACAGCAAGCCGTTTTTTGTCGTTATAGAAATAAACGTTATGGATATGAAATATCAATTTTTGCGAAGCAGCAGACACGATGATGATGATGAGATGACGCTGAAAGCTCTGGATTTCTATACCACGCAACGTGAATCTTTTCAATAAAAAAACAATTCTAACAAATGAAAGAAGAAGTAATGAATTATATGAATAAACACGCTTAACAAATAGTTTTGAGAGCTTTGTGTAAAATATTAGCCAATTATACATATATATTACGAGAGGATGACAAATATTATATACACAACCGTAAAATGAGTTTACCTTTTTATCTATTATATTTCCGCGGACAAATTGCAAACAAACCAACCAACCAACCAACCAAGAGAGAAAAGCTGGCAAATTAATTAAGAATTTTATCTTAGGCGTATCTTTCATTAGCAGCAATTACTTTTCACGCTCAAAAATATGCAGCTAAATTTGTTTTAAACTTTATCCGGCATTCCCAGCGCATATTTGCAAATATAGATTTTTCTCGAATATATTATTATAGTGAGGAAATTAGCAGCGCACGCAGAAAGAGAAAAATATTAATCTCAGAAATTTGCAAAGAAATTATACGCGTACTCCAACCACACACACATCCATTACACACACGCCCCTACACCCACAAACCGTAATCTAATAATATATATATAAATCTATAAAGAAAATCTATATATATACAGTAGGCAAAACACAAATAATAAAATGAAATGAAATAATAAATATATGAGAAACATTTGTAAGAGCTGTGATAGAACCTTAATTAACTTATTGAATATTAAACATTAACTAATATAATAATAATAGTAATAATGATAATAATAATGATGATGATGATAATGAATAAGATATTAAAAAAGTTATGTAATTAAGTGTTTTACTATTTGATCATATTGCATATTGAAATGCAGACAAAACATAGGGGTTTTTCTTTCAATTATGATTTCGGTTAAAGAGTGAATGAGAACCACGCAGAGACCCGCAAAGAAAATTCTCAGTCGGTCCTTTCTCAAATTGTTTCTATAAGTTGATTGGAATACTTATTGTGTTATTTTTGTTTGCGAGGCTGGAGCTGTGATCGAGTGCTGCCCGGTGCGATGACGAGATTAACGTTAATTATGCGTAATCTAGTAAAATAATAGGCTTGATGATGATACAGAACACACACTCAAATGCGCATTATTTAACTACGTTTCGATGGCAAAGCGAATAACGAATGCACCACACTTTTTTACATTCCATTAATTTATTTGTTGTTGTTGTTACTGTATTTTGTTTCGTTTCAACTTGAGTTCAAGGGATGAAAAACGCGCGTGACGATTTGGTTGGATTTGTTGACAGTATTATTCGTATGCAGGGAATGATTCTATATATTCTATTATAAACAAATTTGTCTATTTTTACGTTTACTTTATATCCGCAACCCTTAAGCAATAATACTTGGTAATTTTATTTGTTACGATCGCAAAACCTATGATTATGGCGTTTCTTGATCACTCTTCTCACTGTATCTATGTGAATTGTAAATATTTTGATTTGTTTGTTAAAATTTAAATCTTTTTTTCTTTTCGTTTTCGAGAAATATACAAAGAACAACAAACACACAATCTGTGGTATCTGCTATTAAGTAAGCGAGAGGCAAACAAGTTAAAATAAAAGCAAACTATAGCAATAATTAATTAATAATAAACTATGATAGAGTTGCTTGACTCTGAAAATTTATATTTGCACAGAATAAAAATGAAAGAAATCATCTCTCACACACTCAGACTTGAAATCCTGCGCTGATTACGAACTCGTTCGAGCGTAAATGAAAATAGAAAGAAATTTGTAGACAGGTGTAGTTGAACTTGAACCCGAAATATTTTTAACTGAAAACGCATATTACATATTAAAATAAGATGAGATTAATTATTTGCTAATTGAAGCGCTAGCAATAATTATATTATTATGATTATTATCTCAGCACCAGAATAGAAAATGTTTAATCGAAGATGAAATAAATCCACCGCCCCCTCCACACACAACCACCGCAATTCACAACAATCACAGCCAATAAATAAGTAATCTTTGTATAATTCAATTAACTCACACCGAGAGCAAAATACACAAATACATACACCAAAAAAAAAAAATTTTAAGAATTAATTAGAGATTCTCAATAGATGCAGCAGCAAAATACATATGAATGAAGATGATGAAGTTGATGAAGAAAGTTGATTGCAAATATTGTATATTCGACAACTATACTTTTTGTTTCCTATATATTATAATAACTTATATACATAATAACGTGAGAGAGAATATTTATAATATTTTTAATAGAGAGAATATATTATTATATTATATATTATATACAATTATTAATACATATGATATTAATATATAACAGGCACATAACCGAGCAGAGCAAGAACGCGAAGAACAGTTGCAAACTTGCAAGAAATAAATTTAAACGCATTGTTGTTGCAATACACATATCTGTTGCAATTCGTTCGTGTATTCAAGAGAATCTCAAGAGAGAATCGAGCCTGTCATGGAAGAGAAAGAAGAATGTGACAGGTGAATTTGATAAATACTATGAGTAAATGTGTATTATACAGTATAAGATTGAATGACGAAAATTATATGCACTTAGCTGCTAAATGACAGAGAGAGAAAACTAGTTGAACACAAAATAATTGCATTATTATCATTAATTATTACCGAGCTGGGGCGAAAAAGGCGTTATAAAAAAAATTAGCAACACTGGCTTAATCGATGATTAGTTTGGCTTTGCATCAAGTCTTGATTTATTACAAGTGTAAATAATTCGATAATGAATTAATTCAATTAAGTAATTGTAATTTTCTCACACGATTTCAATTGTAACAGCAACCGGAGTGCCTCACATGAATAAGACTTTTAATGATTTTGAGCGAGGAGAAGAGTATTTCAATACGATATGAGAAACCAAGTGTTTTAAATCAAATTGTAATGCATAAATCATGTTCATCATAATGTTTGATGATCATGATCATGATAATGAACACATTCGAGTAAAATTGCAAATTATGCGAAATGGGGAAGTAAAATGAAAGTAAAATTCCCCCCGGAACACATTCATAAATCGTCGGAGACGAAGCCAGAGACAGACAGACAGACAGACGTTCACAGTCACAGACTAAAATGGTGCTAAACTTAAAGAATTTTAATTGTTCGCGCGTTCGCGTAATTTAAACGTAATTAAAAATTACTATAAAAGTTATTATTATAATTCTTATGAAAAATTGGGAGCGACAAAATGCAAGTGTCATGGGAGTACGTGCAAAACTACTATTTTGTTTCGTAAAATTATTAAACAAAAAGAATTTTTATATCTTGTAAGGGTTAAGCGTTAAAAATAAGGATTAATAATATCAACAACAAAAAATCGACTGAGATACAGCTGCCTTTCTTTACAATACCAATTGGCTATTTTTACGATTCGTTACATTTAACGCGCGATTAGTGAAGAGTTTTACACTATTGGCAAATTGTATAAATAAGTAAAATTTAACAAAACAACAACAAAAATGTAATGCAAAAGCGCGGTGAACGTGAAATTGCAGAAATTATATGCGCATGTTCTGTGATAGTCTGTGATGCGAAACTTTGATTTCTTACACTCACCACTCATTGAACAACATTCGACATGCAAATTGTTGCAAAAATTTTGCAAATATCTGTTTGACTTTTTGCTCAAACACTGTGTCTAACGAGAGAGAGAGATTTTACGCATTTGATTTTCGTGCCAAAGAACCGACACAACAATCGTGTTCTCAACGCCAGCATAAATTTATCCGCATTTCATTGTTTGAATTTGAATTGAAATTAATTCATTAATTAATTGGCGAGAATAAGTAATGTACCTATCAAATATTATTATTCATCATCTGTAAACTTAGATAATCTGTTATAGCATATAGTAGCTCAGGGTCACTCACTTCCAATATCAATAGCAATAGAAAAAGAGACAGTTATTTATCCGTTTCTGTTTCAGTTGTGTGATTTTTCTTTGTACTATCACTATCATTAATCAATCAATCAATGAATCAATTATTGAAGAAGAATAAGAAAGTGCACGTTGCTGTGCGATGGTAGCTTTCACTACTAACTAATGAATACATAGTTTAAATGTACTAATTAATTACTTATCAAGATGAACCCGAATTCAAATACAACCTAACAATATATATGATGAAACCAGTTGCTCATAAAACACAATAGTATTTTTTACAATAGCCCGAAACAGGAAGCGAACACAACGTGATAATAGTCGTATACTTATTAAATGTTTAAAACCGCTGAAGAGAGGAAAAATAAATAAACGCAGAAGAATCTGGCGTACAATACAAATGCAATAAGTAATAAAAAGAAAATTTATACCAAGTTATAAATATATTATTATTAATTGTTACTAAATGAACAATTAGCCTTTGATATGCCGACGACATTTACCTTTCTACCATAATGCAAATTACATACATAATTTGCACCAAGTGTTTTACCATAACGGTATCAACAAATAAATAATTACTAGGTAACATATGCGAAAATCAGCAACGTGCACGGCGCAACACGTGTTTTTACAATTCGCAAACATCAGCGGCGAATCAATTCAGAAACGTAATAATGAATAAATAAATAAATAAGACTAATGAAATATTTTCAGTTATCAATTCTCATGCCAGAAAAATCTACAATATACAGAAAACTAAATAAAGAAAGAAATAGAACCGGTAATTTTTATATTTTCTACGACGCAAATAATTGTAGAATTTACACATAACCATAAGCAATTAACGGATTGGAATAAGTATCTGTGAGCGAGATGCAACCGAAGAACCAGAACATTATTAATCGAGAGAATGAGAGAGAATCGGATGTGAAAAGCAGCAGCAATGAATCCAACTTTTTGGTTCAATAGGCAACTACAGTTACAACAATATTTATTATACAAATATATATTATTAATTAAATTACTCTAATTGATATGTGCGGATGATACCTACATACATGCATAGATGATATTTATATATAGTTCCAGAGATGTTTATCGTTGTTTTACAGATACATACTACATACTATTATTCAGTGCCAATTCTGACAAAATATGCAAGCAACCAACCAACAAACCGAAACAACTGATTTTCATTGAAAACCGATTTTATGTTTCTTTCCACCGCGATTCGCGATATGTATAGAGAACGCTGATAATGATGATTATGAGGATGATGATTAATTAATCAATTAATTAATTATGTGTATAAACGGATGATAACAATTTCCATGTTCCTGTAGTTTATTAAACAATATTTAAACACACGTTAAGTATATCTGCATTCTTACACCGATTCGAAGCGCATAAATATACACCCTCTACACCAGAGCTATGCAAAAAAAAAAAGTTGGCGATGATGATAAAGAAGAAGAACCGAAGAAATTAGTTGTTAGCATGAGCAAAATGCCAGTTTTTTCATTATCTATTATCAATAAGTATAATGCAATCATATCAATCCTAATCATAATAGTTATTCGGTCGCAAAGAGAGAAAGTTTGAGCGCGCGAGGCAAACTTACAAACTAGTTACTTATGATGATGATGCACCAATATATAATGTGTAATTATTGTATACGTTCCCCATTTTGTTTTTACGTTGTATTCTATTTTAAGTTGTAGCAAAATTTTGCATAAAAAAACTGTGAATAAAAATTGTTAAAGTATTTCATTGACGATTCACTAAACGCTTCTTAGACTTATCGAGCGCGCAATACTTAGGTTTATGAATAACACACTCACACCCATTCTCCTGCTAATAATTCGATTATGAGTTCCTCTTCACATTTAAGAAATAAAGTGGACAAGCGCATTATATTTGAACAAGTGATAAATCAATCTCCAATTGAAAAGAGAAATGAAAACGATAGCAATATGTAAAACGTATTAATAAATCTTAAAAATTGGACTTGAAAAAGAGTTTGAACGTGCATTGAGACAAAAATTAAGTTTCAACGTGCATGAAGACAAAAATTACGTTTGAACACGTGCATTAAGATAAAAATTAAGTTTGAACGTGCATTAAGACATCGTGCATGAAGACATGCATTAAAACATTACATTGCTTGTGAAATAAGAAGAAAACTATTACGGTGCTGTTCGTTTTTATTCATTGTCGAAAAAAAGACGAGTAAAGAAAACCCTTAGTGAAAAATAGTTTGTACTGTTTTAATTGCTAACATAAGTTAAATAAGGAAATAACGTGTAAAATAATTATTTCGTTTTTGGCAAAAGTAATGGAGAAAATCTTTTGTTGTATATCTTGTTTTGCCATCAATTAAAATTATATGATGAGAATATATCTGCAAAATGCTTATTGTTTTTCAACAAAATGCATATCATAGTTGTATAAAAATAAGATTTTGACAAATAAACCTGATAAAAATGATATTATTGGTCTTGAATTTCGTTTAATGAATGTCGTTCAATGAAATAAATAACAAAGAGTGTGTTTTTGGTTTCAGATGAGTGTGGTGGACGTAGAACGTTGTTTTAGCTCCCCATGCCTTGACCGCCCCCCGAGCGCGCACAGTTCGCGCTCTTCTACCCCATTCGGATTACCGTACGCATCCCTTGCGACCTCACTGCTCGAAGTGGGTCTTATGCATCCAGCGCTCATCGGCGAGGAGATGTACCGCTGCACCGCATGCATGGCTGCATTTCCTTCAATCTGGCTGCTCGAACAGCACACCGCATTACAACATATTGGGACACTTAGCTCGATCGACAAGCCGTTCGTTTGCGAACAATGCGGTCAGAGTTATCGCTATCGCTCCGCGTACGTCAAACACCGCGAGCAAAACCATCGCGCCCGTTTGCCCGCCGACAAACTCTTCTCCTGCGACGTATGCGGAATGCAATTCCGCTATTTGAAATCCTTCAAGAAGCATCGCCTCAACCATGCGCTCGAACGCCTGCACGGCAAAACGTCCGAGGCGCTGAATGCCGCCGACCGCGCAAACCCCACCGACCCGCCGTCCATTATCCGCGACCTACCCGTGGAGAACAGCAGTGACCAAGTGTCGAGCTCGAACGAAGCTCTGCCGCCGCTGGAGGAAACCGAGAACAGCCGCGAAGTAGAGGAGGAAGTCGAAATTAAGCAAGAAAATGACGAAGTGGTCGAAGCCGCCTCCAACGAAGCGGAACAAGACGATACGATTGATTCGTTCACATTAGCGGCAGCTGCAGCCGCCGCAAGCAGCTCCGAAGCGTACCGCAACGCGCAGGAGGCATCCATTCTCAGTTTTCTGCGTGCCGACGCCGCGGAGCGTCAACGGGAGCGGCGATTCGCGTGCCCCTTTTGCGGCAAATGCGTGCGTTCCAAAGAGAATCTTAAATTACACGTGCGTAAACACACCGGCGAGCGGCCGTTCGTCTGCCTCTTTTGCGGACGCGCGTTTGGAGGTAAGAGCGATCTCACGCGCCACCTCCGTATCCACACCGGGGAGCGGCCGTATCATTGCGATATGTGCGGCAAATGTTTTGCGCGTGCCGATTATCTCTCTAAACATCTAACAACGCATATTAATACACCGCGCTGATATACGCCAATTATTTAAGAAACGAAAAAGAAGAACATCCGAGAGAATTGTTGTAGTTTTCTTTCAACAAATGCGCTCACAAAAGAAGCCGTAATTTTGCCATAAAGAATCAGCGCTAACGTTAAATTACTTTTTTCCGTCCTTTGTCGAATTAATACGAATGATTAATAAACCAAAACAAGGAATACACACGAATTCCTTATGATTGGATTCGATCGAGAATTTAAAAAAACGCAATTAAAACTATTTTCGGCTGTGATTAAAGAAACAAACAACAAGTAATACCATTAAACAAACGTAGCCATGAAGAATGGATGATGAAAATCAGCGCAAAACGTTTAGAATCTCATTTAAGACTTCTTTTTATACTTTTTATCAGTTGAAGAAAGTAAGTAATCGTAATCTTCGTTTAAGTTAGGACTAATTTTATACTAATCTTATCCATTACAATGTTGCGGGTACAATATTTTTAAGTGTTTAACAAAAACTGGATATTAATTATTTTACTTATACGATGAGGAGATTTTATGTTCTCTTCACATTCGGAATTAATGAGAAATTGCATAGTGAGTTACCAAGCAATATAATTAATTAATTAAACGCAGAAATGCATAAAAGAATGAACAAAAAACTAATGAATCGAACAATTTTCAACATATACTCTCTTAGTTTATTACTACTGTATAAAGAGAAAACAAAACGTTAAGGTGTCTAATTCATAAGGGAGACAATTTGTTGTTGTTGTCCTTGCTAGTCATTTTCTTCGGATGATTATAAAAAGGACGAATTATTCATTAAACCAGCAAACAAAACAAAAATAACAGAAAACGAAAGAAGTCAATTGAGATTGCCTTTCCAATTGGCGATTGAAGCGAAACCGAAATAATGAGCGTCCGAACGAGAAACCAACGCCGTCTTTGTAAATAGCGTATAAACTACCAGAAGAAGAAGAAGAAAAATTCTACTATACTCTTATAATAATATATTAAATAACGTCGAATGCAACCAAACAACCGAAACAAAACAAAATCAAACGCCAGGCAATTATTCCAAGTTGAATGCAACACAGCAACGTCTATAGAATAAACAAGCAACTGGATAAATTTTTATTCTGTGCCAAAACACGTACCTCACAATTGATAAATAAATAGAGATTTTCAATAATAATAATTATTAATAGTACTACTACTGATCAGATTGACCATCCAAACAAATTTTTTGCCGAGATGAATAATATTTATATTTGTTATTCTATGAACCGCATACTCATCAAGTAATATTTAACATCGAATGTCAGCTGCCTCAATAATAATTTACTTACGAATTAATTAAAGAATTAATTAATAAACCGCAAATGTAAGGAAAGAGTAAATAAGTAAACGCTGGAGGAAAGCAGCCGCAAACTAATTGTTAGTAAAAGTAGACGAAACGTCAATGCCGATGATGATGCTGATGATGAAATCAACATAGAATTATTTTTTATACGACTTTTATGTACAGATGATGCGCGCCCTAAATACAAACTCAATAGTTCAGCCGATAATAATAATAATATATTCAATTGTTATTGTTGATAATACTGTAATGACTTTTTGTTACATATATATTTTTTTTTGTTAATTTTCCTATGAAAGTAATAGGTGTTTAACCGCGAGAATTCAAACGAACGCATTATTCATAATAGACGTCGATGATAAAAACAATTATTACCATGTTATTAAGTTCGTAGCAAATGATAATAGTAATTAATAAAATAGCAAAATAGCAAATGGAACCGACAGAAGCTCAACCACAATCAGACAAACGTACCTCAATATAGATGTTAAACATAATTATTATGAACGGTTATTCGTTTGTTTAGTTTTTTCTTTACTTAATTCTAATTTTTTCTTGCATTCACTCCATATTCAGAGACCTGTTGCAAAATTCCAGTTTCGGATGCGAATACAAAACGAACAAAAAAAATCAACTTTGAAGTCAATTTTAAAGGCAAAAAGCAAAATTAACGTTGTGGCTAAAACGAACAAAAAAAAAACTTGGACATGAAAAAGTTACTTAAAAATTATTCTTATTCTAGGTGTGGTAGAACGTTAGAGATATTAACCACGAAACGAATTAAGTGTTTCTTTTTTCATTATACATATAAATAGTCTTTAAGAATCTAGAGTGAGTTCTTCAGCGGACGGGAAATTTGTGCGCAGAGAGAATAAGCTGAAGATGAATGAAATAATTAATTGTAAATATGAATAAGACGATTTCATTGCGCTGTGTGATATTATATAGTTTCAAACACGTTTATAATCTGACTGATTTGTTTAAGTTGATAATAATCTGGGTTATTATTGTAAAGTAGAGCGAGCGCGCGTTGAGACAGAAAGGCGGCGAAAGGCGGCGAGAATGATTTAGAGCGGTAAGAATAAAGAAGAAGAGACTGATTTTTGCGCTGCGAGCTGGTCGTAGATTTTAGATTGCTAGAAATGCAATAAGTTGATAATGAAGAAAACGAAGAAGAAGAAAGTAGGCGAATGTTGTGATTGATTAGTTCGAACAACAAAATAGACAATTGTGTGATGGATTGTGATAAGCTAATAATAAAAGCATACAAAAAATAGGCGCTTGTGATAAGATTTGTTAAATTGTGATGACGATAATGATGGACACGATTGATACGAATTTAGCAATTGTTGTGTGATATTCGTAAAAACGGGGCATACAAAGACTGATTTTATGCTAGGATTTCTTAAAATTCGCTTATTCTCAGAATTTGTTTAGTTGTTCTTCGTATTCTTATTAGTGTAAGAAGCTTTAATCGATTGATGATAACGAGACTCTGAGAGAACGATAACAGATAATAATTTGCCAGTTTAATATATTTTTGTATACAATTTCTACGTATGATAATATCACACAGTTTTCTATACCATTTTTATTTTCATTTTCACCACGATTGATCGATGATAGCAGATAGATAGATAGATGAAAGTGAAATGAAAGATTCAAACTTTTTTCGAAAGTATGGAGCAATTATTGATATTAATATAAAATATATGATATATTAATATACTGGATAGTTTTTTAAAATACTTATTGAATTATAATATCTAACAGTACTATTAATGCATAATTCTTCTTCATATGATGTGCCTTTTTAATGATACACATATAATGGGAAAAACACACATTGAACGAAAAATATTTATGTTGTGGCATTCAAATTCAATTTGAAGGTCGAACTAATAAAACGAGAATAAAATTACTGAAAGGCATCGCGCAATATTAATTCCTTCCAGTAAACTCCGAACGAAATCTAAAAGATTTCTTCAAACGAAATTGCAAGTCAAGTCCAACAAAATTCATTGTGTAATTCAAAGACGACAAAAATTACTAATTAAATAAAATAATTCTATGTAAAACTCATAAATGTCCTTTTTAAATAAATATATACAAGTGAAACAATTAATATTACAATATAAGTAAATGCAATTATTCTTATTACGGCAAGGCAGACAACCGAAGAAGAGAAATGCGAACGCGTATTTGAATTGTGTGAAGCAAACAAGCAAATAATAACTGAATTGTTCCGTAATAACTGAATGCAACAATTATTATTAATAACAATGTACATATTTTAAACAGATATATTTATGGATTCATGTTCCTACTATTTAAAACAAATTGAATATTAATAGTAATAAAAAACAAAATAACAGTCGGTGAAACATTTGAAATTTCATAAGTGTTTGCAACTTATTGCAATTTGGACGTTATTATCGATATGATATGCTAAGAAATCAAGAAGAAATATTGAAATTTTAATAATGATGATTATATTATATATTTATTACCAAAATGAGAAACAAAAAAATTATAAGACAAAAAAATACTAATAATGAGAAATATAATATATTTTTGCCCAAGAAGAATTATTGTAATGATGAATTATGATTATGATCTAATAACATTTATGCGATCGCAAGCGATGGATAACGTATTGAATGTTTATATTAATCGCTTTGGTTTTTTCTTTATCTCGTTTTCAATTACTTGATTCTTGCTTGTACCGCAGGAGTGAGAAACACTCAAAGAGATATACAAATGGGAAATGTTAGTGAATCAAAGCAGATTTTAGCTGATTGTAAATTATTGCCGAAAAGAGCAATAAGTGATATAAAACTGTTGATAAACGTTGGTTAATATTGATAAAGTTGGTTGGCTATTGAATGAAAATTGTATATCTAGTTTTTCGCGTGTGTTTTATATACCTAACGTATGTATATTTCAAAAAAGAAAAATTCAAAACAGAGATAGGAGGGGCATAGACTTAATAATCACACCTAATAACATGATTTAAATGATTAATTAATAAACGTAATAAATGAAAAACAATGATTAGATATGGTGTGGCGAATGAAATTCCAAAAAAAAGTAAAAAAGAAGTAAATATATATACAATTATTATATATATACTATTTATAAAATATTTTACGCAAAAAAAGTGTCTCAGTGTTGTTCTTCGATGTCTCTTGCATAAATACTTATAAGACCTATTCGTAATTAATGTACTATGAAGTTGAAGATGATGCGCTCTTTGTAATTTCTTCTTTGGTTTGTCGTTTTACATACTTTTGTAATTTGCAATATTTCAGTATGTGAAACCGCAATTTTCGAATTTTACTCACTCGAATGATTTTTGTTGTCTAATTACTATAATTTACATCTATTCATTCAGATGGATAAACATTACAAACGTAATGAATGGTAAATATAACTTGCAGTAAGGAATAGATTTCATTTTCGGACTTTTGTAAATATTCACATTTTTGATGCAATATTGTGATATTAATAATATTTTGATAATTTTTTATATTAATGGTGAGTGTTTAAAGTAAGAATTCCTAGCATTATTATGATAGCCATGTTTTACAACCCACCAAAACCAACCAACCAACCCATAGATGAGAAAGGGAAAACGTTTCTGCAATAATATGATGCATGATTATGCACATTTTAATCGTATTTGGATATATTGCTGTATGTTTTGAACGATTGTTCAAAAACTACATTTCAATTATGCGAAATTCATAAATCTTCAGCAATATTTATTAAATGTCTGCCTGAATCTGGATTAATATGCTACGCACCGCAAACTAAATGTGTGATATGTATTATTGTTACAATTCGCCATGAAATGAAGATGTTAAATCGTGTTTGACTTTTGCAACAACAACAACATAAAGTTTTGATTTATTGATCGATACGACAATAATGATTTCTCATTTTCCGCCCACGAACACGCGAACACTTTATGCTTTCATTGTGTATGAGAATAAAATAAAACTTGTGCTCATTATTAATATAAATTCTAATAGATTGTAAAACAAATCCAAGAAAACAAACTAATAATGAAATGAACATTGGTGCTGTTCAGGAAACGATAATGTGATAAAGGTAACATTTTTCATATGTGTGTGTTATTATTGTCTAATTATATTATGATGACATTATACTGCTAAAAATTATTACTACTCAAAAATATTTACGAGTACCAAGTTATCATTATCTACGTTTCGGCAATATTTGTATGCACTCCCAGTATATTACGAATATACTTAATTTATGAAATGGAAAAATTTTTGATTTCTGTTCAAACAGTATAAAAATGTGGTTCTTACTTGTCTCATAGCAAGGCATAAATTTATTCTACCCTACTATGATGTAATATTAAATGTGTGATCATTTTAAATGTTGAAAACAAATTAATATGTAATACACATACACACAATGTTTGTAAGTCAGTGTACAAATGATTATACATCGAAATAATTATACCTCGACTTCAATTATTTTCTGCTTAACCCTGCTCGATTATCCGATTTTTTTAAAGAAGAATATACCACACAATTGTCATCAATAAAGTCACCAACTTTCCTTCGAGAGAGTGATTTCCGTTAAATATTATATTTGTTTTCTGTAGTACTGAATCGCAAAAACCAATCTGTTGGCTAATTAATTGGTATTACTCAAATATCGTCTTTTAGTCCATATCAAACGTAAAATAAATAAAACCGCTCAAACTATATAGTTCTTCGTATAATCGGTCATCATTATCTGTTATTTTGCCATCTAATAATACGCGCTACCGAAATATTCTACAACTCGATATAATTAATTATAATAATTGGAACCCAAACAAAATGCTCCCACGAAACGCAATATAAACTTCGCACTGTCAACCATTATTTACTATTTAACCGCTAGACCAAAAATCAGATTAGATTGCATTTCAGCAACTAAAACAAAGTTTGGGATATATGGAAATTGCATATCGAATATTAATGTAAGTATTAAATGTGAATGGAGATTAGCTAATGAAAGAAAAATTAAGTAAATTATTTCAGTTCCCACTTAATATGTTCAGCAAGAAGTACTCTTTCTCTTTCAATGTTTATAAATTATACGCAAATTCACAACTTACGCTTCCATAATCGCATCACATCATTGAGATAGATAACAACAATTTGTACAAAACTATTCCATAAAATATATATAAATATATCTATGCGTAACGTCTCTTTGCGTTGGCACTTGTTGAAACCAATAATCTTCAACATTAGCACATTGCGTTATCATCATTGTGAGAATTCTGCAATTGGCGCATTGTTATTATACGAATATTCGAAAATATTATTTAAACGTACATTTTCATCGGGCGGCCGGAATGGATTCGTTGCTGTAATATTATTGCTGTAAAACTCAGGATCACTGAGATGCGAAAGCGAGAGACGATTCGTCAACTCCATAGTACCTTGCTCAACAACCGTGATAATCAACCACATAGGATCCCCAAAATATGAGCCATTGTCAGTACAAAGACGCCATTTACTTTGATAAGTACCAGGAGTTGCTGGACTAATCATATCCACAGCCAAGGAAGCCCCCTCACCAGGCAGAAGACATTTAAGATATTGTACTACCCCATTGAAATTATTTCCATCAGCGCATTGAGCATAACAGCCATTTGGCCACGCATCTGTTCCATTGTTATAAATGTTCCATATCTTTGTAAAACTTGATTATAAAATGCATTTTGATGCATACAAATTAAACATATAATTTTTTAGAAATATACACTATTCCCATGAACCTTACCTCATGTTTGGTTCAACATTCTCAGTTTCACTAGCCTGAGGATCAGATGCAAGTGCCATAGAAGGCAGCTTTGCATTACCTTCAACATCAAAGTAAGAACATATTGCCCCTTGCAGATTCCTTATAACAAATATCAACAATATGAAATGAAATTCAACCCCAACATTATGCAGATAAGTATGAATACAAACCAATTATTCATATCGAGAAAGAATGCAGCAGCTGAGTATGTTAAACTTGGGCCTATGACTTTTTGTAATTGTGACACTAATTCATCTTTGTCTGAAGTACCCATACAACTAAACTGCTGCAAAAACGATTGCTCAATCTCAACATCGCCGCCTGCAGCGTGTTCATCCTGTTCATTATTTGTATTATCAATATCCATCACAGCTGATGATGACCTGAGTTTCAATAATTCTAGTAAGCATGGTTTTGGATGAATTAACCAACAAAGTATGCAAACGTCAGGGTCTCACCTGCAGAAGCACTATCACGTTAACAATGGGACAGCGTATCTGTTTTTGCTGCATTCAGTGAACAATTTGGATTTGTTCATCGGTCTATACTGAGAAACTACACAAAAATGCAATGTTTGGATTGTTTTCAAGTTGACATTGACAGCGTACGCAAACGAGGACAGCTTATATTAGATAGAATATCTACCTACGTGAAATAATACCTAAGCTGATTGCACATTATTCTCATCTTCGAAATTATACAAGAATTTTAAGTTTAGATTAGCAATGGCGAACGTTTTAATTGATATTGACAATGGAAAAACAAGAGACAATGTACATCATAAGATTCCAAAAATATTCGCTACGACATCTCTAACTGACATTTGCACTAAACTTGTAAACAATAACCTTGTTCCAAAATTTATGTTGTGGATCATATTGGACATATATAATGTCTCTATTTCCTTAGAAAATCACGAAATTTGTAAATACCTTTAATAATTAATTTATTAGAGAAAAGACCAACGAAAAATCACCTTCCTTTCATAAATTTTGTGCCATCTTTAACAGAATCCGGAACTAATGATGTAAACAATAACAATGTTCTAACTATTGCTTTTCAAGTTCCACGCTTTATATGATAATTTAGTTAAATTCCTTGATTATTAATGGAAATTCTGAACTTTTATGGGGCTATCAAAAGTCAAAGTCATTGTCATAGAAAACTTTCAAGCTACTACGCCACCTGTAGAGATTCCACTCCTGCATACTAAAACAATTATGTTATTCATTTCGCTCAACGAATTACGATTGTTTCCACGTTAATTTTCTCATAATATGGCAAATGTACCTAGTGCCACCAGCCCATCGAAAGATTCTGGCTATAACAGCATAAACGCAACATCCACAAACAGTTTAACAGGCGGTGAAACACACGCAAGTAGTAATATTCCAAGAGATTACAGCCGCTGTTCTTTGTTCTCTTCGGCTTCATCATCTTCGCAAGAAGAACAATTTCGCTGTGAAGGCCATGCCGAGAATAGTTTATTGAGCATGAGATATTATCTTGATGCTGGAAAACTTTGTGATGTTATTCTTGTGGCTGACAACAATGGCAAGAAAATACCTGCACACAGGTATGAATTGTCAACAAGTTAAACTATGCTTATTTGCAATATGCTTCATGCATTTTGATTTATTTAACAGGCTTGTTCTTTCCGCTGCTTCTGAATACTTTGCTGCTATGTTCACATCAAACCTTAGAGAACAGGGTGAACAGGAAATTGTTCTAAAAAGTATCAACAGTGATGTACTTCAATCTGTTGTGAATTACTGCTATACAGGTGTGATTGATATAAGAGAAGATAATGTGGAATTATTACTTTCAACTGCCTGCTTAATGCAGCTCAGCAAGGTGATTCAAGCTTGCTCAAAGTTTCTTGCAAATCAACTGCATCCAAGTAATTGTTTGGGAATTGCTCTATTTGCTGAGCACCAGAATTGTCTCAGCTTACTGCAAGAAGCAAATGCCTATACTAACAAGAATTTTATGCAGGTAAGACTATTTTCAAAGTATTAAGAAGACTGCTAATTAATATTTTCTTGATATAGGTAATTGATAATCAAGAATTTTTACAATTGACTGTTGATCAAATGTCTACAATACTTGCAAGTGATGATCTGAATGTACTCTATGAAGAAGACGTTTTCTTTGCTTTAATACATTGGCTTGAGCATGATGAAAGCCGAAAAGTTCATGCAGGGAAATTACTCTCACTAGTTAAGTTGCCTTTATTAAAGCCCAGCTTTCTAATTGATTTCGTAGATGATGAATTGGGTAATGATTTGGGCTGTCAAAAGCTAATAACTGAAGCAATGAAATGGCATTTACTTCCTGAACGCAGATGTCAATTGGTTTCACATCGTACAAGACCGCGGAAAGCCACATTGGGTAAATTGTTGGTTGTCGGTGGTATCGATCGAAACAAGGGCGCAATTACGATAGAAATCTATGATCCTCGTAGTGATATTTGGACAGTCGCGCATAATATGAGTGGTAGGCGCTTGCAATTTGGTATTGCTCTGCTTGGCGATAAACTACTTGTGGTTGGTGGACGTGATGGATTGAAAACTCTCAATACTATGGAGTGTCTTGATATGGACACCGGATCTTGGACACATTTATCTCAAATGAACACCCACCGTCACGGACTGGGGGTTGCTGTTCTTGGAGGACCAATCTACGCGGTCGGTGGTCATGACGGTTGGAGTTATTTAAATACAGTGGAACGCTATGATCCAATTACCAGGTCTTGGAATTACGTAGCGCCAATGCAAAGTCAGAGATGTTCAGCTGGCGTAGCGGTTCTTGACGGTAAATTATACGTGGTCGGAGGACGCGATGGATCTTCTTGTTTACGCACAATGGAGTGCTATGATCCTCATACGAATAAATGGACCGAATGTACACCAATGACCCGCCGTCGAAGCGGTGTTGGAGTTGCGGTAGCAAATGGTTATTTATACGCAATTGGAGGTCAAGATGCGCCCGCAAATAATCCGGCTGCTTCAAGATTTGACTGTGTCGAACGCTATGATCCACGTATGTATAAATGAACATCATTCAATTACTCTGATATAATTTTTGCATTTTTAAAGGTACGGATGCATGGTCAATTGTTGCCTCATTGTCAAGCAAAAGGGATACTGTTGCAGCTTGTCTTTTTGGCGATAAAATTGTAACTGTAGGCGGTTATGATGGTAATCATTACTTGAATACAGTGGAACAGTATTCACCGGTGACCAATGAGTGGACACAGTTGGCTCCCCTTATAACTGGTAGAGCTGGAGCATGTGTGCTTCCGATACCAAACCGACCAACTCGCGAATATTGATTTATTTTCAACTGTATTTACTACTTCGACGTTTAATATCGATTATCCTAATGTACGATAAGCCAAAATATGCTCATCTGTGATGTCTTCAAATATTTTGATATTTTGAACTTCATAATTTATTCCATGATTAACGATGTTAAGTATTGTGTGATAAACGCTAAGGGGAAGACTCACATTCAAAAGTGGATCACAAATCATAGTACTAGAAAAGATTACTTTACTATCTTCCAAAAATCAAGAGACTGAATTTTCCAAATTGTGAACACAATCATGAATGTCAATATTCAGATGGTTAGTATTAACATTTAATTGATAATATTGCTCAAATATTGACAAAAAACTTACTATACTGTAATCTATTCTACCTTTTGATGGATCATTTCAAATGTGTCTATTTTTACACATATTACGATAGGAATGAAATAAATGTGTGATAATCTTTATGAATGGAATTTTATGAAAAACTACTAGTGGAATTATGCTTTAAGGTGAAAAGCCTGATTGCTTACTCATGCCTTCACTCCATGCTTTGCTTAAGGTACGTTTCATTTCATCATCACCCTGTTCATACATATTCTTCATGATATTCATGAGACCCTGAGTTGGATCAGCATCCTTGTCAATTTCAGGAGTACTCTTTGCTTCTGAAGCTTTTTTCTCAATCTGTGTTACATGTGACCAATCAACACAATCAGCTTTTGCTGCATTGATTATGATCATATCTCTTTTTAATTTCCAGCTAGAACCTTCAGGTTTAATTGCTTTTAACAGATTCTTAATTGCAAAAACATAATCTTTTCCGTCCAAGTCACATACTTTCAGATCTAAAGATGATGGACTGAACAGACAACTTATGTTTTCTGTTTTAATATTCTGCACATTCTTCAAAGTTAAATAAAATTTAACAAACTTGTTGCTCTGATCCCATGCTACAAGATTTAGAATTATGTTCAATAGATAGATCTAAATGCTACTGGGGCATACCATAATCAGTGAGACGTTTCTCATACCGTTTCTCATTGGAAACTGAAGATGCACTTGATGTAAGTGGTATTGATGAAATATCTTGAGTCTTTAAGGATTCTTCAATTTTAACAATTTCTGTTACGAGTTTACGACATTCAATACTAAGAATATCCTTGACCTTAGGTCTTGTTGCCTCAGCCATAAGTTTCTCCAATTCAGAAACATCATTCCTCAACTAAAGTTTAAAAATTTGCGATTCTATTATTAGATTAAGCTGCTTAACTAATCTACATACGTCTTGAATCTTTTCCATGGCAAACTTATATTTGTTTATCACCTTTGCTAAGAAACACCGCTTAACGAAATATCCGAAAAGGTACTTTGGGGGTTATGAGCAGTCCACGCGCTATTAATAACAGTGAATAACAGATTCTCTAGAATAATCCAACAAACCGCTGTAACACGATTTTAGCCGAACTGTGCAAAACCACTTACTTCAAATTTCAAATATTTGACAAATTTGCCGCCTTTGAAATGACATCTACATGATGACAATCAATGATGTTTATTTTCCGTCTGTTGTCTGTTATTAATTGTTTATAATGTGGATAACTGAAGATGTTCATATTGATTCAAAGTAAATATTTCTAAAGCTTCAACTAGTTACACAATATAACACCTTCTCTTGTATCGCAAATAAGTTATCCATTGTAGGATCATTGTATAAGTTGGGTTATCACGTACACCCGTGTTTCATAATATTATTATTTGAGTTAATATTGACTCGCAATATCGAAAATGGTTAATTTGGAAACATGGCAAGAATACAACTGGGGTATTTTAGAAGATTACCAATTAAAGCTTGCGCCCCCAACTGCCTTTTATATACCAAATATAATAAATGAAGAAGAGGAAGAATTCATAATCAAACAAGTGAATAATGCCCCAAAACCAAAATGGACTCAATTATTAAATAGAAGAGTGCAAGATTATGGAGGTATTCCTCACACAAATGGATTATTAGTTGATGAAATACCATCATGGCTGCTAACATTCATGGACCGAATATCTGATATTGGGGTTTTTGGCACATTAGATGCAAAACCACTAAGAGCAAATCATTGCCTTATTAATGAGTATCTTCCTGGGCAAGGAATAATGCCACATTCAGATGGCCCGCTTTTTACTCCAATCATTACAACAATTACTTGTGGCTCACATACTGTTTTAGAAATTTACTTGGAGAAAGAATCACAACGCAGTATGACAACTAAAATTTTGCTTGAGCGGCGTAGTTTACTGATTCTTAAAGATGACATATATGCAACATTTTTGCATGGGATTGATGGTGCCACTGAAGATACTATAACTTCAGATTTTGCCAATTTGGATACCATTGAGCCGGAAGAAGGCGACGTTCTTGCGAGGCAAACGCGATTATCATTAACAATTCGCAACGTTCCGCGTATTTTAAGCGCTAGTCTATTCAAATTTACTAGACCTTCTAAGTAAATAATGTCATAGTGTAATAATTAAACATGCCATTCCAATGCATGGAAGTAATGCATGTTCTAACTTTTGGAGTATTAAGAATGAGCTGCTGTAATTTTGCTTATTGAAAATAAAGTTTATTTTTAAGAAAAATATGTCATTCAGACATTGGTTCTGGACCTGGACTATTTGTAATATCATCGAGGGATGTATTCATAGCATCTTCATTCTTTTTCTCCTCTAATAGTACTTTCATTGCATTTGCACTAGATGATAATACATAAAACTGTTTACGCCGTTTATCTATAACCTCTTCAATTGATTTGTACTCTTCATTGAGTTCATCTAAATCATTTCTAAGTGACTCTAACTTTGCTTCAGTTTCTGACCGAGCTGGCTCTTCTTTGATATTTTGTGCAAGCAAATCATACTGCATCCTATTACCTTTTAGTGTTCTGGCAGCCTTTAGCGTTTCTTTACTCTTTACAATTGACTCTTTAACATCTATAATTTGCATCTCAATTTTGTGTTGCAATTTTTTATAGGCTTCCAGCTGTTCTTTGTTCGTTTCACTGAGAAGCATTGAACGCTTTGCAGTGTATTCGCATTGTGTTAATTGGCATAACAGGCGGTCAAACATTAGCAGGTTTTCTGCCTCAGTGAGGCCTGATGTATTAGTCCATTTTATAACCGATTTGATTAAGTTATTTAGGCGCCGATCATCGCCAGTCCCATCCCCATCAATGAGTAGCCGACGTTTGATTACTTCTTCTAGCAAGAGATTTATTAAGAGATTACTTAGATTTGGCGTTCTGATCTATTAAAAATAACCTAATTTACCTTCAGACATTATTGCTTTGAGGATTTAACTCACAGTATTTTACAAGACTGACAGATTTTACTATACCACCACAGCGCACGATACAGAAGAAGACTGAATGCTACTGTATGTTACTATGGAGATAGATAACCGATGTTATTTGATGGTACTAAAGCGTGGAAGTAACGCGTAAGCGAATAGAAAACGAGGCGTACTTTAGTGATGAGAGTGGGGTTGTTATGATGCATCCAGTAAAATCATGTCTAGACCCGCATGGTCAGTCGACCGTTATTGTTTGTCATCAACAGCAAATGTGAATTTGCACCGCAATAGTGATATTATATCTGTATCTACCTAATAATTCTTCAATTTATTAATAACTCGGCAAGTAATGGATTATTCTCACCGTAGAAGTCTTATTTACAAAACTAAATTACGCATGGCCAACGCGAATCTAATATTTGCGCCGCTGTTATGTTAAATTAGCGACTAGAAGCTGAAATAAAGAACGAGTGTGATATGTGTAGAGGAAATATTAAATAAATTGCTGAACATAAGCAATTTGACTCAAAAACGAATAAACATCATCGCGATTGAATGAATGAATTAATATCTAATTAATGATGAAATAATACTGGACCAGCCTGAATTATTTCCATAATTAGATAACAAGTAAACAGAGTCAAATTGCAATTTATCTGAAAAGGAATACAAGAAAGTTAAATACACTGAAACACTGACCATGCAATGGGACCAGGCTGCCTGAAATATAGCTGTGGAAAAAGTTAAAACTACCCTGAAAGAGAATTAATGATTAAAGCTGAAAGCAAGAATAAGAAAAAGCTACTGAAAGAAATACATTTTACAAAATATTTGTGTAATTTGTGAGGTCACAAATAGGAAGCGGAAGGGTTGTGTGTTGTGTTTGTTGTTTTTCTCAAACGCGAAATTTGTAAACCGCCGCATTAATAAATTTATCGAAACGCATTAAACACGAGAATATTTTTAACGAACGCATGTATAACATATGTGTGTAAACAGTAAATAGCAATGCAACAATAAATATCAATCAATCAATAAGAGATGTGTAAGGTGTAAGTGTCTATAAACTAATGCCTAGGTACCTAAAAACGGGCCATGCGTAATATTGATGGACAAATCGCAATACCTAATTAATTGTTCAACAACGCGAAGCGATTTGTCTGAGTGGCACGTGCCTCATGTGACCCAACTGTAGCATCTCAGTGGCATACAATATTGGGCTCTCGAAAGATTTAACACGACCGCAACAAAGTAGAGCTTTCCGACAACGTGTAAACCGTTTGTTTACACCGGACATGCACATATCAAATCAGATACCAACAATTACCTACACGATTAAACAGTTACAATCTTAAATACTATGAGGACCGAACCTATACAAGTTATAGCTTTGGATACAAGTATTCGCCGCTAAACTTAGGCAGATCCTCCTTGTACTCACATCGTTCATCATTTTGGACGGCTTAGATTGACTCCCACGTTGCCGTCCCCTCACACATCTTGCTGGACCCTCTGGTGGATACGAACCATTTACGCGCACTCCATCGAAACGTATTATGATGTTGAACAAGATCATGCTTGAAAGTAACCGAACGCACTCGACCCTCTCTTAAGGGTATGATCAAAACTTTGATAGGTGAACACTCGCGCACACGAAGGTAAAACGATTTGATAATGTTACCAACACTCCCTAATTCGTTTACTGCCCTATCAGGTGAAAGGGGACATGGCACGACCCACTTTCGTTAGCTAACCGATTCGCGAACTAATTTCTCTAATTTCCACGACACGCACTCGATGAGTATTGTTTTGAAGACCTCTCCAGGTCTTCGCGGATGATAACGACGACACGAAGACTGCCTCCCGCACGAGGCACACGAAGGAAACACGACGACTTGATAACGAAATCGCGCGCGACTAATTGCCTGGATGGACGATCACCTAAGAAACACAAGATAATTAAATCACATCAGTGTAACAATATTCACCACTTCAATGTCGAACTCGGTGACTCCACGATTTAATATTCCCTTTCACGGGCTAATTTGGATTGGAGACGAATGGCGTCACAATTGTAATGCCCTCTGCAACACAACAATAAATGAAGTTAAAATCTGTGTAAGAAAACTATGTATGTAAATGTAAGGACGCTTCACCGCCATTTTTTTTCCGGCCATTATGTTAGCGTCGTATTACAACATATTTCGGTATCACAAATTAAACACAAATTTAACACAAATTGTACTCACAAACCCTAGGATAATATAATAAATGTTCTTACCATGTATTTAAACGATGACATGGCCATTATTTTAGTGGATGCGGACAGATACTTGATGATGCATTGGTAACCCCAAGCGAGTCAAATTCTGTAAAAAACCACAAATATTACTAACAGGGTCAATTAAATCACTTGTGTGTCAACTAACCGTAGTTATAAGCACTTTTAGAGTTATTAATCAACAAATAAATGTTAAATTTTAGGGTAAAAAAATTAATTAATTGCGGGAGCAAAAGACGTGCGGTTCCCCCGCTGACAATATGACGACTGAGCAAAGATGTCCGCGGTTTCGGCTATTATACTTGCGACGATAATTAGCGGACCTCTCCGAATTGCATATGCAATTGGAGGTAGACAAGGAGCGCTGCATTTATGCAATTGCAATTCGAAGACGTTGAAATAAGATCGAAATACTCTACCCTTGTGTTATAAAAACTCCCACTGATTATTCAACTCTACTTTATTGTATTTAAATAAATTACCATAAATTAATGAATAAACAATTTAACTATGCCCTGAATGATTTTATTGACAGATAATGACTTTAGCCACTTACTGAAACGTTCCCACGAATGCACAAATAGCAAATTTTTGACTATACTAAATATTCATAATACATTGTTTATGAATTTGTCACACATTGATTAAAACTTGTTTCTAAATACTAAGCTGTCTATAAGGCTTGTTGCAAACGTAAAAACCGTTTGACATGTTTAAATTACCGTGGACAAGAAAGAAGTGCTCTTAAAGTGGGTCTGAAAATGTCTACTTGGCACTGCACATTGCTTAGTGAAATAACAATATTAAAATCATTTAGAGTTAAATTTTAAGAGTGTCATGAATATTAACAGGGCTAGAATTACTCCAGTTATGCTTTACATGATTCATGATAAGATATTTTTCCTCTACTTTGATAAATAATAGTCAGGAAGGAATGAGAATCATAGTCTTTGCTTGGTCCGGTATTAAATTCTCCAAAGACGAACAGATAACAGGTAGCCCTGATAACTGATAATTTTTAATTGCTAATCAATATGTCTTGTAATTGTAATTTTCAGGAAATTGTATCATTATCTGGTAGTGAAAGGGATGCACTATTTGTCATGATGATCCAAGTATAATCGAAAATGAGGCTCAATTAGAAATATGCGAATATAGAAATATGCGAATACTTAATGCAAAATCATATAACGAAATAATATTGTATGTATGATTCGTACTGAGGAATTTCAATGCGTGTAAAAACGCGACTAGACGTCTGCATGTCCGCTGGGAGATAACGTTTATAAAGAACATTCCACTCTAAGGAGACTTGGCCAATATTAAAATATTGTTTTATGTATGCGCTACAAATATTCACGATATTTGTATAGACTTTTATTATTGCAAAAGTATACCCAATAGGATATATTTTTTAACGCATTATAAATAAAGTCTGTATATTAAACTACTCTCAGAGCAAAACACACCCTACCTTTTGTTATGCATAATCGAGTACAAATTTCATTGCACTATTAATTTACACTCGCGCACTTACTAAAACAGCCCGAACGTGATTTTAATCAAAGTCGTTGTGACCTGTGTCCAGCTACGACTTGCACATTTTTGGAGGACATAATAATGGCACAAATAATTTATTACTACAATTTCATATAATTTTAAAAGTGTGCCAACGAATAATTAAGCGCACTTTGCGCTCCAAATAAATAGATTGGATTACAATCATATAATGTTATGTTCTTTATTTTCCTTATACAAAATACATTTTAATTGATTGAATTACATTTTCTTTTCATATAACAATAAATCATTACATTATCATGGAACATGCAGTCCTATTGAGTATTATTTCAATTGCCATGATATAATTTAAAAAGCAATTGCAATTTGGAATATTGAATCAATAAGATGTTTATAGCAATATTTGCCAATCTAATTGATCAGACATTATGTTAGAAATATTATGTATATTTCTGATGCTTTTCTTTTACGAGATTTATCATTTTTGCACCCTCTGGTTCTGTAATAAATGTTTTATTCTCATCCTTGAAATCTCCAATAATACCACGTCTGTTGAAATGAGAATCACAGTAAACAATTTTAAAGCAAATGGAAATAAGAGCTACTAATTACCTAAAGTAAAAGGCAATCCCCCCAGCTAACATAAATGAAGTAAATAGCAAAGGAAACCTCAATGTTGAATAGGCTGCTGGATGCATTTTGTTTATATGTATACAAATAAATTCTTGTTGAAAAATGTATTACAGAATATTTATCTGCAATATAAGAGTATTAATTCGTTGTAATTTACATATTTAAGAGTACCTCAATAATTTAATAATATCTCCAATTTTACTTATTGTGCTCAATTGTATTACGTTAAGGTTAGGCTTGTCAAACGTAAACTGACTGAAACTGACGTAAACAAGCTGGGTGAAATTTTCCATAGTATTTCTATCCTGGTTTAAGGCTTCTCTTTCCAGTGTTCCACTGCAAGTAGCATAAGCACGCTATAATCGTACGAAGCTTGGCCATAGATGCCAGGCTCGTCTACGAGTGATGACTCATAAAACATTATAAGATCTACGTACGCAACGTGAGCTAAGGTGTTAAGCAACCAACAGTTGTGTTTTAGTCGTGTCCGATGGTCTTTCAGCTTGGTGCTTGAATTGAAAACGTATTATGTTTAGACTAGGTGGTGATCTTTAAAATATAGGCTTTTGTGCGGAGGGTGCCATGTATTCAGTGTGCCTGCAAGACGTGCACTCATAGCAATACTTGGATTATTTATTTGCACAATAGGAGCAGCTAGAGAAAACGTTCGACGTCGTCGAGTGCGTATGGGCTTGGTCAAGAAGTTGTTTTCATTTGGTCGTCGTGTTTGGACGAGTGGAACCAACTAGTGGTGCGTGGAGTTGATTAGCTGGCGCACATGCATTGAGCGAAGTGTTGCGATAAGAATTGCTGTATTGCAGTAATTGCAATCAACGTTCGATTAAATGAAATATATTAACAATCATGGGTATGTGTTGAACGCAGCTAATTTGCATCCGTTTGTTTGTGTTCGCCTTAGGCGATCTTTCTAAATATATCTATGATGTTCAGCAGAACTGCTGCTCTCTTCTATTGTTGTATTCTATTCCATCACTTTTTCAGTTGAGGCGATTGTGGAACATGATTACAATGCAAAGCAACCTGATGAGCTGACAATAAAGAAAGGTGATGTAATCAAAGATATAGTCAAGAAACAGGATGGTTGGAGTGAAGGAGTTCTGGATGGACAAAAAGGACTCTTTCCTGACAACTTTGTAACAATAATTCAAGTCAAGATGCGGACGAACGCGCAAAATATTCGCAAGTGCCGCGTTGTTTATAGCTACAAGCAGGAACATGAAGATGAATTGAATTTGAATGTAGGAGATATCATTGAGATTGTTGGTGAAGATGAAGAGGGATGGTGGCGAGGAAAACTGAATGGAAAAATGGGTGTATTCCCATCTAATTTTGTGGAGGAAATATCACCAGCTGGGTCAGGACAACCCAAGGGAGTTGAGGAAAAAGAACCAAAGCAAAGTATGTATATTATCTTGACTTAACCAGTCATTTGATTATTTTACTTTTAGCAAAAATTTATTGTGAAGTAAAATATGCATACCAAGCCCAAAACACAGATGAGCTCTCCTTGAAGGAAGGTGATCTTGTTACACTGATTAGCAAAGAGGGCCAGGATGCTGGTTGGTGGCGTGGTGAACTTAATGGCAAAATGGGCGTATTCCCTGATAATTTCGTTTCAATTGTTGAGCTGCCTGAGGAGAGATTGCAGGATGAAAGAGAAAAGGTTGAAAAGCGGCAGCACAGCATAGCAAATCAAACGAAACATGTAACGTCTCAACGACGAAGTCATGACTTGAGCAGCGTTAAATCTGAAAAAGTTGAATTATCAATGTCAAGTACAACAATAACTAGTAGTTTACCATCTCCTGCAACGGCTATACCTCCAGCAGTACCCAACAAGAAACCAACTATTCAATTTAAAAAGTCACCATCTAGTTCTCCCAGCAGTATCCTCAGCAATTTAGCTGGAATCACCAAGAGAATATCAGATTCAATTGATGGAACAACGAGTTCAAAATCAGTAGTGATAACTACTGAGCATGAGTCAACGATGCAAGGTGAATTACAGAATGCATTTGATCAGGTAGAGCGGTTTTCTATCCTACAGGATGTACGTGCCAGTCGCGTAAAAGCTCCAGGCAGACGACCACCAAGCGTTGCACTAAAAGAATCGGATGCAATTGTTAATGGCAACTCCGACTACGGCAGCTTGGAGGATAATGTTCATACGAATAATGAGCATTCTGATGTAGCTTCTCAGACGGAAATAAAACCAAAATCATTAGAATGCCAAAAACCTCCATGGCTCGCAGAAATGAAAATGAATATGAAACGCACATCCCCGTCTCCTGGTCCTGAGAAGACGAATAAACTCGAGGCAAGCACTGGTTCTATAGATGAGAATAAAACTCCTGAGGTTTCGCCAGTTGATATGTCCAAATCAATGCCCACTATTGCTTTCCACCCAAAGCGAGCGGACAAGGCTCCAAAAACACCGTCTGGGGATCTGGTCGAAAAGCCTGAAAGGAAAAGGGAAGTTGTGACGGAAAAGAGCATTGAAAAAGCACCATTACGCACTAAGCCGACAGTTAATGTGCGGCCGCAGAGCATTGAGGCAGTTGCGGTAAAACCAATAGCTAAGACATCTCCCACGGTGCATAAACCGCCGATTGCGGATCGATCAAGCATCGAAATAATTTCAAATAGGCAATACAATGAACTTAACGAAAAGATTGCAACGCTCGAAAGCGAATTACAACGGCAGGCCGTCGAGTTTCGCGCGGCACTTGAAGATCTCCGTGGCAAGTTACAAGTTGAGTCAGACATGCGAATGTTGCTGCAGGCAGAGCTTGAGAAACTACAAATGCATGTTTGAGAACTTTTCTTTTGTACGAAATCGTGTATCAGCAATTATGTTAGAATTTATGCGAGCGTGTCATGTAAATAATTTGCGACAAACGCCAAGCCGTGGTAAAATCCATACTTTCCTAATTTAATATATGCGTTGGGTCAAATAGCGTAGGCTTTTACGAAAATGCAAATGCGCTACAGATATGATGAAATCAAATATAAAAGTAACAATCGTGATGGAATTCTAATTGAAACATTCCAAAATATAGTTAGTAAATTGTAATTTCACGTTTTTGTCGATAAGTCAAATATTTTTATACAATTTTATTTTTGTACATCAATTAACGTTTTAATAACACATTGCTAATTTATGTTTTAACTAAGTTTAAAAATGTTATTTTATTTAATTTAAAAGAATCTGATTCTTTTAAGGATCTATTAATTAATTGGAATACAGAACACTTTAAAGTATCCGTGTTTAATTTGTCGCTGAATTTGGGAAGCATTTTATATAAATAAATATGATTCAACATAATGTGCTGCTACTGCTCTCATCATAAGTCACTTGATTCAAATCTGCTAAATTTTAATTAAGTGAGTGATGGGTTTTTACGTGATAATTTCAAACAATTGTGCTAAAAAGATAAATGATTGTACTCTAATAATATTTAAATCTTACTGATTAATAATAATCGAAAGCAATTTAGTACAAGTACTTACATTTAATTATGTTTTCGTTTTTTATTAATCTTGGTTTACCTCTAATATGATAATGTGTCATACTGATTTCGAAATGATAATAATATAATGTTTTAAAGAACACGATCGCATGATTTTCACTACATTTATAACAATAATACTTTAATAATTCCTAAATGCCTGTGATGCTTTTACACTTCTTGGTATGAATGATTTAGTTTGCTCAAATGCGACTTGAATAATCTTATTGTAAGTCACACGTTTCTTTTCGCTATACATATGTACATAGAAATAATATTAGTAATCATTCGGAATATTCACTTATCAACCCGTTTTATATACTTAATAATGTATTTAATCATTTAGCAGGATTACTATAAAATCATAATAATTGAATTCAAGGGCATCCTCAATGAAGAGTCAATAAATTTATTATCAAAAAGTTTATTTGCTAGTCGTCATTTAAGTTATTTACACTTTTGTAACTTTTCAGCCAAGTTGAGTATTAATTAAAATATTATAATCCATGTGTACTTTTCATGTGATTGTTTAAATCAATCTGTTGGCTGAAATTTAAGTGGCACATCATGCAATTTAAACTTTGAACGCCTGCATGTGTTGCGACATGCGCTTTTAATGTAGCTGAATCTAAAAACTTGGATTCACAAATATGACATTGAAAATCTCGCTCGTCTTTATGGCTTTTCATGTGCATTCGTAAATGTGAAGCAGCAATATACTTTTTTGGACAAAGAGTACATTCATAGGGACGATTTCCAGTATGGTAACGAACATGCGTGTCTCGAGTCTCTTTATGACGAAAGGATTTGCCACAATGCCAGCATCGATACGGCATTTCTCCTGTATGCCTCAAGGAATGCTTCTTCAATTGACTGGAAGCTGTTTGGATTTGAAAAGTATTTAATAGAATAATTAAAACAATTTTTAACAGACTTACTTGTAAAAGCTGCTTTACATTCCGAGCAACGGAATGGTTTCAACTTTGTGTGACTTCGCATATGCGCATCTAAATTAACAGTGGTGATAAACCCTTTGCCGCAAATACTACAGACATGCGGTTTTTCCCCAGTATGGGTCTTCATATGTACATTGAGATTACTTTTCTGACGAAATCGTCGATTGCACATTGAGCATTTGAATTTCTTGTATGCCACATGCACTGCTTTATGTTTCTGTAAGGAACTTGGATGACCAAAAGTTTTCCCACAAGTCTCACAGCTTAAGGGACGTTCTCCAGTGTGCGTTCGTAGATGAATTGTTAATATTCGACTTTGTGTATAAGTTTTCCCACATATACGACATTCGAACTTTTTATAATTATCATTATTTATTGGATCTACAGAAGGTACAATAGCTTCCTGCTGCATATTGCATTGTGGTAGCTGCTGAGGCTGTGAATTTAAATAATTTGGCTGAATCATCATTGAATGTTCAGTAATGTGTTCTGAGAGTGCTCCACGACTAGCGAAATTTTTCCCGCAAATATTGCAGAAAAACATTGGACTGTTTGTATGTATCTTGAGATGCTCACCCAGAGACCAATCATCTTTGAATGTATGATTGCAAAATTGGCATTTAAAGAACTCATCTAAACTAAAATCATCACATAAATTAGCAAGATTATTTGAAGGTTCTTGCCAGTTTTCCTGCCAGGAAGATTGCCAAGTTGGGGGCAGACATTGCTCAGCAATAGTCTGCAAACTTTGCATGGTATCATCCAATGCATCAACTAAGAACAGATTTGTTAATTCAAGTGTCAATACAAATTTAATATAACTTACTGTTAGAAGTAGTGTTAAATGTATTATACTCATAGGATTGGGAATCAGTCTCATTTAGATTAAAAATATCACTAATAAAAGATGACTGCATCATGTCAGATGTATTGTAAGTCGATGGCTGGCTTGATGTATTAATATGCTGATTAATGTGTGATGCTTGTGATGTTTGCAAATTGCTATTCACTTGACTTAATTCATCTAAATATTGTCTCAGCGTTAAATCTGATTTTTCACATTGCCTTTTAAAGCTATAAAACCTATTTATCTGCTGCAAGCATTGGCCACATACTTGCTGTGGCATTCCATCGCCTTCAATTATCTATCAGAGAATACTTGTTTAAAACAATAAATAATAAAATTAAAACATACCTGAATTGATGCAATAGTCATTAACATATTTGGAAGATAAGCCCCGAAAAGTGGCTTCATTGTAGTTTTTTCACTTAAACATATTCTACACACTTTATCAATGTGAATAATCTCAGGAATTGTTGTCCTCTCTTCTTCAAACATTATTATTTTTATGAGAATACTTTAAATATATTACATTTCGAATGAGCGGCATTTAAATATTTTGTAAACAAACTTACAGGTTAGCACCAGCCACAAGAACTAGAAATGCTGCCATCCAAAACAGTCAGACTAGTCATACGGCGGTAAAATTTGAAAATATCAAACAAATAACTTGCATATTCACAATTTATTAAATTATTAATATTATACGACCCGAAAACATGCTTTTAGGTCATATATAATTCTAGGATTTATAGTACAATCACACGAACTGATTCAAGTTAATAACGAAAACCGCCGAAATTAATAAATTACTCTTGCTCAGGTCATGGCTGCAGTAATCAGGTACACGGGGCACCTATGAAAAAATATTGTATTAGTCAAACCCATTATAGCATGTAGATAAATAGATAGCAATTACTCCAATAACATGTATATCGAAATCAGGAATAATTTCGGTTTCGTACAACAAAACAGAATAACTGACATTTCTTCAAAAAAGCAAATAGTAAAAGATATACAACCTGTGATCTAGCGTGCATTATGCGCATCCCATATGCATTTCATTGTCTATGGGATCTCTTACCCCTACTATCAATGGATCTGGATCTTGAGCGCGAATGGAAGCTACGACTTCTTCGACGACTAGAGTTGGATCGACGGCGAGAGGAATAACGTGGACTGCGCGACTTTGATCTTCGTCTACGCCGATATGAATTTGATCGTGGTGATTTTGAGTGTACTGGCGAATATCGACTGCGCCTTTTCGAAGCACGACGAGATCTCGATCGTGATCTTGACCGTCTATGACTCGAACGAGAAGATGATACAATTCTTTTCGAACTACGAGATCTATTATAATCGTCAGAACGGGACGATGAATGCGATCGACGGCGACCACTTCGGCGAGGTGATCGCCGACCACTCGAACTAGATGAAGACGATGATCGACTGCTACTCAAATTGCGATCACGTTTTCGATTAGAAGATTTGATGCTGCGTCTATTTGGTTTAGGCGTTAATGACCGATCACCTTCTACAAAAATCAAGAAGCACTTAAATGAAGTAAATAACTTTGCTTCTCACTTACGATCACCCGGCGAGGAATCTCTGTCTGATGATTCTCGAGTTTTTAAATTATTTACTTCAGCCTCTTTTAGCCGACTCTCTATTTCCTTTTCGGTCTTCGCAAACTCTTCTTTCCGGCGTTTGATTACATCCTACGTGAAATATATTAAAATAGAATAAGATTAAATTCTAAATATTTTACCATTAATTCATTATCTGAATCTTGCTCATTTTTTGTTCCATCCGCGTCGTCACTCTCATTGCTGCTATCATCGGAGCCCTCGTAGACACCCAATCCTAGACCATTTGATATCGTATTAATAATTATTCAAAAGAAATAGTGACACCGCGGGCACGCCTTGCACTTCCCAATATATTCGCACAAATTTAAAACCTTGGTATATTGTTTGTTTCCGCATAATCATCTTTTTTTTGGGAGCTTCATGAATTTTGAAGGAATTGAGGCGTATAAATAAAAAGAAAGCATAGGAGTAATTAAAATAGGCTGTTGGATAAAAAGTCGGGATTAGAAAAATCATTGAAAAGACTTACCAAGCCTGGCACTAAGGTTCGCACCTGCGCTGGGTGCTGTTACGTGCTGATCAGTGGCTGAAGTTTAAATCACAAATCAATCTTGATTTAAGTTCAATAGTACGATTCAAGTTTGCTGTGAACGCACATATCAGACAGAGAAGAAATGCCGAGCATTGCACCAATAAAAATAATAATTACTCAGTACTACAAATCTACGACGATGGTGGTACCGTGCACACCGTCTAAATCTGTTTAATTAAAATTATTTTTAAAGTATACCTCTAAGGTTTGTGTTAGTTAAAAATCCTAATATAGAATGGCCTTCAACTCAATTTTGATAGACGTATCGTTAAATCGTGTCACTATACCATCGCTACAATACCTTTTCTCCTTAAGTGACGTTGATGTTCCTCTTTACAGATTTGTGCAATTTCACGATTCGTTACCTTTAACAATATTTCAGTCATTGTTCGGCGAACATTTAGCATCTGCAACAAATCATATGGGTCAATAGAAAACAAAAGAAAGGTGTTCAATTCTAATTAACAATTACCATTTCCTCGTGGGTGAGTGGAACACTCGGCTGCTGAGTAATTTGCGGTGCGGGCGGTGGTACTGGCTTATTGTTGCTTTCCTCATCCGTATTAACGTCCTCTTCATTGCTATCGTCATTGTAGACATTCTATAAACATAGCAATAAGTTTAACCCGTAATTGTAAACAAGTGTAAACAATCGGTCAAGAAGAGTGATATTACAATAGGTTTAATTTCATTTTGACATGCAGTAGACTTGAGAATCTCCAAGGCATTTTCTCGCAAGCGTTTCTTCCTCTCTGCGTCTTCAGCAGGATCGTGACGGTGCGTTCTATCCATTTGCTTCATTTTATCGCGTTCCATTTTCTCAAGTCCTTCACGAATCCATGCCGGTAATTGTTTACGATTGTTTGCATCAATTGTGGGCGTCGTTTGTGTCGGCGTTGATTGCGGTGGCATTGATTTAACCAGAGGTACATTAATTTTACTAAAGCGCTTGTTGTGAGGCTTTAACTGCTTTGGTTGCATTATGGATGAGCCTCCAGGACAACCATTTCCTGACCATTGAACATTGCTATAATTGCAGGTGTTTTTATATCTTTAAAATTGAGAGTATGTAATGGAGAGTTACTTGTATGAATCTTCCTTTTCTATATTGAATGAACTAAAGGCAGGAGTTGGAAGCAAAGGTGTTTTGTTTGATGGCATAGTCTGAATGGTTGGTGGCCATGCAACATTAGTTACACTTGCCATATTCCATCTCCAAGAGCCAGACTTTTGTCCCTTTGACCAGTTACCAGAATCATTGGAGTCTGAACACTGACTGGAATCATAATCATTCTCCACATCCATGGGAGCTTCACCACCTTCCAAAAGTTTGTGACTATCAGGTTTTATAGGATTGCTTGTGTTTTTACTAATGATGGGTGGAGGAGGCATGGGAAGCACTTTATCTGTGGGAATTGGGGGGCCTGCTTCTTTCATCTTGATCCATTGATGGGCCAAAGCTGCCCAATCAATTTGTTCATTTTGAACATTCTGGTATGCTGATGGGTTGAGGGCCCATTGCGTATAATTTTGCGATTCCGAAGAATCGTTACCGGAGAACATTATGGGACTGCTCCAGGTTCACTTTAATAAATAACTATAACTGCGGTAAAGTATTCACACTGCCTTATCATTATTATACAACTCTACCGAAGCATCACTATTCTCGCGATTTCTTCATATTGCAATTGAAAGTATACCAATATAGACAAATCACTAATTATTTATTTACAGTTTAATTAGCGCAATTATTATTTAATCTTCGCGTATATTGCTTGTTGTACTATTTTCACAGCACTGTACAGGCCTATGCAGAGCTACACGTGAATAGACAAACATTGCAATGCTTAACCGTGAGTAGCAAATTTACTCATGCAAAATTGTGCAGCGCCACACTTATTGTGTGAGATGCATAAGATATCAATGGTTTTTATTAACCGAAAGCATAGAACTCTGTAGAGTGTTTGGAATGCCGACACGTTGAGTCATCGTGGTCCAGTGTTATTGTCGGTTGCGTGTTTACAAAAAGCATGAGCCACCTGCGCCATTTGCCACAAGTCACCTGTATCTAGTAGAGATGCTACCTGTTCTTCAAGTAAGTTCTTCAATGAAAGTGTTCTAAACGTGAAAATTGTGCAATAATAATAAAACGTGAAATCCATCCACATATCGCAGGAGAGTGACGGGTAAAGAGTGTGTAATTTGAGTCAAATCGGGGTGTTCTGTTTTTTGTGGTTACACTTGCTAAACATTGCATTGGAAGCTATTATTTCGCTGACATGGACTCGTTTTGAAAAATATGTGAATAAAAGCGTGTAAATTTCGAAAACGTAGTGAATGTTTGCATATTTAATTAAGGCGGATGTATTGTGCTTCGTGAACATACGTGTTACTTGAGCCAAGAAGATGTGTTCGTGTGTGCTAAGTCTTAAGAGCAGCTTGGACTTGAATCATAGAAACGGCTACTACTTCTTCTACTTTGGTAAGTTGACTCACCTTTTCTTTGTATTTTGCACAGATTCGTACATTCATAATGCATTGTTCGAGCCGAATACTAAAGAGCCTCAGTCCATAAGATGCTAACTTACCGAGAACTTACTTAGTTAGGCGCCAATTCATGCTATTTAAGGTCTATTTGTTGATTTAATTTGTGCATAAAGTCTATGAAACAAATGGATACTGCGTTATTATCTGCCAGGAACTCATGTAAATTTAACTCAAGTAACGGTTACCTTTTGTGCTTTTTCATTGAGTTTCATATATTTAATGTGTTGTCTTTCAGGTGGTTTAGGAAGACATTGAACCTGTCATTGTCTCCAAAGTAGTTTGAATTTCCTGATGAATAATCCTTGATCATTTAGTCAAATTAAAACATGGTATTTTTCAAGTCGTGAGAGAGCCATCATCGTTTATTAAAATTGCGTTGAGCATTGACAATATTTTTGTTTTGCACGCTTGAATTATTCATAAACATTTAATGTGTGCTAGAATCACGTTCATTGGAAACACGCGAGCTAAATTTTCGATTTGAGCATCGGGATATAATAAAAATGGTAACGATTATTCGTGTCGTGTACATAAATTGCTTACAGGAATAATTAAGAACAATTGATAATTAAATAAGCATGATCACAACAATAGAATAGCGTAATCTTCTCGCTGACATAAATAAATAGATAATCGCAATGTTTTCAATGAAAACGTTTGTAGATTTGGAGTGAGTCACAATCAATCAGTGTAAATTGGAAGTAGTAAACTTTTTCATCAATGTTTTGTTTAATTTTGCAGTGTAATTATTTAGAGAGGTTCGATATTTTTGAAAAAATATACTTGGTATATGAACAAATTTTTTTTAGGTTTAAGCTTATTGATAACAAATTTTAATGTTTCGAACGAGCGCAAAACAGTTTTATACTGTTGGAATGATTCTCATTCGTTAGTTTCTTCATATTATTATGTTCGTTGCACACACAAACAACTTCCTGCTTTTTTCTATTTGAATAACATTTGTGCAGAGATTCTTCAAACCCTTGGTTAATAATAGACTATTTGTTTGTCTATTTCATGAAGCATTCAGTTATTTATGTATGGCCATAATAAGTAATGATTATGACAAGAAAATGGCAAAGAGGCTTTTTTCATTGCAAATTACGCTGTGTGGAAACTAAGAAAAACGTTTAAATTCTTCGCATGAGAAATGTGTAACGAATAATTGAGGATTGTCATGGGTAAATAAGTTCTGACTATTGCATTAATTCTTTTTATATTTGCAGGTTTGTTGTATCTAGTGCTGTTGCAATCTCTGGTAACAGCACAGGTATTTGGACCTTCTGATCAGCCAGAAGCGTATTTCAATGGTAGTTCATATGTACGATTACAAACAACAATTTCCTTGAAACGTCTTACTGGATTATCGTTTCGTACGTGCACTGGCGGCGAGTTGATAACGCAGCAACTTAACGACAACATTATTCAAATTCTCGTGACATCCGATGGACTCTCTTTTTATGCTAAAACTGGTGGCAGGCAATACAAAGAGCAAATTGTTGATAATTATCTTGATAATCAATGGCACACTGTATCCTTGCATTTTACCTTCGGGAATTTAACGTTGCGAATTGATAAGGATGAAAGACTCCTTGCGAATGCAACGTATCAGAGCGATCTCATCAATGGGGATTTATATAATGAGGGTGCAGTACTAATTGTGGGAAAACATTACAATGGTTGCATCCTGGAAGGCCCATCAATTAGCTTTAATCGCACGGTGGTTCAACCGCATAATGTGGTATTTACCAAGTGCCCCATTCCCAGGGATTCATGCATCGTTCGGCAGGATGTAAAAGTTCCTCGAGCATTTGATTTCTGTCAGAATGATCCATGTCTTACACATGGAGTATGTAAAAATGAACCAACCAAGTATATTTGCGAATGCTCGCCACGATATACAGGAAAGAATTGCGAAATTGATTTGGGAAATCCCTGCGATAATGTTCCACCTGTGTGCAAGAATGGAGCTATCTGCATTGATGATATATCCGGCAATTTCAAGTGTAATTGTCCTTCTGGATTTACAGGTATATCAAATTAATTATGATTGCGCAAATAAATTAATTATCTGGTTTACAGGACGAATGTGCGAGAACGAGATGAAGATCAATCCGTTATGCGTGATAAATCCTTGTCAGAATGGAGGTGTTTGTCAGGTCCGTGATGACAAAGTAGAATGCCAGTGTCCCAGTGGCTTCCTGGGATCAAAATGCGAAATGAATATTAATGAATGTGATTCATCACCGTGTCGTAATGGTGGTAATTGCATCGATGGACCTAATAATTTCACTTGCGATTGCGCTCATACAGGATATATTGGTAAACTTTATTACAATGCGTTGCATTACTACTAGTGCTAAAATTTATTTGAAATTGATAGGTATGACTTGTGAGGAGAATATCAATGAATGCAATTCTAAACCATGTCTTAATCGTGGCATTTGTTACGATACTTATGGATCGTACATGTGTCAATGTATGATGGGCTATGATGGTGCAAATTGCGAGGTAAAAATCAACGATTGCAGAACTCAACCCTGCTTGAATCATGGGAAATGCGAAGAGCGAAATGAACGGTACGAATGCCAATGTCTGCCTGGATATGCTGGATATTTATGCGAGATTCAATTGAGACGTACAGTTTGCGATGCAGCTCTTTGTGGACCAATGGCTGATTGTTCGGAAATTAATGGTCTTGCCATTTGTACATGTAAACCAAAATACGGTGGTATCTATCCGAATTGCATAAACGTAAATTGCCCATCGGGATATACAGGTAATTTTTAAAAGTATTTTTTCATGGTGCATGCGCTTTATTGATAAGAAATAATGACAATGGTTTTGCATGATAGAACTTTCAGAAAGATGAAGAAAAGTGTGTTTTCGTGAAGATATAATTAACCATTCTTTCGCAGATAATTCAGGCGAAGCACAATCGCAATATTCAGCTAACGAAGATAACACAATAATGCGGCCTACCAAATTGCTTAATTGCTCACAGAAACCGTGTCTTCATGCACTTACTTGCACAGATTTTGTGAGTGCTTCAAAGTTTAACCGAAATTTACAACTTTGAATGCTTTGTAGTATGGCTCGTGCTTGTATTGTTTCCATGGTTTACTTTCAATTGATAACCATATTCACTTCTTGTTATAGTTCAATGGTTATTATTGTAAATGCAAGGCCGGTTGGTACGGTTCTAATTGCGACGTTTTGCCGAAATTGTGGCAAATGCAGAGCTTGAATTCGACCATCAATTCAAGCAACAAGTGTTCGTTCAAGCACAAATCGAATAAATGCATTTGCTCTGCACCGTTTTGCGGTATGATCACTGCACGCTGAATTACTTACTGATTTTTTGTCCTAGTTTCGGTTATTTATTTTGAGTTATTTCAATTTTTCTTTTTTTCTTTGCCGACTTAAAATTACAAATTAATATTAATAGATTTTTCAAGGTAATAATAATTCACGATGCAAATTCATAGAAAGCGAAGGAGAAATCTATTAACATTATTTTTCACGCACAAATGCGCCGTTTGGAGTTTTTATTATTTAAATTATTATTTCTTACACTTCGATGGATTGCCTTTTAAAAACTGTTTTCCTTAGGTACACATTGCCAAATACCAATTGAGAATTGTTCAAAAGTAACGTGTCAGAATGGAGGGACTTGTATTGATACACATTCGGGTTTTATGTGTAATTGCACGGATGCATGGATGGGAACGACCTGCGAACGACCCTATAACGCTTGCGAATTTAAACCCTGCCAGAATAATGCGACATGCCACGTCGACCCATCGCAAAGGGATTACACTTGTATTTGTCTCAATGGCTTTGAAGGGAAGAATTGTGAGACCAATGTAGACGATTGTTTGGGTGTGGATTGTTCACCTGGAAAATTATGCGTGGATATGATCAATTCCTACGAATGTCAATGCCCACCGGGATACACTGGGGAAACGTGCGAGATTGACATTGATCCTTGTGTGAAAAATCCTTGTGTCAATGGCAAGTGTAATCCAACACCGGGAGGCCACAACTATACATGCTCCTGCGCAAATGGCTATCAGGGATTCAATTGCGATAAGGATGTAAACGAATGCGAGCTGCCTGGATTACCTATTTGTAACAATGGTATTTGCGTGAATAAGGATGGCGGTTTTCAATGCTATTGCAAACCGGGATACACGGGAGAAAGATGCAATCTCGATTTTGATGAATGTCTTTCACAACCATGTAAAAACAATGCTACGTGCTTGAATAAAGTTAATAATTACGAATGCGTATGTCCGCCTGGATATCAAGGAAAGGATTGTAATATCAACTTTGATGAATGTGCGTCTAATCCATGCATGATGGGATCAACTTGCGTCGATGGGATTAACAAATTCACGTGCGTTTGCCAGGCTGGTCTTACTGGCGTTCAATGTGAAATAAATATTGATGATTGTTTGGTAATTACTGCATTTTTCATCGCATGCAACATTCATTTAAATGATTTATTATTACATTTTTAGTCTGCTCCTTGTTTGCATAATGCCATGTGTATTGACGGGTTGAATATGTATACTTGCAATTGCACGGATACGGGATATACGGGCAACTTTTGTGAGATAAATATTGACGATTGCGTCAGCAATCCTTGCCAGAATGGCGCCCCTTGTATTGATGATGTAAAGGATTATAAATGCGACTGCTTCAGCGGATATACTGGCAAAAATTGCGAAGAAGATATTAACGAGTGCGAGAGTAATCCATGTCAAAATAATGGCGTGTGTTTAGAACGTAGTAATACCACTTTATACGATACAACATTAGAGACGAATGCTAATTTGCCGGCAGTTTTCAAACGACAGTTTGAGTTTCATGAAGCTGCAGGCTACGAATGCCTTTGTGTGCCTGGCGTAATTGGCGTTAATTGCGAAATAAATGTTAATGAATGCGATAGCAATCCTTGCCATTATGGAACATGCGTGGATAAAATCGGAGGATATATCTGCGAATGTGATGAGGGTTTTGAAGGAGAGCAATGCGAAATTGATATTGATGAATGCGAGAAAAATCAACCTTGCATGCATGGCTCTTGTATAGATAAACGCGCAAATTACTTCTGCGACTGCGATCCGGGCTATGGTGGCAAGAATTGCTCTGTTGAATTAACAGGATGTCGCGAGAATCCTTGTCAAAATAATGGTACTTGCAAGCCATACTTGGATAATGAGACAATGCACAAGTTTAATTGTACTTGTCCTCATGGATTCTATGGACATACGTGTGAGCGGACAACCACGATGTCTTTGGCTGGCAATTCATTGCTTGTTGTCAATACATCTAGGGATGAAGGACATGATATTCAATTCCGTTTTAAAACAACACTTGGCGATGGATTTTTAGCATTGGGAAAAGGCTCGACTTATTATATTTTAACGCTTGCTAAGGGAAGACTGAATTTACATTCCAGTTTATTAAATAAATGGGATGGTGTTTTTGTAGGAAGTAATCTCAATGATAGCAACTGGCAAAGGGTATATAATTATATAACATAAATCGCAATGTCTGATATTTTATATTCTTATAGGTATTTGTCGCCATAAATTCGTCTCATTTGGTTTTGTCCGCTAATGATGAACAAACCATATATCCAATAAATTACAACGACAATAATGGGTCATCGACCAGCTTTCCGATAACTTATTTTGGCGGCTATCCCAATAATCATCGGAAACTTGCGCATGTTCAACCATATTTGGTTGGTTGCGTAGAAGATATTATTGTAAATGGCGAATGGGTTTTACCGGATACTCAAAACGCTTCATGGGTTGGGTTTCAAAATGTAGTTAAGGGATGTCATCGAGAGCCCCAGTGCGAGCCTAATCCATGCCACTCATTTGGCCATTGTACTGATTTGTGGAGCAATTTTAGCTGCACTTGCGAAAGACCGCATCTTGGTTACACTTGTCAATATAGTAGGTTTTCATTCATAGTAATTTTCAAGTTATTTAATTGAATTTTTAGATTACACTGCGGCTACCTTTGGATATGAAAACATTACGGATTCGCTGGTGACCGTTGTAGCTGCAGATGCAGCGCGCAGAGCTATTCGATCCATTGTTGATATATCTATGTTTGTACGAACAAGACAATCCCGTGGCCAGATATTTTATTTGGGATCGGCATTGGGTTCGGGCAATGAAAGTTATATTGCGGCGCAATTAGAAGGAGGTGAACTTCTTGTACGAATTCAGTTTAATGGCACTTTCGAGGCGTATACCGTTGGAGGAGTAAAATTAAACAATGGACATGATCATTTAATCCAAGTGATTCGGAATGTCACTTTGGTGCAAGTAAAGCTCAATGGAACTGAATATTTTAGAAAGACAATATCTGCAACAGGAACTCTTGATGCTCAAGTCTTGTTTCTTGGCGGACAACCACAGTTGCGTCCAGTGCGCCAAACTAATGATTTTCCTCAGACTAAAATGGCTGAAGTAACTGCGGCTACTGGATCGGCAGCTGTAACTAATCCATTGAGTATGATTCATTTCAAAGGTATTATTCAAGACGTCCAAATCAGCGATGGTTCGAAAGTAATGGTTGTGGAATTTTTCCCACTGCAAGCGGATGAACTATCAATACCAATGTCCTTTGGAAATGTATCTTTTGATAATGCGACAGTTTTGGAGGGAATTCTTTCGGATGATTCTTGTCGCGTACAGCCTTGCCATAGAAATGGTGTTTGCATTAATACCTGGAATGACTACAGATGCGAATGTCCGAGAGGATTTAAGGGAAAGGATTGCAAGGAACTAGAATTTTGCGAGTTGGAGCGATGCCCAGATGATTCAACATGTAGAAACTTGGATAGCGGCTACGAATGCATAGCCAATGCCACATTCGATGGCGAAACGAAGCCTTTAATTTATAATTTAAGTACAACTGCTTTGGACAATAAAAACTTTGCAGTCGATTCGATAGAAGTAAATTACAGGACTCGATCATGGGGCACTATATTGTTTGCCAAGCATTTAGAGAAATACTTTAATATATTTATATTCCACGATGAAGTTTTTATTGAATGGAATTTGGGAATGCAAACTGAAATTAAACGATTCCATAAAGAACATTTCGATGGACAATGGGTATCATTGCTACTTCGGCATAAAGATGCGCTATTTAAAGGTGGATTCAAAGAGCACATGGTTGATGATACACCGGATTTTACTGTAACTGACTTTGACTTCCAAAGCTTTAACGATATTTTCACAAAGGGAAAAATTTATGTTGCTGGCTCAGATAATCAAACATTTGACTATAGGGAGATTATTAATTCAGACTATAATGGTACCAACTACGTAACGTTGGCTGATACGACCACCCCTGATTCGGTGATTGTTAGCAATTCGGTTGATTTCATGGATAATACTCTGCCTTCATATCGAATTGATTTAACACGTAATAGCGATCAATTTAAGGGATGTCTTGGCGAAATCCGAATTGGGAAATTGTTAGTACCGTTTTTCGCTGTTTCGGAACTGTATAAGACCAACAAACCCGATGAATATTTTATGTTGCAATCTAATGCCGAGAAAACCATTGGTTGCAAATTATGTTTCGAACGTGACTGTTACAATGATGGACATTGTATTGATCCATTTCATACATACCGTTGCGAGTGCCCGGTGGGTTATACTGCTGACGATTGCTCAATCGACATTGATGAATGCGAGGATAACAAATGCGAAAATAATGCAACATGCAAGGATCTCATAGGAAAATACGAGTGTGAATGTCAGCTTGGATATGATGGACTTTAGTAAGTTTTCAAGTTTTTATGCGAGGGCTTATATAACTTTTTTATTTATATTTTCAGCTGCGAACATGAAATAGACGAATGCGAAAGCAGCCCTTGCCATAACGGAGGAACATGCATCGACCAATTGGGTTCCTTCCGATGTGAATGCTTGGAAGATTATGTAGGAAAACAATGCGAGGCATTACGATTGATTACATGCGAAAATCAACCATGCAAAGACGGGTCAACGTGCAAAAATGGCAAAAGTATGAATTTAAAGTTCTTTGTAAAACATGTAGTATAATTTTTATTCTTTGTAGATGAAATGACCCATAATAATTTCACTTGTTTGTGCACCGAAGGCATGGTTGGCACTCTTTGTGATACTCCTTATTGTATGGTAAAATCGCGTGGATGCGAACACAATGGTCTGTGTAATACAACGGCAGGAGTTCCATTCTGCCAATGTCGCCTTGGTTTCGAGGGTCGTCATTGCGAAATCGATATTGATGATTGCGTAGATCAACCTTGCCTTAATGACGGTATTTGCGTCGACGGCGTTAATCGTTACGATTGTAACTGCACAGGATCAGGATACACTGGCTCCAATTGCGAGGAAGATATAAATGAATGTCTACGTTTTCCCAATTTATGCGGAGAATTAGGTACTTGTATCAATACCCCTGGAAGTTATCGATGCGATTGTCTGAATAGACGTTGCGGTCATCAATGCAAGTTCGATGATCCTTGCTTGGAACAACCGTGTGGAGAACACGGTAAATGTGAAACCAAATGTACGTTTGAGGCCAATTATGAATGCATATGCGATCTTGGATATACAGGAAAAAATTGTAGCGAACTTAGTGTAAGTATCTTGTATAACTCTAAACTTTAGAACAATATTTTATATACTTTTGACTATAGGTTGCTGCAAAGGAGACTGCTGATTTTGATATTCTTTACGTCGTCGTTCCTATTGTAGTAGTCGTAGTCCTTTCATTAATCGGTGGGCTCGCAATATTGGCTAATATCGCACGAAGTAAAAGGGCAACTCGTGGAACGTACAGCCCAAGCGCGCAAGAATTCTGCAATCCGCGAGTAGAACTAGATCATGTACTTAAACCACCCCCAGAAGAACGACTAATATAATATTTAAACATTTTGAGATATTTTTGGATGATATTATAGCATTTTAAGGTCAGTTGATGCAATAATGTGGTGTAAGTGAGTGTTACGAGTAATTGAAATATTTATGAAGAATGGCAGAGGAAATAATTGGCTTGTTATTACTTATATAAAACGTAACTTATGAACAAACGATTCGAACTTTATACATGGAGATGACTGAAGTTTATTTAAGAAACAAGCTTAATCGGCATGGCACTGTGGTGCTCAACTACTCATAATTAAAACGAGAATAATCAAAACTAACAATTTGTTAGACCTACTTAGTATTATATTAATGTAATTTTGTACTTAGATAGATATATTTATGTATTGTATGATGAATCGGCTCACTATTTGTTCCCCATGCAGCGTATGGTATGCAATATTAATGAGTAGAATTGTGATTCGTACTTTTCAACTGTTTATGACAAGACCAAAGCGTGTATATATTTTGCTATACACATTGATGTATGAATTAAAGTATTATTGTAAGTTTATGATTCCTGTATTTTGGGAACAATTTAAGAAGGTAATGTATATTGAGTATTTTAAATACGTGTGCCTTAAATTTATAAATCGTCTATTTCATAAAGTAATTTTAACACGTGAAATTATAGTATTTTAAAAGTAAAGCTGATTTTTAAATATCCTAAATTTTTTTTAAAGCGATTTAAAGCACTGGTATAAGGTAAGAGTTATTTTATGGCTTAGAATATTAGCTAAAGGAGGAAAAAGAGTGAAATAAAAGTTTACAAAAATTTCAAAACAGAAAGTGGTTCAGGCGAGTTGCCAAACGCAGGTATTCAACTTTTCATAAATTTTGCATGAAGTTGCGGGTCGCATGTTTTCAAGGATTACAGTTTTAAAACATTACATGCATTTTGCATAGTACGTTCAATTCTAATAACGTAAAACAAGTGAGGTGATAATGATAACAAATTAACACTTCATAATTAAGAGAAACTAATGAGGACATTCGCATGCGTAAAACGTGCGATTAATTATGCTCAGGTAGTGCTGCTTACTTGGGAATGTTTCCATTTTCTTCCATTCAGTGTAAAAGTTCTATTTTAGTTGCCGAAATACCTTAGAAAATGGTGCTTTCTATGCAAGTATTGTGCGGAAGTTATTACACATCCATTTGCAAAGATCGATAGCAAATGTGTGCCATTCTCCAACGAAATTTCCCCTATTTGCTGATCTATGCTAATGTTGTCATGAAGTCGAACCAAAAATACATTTGCGGCGTACTTCTTCTGTGCGAACTTGATGAGATGAGTATTCGGCGGCAGTGTTCGGCAGTTGGCTATTGAAATAAACCAGTCACACTAATGTTACCTTCTGTTTGAACCCATTCTCCTTTCAACTGACGATTATGGCTTCCGAAGTATCAGGAAACTACAAGTTTTTCAAACTTTCCTGTAAAAACGTACCAGAATAAATTGAAATGGTATTAGATGCTTTCAATAGCATTGGTTTGAATTTTATATTATTAAATTAAATGTGCGCTCGTAACTACTGCGATGCGCGCTTTCGAGTAAAAACTTTCTTTTCATAATTACGTACATCCCAAAACATAATTATTAAATAGTTGATCATCCGATAATTATTGAATTGCGACCTTAGTCGTCCTTTCATCCAAGATTTAATATATATATCATATAGGAATGTAAGTTGTTTGCACGCAACCCACGGCATCCCTATGAATTCGTAATTTCGGGCATAATTTAATGAAATTAGCTCGCACAAAATATTATGTCAACTGATTTACTTACAAATTCTGCGCACGAATAGAGGAAATATGTGCCTCCGGACCAAAATTAAAGCCATATATCTACTGATAATATGCTATAAATTGTTGAAATTGCATCCGAAGAATTATGTCCTGTCGTTTACATCACTCCACTAAAAGATGTAATGAAAATGTTTCTATTGAATTGTGGAGGCTTTTACTTAATGAAACTCCCACCTTAAATAGTTTTTGAAAGAATTAACTTTGAGCACTTGTGCGCTCGCATTCATCCGGGGAAGTGTCCTTGCTAAATCAATAAAAGTAAATGATTGAATTAATTCTTCAACTTTAAACAAAGTGGTTTTATTTATTCAACTAATTTAAAAATCTAAAGTGTGTAGCAATAGGTACATAAATTTATTTGATTAATTAAATACGGCATTTCGATTGGCATCTCCATAAATATCTTTAAGATCTGGTTAAGTTTGATGAAAGTTTTCGTTGGACAATGGACCAGGAATGCATTAATAGATAACGCATGAATGGTCGTATTATCGATAAGTTATAACAGTCGTTGTCGTAAAGATGTCAACAAACAGAGACCCTAAGTATTTCAACCCAAAGAGACGTTGAAAATTTAATTCATATCATTGGAAACATTTATATTATATTACTTTCGATTTTTATTACATGGAATAATAGTTCAAAAAACTACAAAGTTGCACACGCTTATATTTCGTATTGAAAACAATTATATATGTATTTCTTCGGCAACGTGCAAAGTTACATTGATGCGTTGTATTTGCATTTGTTTGTAAAATAAACTATAATCACAATTTATGATAGTCTATAAAGTTTGCATATTTATCTGAATTATGATATACGTATATATTGCATTTCCCTCATCAATTTCAACTACATGCCAAGTAGATACTCTTTTCATCGACTTCCTGTAAATGTCACTACTAACAAAATATCAGCGAATTATTTTATAGAAACATAAAATATGAATTTCAGAGTAAAAAAGAGCGTAGAAATGGAATTTAGAAAAATTCCTTGTTCAGTATAACTTGGCGAACTGTTTGCGCGCAAAATGTCAGCAAACTGCCTTATATCTAAAGTCATCAAACTATTTCCTTCATCTTATTATGGTATTACCGCTATGACAGAATGACCCGAAATTTCGTTACCGCAGTGACCTTTTTCGGTATCTTCGGTTACCGGCCTCTGATTTCTTAAATCTACTTGTGGGCTTCATCTTTTTGATGACTGGATTGAGCGGTGCCGTATCATACAACTTTTTAGAAATGGACCAATCAACTTTTAGACGTTTAGAGAAAAACTTATAATTATTGGATTATACGTATAATAAATAGGTCCGCTAAACATGATAAACAAAATAATAAAGCTTATAGTCTACAATAACAATATGCCTATCTAATAAAGATGCGCCATATTTAACTAAATAAAATATTATGATAATAAAATATTATACTATCCCATTTTAAAATAAAATGGATTATATATACCTTCAGCAATATTTGAGGTACATTTGCGAAAATATCAATGTAACATAGTTACCTGAAAAATTGTGGGGAGTGTTCTTTTATTCTTGAAATGTTTAACCAGATATAGTTTAGCATGAATAACAATTATGTTTTCTTCGTAGGGTCTTTAGATAGAATGTTTCCGGATGCATAAACAATTTTCCGCTTATGTTTTTTAATGTATCATAAACATAAAAATGCATATGAGTGCGAATAAATTACCATTGAAATTGGTGCATGTCATTCTAAACACGAAAATTTTCACTTACTACTTCCCCTCTCAGGATGTCAGTGACGGCACTCAGTTATCCGGATGCAATTACTAAAATTTATAGCAGTTTATCAGCAGTTATGTAGTTTTAATCTTTGCCCGGAGAGCACACAATCATTGTATTTACGTCTTGCTTTCTACTAAATCAGTGGCGTTGCGATTTATTTTTAGTTAACGACTTCAAATTATGAACAAGCGTAAATGTCGAAAATTATGATGCGTTGTCAGTAATTTGACCAATTGAAGTATTATAAAATTTAATTGATAGCAGCGTCAATTTACCAGCCCCGATGCAGTTTTTAAAATACTCACGTATCGTGTATAAAATTTAATTAAATTTATATTTTATAAAATGTAATTCCGCGCTTTGTTTTCTCTGAATTTGTTATTATTTTATAATACTCGGAAATTCCACTCATACGAAGTTTGGATGCTTGTAATCACTTGAACATTGTTTTAGTTTAAGTTTGTCCGCTTAACAGTTAACACAATACTGTCCTCTCGTCTTAGGGTACTATCCTCTATTTATATTTACGTCATGTTATAAATATAAACTTTATATTACAAAACTTTAGCTTAGATTTAAGTGTTGTTCTTGTTTTCTTAATATTCATTTGATTTTTAATTTAGTATTTGCATACCAATGTGAGATAAACTTTGAAATAGTAAATACTGGAAAGCAAATAAAACATATTGTTTTTTTGTTAATTAAAAGTGAATGTTATGATATTTTCACTGATAATTGAGTGCCTCATAAACCAGTTTAATGTTTACGCGCGGAAAGTTTGAAAAGTTGTTGCAAATTGTTATTTAAAATTCGCGTAAAAAATGGCTAATTGGGAAATGTATTTATAAGTACTTCAGCGTTCTAACAACATTTCCTTTCTATTGTGTTCTCATTGCGAGGACAAACATCGCAATGTAATTATACACTTCGCTTTCTTCGGCGTGCCCAACGCACCTTGGCGAGCTGTTATGCAACAATAAGCCTTGTCTGACATGAAACCTATCGAAACCGCTACCAGACAATTATCATCAAGAAGACAAGAGTTTGAAAACAATTGAACGAATGGGAGTTTATTCTCACAGCGCGTTTATTTGACGAACGCGGTGGCAGCGGCGGCAGCGGTGGCGGCGGCGCTGTAATATCGATCGTACGCCATGCCTGGGTTGGTGGCGGTTCGCACCCCGTCGGCCGCCCTCGTGCCCACCAGCAGCTCAACGACCGAGCGGTGGTGGTGATTTCTCCTCCTAATAATCAGTACGAATTCGTCGTACTTACCCCGCTGAGAGACGCTCGCATTCGCGATACGATTAGAAATTGCGCAAAAATTCTACAAATTAGTGCTGTGCGCCCCTAACACGTACTTAATTAATGGTGGAGTGAGATTCCGTAAGGTCACTAGTCTTTCTCTATCTTGTTAAAAATTTAAAACACAAAATAATCACGTATTAAATCAACCCTTATCTGACGCCAACGGGACCAATAAAATTAACATTGCAGTGTCCACGCAAAAAACACACAAAGTATTATCGAGACTTAATAGCACCTTAATACAGCAGGACGCAATTCAATTATCCTGATAATAAAATGATGTGCAATTTAATTATGGAAACGTAGAAAACCAGCGAAATCGCAAGATTACAAGACGTAATAGATGTTAAGTGTCACCTTTGAACCTAAGAAATGCTTAGCGGATTATTAAAAATTATTGCAGAATAAGCAAGCATGAGGTACAATAACATTATTTACAATTATTTATTAGATTCTCTTGTTGTTTGTCTTGCCGTTCCTTGTGTAGATTTCATTAGTTTTTGTGTTACTGAATGGAAAAAGCAATTAATATCAGAGTTATTAGAGTGGAAAGATTTATAATTACTTGCCAGCTACTACTGCATACAAATTTTTAGAAATTCATTGCGTTCTATTTTTATTATCATTTAGACTTGGTGCGTTTGAAAGCGAAAAAACAACAAATTGAAACAACATAAATATACAAATTACCGAAGAGGATGATTTCATATTTTTTAAATTGAATTGATGAACTTCATTCATTAATTCATAACCGATCTATGAAAATATATTATATTAATTTAATTTTGCATGTTAAATTATGTAATACAAATATGCGTTAAATTTAATTAAATAACATAAGAAATTCTGCATAATTTCAATATTTATTCGAGTTTTATAATTAAAGTCCATGTCTCGTTAAAATATGAACAGGATCAAAAATGAAAATGTATAAAATACACTTCTGAACGCTCAATATGAAAGTATATTCAAATATATGAATTGAACTCCCATGAATTGGGTTCATTTTAATTGCTAATGTGGTTTTACCATTATATTAATTGCATAATTTGCATTTGCGGGATATTATGAGCACTCGGAACATGATTTGTTAAGCAATTTCTATTTATAATAGGGCGCTACTTATAACAGACGATTACCGACTTGAAATACAAGCTTAAATAATATATTATTAAAGTGGTAGTTATGATAGTTAAAATACGGTAACGCTGAATACAAGTCAAGTATGTACACAAGATGTAGAAATACAACGAAGACATTATAAGGCAAGTCCATTGAGTACACGAAAAGCCGGACGAAGGCTCGCCGTTGAATTTGCTACCAACAAGCTATTAAGTTCGATTAGGTGTTGTGTGCTCATGCTATATTTTCACTTATTAGATTTATTTCAGTATTGATCAATATCTACCCCTCTGCGTTATTTTTTAATACGCGCTCATAGAGATAATGTACTATTGATTTGTTGTGACAAACAGTTAAACAGTTAATTATTATAAATATGTCCGCATGAGACTCTTTTTACCAATTTTTCACTGAACATTTCTGTGTGAATGACCGGTTATTACACCATTCTGATTTCGAATGGTGTAATAATAATAAGAGTTTCGATTAGCGCATTAAATTGTAAATTCGAGATGATTTCAACGTCGAGTTCGTGCTCTATTTTGCGGTTGAAAATGAGTTGGCAAAGTGCGCCGCTTAACGAAATTGAAGTGATAAAATAATCCTTAAGACTAAAAATTTTTGCGGAGCTTCGTTCCAGATTAAAATTTGTAATTTCGAAACAATGCGTTGTAAATTGAAATAACAATTAAAACCCGAAATTTGGTAGCCACAAAGAATAATTAATTAACATGGATACGCGAACTGAATTATAGATTTATTTGTCGGTTCATATGTATTTAATTAATAATTCCAATGCGCTGGCTATGTACATATTGTTTATGAAACAGTTTTCAGTATTATCTGAATTGATTTCATCTGTTATTCAAGCTCATTAATATTATGTTAATAGAACTAAATAGTAAACTGCAATGCACACTCATGGAGTTACACAATGCCAGGATGATTAAGTTATGACCGTAAAAAGTTGTTAATTTGTGAACAAATAAAAAACAGAAACTATAATCTAGTTGATGAATTAAAAATTAGCATTTTAATTAAATATGGCACATGTTGTCATGCGTATAATAGACGAATGTATAAAATAATTTATTGAAGCATTAACCCGACTGGAGTAGTTAAATTTAATCATTACATTCAGGCGGAAATAAAAAGACGGCAAAAACTCAAGAGCTGTTTATTAAACTACGCTGTATACTTGCTTGCGAGTATTCAGCTGAAATATGTACTTCTAGCATGTGCTTTATGAGAACGTATTACTTTAATACAATATGAGCCGGAGCACTAATTGAAGACAAAATTCACAAGATGAATGCGATGAAGTGAATACATACTTTAATGAAATTGCTTCCTTTAAGTAAACTTCCGTTGTGTAATATCTTTGGCAACTGCTCTAAGACTCCTGATGATACAGGACAATACAAGTATTTCAATTGTTTACTTTATATTCAATTAATATTTCGTCAAGTTAATGAAAAGTCGCTCAAAATCCACAAACAACCCACTTACTAAAAATAGTTGCCTGGAAACCACATGACCCATGGAGGCACTGATGCATGTGACAAAAATGAGCAAAAATAGAACAATATTAGATTTGCCCACTATTACCCTCAAGCCACTATCGAAAGGTTTATAGGTTTAGTTCGTTCTTTCGATGCATGCAGTGCCTATAAAATATAAAATATCCAAGCACCAAGAGCATTTTAAGAGACGGGAAATAGGATAATAATCAAATAAGGAATTGACAGAGGGTAGAGAGCATGCTGAATCTGATGATTTATGAAGAACATTAAGGAGGATCCAAGTTTCGGGGTTGAAGCGCATGAGGGTTTTGAATATCATTTCGTTTTGTAACTATCCCTTAAAGATATATCAAATTTTTAAAACCATTTATTCAATATTATTAGACATGTTTTATTTTTTTTTTGATGGAGCAATAAAATAATTAATGAGATTTGCTCTATTGTTTCAGACTAATCTATATGAGAAAATTACTTCTACTTGTTCTACTACTCTACATAAAAGGTAAAGTAAAGTATTAAAGTATAAGAATATTAATGAACATTAAGTGATAAAGTTTACGTAAATTTACATCAACAAACATGGTGACTTCTTTATCTTAATTTGTTTTAAGTGAAAACTTGATAATAACTGATCTAAGTCATTCTTCCATTTGGTTGCAATGATAAAATTATGATTTGCTTTTATATAAAATGTAATGTAGCCGAAACTCAGCCACTTTACTGATAACGTAATATCATTTGAAGACGAAAGAAATAGTTTAATGGGTTTATGCATTCACTTTTTTAATGTTGCGCATTTTATTTTGTACCAGCCAGAACTTCAAATTAAACTGAATTTTATATTTCATATTTTATTTTATAAACCGTAAAAAATATTTATCTATTAATATATAAAATTACGAGTAAAATGTAATCATCAATCCGGGCATTTTATACTTCCTAGTGTTCGCACAATATTTTTCCAAACATTTTCCAACAAATTTCCTTTTATGAATTTTAATGCTGCAATACTGGAGAGTGAAAATAGCGTCTATTATCGCAGGATTGGCTCACTTCCCGAACTGTTTTGCCGTTTAATTTTATTATATAAAACATGCGATAAAATGAACATTATAACAACTATAAAGATATGAAATATTAATTAAATTTCGAGTTTGCATAGGACACCCCATTAAAAATATTGTTTATATATATTAATATCTGCGAAGTTATTTAATCTCGAGCATTCCCGGAATCTTCTTAATTATAGCAATTTTTGCGATTTTATCTCAGGAAATGTCCACACATTTAACTTAATTAATTGTCACGCTAAAATTAATTCCTTTCATTAACAGACTTCTGAGACTATAATAAGTAAAAGAGCTTGATGAAATTAAGCACTAATTATCATGCTTTTACAAAGGTTGAATTAGAATAATTGTTTCTGTATAAATTACAACCTAAATTGCAAATCATTATATGTCATCATTAGTTATTTACGTCAAATAAAATATTTAGTATTATGAAATTACGTACAAGACAGCAATGTTGAGAAATAATCTTCTTATTGTCATAAATGTTGTGTTTCATGTAAATGATATATGATATTTTTGTTTTACTATCGTAAATGTAGGTCATTTATTTAAACTGTCATAAATACTTGAAGAAAGGAATAAAGCGCTCCTTGTGTTTTCCGTATTGAAATCTACAATAAGTATTATTGTTTTCAGCAAAAAGTTTGATGCTATTTTATAAAGGATTTAAATCGGTAATAATTTATTTTGATACTTGTTAAACGAACAAATGTTGAATGCAGTATTTCGTACAAGTAAAGTGCATTAAAAATAAATAAAACCTATATTGTCTGTTTCCCTTTAAAGTCAATAGAAGGCCACTCCTTGAAAAGTTGGAAAAATAATATAAACGAAAACACTACCCCAAGATTGAACAATTGGATTTACCATTACAACTTTTGCAAATCTCGAATCTGAACTGGGATACGAGTCAATTTACCCCTGGTCAATTGTACCCCTGGTCAGCTTCAATTTCCGAAAAAGTTGAAATGGTGAATCCAATTGTTCAATTTTTAGCAGTGTTTTCGTAAGTATTCGTTCTCTTCCGATGCTTTAAAGGAGTGGCCCATTAAAGACTAACGAGTAAGTAATTATTTTTTATTGCGGATTTTAAAATTACAGATTTTTATGTTTCGTTATTTGCACTTTTTATGGTGATTTCCTTTAATTTCCTTTAACTTCTCTAAAGTCCTTAAGTAATTTCATAGCGGTCAAATTTCAGAAGTAATAAATTAAAGCCAGAAATACTTTTATGATACTTATCGATGCACCAAGATGCTTTTAGTGTCACAAGCAGTTTCAGACGATTCAATATACTCACTTCCTCTCAAACACCAAGTATTTGCAATGATTTATATGAAACGATGTACGATACAACAAAACAAAGAAAAGTTGAACGCTGAAAATCAAAGGAGTCTGAAACGAAGTTTGAAATTCCAATATGATCATTTTAAAACAAAAACTGAAATAGTTGTTGACAGAGTATTGAATTTAATTGAATAGAACTAAATACAAAATGAAATAAACAATTATTTTCCGTAAATATTCGATTTATATGACGTTCTATTAATATATTTTCAATGTACATATTTGAACGAATTATTATCCTTTATATAAATAGAACACTACAGCGTTTTGCTCTTAACTGTTAGATATAAACGTCAATATTTCCAAGTTCCAATAAAAATATTTGAAAATGCTCATTCCTACGCTTAGAACCTTCAAATATTCCATCGCATACGTATTCGTGATCGACATATATCACTTGTTCGGCCAGCACAAATATGAGGGTCTCGAATGCGTTGTCATGCATTGCCATCGATTCGAATGTTTGCATTAACCCACTATTTTCGCTGCAGATATATTTTTTGAAAAATAGCTCAATCTTCAACCAGATGTTATCATTCTAATGTAGTTACATATTTCAAGCCACTCCATAAATTCACCCTCAGATTTTCTACCTTTTTATTTGTAATTTTTTGCTTTTCCAACGTGTTGTTATCTTCTAATGCCAACTTTTGTCTACTTTTCATGTAGGTGGAGGCGGATGACGCAAAGTCATCAATAAAAATTCAAATCCAAATCCAATAAAACTTTCAAACTTTGGATATTTTATAAACTCATTGTTTATACTCTGGGTAAATTTGCGCATCGAGTTTAAAGTTGTAAAAGCAAAAGAGATGTGTAAGGGTTGAAAATTGCGTTATTGCATATTGACTTTGGTGCACACCGAAATTTGGGTTTTGCGTTGTGATTAAGTGCGCAGTGCGCAAACGGAATGGTATTTGCGCTCGTGCACTAATTTGCGTATCCCTTGCGTTACAACAAACAAATTACATATTAAGATAATTGAATTTTGGTTTATGTTCTACCTTTGGCGGATTCGCACAATAAATATTTGGATATCTTAATTTGCGGACGTTTGTTAGTTCTCTATTATTCGCGCCATCGTTACGATAATTGTAATCCAACAGAAATAATTATATAATTTCTAGGTTGCAAAGGATCCTCAGAGCATAATGCTGCATATTGGGAGCAACCCTTCTCCCAACCGTACTTCGACAACTCCACTCGCCGTGAGGTAACTGCCACCGTTGGCCAGACGGCGCATCTGCACTGCCGTGTGCGAAATGTTGGAGACCGTGCTGTAAGTTTTGCAATTTCAACAATATTCAATTTATATACGACGCTCATTGTACTCGAATCTTAGTTTCAAACATTTGCATAATTAGGCGCGCAAATAGCACTTGTTAAAGTGAGCATACTTCCTATTTGATCAATCATTAACTCTAGAAATTTTCACGAAATTCTGAAGAAAAAAAAAGAATAAATGCTTTATCTTGAAATGGTAACCAAGCATGCGATCAATTCTTAGGTGTCATGGATTCGCAAACGGGATCTACATATCCTTACAGTGGGCATCCTGACGTACACAAACGACCAAAGATTTCAATCGCTACACACTGACGGGTCCGATGAGTGGACGCTAAAGATCGCATCCCCACAAATTCGCGATTCGGGGATCTACGAATGCCAAGTGAGCACGGAGCCGAAAATCAGTTTTGCTTTCCAAGTCAACATTGTGGGTAAGCATCTCTGACCTGCCGGATAGCGTTATCCTTGTTTGTTATCCGCTGAATGCAGAGTGCGCGAATCCTTGGCGCTCGAAGGAGCGGAAGTCGCTGGAAAATATTTCACAATGCAGCATTCTTATTATACTTGTTTCGTCCGTGTTGCAGTATCAAAGGCGAAGATCTTGGGGCACTCTGAGCTGTTCATTAAGAGCGGGAGTGACATCAACCTTACATGCGTCGTCCTGCAGATCCCCGACCCGCCCAGCTTTATCTATTGGTATCGCGGCGGCAACGTTATCAACTATTCGCAGCGCGGTGGTATCAGTGTCGTCACTGAGAAGCAGACGAGAACGAGCCGCTTGCTGATTTCGCGCGCGCTACCCTCTGATAGCGGCAATTACACGTGCGCCCCGGCCAGTAGCGACGCGGACAGCGTAATGGTGCAAGTACTCAACGGGGAGCAACCCGCCGCAATGCAACACACCAACGATGGCACAAAAATGATGATATGCTGCAGGATCAGCAGCAGCATTCCTCTTATACTACTACTCCTAGTGCAATGGCTCCCTTTGCATAGATAGACCACTACCGATGTAATATTGTAAATATAAAAATGCTGCATATACGTGTATAATAGAATAAATTCATCCATTTTTAGAATAATTGATTGTTTCATTGAGATGTATTCATACATTTGATTTATCAATCGTATATATATACCATTTCTTGCCATTTTATATAAGCATTTATATATTTTTATATTATGTTGTATTACCTAACTTTAAATGTTTCATAGACATTGAATTCTGATGATGTTCTTTATTCAAACAACCCATTCCTAAGATTGAGATAATTAAACAATGGAAAACATGGAAATGATTCATTCCAATGCCTAACATACTTCTTCGTTGTGAGTGTGATAAAGTACAATCCAGGATACTTGCCCGATACCTGCTCAATGCGCGAAAATATTTTCTCCGTCCAAAGTAATTTTCTAGCTTTCAATATACTTCGTAGTAGGTCAAGATCCATAGAGAATTGTTCAGCCATTTGTAATGATTTATTCGAAGCGTGATTTACAGCACCGGAAACATCCAAATGCGGAACAAAGAAAAGTAAAAAATAAGAAAACTTCAACTCTATTGCTATAATTTACAGAAAATGGAGTTCACGAAATGATTGACCGCTAAAAATATTTTTTAGACTGGCTGACGAAATGCGCGTTATTCCGAATTCGATTCATTGAGGCCTTTTTCATGCATTTTTTTATGCATTTAGTGGTCATTAAATAAATGAAATGCAAGTGTCATCGTAATACAATCTGAACTCACCTATCACGTTCATAACAATGAAGCAATAAATTATTCGAATGCACTCCCAACCTGAAGTGAACTATAATCAAATCAAAACTGACACAAATATGCAAATGCGCTAAATTCAGAATGAAGTTTATGCTGTTAAAATGCTACTGCGTAGGCATGCAATTGAATAACTAACGTTAAGCTATTACGACGTGAATCATAATCAAATATATAAAGATTTCATCATGTTAACAAAACCTAGTTGCGTCGGTTGGAATTTTTATAAAGATGATTTACTACGAATGTCTCCAATGGAAGTTTTATACTCGTTCTCCTGAGACATGTGCGTTGGGTTCAATCTGACAAAAGGGCCCCGTGGGTCCACTTCGCGCGCCTGGACATTTTTTGAAAACCCTTAATAAAAAATCCAATTCCACAATAAAATGATGTCGTAACCGCAGGCAAAAATAAATATGTTGCCCCCACTGAAAGCAGATATAAAGAATGCTAAATATTTTTTTATGTATTTTGATTACAATCATATAAGTTGCGCAAAAAGGCGCCAAAAAGTTTTAAAACTATTTGAATAAGTTTTATTGGTGACTATAGGCAACCTACCCATCAGCTGCTACAATTAAAGGCTCCAAAGGGCCAGTTTTTTAAATACCCTCACAAAAGAAAATCTTTATAGTTTTATGCTTATATTCATAACAATATACAGTATAATTAACAAAATGCTTTATTTTTGGTTATTTGCCAACTCTTTGCTCACATTTATTGTATATCTCAAGCACCTGAGCAAAATGCACCACAGTGATGTCTTTTAAGCTTGGAATATTTATAAATTCAGTAAGGCGTATTTGCCAAGGTGGATATCCATGCAAATTAAGATATTTGCCAGAATATATAGCCACTTGTGGATCCGGAAATTCATAATTTAACCTTTGACAGTCATTTACAAGAGACATGGTTATTTCCTGGGGAACTACTGCTAATTGTTTACATGTCTCAATGAGTGGCTGGTGCCCAGAAGAATTTAATAATTTTACATGAATTTTGGGTCCTAAAAACCCATTTTTATGCTTATTTTCTGCTCCATGATAGATTAATCTCTGGCCTGGTAATAGTGCCTTTTGTATCCTCTCTTGGAGATCATCTTCCTTCTTATGCAAGTATCCTAAAAACAAAACCAACATTAGTCTTCTTTGACTGTGGTCCACTCATTCATATATACCCATTGGATCATAAAAGGATATGTACTGTATATTTAAAACTAGTAACCACTTCACAATTTTAACTAAACTGTCTACATTTTCACTAATTTTGTCTATACTGGCATTGGATAAATGCACAGGTATGAGCACAGTCACATGTTCAGGCAATTTTTTCCATTTGGCTGAAGCACTCTTTAAATAAGCAGTATCCTCAATGGTAGAAATGCACCAATATGAAAATCCGTCGTATAAACGAATATAAGCATCACGTGTTAGCGTTAATAGAGTAACAATACTATGGACCAGTACCCATAAAATGTAAAATATAAAATCAGAACTCATTGTGTTTGCACTTTATTCCAGAGCGAAGCAATTGGCTATATGGTTCAGAATGATCAGCCCTTTAATTCCTGATGTTTTTAACAGTAAATACGCCTCATGTTAGAATGAATTTGCCTTTTATTCAAGGGCTAGCGAGGTGGTTGTTGCGCGGAGGCGTTGTTCTTTCATTCTGTAATCAGCGGCTTGAGTCAGTCTGATTAATATAGAAGTAGTAGACTGATAAAGAGTCCACACATCGTTTGCCACAATTTTTCAAATTCACATTTAGGATAGCATACTGATGCAACTTAGAAAATGATTACCTATCACTACGCGTACGAATGACAGTATAATATCATGCACCTCGCTGCTGACGTCCGACCGGTTTAACCTCAAAGTACTTATAGGAAAATGTACACCATAGGAGAGACAAGGATGGAATACTACTTGCGCCTCGATTTTATCGCATTATTTAAATTTCCCTTATTATAATCCATGTTTATTTCATATTAATTCAATATGCTGCTTAGATTATTGCCTTATTTGAATATTGTCTCATGTTGATAAGACTCCCCGTTTAGTATTAAAAAATACAACTAAAATGCACGCACGTTGTCCAAACTATTCTTATCAATTGGATGCGTTGGTAAAACTTTGGCCACGTTGGATTTGAATTTATCACAATCTTTCTAAAAATAGTAGTTATTGATTAATTTTATTGGAATATATAAACTTTCATATAAATAATATGATACAAACCCAGTACTTATGTACATTTCATGCTCAAGAAACAAAAATAATAACTACTTTAAATTATTTACTGAAAACTCTATTCCGTTAAAAAAATTTACTACGAAAATTAAAATAATTGGGAGCTTCGTTTATGAAATATAGCATTTTCGTATTTGCATTTAATTTAAATGAACTGATATTCCCAATTGAAAGTTGACCCAATATTAATAGTATTTTAATCCCTTAATACTCGCGGTATGAAATATATTAAATCGAATTTTTATTTGCTTTTATACTCGTGTTTCGCAGTTAAATACTGAGAATGATATATGTACTGGCTTATATTGGATTGTCGCAAATCTATAATCTAGAGTCTGTTCAAAGATAATACGTGTAATTTATTACAACGCTTCTTTAAATTTAATATCAGTTACAATAACGCTGTAACAAAATTGTATTAAAAATGTGGGCCAAGTAGAAAATAACACTTGTTTCACACTTTTATATTCTTTGTGGATCAAATTATTCAGTAGCTTCATTCAATTATGATATCAAACATTCTTTCATCTTACTTGTAACTAAATTTTAATCAATGATTACATAAATTTTGTATAATCTAATGTATGAAAAAATATTGATAAATGTATTGATCACGGTGTCCATATTTAGGAAAAGAATTAATACATTTAACTATTGAAAATTAATTACCAAATCATATTTATATCCATCATATAAGTAATGTTAGTATAATATAATTAATTGTTGCTATGCATTAAGCGACGCTTTATGATGTTGGGCCAATGCTAAAGTATTTCATTTCTTTTCAGCCTTATCGGTTTTTTCGTCTTTTTTCTTATCCTTATCCTTACCCAGATTACCAACGGCTTGGCGAATCGCTTCTGATTGTGGATCAACACCTGGCAGATTTTCTAGGACGCTTTGTAAAAAGGCAGGATCATTCATCACTTCAGAATAGTCTTCATCTCCTTCCACATCCATTGATTCATCACTCTTCTTAGCTTCTGCAGTGGGCTCTAAAAAAGTTAAATAACAGTTATTTAAAATATTAGTTTAGGGTTTTAGACGTACGAGAATCTTGCATGGACATTTGTACAGCAAACGCAATTTGTTCCTCTTCCGTCATATTGGCGAAATCAACAACTTGTGGAGTACTTGGAGTAGTCGTTTCAGTAGCGTCTTCCTCCATCGACATTGCTAGTGCACGTTCAAGAAGTGCTTCCTCACTAGGCTCCTCTTTAATAGCTGCTGGAAGATTTTCAGCAGTTGACGCCTGTTTGGCACGACGTGCATCGTCTTCTTGACGTTGACGCTGTTCTTCCATCGAGACACGTAAAGCCAGAGCTAATTCAGGATCTTCATTTGGATCAACTCCAAATTCAAATCCAGCTGAACCTAGACTTGCTCCACCAGACCCGTCTTCACCCTGTATTATTGGTGAACTGATAAGTGCATCAGAGAGATGAGGGCCTGGCGGTACAGTAACCAAATGGCTTCCAGTGCCATCCTGCTTAAAACAGCATTGCATTAATATAGAGGCAAAAGTTCACTTGTTATAGTTTGTATTACCTTTCCATTTAAAGTATTTATGAAAGTTGTCAGCACATCGGTATTGATCATATCCTCTCCAAAGCTTATAAGATCAACATTCACCTTCTCCTTCTTGAGCTTCTTAGCTAACTTCACAAGCTCCTTTTCCTCAGCTGCTACAGGACTGCCCACAAATGCCACAATTCTCATCTTATGATTCTTACCTTGGCGATGCTTTAAAGCTAACTAGAAGGTACATTTAATTACTATTTGAATTAGTGATATATTATTAACATACATGAGCAATCCTAATTCCAGTATGCAAATTGATATCCCCATCAGGTTGTACTTGATGCAATTTAGACAGAATTCTACCCACATCACTAGTAAGGGTTGCAAGTACCTCAACACTTAATTATGAAACAATTTAGTTTAACAGTTCATTTTACAATAGATTTCATGACTTACTTTGCCAAAGTTAAAAGTCCTACATTATTTTCTGGGTTGCTGCGAGTCTTTGAATGACACACCAAGTTAACAGCATCTTGCTGGGCCTGCAGTCTGGTTGGCAGAAAATCTCCATTTCTCATATAATCACTGTTATCCACACTAAAAATTTAAACAATGTATTTCCATAAACTTAAAGAATATCTAAATGCAAAGTCATTCTGGCTAAGAATAAGGTTACATTCACAATGTTATGAACTACACTTGTATTTTGTTACCCACCAGATCATTGTACTTTCTAGCACCATTTTAAGCTAGGAGATTAACAACGCCTTTAAAAATTACAACGCTTAATTTATAAAATTAACGAAAAATTGTTATTTCGGATGCGTTAGAACAATGTTAATAGTTACTCCAAGCAGGCAAACTGAGGCAAACGATGATGACACTTCGAATACATTTAATGTTTGGGTTTGTAGTAGGTGTCGCTGCGATTCGGATTTTAGAATAAAAATTAATAAATTGTGGTCAACAAAGTCAGGACTTATTCTGACCTATATTATTTTGTAATAGGAAATAAGGAGCTATTTAAAATCGTCTAATTATTAATAACAGATTGCACAATAAATGCAGTTTAATATTAAATACTGAATTAGACTTATAATATTCTATTGAACATAGCTTTCTAAATTCGATTACATAAAGTTTAAATGCAAATATAATATGGATTTTCAGTTATGTCCATTCAAATACATGTAAAATAAAAAACTACAATGCAAGTGTATTGTGTGTATATTGAATTGTATTATACAATGTATCAAGCACTTGATAACAACAGATTTTCAACAAATAAGAAATTATTAAACACCCCTAAAGCCATTGCAAATAAATTGACAATGTCAATTCTTTAACCAGCTATTTATGTACTTATTTGAACTATTATGCAGTAGACTGGTTTCCATACTACTTGGATCTCTTAATCACAACTGGACCAACATTATCCCCAGTTTCTTTGTTATGGTTTCCATGAGCACCATCACAATAAGGCCACTATAAGAAATAAATATAAATGATGCTGTCAGGAACTAAATGAATATACAAACATTTTTACTCCTCCAACAGCGACAGAATGCTGCTTTTTCAGCAATATCCTCAATATCTATTGAGTCAACCACCTTAGGATTGGTTTTTAAAATATTTGGGTTCACTTTGCCACATGGTGGTGGCCTTCCATGTGGACAAAAAGCTCGGTAGCTTACATAGGTAACACCAGCAAGAAAGGCAGTTGGAGGAATTAAAGCTGCCCAATCACGTACTGGAAATATAATTAATTTAGGTTTTTGTATGAGTACTCTGGAATATCTTGTTATCACAACCTCCTAGCTTGAACCATCCACCAAACGAATCCGGAATGGGCAGGCTTGATAAATAATTAGGAATGGTTGATTTAACCAGAGATGAAACGGACTGCATTTTGCTCTATAGATGATGATAATTTAGCAAGTTCTAAAATAACCTTACGATTAACCTATTTACACGCTTATGCTGTGTGTACACTGTGCAAATACATACGTTCTATCACTGCGTGTGAACAAACAGGTTCGATGAGCGAATCTTGCACGAAATTTGATTACGTAGAGTTCTTTTCTTTTCACCTGAACTCAAGGTTCTTGCACTATTTCCTACAATTGTAGCTTATTACGCTGCCCAATTACACAACACTTCTATCGGAGTATTACGTGTTTTTGTACGTGCTTTCTATAACAAGTATTTTAATATCACATTTATCTATCGGAGCGTGTAAAGTCTCAGTGCATATTACCTAATTTTGCAGGAATAGAAACATCTCTATGCTAATATTTCGTTTTGAACATTGGCGTATACTAATGACTTCTATTTGAAACTTAATTGTTGCTATCAAGTACAAAGCAACTTGGACATTACAGACGGTATGATAATAGGACAAGCTTATTTCCATGAATAATCCAACAAGGAAATTGTAAAATTTAGTTTAGTTTATCGTTTTTAATAAACCGAGTCGACTATGTTGGTTTCTCGCCATCTATTACAAGATTTGTGGTTTATTTAATAATCTATTAAATTAATTGGAATTATTTCAAAATTTCCAGTCATATTCCATTTGCATTTGAATGTAATAATTCTTATAATTCTGAAGAATTTTATAACACTCCTATTTATTATTTTAAAATAACACATAAAGTTATAATTGAATATGAACAAAGTGTTTAAGAACTGGTTCACATTGAAATTCATCAGTATGATAACATATGTCTGCGTGCATGACTCATTTAAAGAGAACACCTGGTTTTAAAGAAATTAAAGGGCCTTTGACATGCTTTGCATTCTTTCAATGTCAGGGAATTCCCGCATGAGGTCGCTGCATACATCGAAGTAGCAATTTTTCCACTACAATCATGCATGCATAAGTAGTATGTATACTTATGAACTTAAAAGAACTTTAACACAATTTTTGTCATTGTTATTGTTTCTCAATAAATATTAACAACATTTTAAATAATTCAGAAATTTAATTATACATTTAAATTAATATTTATATTAAAATGGGCTAACCGCACTTGTAGCATTCTCACGATGCACATAATAAACATATAATAAAGACATTAATCGTATATGCATTCTGAATAATTCATACATCAATTTTAATTGTATCATCTTACTTGAAATAAGCAATATAATTAACTGTTGACATACAACATAAGCAATTTATTACACTTAATTTTTTTCAATTCGTTCCTATATTGAGGGTGTAAAAGCAAGCTAAATTTATGATTATCACTATCCGATGAAATATATACGAAACCCTGTGTATAAATTATTTTACTTTAAAAATTAAATATATTAATTATGCATTATGAAGATTACTTTATAAGTCAGCTTCTGCTTAAATGTTTGACGTGTTGTTAATACACGAGAACATTCAAAATGGAACATAGAACTGTATTTTTTCAGGAAATTTTCAATTGATCAAAGAATTAAAATAAAATTTATTGCAGTTCAGCCTGAATGATTATACTAAATGGGATCGCAACATGTTTCTTGCTATAGGGTTGTATCCAATGAAAAGCAGCAACAAATTAAAGATGCTTATTCATCATATTAAAGGGTTTATTGTTGTCATGTGCTTCGTTACTTTGTTATCATCTATGACTGCAAGTTTGAGTTTTGATGCTGATGGAATTTCCGACGTAGCTGAAATACTTTATTACTGGATCACAGAAGCAGCGCTGATTTGGAAAGCTCTTAATTTTATTAAAAATCGACATATATTACTGGAGATGGAAAAACATTTAGAGCATCCCGTATCATACAAATATTATGCTGTTTTTGGAACCGATGGTTTGGACTCTTTTATGTCTATATGTAAATTAACCGCAACTATTATACGTGTTACGATATCAATATTTTCGGTGGGAATTGCAATTTTACCTTTATTCCAAACAGAGCCATTTCCAGCATGGTATCCATTCGGTCAACCATGGTCCTATATGCATCAAGCAATTTGTGTAGCAGCCAGCGCCTGGATTAACTCGGCAATGGATATATTTGTTGCTTTTGCTATTGGCATTGCAGTGGGACAACTTCGTTTGCTAAAGATTTCTCTGGAAAATATTGATTATACAAATGATGTGGAAGCTATTCAATCCAAGAAAAAAGTCGGTACTGAAAGCCTTGGTGATATGGTTGTTCTTCATGATCATATTATAGAGTATGTGCATGATATATAGTTAAATAATTTATATATTAATATAGGTATTTTTAAAGCTACGTACAGATGATAGAAGAAATGTACTCGTATGGAATATTTGTACAATTTTTGGCATCTATTGGTGTTATTTGCTTTTCAGGATTTCAAGTATTAATTATTGATCCAATGAGTACAGATTTTATTATATTGGCTGTTTATATTTGTGCGGTAATGTCCCAAATTGTCCTCTACTGCTGGTATGGTAATGAAATATTAGTCGAAGTATTAATTTGTACAAAATGACGCGTTGTGGTTATTAATTTCATAATTTTTAGAGCGATACAATAATGACTTCGTGTTATATGGCTAATTGGTATGAGGGTACGACATCTGAAAAGAAATCGCTTTTTATAATCATGGAGAGGTCAAAACGAATTGTTGCTTTAACGGCTGGTAAATTTTTTACACTATCTCTTGCAACATTGATTATGGTACATAGTAATTAATTTTAATTTCCTATATTTTATAAAATTAATTTTAGATATTGAAGTCATCATACTCATATTTTGCGGTCTTGCGGCAATATTACACGGAAGTTTTTGTGCCCTCCAAAGAATAATGTTTGAATGTATTGCAAAAATTATTAAGTTTATTTAAACTGTGTTTAAACAATACTCTTTTAATAAGTGTTCTCAAAGATGTTTGCAGAATTATCTATTAGACAAATTAAATGCAATATAGTCCTTATAATATTTACTCTCTAAGAACACATACGGCGTGTATGGCCTGGGGTGGTATTCTAGTCAAAGTTTTAATTTAACAATCCCAAATCAATTGGTAGCTCAGTTGGTACAGTGCTTGGCTGTAACTTGGATATCCTGGGATCAAACCCCAGCATGGGACGTGTATTTTAAAATATATTTTAAATATAATTGAGAAGAATAGTGCCAGAAGGATGGCGCCAGTAGGATGGTCTTTCAATTGACTATAGCGCTTGTATTCAAATCAAGCACTTAGAATATATTTCCAAGTCTCTAGTTGACATAAGGCAGTGTATCTCTTCAGTGGACACTTAGAAAATAACTCCACTTCTCATAGGGTGGCGGCGCCCCAGTCAAAAATGACGTCAGAATACGCGGTCTGTTGGTAACGAAAATCGGGAATGGGGAGGCAGTTGCTAGTCGGACAGCGACCGAGCTGGTCGACAAGCAACCTGCCGGGGAGCGAAGCTGGGGTGGGTTTTCAGACAACGATCTTAAACGTACGGGCTTCAAAAATTAAAAATGGGGCTCTTGTACGCCTCCGGGGGCCCCTCTAGACACATAGTAATGTCCATTGGGGCCCCCAGAGCGTACAAGTAACTTAAAACTTGAAAATCTGCCGTTCTCAGGATTCGAACCTGAGACACACAGACCACATCCATGGCCGTAACCAGTAGGCTATGAACTGTTGTTGCTTCAGAAAAATTTGATCTTGCCCTTATAGACTCTATTGGAACGAATTGAATATTTAAAACTAAGATTCGAGTTGCATTTTTCGAGGATCGAACTCAAGACACATAGATCACAACCATGGCCTCTACCACTAGGCTATGGAGTGTTGTTGCTGTTGTGGAATTTGATCTTGCCCTTATAGTCTCAAATTGTTTGAATTGAAAATTTAAAACTTAAATTTCACTTGCCTTTCTCGGGAATCGAACCCGAGACTCCTAATCCAATTCCTAGCGCTGTATCAACTAGGCTGTATGACATACATTTAAAGCCTTACGTAAACAATATTAAAGAGGTGGATTTGCTCTCCGTTTTTGGGAGAACATAAGTAATGTCTTTTACGCACAAACTGCAAATTTCTTTCTTATTTTTTCGTTTGGAATAATGAGAAAGGATTATTTGGGATTAAATAAAACGAAAATGAACTTACAATGTTTATTACTAAATTTTAATGAGTTTATTTTTGTTCACAATTATTATTGTTTTTCAATATGTACATATTTCCACAGAGTAATAAGTCACTCAAATTTAGTCTTCTTGAAAATTCATCTTCGCACAATGTACAAGTTGCGTTTGAATGCTATTGAGATTTGTGATATTACAATCAAATTACATTGTTTCTTTGATTGAGAACCATTTAAAGAAAATGTAATGAGCCACTTTACAGCATTATTGACCGCTAAATTTCATACAACTATAGTTTACACGTGTTTAAGTAGTGATTATAACTTGATTTTGTTTTACATATGTTTATCACAGCTATCGGGCATGCGTACCTTTTTTAACTACGCTACATGTTACAATTTCACATCATCAGGAAATGCAGGGATGAGTAATTATTATCTGAGGTGATTACACGTACGCTATTACAAATTCAATCGTGTTGTCATTTACATTATGAATTAGCCGTATTAATAATATAGCAAGTTATATAAATACAATATCTATATAGATATAATTATATGGACAGTGTCAGACAGTGCGTTGCTAAATTTATTCGCTGGAGTAATCGAATAATAGTTTAAAATGTCTTTTATATGCTTGTAAGGGTTGTAGACACATTCAAATTGAAGAAACGTGTTTATTGCAATAACATTGATAAAATAGATATCCTCGAGCGTTCATGCAATTTCGTATTTGTTTAATATAACGTAAACATCCAAGAAACTCTTGCAAACTTTGTGTATAATTTGAAATACTTGCCGCACATGAATGCTCCTGGTCAGGAGCGTCAGGAGCGCAATTTTTATTTAGGTAGTAAACCCTTTCTTTAGTAGACACTCAAGTTAATTTCTCTCCTTTGAAGGACCAAGGTTACATTTATTTTTTATATGACAATCTACCTTCTAACACATTCATGAGTGGAAAGCATGACGGTCAAAAAAATTTAATTCCAACTTGTTTTCCTTCGTCCGACTGAATAAATAAGCAAGCAGCCTTTCGTTTCATTCACCGCCCCCGTGTTTTTTGTGGCTGAAACCTAATGGCGCAACATTTCGTTGGCATTTTCTTGTCCGCCGGCGTCGTAATCCTGAGAAAATTGTTCTAAATATACGTCGAAATGTTTTCAAATCTACCCACATCGCCACCGCTCAAGTATATTTGTAAAAGAATTCTATGTTTTGCGGCTATTGTCATATTTGTTCAGCGATACAAAATGAAGTATTGATCCAATCATAATTTGCGCAACTCGATATGATTGTTTTTCATTACCGTAGATACGAGGAAATCAAATTTCCTGCAAGTTTACTACAATTCCGTCCACTCGATTCCACATCCGTGAGCATAGTCGCCATTATATTTCCGCAAGGTGAAATGCATCCAACGAACGATTAATAAAAACTAACGAATGCCACTCTTGTTATTGCCGTACAATATTTCATCGATAGAACCAATTAAATTTTCTCCTCGATTCACAGCTAAATTGTGATCATACATCTGCTTGTGGTGAGTTAGTTGATTGAAAAAGCAAAATAAATACGCCCGTTAATTGTTATTACATGAACGCTCCTGGTTTTGTCATTAATTAATACGTTAATTAATTTGCTTAGTGAACACACTAATACTGATTGATCGATTGATTGGTGCGCTAAGTCAGTGCCATAATACATTAATTATATTCGCTTGAATGTATCTTACAAATTTATAAACGATAAAGATCTGTTTTGTTAGCTTGCTCTACACATTCCCATCGTACTTGCACAAATTATTTACGTTCAGTACAATTACGCACATCTTAATCCTAATCGTCTATATTAATATTTGTCATTTTTTGCACCCTATTTTACATGCGAATTGTTTATCTTTGCGTTGAATATTCTACGATCGCTCTACCATTCGTGTTAACAATGTACATATAAATTATCAACATATCGTAATCGTTTCTTAAAATTGATGATATTATCGGGTACGTACATACTATGAGCGTAAATAGGGTCACTTCATGAAGAGGTATTATAAAGTATACATGTGTTACTAATATTTGTTTGCATTAATATTTTGCACTATTCGCTTAATTTCGATAATTTACGAGCGGGGGTAAATTATTTCAAATTTGCAAAAACCAGTAAAGTTAATATTATAAAATTTTGTTTGGTGTTTGTTTTTCAAGCCTTTGATTACCGTTATTAATTAATTCAATTACTTTCTCGATTGCCACGTACGAGAAATTTGGCCATAATTTCAACAAAGCTACGAACATTTTGGCAGTACTTACTTAATAATTGTGGGTTGGCTTCGTGCACAACGTAGGTTTATAAAACATGGAATGTAATTAGACCTTGAATTGTTAGCACTTTGAGCAATCTAATCTATTAGACTGTCTGTATTGGTAGACTGTTGTCAATTCAATTCGCATACGCTTGATGAAAATAAAACGATCGCAGTTTGGAATCCCATTACCCAATTCCCAACGCTCAATTCCATACGTTCATCAAATAATTCAGTCAGTCTTATTCAACGAGTAATTATCGTTGTTTTGATTCTCGATCGTCTCTTTTTGGTTTTTGTAGAGCTTGAGCAGGTCCATAGCTTCTTTGGCCTGTCGTTTCTCGATCAGATACCGTCCAGACGCCTCCTTGAGCTGCTCCAAGAAGACTTTATCAGGGAATGTGATATCTGCCAGTGAATCGGGATCCATATCGCTGAGCAATTCCAATTCGGGACCGCCGAGCAGCGAAACATGGCATAAATTCTGCTTCAGCTTATCAACCAAGCCGACGAGCTCTTGCCCGCCCTTTCCATCATCGAGCTCGTCAATCGAAAGCCGACAAGGTGGCATCGCTGGCAGCCACTTCTCGTCCTGCTTCAGCACCATCAAATTCGTGTTAGGCTCTAATGTTGCAAAATATTCGTCGTCGTCAATTTCAGTGCCATCTGCTTCAAGAACCTGTAAAAAAGAATTTAAATGACAAATTAATCAATTGAAATATATTATTTAAAAGTACAAATAATAATATAATTCAGATTGCATCAACAAAGTTTTAAATTTACTCAAGAAGTCCGTTTTGGTCCTGGAGAATCTGAAGGATCTTGTTCAAGTTTTAAGATGATCGATGCATTATCCTTCTGCATTTACCGATTTTCGTCGATATCCGACTAGTTCATAAACTCTGGAGGAATGATAAAATCTAACAAGTGGATAATGTAAAATTCAATAGCATCATCGAGCAGCTTGGCCAGCTCGTGAAGGTAATAAAATAAATGCGCAGAGCGAAAAGTTAAATTACATTTGCGCGCCATGAAGTTGGCATGAAAATTATGACCTCTATTAAATAATGATTAAAGGAATGTGTTTCCATTACGAGCAAGGACATGGTATATGGTTCGGACGTTCAATGGTTCGAAAATATGAACAAATGTGCGCCCGAGTATATACGTATGTAAAGATGAGCAACAACTTCGCGAAATTCCCGGATCGCTCGTAAAATTTAAAATATTAAATTCCCAAAACGAACACTACGCTTCGGTTAGCAAACGACGGTGATGCTGGTGGAGATCGTAGCTGAAAAGCAAGCAACTTAAGCCACAAGTAGAATGTGAACAGAATGAGCTCTCCTGGGAAGACTAACATCGGGAATTATATATTTGCCCTTGACGGGTCGGGCACGAATCAGGACAGCAAACGGCACAAAAGCTTTTAGGTAAATGCTTTTCGAATTTCTGTCTAATCCACACCCACTCCCGCATATTCGAATATTGCCCATTTTCAGGCGAGTGAAGTAAACTGCCATTTATTGATATTCTCTTTTATTAAAACTCACTGAATCTCCTATGAAAAAAAGGTCTTTTCATGTTGGGATTTTGCTCAAAGGAAAAGTTAAAGGTTGTCCATAAAACATCGCCTCAAAGAAACATTGAAATATGTCAGGATAAAAGTGCAAACACACCGTTTGAATGAATTTTTGATCAAGATAATTTTCTTGATCCTCATAGCATCCTTTATGACCTCTTAATTGACCCATATTTCGTGCCAAATTGCACGAATTACACAACCGAGATAAGAAGTCTAAATCTGACCTTAATTGCAAATTAATGTGGTACATTCGTATTACCGGTTATCAACGTATTCAAGACTTCTTGGTAATTGTATCCAAGCACAAATTTATTCCAATTAATTTGATACGCTCGACCATCACAAAAGTCAGAAGAAAAAGAAGCACACTTAATAATGAAAGCAATTAATTTTCATTTCCTCTATGGCCGCGATTTACGTCCTTGTTGAACAAATAAGACCAACTAATGTTCCGTGGTAATTATTCTCTTATTCGCCGCCAGCAAATAGCATTTTTACAACCTTGAGGAAAGAATGAATAAAAACAAAATGATAAATTCTCAGACGCTGTAAATTGCACATTCCAGTATAGCAAGAGCCATAAAATAGACCATTTTATATTAGCATGTTGAACACGTTATGTTACTATCCTATATCCTTCCTTTTTTCAGCAGCCATACAATTATTATCTTTCGTAATACGAGAAGCATTACATACACCACGCTGTAATTTGCACACAAAAGGTAGAACGAGGTGAACACGACTCTTCGTAGTTAAATATTCGCCGGGATATTCATCCGGCTGTTTGCGCTGCGCATGGGGCGGCAAAAGAATGCGGGTTAGCGCATGCAATGCGTGTATGCAATATTAAAGGAAGCCACCTAATTCGGGGCCATAAAGTGAGATTTAGGACGTGTTCATTATGCTTTAATTAAATTATTCGGCAACGAGTCACATTACTCATTTGTTCATTATGCATGAAATGGGTAAAAAACACCGAAATTTGTTTGGTAATTATTACCACTGTAAACTTTTACTTTACGTAATTTATTTTTACGTATTTTATCGACTTTCGAATTAAAACTTTTAATTCCTCCATTTCAAAAGATTACTTTCAGTTTTTCCAACAAACACCAAATTTCCATCGCATCTTCCATTATGACATTCAATTTGAAGAGTTTTAATCAAGGTTAATCCCAGTAGATTAAAACGCTGCGAAAATCTCGAAGTTAAATTTATTCGCAAACGCAATTTCATGAGCTCAACTATTGAAAAGTTTAGAGGAATTTAAATAAATTGTTAATAAAATATGTATGAACACAGCATAATTTTTGGAATTTAATTTACACATGTACGTACTACAATTCACAGGTAAAAACTTTGAAACGTAAAGTTACAGAATTGTATTTTCGCAACATCTGTCCCAGGCACTTTTCACAATAACCATTGCATTTATGCATTTGTTAATAGAATATTTCAAAGTATTGATGCTAATTAAACCCAGACGATCGTACGTTTAATGCCGCATATCGACAGTATTAAAACTTTTCCAATTGCATTTTACATTGCATCAAAGTTATTGCGCAGAGATTTTATGTTTTGTTAAAATTGCATTTGCGTTTATTGTCTATTTGTTTAACCGTATCAAATAATTATACCCACCCGTAAAACGCGTTTTCTACATTAGTCTGCGAACATTGAACGAATTTACCAATGTAAATAATTTGAATAAATTCAATTAACGTCGTTCTTAAACCGACCAGAATTTAATTAAATTCATACTTTTGCTTTTAATATCTTTATCACAACTCTGAATTAAATTTGGTAAAATACGTAATATATTGCATTTGAAATGCATGAAAGAAATATCAAAAATCATTCTGCAACTATAGCATATAGAATTTTGAATAATATTGCAATATGCTGTCCTAAAGTTATTTATAAATTTTCACAAAAACAAATACTGAAGAAAAAATTGAGTTATCTCTATTATTTTAAAAGTTATAAGTATTTTAATTGCCCCATGTAATTCATATGGCAAGTAACATGCGCCTAATGTGAGCAGAATCTAAGACAAGGCGCGATATATACCGGCGTCTCATGGTTGCTAAGGACCCGCTAAAGCGTCCTTAGCAACCGTACATGCAAATGCCATAAGAGCGGCCATCATGGATTTGGCTTGAAATCATCAGCCAATCAGCGTTCAGCACGTGATGCTACCTTAGCAGCGAGCGCAGTAGCGCGTAGCACGGTAGCGGTGTGCTCAGGTGCTACCGAGCGGCACCTGTTCGCCGGCGTGCACCTGCTCGCGCATACTTGGGTATACTGAAAAATGATGCGACTTTAAAAATCTATATCTTCGTTGTTTATGGAGATACTTCTTCCAAAATTGCTATATATATTAAACAATTATCGCTTTATAATTCTATATAATTTTTATCATATGGAAATAAGAATTCTCCAAGTTATGGTAAGTTAAATATATAGTAATTTTGATGGTCAACTGCCATAACTCCGTTTGTTTCCAAATAAATAAAAACAAATGACCATATATTCGAAACTTTATTCAAATGGTGTTTCCTAAATTGATATCAAAATATACAATTCTGTGCGTTTGGCGCCTATTCCATCCTAAGTTGCATTGTAAATCACAGGGCTTTAAAACTTTTGCAATTTATTTTTATGAGTTTATGTTTCCTTTAGAATACAATTACTTTTATTCTCTTTTATAAGATATTTCAATTTTATAAGATTTAAGCATAAACAAAATGTATATAAAAATATGTAAGTATATATTGTAGTAATAGATTTTCTCGAGTAATACTTTGTTTCAAGATCATAAAACCGTAGAAATCAGCACTGAATCGCGGATTTCTTTTGATATTCATAGGTCTGCAAGCAGTGAACGAACGCACAAGCTTAATAAACGCCAAATTCAATTTTCTTCTTTCATGACAGCAATGGGAATAATGCGGCGCGAACAAGTTTCCATTGATTTAACACAAAAGCACCGGATTTATGATGCGGGCAATGGAATAGGTGCAAAGCAGTTCGCACTTTATTCGGTTCATTACGCTGAAAACAATTGCAATGCGAGGATGATGAAGAATGCACAATGAAAATACAGCGCACGCCAGCACGAAAGAATATTCTTTCTAGGAGAAAGATGAAAATGTGCCATGGAAATGTCCAACGGAAAATTCCATTTCTTTTATTGGTTGGCGTGCGGACAGGTAAAATGTAAAACTTCTCAGTCTTGAACTTACTTTCTTTTCTTGGAATTAAATAATATTTCAGTTCAGAGAGCACTTTCAATTTATTGCTTCGTAGCGAAGTTTATTTAAAATGTTAATTTATCAAATGTAAATGTTTATTTTGAATTTGTTTCAATTAAATTAAATGTTTTTGAAAAAATGGCCTAGCAGTTATTAACATGGTACACGTCAATTCAATTTCGGTATTCAATCCCCAAATATTCCATTTCAATTAAACGCGAAATTCGTTCAGCTTGTTATTCATATTCATAGAATAATACCGTATATAAATCGCATTTTTAGTTGGTGAATACGTTGAAATTTCATTAATTACCAGAAAATATTTGGTATAAAATCTAGGAGCACATTCCTTGCAAATATAATCTCTGTACATATTGTACGAATGATTAATGATTCGCAACTTTATAGAATGTTGTTGTAACATTTCAAGGCTTTCATCTCAAAGTATTTTAAATTCGTTGGATGCAAATATAACAGCATAGATCCTATTTCCCTGGATTTAAATAAAGGAGCTTTTTAAATTTTAATAAAGAAATTAACTATATTCCTGAATATCACGGTAATCCAAAATTAATTTCTAAATGGAATAATCCTGAGAATCCGAGGCTGAATTCTAAGGCGTAAGATAAATTTTGGAGATGAGCTAACAAAATACAGCCTACATGTATTTTAGCTAATTTGGTTGTAAGTGCTATCCAATTTTGCATTCTATGGGCGACCACATTATAACTCCGCAAATACCACAACTGCGGTATTGCCGGCGCCGTATTTGACTGATGATGGATTGAATGTCTTGTCCTCGAGCGCGCGTACTTTCAAGCCACTCTGGGGGCTTCGCATGTGTACATACAGCATACAGCTGCCGCCCCCAAAAGCATCAAGTTAACGTATTCGCATAGACGAGATACCATGAGATGAATACATTCCAGACGACACCGAGTGCACGCGCGGTTACAAAGTGCTGAAATTAGCGTTCAAACTAAAACTATCGCACTCAAGCCGGTTAACTTTTACCAGCCAGTTTGCAAGTTGAAAATACTCTGGTTGTGAAGTATATCATGGTTCTTTTTAAAACCCTAATGGTCTGTTAACTCGCAAACATCCTAAGACAAGCTAGAATTACACAAACACGCGGTATGTGCGTCTATGTTTTATGTTTAGCCGCAGCATAATATTCAAATAACGTAAAAGGTTTCATACCTCCTTGCAACTTTCACCCTTGAAATAGTTCTCTCCCTCCATGGACATATACGTCAAGTAAATTACAATTTAAATAAAATGTGTCATTTCATGAAATTAATTTCAACACTCGGTGTTTCGTGTTATTATTTCAAATAGAGATTTTAGTTTCGTTTTTCATCTCGTGTTCAACGACAACGATTTTGCTTGGAAATTCGCCCGCTAGCTATTTTTCAGCGCTTTATTCCACTCACATGGATGTCGTCAAGTGATTTAAGATTCAATACACACCAAGATGAATCCATAAATTTCACGCCAAATTCTGCGCTAACCCGATACAAATATGACAAATATTGACTTTGAAATGTTGATGGCAGTAATTTAAAAATGGACAATTATTGATTACTCACTCCATCCGTCCATTTACTAAAAATGTTTTTATGATCTCATATACCTAAATAATAAGCGCGTTTAAATAAATAAATAATGTAAACAATATTCATACTATGCAGTGGAATTCGCAGAAGCACAACTTGCTCATTGCTATTTCGTTATTTCATAGAATTTCTATAAATAACTTGCCAACAATACAACCGATATTCTCATTATCAGAGATATATCACAAGGAAATAACTAGCTATATTTCATCACGGAAAAGCAAATATCAAACTGATAAAAATGCATATTCAACAACCATATTTATTTTGATTAATAATGGATCGATCGAATATGCATTACTAAGCAACATTCTGTTGTTGCATCGTCCTTCGGCACGCAATGCAAATTCAAGTTGTTCACTTGACATAGTGGCTCAAGTATGCGCAAAAAGCCGGAAGGCCACTTGTGATTGCCTGAATTAATGACGTACAAAAACGCATCCTGCAGGATAACACGGTCATAACGAAAAGCAAGTGCATAATGAATAGCGCTGTGTCATCAACTTGTTTATACATGTTTCATTCGTTTCTGTCAGCAATTGTGGCAAATGCGCAAAAACGTTATGCATTTCATCAATTTCTAATCAGCTGTGATACAATTGCAGAAATCTGAGTAATTTACTCCCAGGAATTCGTATGCCAATCGCAATGTAATTACACGGCTGATGAAGTACGAATCAATTAGACATTAAGTGCGCGCATCTGTGACGCTCATGGTCATGCATCCGAAACGTAAACAAACAAATGTGCTCAAGTATATATTGAGCGGTAGCGATGACGAAACGATTGTGCGAATAAGTACAATAACAAAGTGTACTCACCACAGTGATTGAGCCTTCGATGTCCAACTTCTCGAGCACTTTGGCGGTGAGATCTTCGAGGGTCGTTGCCACCACACCTTTGCGTGTCTCCCGCGATGAGTCAGTGATCTTGAAGGGATTCCCTTGTTGTGGCGGTGTCTGTGCGTCATTGTTGTCTCCGCTGCCTTCATCTTCCATTTTCGGAGAGCCGGCAACCGTGAATGCCCGTGCGGAAATTTAGAATTTTCTGCGTGCGCGAACAAACAGCTCAAAATGAGTGGAAGTTGTGTGATGCGCCGGGAATTAAACGCGAGATAACCCGGAAATATGTAAATAAAAATACTCTACTCACTAGAACAGGTTAGGTAAAGAGGTGAATGATCAGGGCGGTGCAAACAAGCCGACTGACTGTTCAAGGCGAAGGTTTCCGACAGTCTGTTTCGTTGCTCTTCTTCGTCATACTGGCTGATACTGGCGGCGGGTGGCAAAGTGGGGATGCGATGTTGGTCGATCGAATGTGCTCCAACATTCGACGATAGCACCGTCGTTGGTGAATGTTAATATTACAGATTTAAATTCAAAATGTTATGTCAAATATCCATCAATATTATTCGCTACCTTAATGACACTAGTTGGACCTGGGACCTGCTTATAATTTCATATCTTGCCCCTTAATTCTTGAAAATTATGGTGCTATGTAGTAGGGAATGCAACTCAATTATAACTTGAATTATGGTGTACATGAGTGCCACATTATATTTCAGCAAATTTCAATTTATACGACAAGGAAAATTACGAACATCACGTTCGTTACGGACTAAAGCGTCGCTGTGTTTAAGAGCACGTTGCATGCAAAACGTGCTAGATACAACTAAAATACAAAACGTTCGAGAGTACATGTTAGCGCAATTATATACCGTGTGGCGGATAAAATCAAGTAGCATGGCTGAGCTTTGCAAGGAGCATACAGAAAAACAGTGTCTAGCCTGTTTCAGAACTCCCTCCGGGGTAAATTCGCCATCCCCACCTCCACCGAAGTGGTGCCGACGCGCGGCGAGCTGGAAACTTGGAAAATCGCATTTTCCCCGGCGAGGTGTGCCACGAATACGGTGGTGGAAACTCCATTCGTTCGCACGTAGGCTCTCGAGCAATGCGATCGATTTCGTATGCGAAGACGCGGCACACGCGAATGTGTCTGCACTTTTGTCAAATGCGCGCTGTCACCGTAAATGTGTAACTGCACTTCGACAACTATGGCAATTGCACACAGCGCCTGATCTAAAAATACCGCCTTCAACTTCTCGACACCATTGCGCGAATCGTACACTTGTAGTGTGGATACAGAATGGGTACATTAAACGCGCCTCGCGAGCAAAAAATATGTTCATGAAATATTCATGAATTTACCGGGATTAGTATTGCGCCAAACATTGTTTTATTTTTACTGTGTTTGCTGATGTACACCTGAGTCCCATAGGTCCCAATGCATGATTTATTGTTCACTTTCAGTAGTAAATCAATTAGGAAATGGCTGTTTTTCTATTTGCAACTCGTTCAAGTGTGATACTTTGCTCTAAGGATTATGTAATTTTTAACTTGAAAAACATTCTAGCTAATAAATACTTTTTTTTTTTGTTTCCATTGACCATCCCAACTTTTGACACTAAATTAAAGTAAACTTTTATTTCATAGAAGTTTTAGGTTGTTCGGTAATAAATATCCAATATCCAAGATAACTTTTTGTTCCTATTTTACCACACACGTTTAAAAAAATGCAAAGAAATAAATATCGGAGGATTCTTTGCTGATATAAATCACTAATAAAATTCCAAACATGACAATGCTGTATTATCACATCTTCTTCATTTTCCACTATGTCTCTCTCTTCGCCAAAAAAATGATTGGCCTATTTATTATAGTCTAGACTCCAGACTGTTTTTTATTGCGTAGTTTTTACCTACGTTTATAGAGTATACGTGGGGGGTGTCGTTTGGAAAATATAGGTTTATTAATTAGAAATTAAAAATCATATAGAAATGTTACATTCACTAGTTTGGGCGCATCACACAAATAATGCAAACATGATAATCATTATACTAAACTAGTATAATGAAATATGTTAAAAGTTGTGAATAATACTAAAATTTAAATGGCGTTCGATGAGAGATTATGGATTAATGTCAGAGTTATGTAAATGGCGAAAAAATTGTCGTCTACGTGTTTTGCTTTGATTATTTCGTGGATTCGTTATCTAGGCAGTAGGTAAATCCCTGTATGCAATAGTACTCGATGCAAAAGGTGCCACTGGCTGTACGTCGCTCGTGAAGCTGACAGGCGTGACACAAGTTTCGACAAAAGTGACATAACTTATCTACTTGTCACCGTAGATAATGTCATAGACGCTGCGCGGTAAATGATGGGCAACGAGCACTTCGATCTTCTCATTCCTGGTCACTGGTGTATATTTTGACAATGGGAAGGTCCTGGTGGTGGCGTCACTGAGTGCACGAAGCACTTGGGTAAGATCGGCTTCCTGCAAAGATAGAGGTCAATCATGAACAAACAATTCCCCAACTTTTCTTAGTTGTAAATAAGAAGAGTCGTACAGGAGATTTGGTGTAGCGTTCCAAGGAGCGAACAGCACGCTCGAAGTAGTCCTCGCCGTAAATCTGCTTCTGTTCCTGCGACATTTGTCCCCACATATCTCTCGCCTGCTCCCAGAGATCCTCATCAGTTAACCATGCGCTACCAGAGGTGAATTCACCTGGAGCAACTACGACTACGTCAACACCCTTTGAACGCAATTCCAAGCGGAGGCAATCAGCTTGCGCCTCGACCGCCGCCAACAGAGAGCAGTGTATGCCACGGACAGGGGATGAAAGATGTGCGAGACCAGAAGACATGAAGACAATCCTGCCACGTGCGCGTCTCAAGAGGGGCAGCATTAATTGATTAACACGCGTTGCTCCTAGCAGGTTTACTTCAGTTGCTTTGCGTATGACCTGGAGGGAGATCACACATCATAATTACGGCGGGAAACATTAAAATTAAGGAATTACTTGTTGAGGGACCCATTCAATTTCACCAAGGGCTACCCATTGGGCGCAATGAACGACAGCCCATAGTCCTGGAGCTCCATCTGGCAGATGTTCGACGGCGTAAAGGGAGGCAGACAAAATTTGGGACTCGTTTGCGACATCTAACTGAAGGGTGTGTAACCGCCCCGAGGAATCTTCCTTGAGGTCGTCCGCTAATGGATTATCAACGTTCTGAAATCCAGCGAAAACCGTGAATCCTTGTTCGTCTAGATGCCTGGCGAGGGCGTAGCCAATGCGCGATTCACATCCGGTGATTAGGACAGCCTTGCCGGCGGCTGTCACCTGTAATAACAATAAATATTTAATCAATACGCCAACTGCGCGTGCACGCACTAATAACAACAAGTTCGAGTACTCCTTTTTGCCATTTGAATGTATAAATAATGCATGAAGTTTATCTGATGACTTTCGAGCGAGCAATTTAATTAGCAGATTAATTAATTTACGTTTGCTGTTATTTTACATCCGCGCTCTCCATTCTGATAAATGAAAGCGATAAACCTCGTGTCGCAATTAAATTAACATTTCTCTGCTCTGAGCATTATTTTAACCGTAAATATTATTTACTTGTTCACAATTGTAAAGAAGTTGTTGTTCCATCAAAGTCTTGTACGTGCTTGGCATTCAGTCGTTTGTTAGCTGATGGCAAATTTGAAGCTGAACTCAAGTCGCCCGGAAAACCGCCTTGAAATTGCTCGGCAATTGGGTAAACGAGCAACTTCTTGCAAGCAGGGTTGAAGTGAAATTAGCCGCAATGAATTGCGCAACCGACTGCGGATCGAGGAACGAATCAACGACAATAATCATTTCGATGTTGGCCTGACCTTTGCCTGTTTGCCAATTGAGGTGAAATGAGGTGGATGCGCATTGATAAACATCGCGGAATGAAATTAAAAATGACAACCCACCGCCCCCGTGATGCATCAAAGCGATACAGAGGTGGTGCAGTCTGTAATTTTGCAGTTGGATTAAAATGTCAAACGATAATTAATCATTCTAGGTGAGCAGGGCGAGTGAGGGTTATTGATCATTATTACAATGGCGGGTGGTATTTTTATTGATGATGCTCCATTTACCTTTAGATTGTGGTAGCAAAGGACAGCACCGATTGTCGCGATCGTGAACCAGATGAATAGAGTGATTGTTGAAACCTGCGAAATGTGGAGCGCGTTGAGCACGGTGCTGAGAATAATGGCAGCTGCGTGACAGAAGATGACCGGCAGGAGGCACCGATCGACCATGTCCCAGGGCACTTCACGCTGCTGCTCCTTTCCGATGCCCGCCAGCTGGCTGCTGTGGAAGACGCCGAGCGACGAGCGCCGCCGCCGACTTGCCGCATCATTCGCCGTCTTCGGTACCGCGATCGCCGGCAGGCTCTTCAGCGAGGCGCGTCGCTTAAAAGGGCCGCTCATTGTGTGCTGCACTCACGCGCTCTCTATTGTTAGTAATTAATGCAGGTATTGTGTGCGATGGTATTGCAATTCTTGAGATTCTTAAGAGATGCGCACCCCGACGCTCCCGTCGTGCGACTGATCCGTGCGACTTAAGGCGCTTCGCCGCCGGCGTATATGATTCAAGTGTTTTTGGCCGAAATTGAGCGCAGTTATTTTCGCCTATTTATATAATTTTCGGTATATTTCTATGCGGCGACGATGCGCTTTTCGACTAGTGCGCCATACATGTTATAATATGCTATAACCCATCGAATGTTATGTGTGAAATGCTTTAGAAGTATTGCTTTTTCGTTTTTTATTTGTGTCACGCGCTTTTATGTTAGTAATTTAGTTTTCGGAATGTTTAAACTCCAATTTTAATTTTTAGTTGTTCTCAGTTGATAGCTTCAGATTTCCTTTCCTTACGCGATGGAAAAGCTAAAATTATATTTAATGCCAATCGTCTATAAATAAAGTGTCTGCCGTTATTTGTTTTCTTTTTTATCCGCTGAATATTATTAATGAAGCAGTCGATTTATTTTTATAGCTGTATTGCCACAGAGGAAGTTTGCTCTTCGCTGGAGGCGATAGATCATCATATTCTATTATATTTATCAAAATTTGAACGTGACATATATAGCGCTGAATTTTTGCTCCAAATTTTTGAGATGCACAAAAGGAGGTCAAATCAATAGAATTGAGAGGAATCTGCAACATTATCGTCATCCACCAAGGAATACAATGATGTATTATGTGAAGTTGATCTAAATTTATGCGTAGGAAGAGTTTTATGGTTGAAGTTCATTGCTTTAAGGGGTGATAAACATGAATAATATGATGGAAACATGTGTAAAATATTGTAGTTATATTTATATAATATTAAAATTTCTATGTTGGCAATCGCATTAAGTGCAAATAATCTTGATGCGAGAACGAGTGAAGGAAATAAATAATTTCTAGATGTATTACGTATGAGTCATTTTAACATTGCAATGATATGAACATGAAACCATAATTGAATCACTGCCAATCCTAAGATATCAGCACCTAATGCACATAATATCTTACTGGATAAATTTCATACGAAAAAATTTCATTACGCATTCCACATGCACTGCTGTGGTTTATTTCCAATGAGACGACAAACATGCAAAATGCTGTAAACGGTGACACTGCCAGCACATTAATTGATTCAGCATTAATGCCTTGAAGACGCACATGAGATGTATAAATAAACGGCATATTTGCGGAGGACAGTGCGGCAAAACTGGATACATCTTCCAAATTTACCTACGTGCTTGTCTAATTTTATCAGCATCTAACGCTACAGACTGTTGAGTTCTCTTTGCAGCACTCACGAACAGTTTGCAAGTGCGTTAGTGGATCTTAAAGCAAATGTACATGTCATTTCCGATTTCACGTCGAAATAAACACGCACGTCCTAATGCACCATTTACATAAACAGACGGTTGCGATTATTTATTAGCAGCTCCCAGTCTTTCGTTGTTACCGCTTTCCCACTTTGATTAAAAATGTAGGTATGATTTAGAAATAGTAAATCATAAATACATATGTTGTTTCTAAATAAATATTCATCAATAGAAGCGGAAAAAATTGAATAAATCCAACTTGCATAAAAATATTGTTTGTATGTATGTGTTCGTGGTTGCATATATAAGAGGATGTTTAAAATAAAAATTAAACATTTAAAATAAAATGCAGAGAAATTACAAGTGTGTGAAGAAAATTACAGTGAAATAAAACAGTAGCGCTGTACCTACTCGTTCACTGCTGGGCTCAAGAGCTCCAACTTTTGTTATTAATTGAACATATACTTACTTAATTAAGTAAATTTAAAGGGTGTTGAAATACACGTAATTTCGTGTATTTAATTTATTTTTAATTATCTTATGTATTTTTAAAATAAACTGAGGACAATTGATTTAACCACAACATCAGGTTATATCCTCAATCGCGAAGTTATCTGGAAAACTTAAAGATTGCAATATTCATTTTTCCTCGAAGAATAAATAATATAAATATTTGATATACGTAAATTAATTTATATTTCAATCTCAGATTTCATTGATTTGATAAAATGTGATTTTGTTGTATGGATATTGCGTCTCGAAAATTTTTATATTTTTACAACGATATTGATATTATATTTGTCTCCAAAAATATAATACGAAACCACCTCGAAAATTGAATGCGGCTGGGAAACCCGCTTACAACACAGAAAAAGCACGGAAAATAACTTTCTATTTTTTCGAATCTTTGCCGGCTCAAGCGCTTCCCAGCTAAAGATTATACATACTTCAAAGAATCTCACTCTGCACGCCTTGCAAATTATATAAGCGTAAGATTATAATATTGCATGACGGAATTTATGTTATTTTAAAAAATATAAAATTGCATCTAAAACACCCATTTTTCGATTTTATCACCTTTGAAGATTAGTATTTTGCGTATTAAAATTACGAATCATTAATAGTTCAAGTTCAGGACTTTAAACGAGTTCGTTAATAACTTTATAAGTACGTGAGTAACTTCGTTAGTTAATAAGCGATATTACACTAACAATCTTGATGAAACATGGGGCAAATCAAAGATGAAGTATTTATAACTGTCTGAATACACGTTGAAAAGCACATGAGCTTTAAGAATTTAGTAGTAGCTCTGCTTGTGGTATTCATGTATTCGAATAAGCCAATAAAACAGACATCGCTCATTTAATTTATCGCTTTTTTCTTTACTGGCACACGAATTATATTTAGTAACCTAGTTATACGTAAGTATTACAAAATTGAGTCGTTTTACAAATTAAGCAACAATAATAAAATTGCTGACTTAACACACGCATCAAATTAAAATAACATTTTGATTGAGCTAGCCCAGAAAATCTTCATTTCATTACCAATTTATATAAATAAATTTAAATTATCACTTCAAGTGGTTAAGTAATAAATTACTGATTAAAAATAAATTTTATTAAGGTGGTCTATTTATTTTCTTCTAGTTATTTGTGAATTGAATTAAATAAATCACATTTATTTTTAAGTAATTGCTAAGTGAAAGAATAGTTTCCACTTTAAAAATAAATAAGAAAAATTCGAATGGCTCAAGTCTTCAATTAATTCATTATAGCTGTTAATTATCTTGATTAATAATCGGTAAAACTATCATTCATATTAATAGAAATAATTGCAGTGTACAAACAAGTTGTGTACATAATTTCAATACACAACTATTCTTATTTATAGCCATTGCGCTTATATTTTTAAACACATCGAACGTCATAGTGCAATCTAATGCGTGCGTGACTGATTAATGGCTAGCGTAAATGAAAACACACTTTATTCCAATAAATATCAAGTACGATCTCTATGTACACGAGCAGCTTGTACTTGAAATGCTTGTTGCAATGAATTATAATTATCAGAAATGAAAACAGACAGGTTTATAGCTGTTTGTATATTTTGTAAATGTACTATCAAGAATATGTAATACTGAGTAATATATTTTAATTTCAAGTCTGAAAAGTTATTGATTATTATTAATATTTAGTAAATCTGGCGTAGATATGTGATATTCACAACTTTAATAAATCGAATTACCACAAGCGATGTATTAAAGAACAAAGTTCAAACACTAAACCCGGATTGCTTTGTGTAATCCTCGACAGAGGTATGAAAACGCGTCAAAGGATAACAAAGTTTGCGGAAGGCGCGTTTCATTCTGCGTTTGACATTTCGGCTGACATCGGAGTGAACACAAAAAATGGGCCGTAATTAACTGAGCAATACGTGTGTGTACTTGAAGCATGGCAATTTTTGGCCAATGGCTCGCCGGGTGATCCTGGCTTTCACCTTTAACAACGCGACATCCCCGCTAATGCGTCGTTATCCCCGACCGTCACTCACACTCTACGATATCGTCCTTGAAATCCTTAACACCCGTGGCGCGCCGCGCACACCGACCAAAACTGAAAAAGGACGAAGGTCGGCCAATCAAGCGGCGGCGCCGGCGGTGGAAGTGGGATAGCGCGCAATGACGTGTACTGTGAAGCAACAGCTTCCAAGGTGGGAAAGCAACAAGCGGGAGAAGGACCAATGCATGTGCCTTGTGCGCAACAAGGGGATGATGACGTAGGTAAAACATATTCCATGCTTGGCGCACGTTAAGATGTGTTTTTCCACCTGAGAGAGCGTGTTTCTTCCCATACTAGGGTACCACTGGAGAAATGATGATGGGGACATAAATCATGTGAATCACGAGATGCCCAAGGACACCCCAAGTAAAATCAAGTTGGACCTATTGTCAAAAGGATAATTCAACAAGCATGTAAGTAAACAATCGTCTGGAGAGATAAAAAATGGTCCGGAATATATTAAGGGCCAGCGACTTGACGAATAAGAAAATGTCGTGTTTGCAAAAACGGACAACCGGAGGTAGTTTTATTGTGTCTTCCGATAATCCGGCAATTTTGTCGCTTTTTAGGGTGCCAGTTAAGAGATGAGAAATGCGCGGTGGAACAATTTGAGCATGAGGAAGCCATGGGGAAGACGTCAACCTTGACCTGCTTCGGCTGTGACCTAATTCTTCGTAGCCCACATTAGGGAAACATCCACGCAACATTTATTGCTGTTGTCCTCGTGCGTTTCCCAACCTCCGATTCTCATCCCTCTCCACTCTTACGCATTCGTTTTACTGCGTGTTGCGCTTCTTTTATGATCCATTCCTCGTTTGTTTTGTAATGTTTGCTTTCAACAGTTGTTTTCGTACAATTTTCAAAGAGTTGTTACATTTCAATACGTACTTCAAAATATTTTAAACGCAAAGAATAAATAAACACTCGCAGGCTAATTTTTTCTGTTGGTAGGGCATATTTCCAATTAGTAGGTCATGATGGAAAAAATGTATTTAAGAGTTTTCTCATTAAAAAATATACACGTTTTTTTTGTGTGCCATTGAATGTATTTCTCCCTTCTATTCACATCTGTTCATTTTTGTTTTTTACTTTTTATAGCTGTTCGTTTTCGCCCTTTGCCAGCCGCTCGAAATAACGTGCAAATTACGCCAAGTGTGCAGTCATGCCCGCTCTTTAATCTAAATTGCAAATGAAATTTATTGCAATTTCACCACGTGCCTGCCGATGGATCTGAATTGATAATTACTAATTGGGAAATTTGCAAGGCAAATTGGATGATTTGCCAGACACTGACAAACAATTCGCCTTTTTTTCTGCCCTTCATTATTAGCCTTTTCTTTGCAATGTCTTTATCAACCCCCAAAAGGAAAAAAATCATTTGTGTCTAGCTTCAAAATTAAACCGTGTACCAGTTGTTGCCAATTTAATAAGAAAATTAAATTATGCTGAAGAATATTTAGGAACTGATTAATTTATATAAAAAAAATAAATTCTACTTCTTAATTTTGGATCGGTCGAAGTTATTTTGATGCTTTGATGTTATTTTCAAAATATTTACACAAATAAAATAGGAAACGAAAACAACCTTTGAAACGTTGATAATTGTAATAATACATGCATAAACATTGCGACGATAAAATCAAAACGAGGATAATAAATGTTTGTATTGAATTGTCAATGCGCAAATATGTGCAATAAAATAAAATCGAAAGAAAACAGCATCATATTGACTGGTGATAAACATACTTGAAAATGTTCAATAGCACATTTGTGTTGGTGTTATGCGTTATTTGCGCGAGGGATGATGAGTTGAGCTGTTGAAGAGAAGCGGTTGACTGTTCGCTTTGTTTCGAGAGCAAACAATAGCACCGCAGCCCGAATATTATCTGATGTGAAATTCAACCCTATCGCTATTTGCGTTTCTTTGGCAGTGCGGTGCCTGCTTTTTCATCCCCGACGGCAACGTTGACGGCGGCCATGGCGGCAACTAACCGACCAACCTGTGTGCGTCGAATTAGTCACTGCACACATTTACATCGTATATTGACGGCAATTTAACAAAAGTTGCTTTTAATTCACGGTAACCTGATGATGGTAATAAAAAAACATGGAAATTTAGACAAATTGCTTTCATTACTACATGGATTTTGTTTTTCTAGTAAAACTTCTTAACAAGGGGTGTATTTAGAAAACCGATAACTAGTTACTCAATACTTATGATATATTAATAAAGAACTTGTTGAAAGTTCTATAAACAGATAAAAGTTTGTCATTAAGAAACATTTTGAGTAAATAAGGGATGAAATTATGGGTACTAAATGTCTTTATCGGTATATTTGATTAATAGTATACTACGAAAAAAATATTCAATGGTATTTAATAATTAGAAATGGTTATAATAAATATTTTAACATAATTTGATAATCTTGAAATTTTTATAATTTTTTTATGGCAAAAATATAAAAGATAGAAAAACCAATTAAGTGAAGTAGGATTAGATATTTATTGAAGTATTAGTGCAATTTTTTTCATTAATTTTCGTTTAGTCAGTTCGGAGAAATTCGTGATTAAAGAAAATTAATTGATTGTCAATTTCCTCGTGAATTATAAAAGATAGAATTTTTTACTTATTTTTTACGTGAATAATATTGTCATATGAATATCATACGTAAAAAGAATTTTTTAAATACGACATTTTTTAATTTGGCTAATATCTGTGGAATGCGGAAGTAGTTCCGCACCAGGTGCGCGCTACCGGCCATCTTTGGTATGCATGGAATGCACACACACATTAAAGATTTAAATGGCCCAGCTGGTGCTGCTACTTCGCACCTTTAAAGTGCGATATCTCTCTATCCTACTCTAGCGTTAGGTAAATGCATGCAAGAGCAGTCGCGACTGCTTCATCCTATTCTCTTTAATGCAGCGCGCAGCAGTGCACCTGTCTCGTGGTATGCGTGGTATGCGCGGTATGCGCAAACAGGTTTAAAATTTAAATGGCTACTAGCGCAACCGTGCGGTAGCTTTAAATATCTTTATCCTTATCTTACATTACGCATAGGCGAAGACCAGTTGCTACTGTTTGCTCCTGTACTCTTTGATAGGTAAATATTAGGACATTTTCAAATCGCTATAACTTCTAAAGTAATTAACCGATTTTAATAATTCAAAAACTGATATTATGTGCTTGAGACGCACTAAATCTATGTTCAAAAATATTTGTTCTATCATTAGTTACCTCTAATTTATGCTTTAATTTCTCGATGTGATCAGTTACTCTTAGGTTAAACAACTGCAATGCAACTTTTTATTGCAAAAATGTAACAATATTAATCTCTGTCTGCATTTCTAACAGCCAGTGATTGTGTAGTAAAAATACTATAAAAGCTATTCAATGCATTATTGCATTGTTTCGTTTTTACGTCACGTTGAAGCATTCGATTATACTTCTATCCGGATACAATTGAAGATAATACGATGAGAATAATATTTATTTTTCATTGAATGCATTGAAGAGAATACGCTAGTTGGAAAAACACGCGAAAACGGGAATACTTCTTTGCGATAAAAACTATTATGGAGCGACGCATCAGCACGAAGATAGTGAGCGACTATAAAGAAACGTGCGACGCAAACGTAAAGAGCATAAAGTACGACTTTGTTTACTCGAAACACGTCCACGCGTATTTCTTCTCGCTACAACAATTTTACCAACATATTTTTCATTGCGCTCTTGTTTTATTTTGTCAAATATGTTTAATTACACACGGAAATACGAAAGCAGGAAACATTTACCTACCCCTTGCAAACAGCATAATAACGAAACTTTGATGACGACGCGAGAAATAATAATTAACTGAAACACGCTACGTTGCATAAAAATAATGACAATTGTACGTGTTAGCAGCAAAGGTACATCTTTAAAAAAATGGAACGAATTTATAAACTAGATTTTTTTATACACATTTTATTTAATTACAGTGGACTCAAGTTTTATTTGATACGCGCGTTTCAGTCTACTACTTCTTGCAAAATTAATTGCACGAGATATTACATGTTGTTCCATTTTGTTCGCGGGCGAAACTCGTTGTTAAACACCATTAAAAGTTTAATTACTTAAAGCATAGCAATTTTTTATCTGACAAACGTGTTATTCATGCACGCTGCGCGACAGATAATCATCTATAAAAAGACGGGAAAAAAGCGCACAGGTTTATGGCTGTAATTCACGCAGATTGGCGCAATTTTGTACACATGCTGTGTATTTACGCTAAGAATTAACCAAGGAAATCTTAATTGGACAAATTGATCGCCAATAAATATGATAAATATGACAAAATTATTAAATCAGCAAAAATGCTCAAAGTATTTTCTCTTAATCACCGGATATTCACCTTTCAATTTACTGAGTATTAAACGAGAAATTATTAAAGTAATCATTTAAAAATAGATCTGTTATGAATGAAGTGCTAATGAGTTATTACTAAATCTGGAAAATGAAAGAATCAGTGGCATTTTACAGCACCTATTTTTGTTAAACAAAATGTCGATACGCTATTAACATTGTGCATTTTTGTGCGCGTCGAAATTGAAAACGTTAAGTGCTCCCGAGGGTAGCATTTTCATGGGTTTTTCCTCTCAAAGGGAGTGCTGAGGGTCATCATCATCTGACGAGGTCGCTGGCGTTGCGCACGCTTTCACCATAATAGACTAGCTCGTCTATTCAAGCGCATAAACTTTGATGACATTTGAATTCGCCAGCACGCTGTTGCTTTGGCGCAAAATAAATATAAAGTAATAAGTAAATAGAGCGCACTCATAAGATACAGTGAGTCATGTTTCAAGTGTGAAGAATTGAACACGTATGAAATTTGTTCAATGTTTGCCAAGGTGAAACATGAAAGGCTTGCAATGTTTTAAGAAAAATTCCTTGGAAGCTTGCGCAGCACTGAAACTTGATCTTCGAATGTAAACTGCAAACAACACCGAGCGTCATGGGAATTATGAGACATCGCGAAGAGGCGGCTAAAGTGTATAAATAAATAACGCACAAACAGCACGACGGCGGCGGTGCAATAAATTGCAGTGAGCAATTTCATCTTGCTTGATTTCTCTTGCACAGCATACTTTATAAACTGTTTGAAATTCCCTCTTTAATCAATCATCCCCCTGCGTGCCAAATCGTTAAATCACGCTTAATCATGGATCAAATGGAATTATAACGAATATTTAACGGCTTGTCGTTTTTCACGCATGGTGATTAATTATTTTTCCATCAATGACAAATTATCATACTATAAATAACAATACCACCAAATTTCGTCTCCCGAATAAAATTTTAAATAAAAACAGAAATTGTTGTTACCAACTTAAAATTGGATTGTCTAGACGTATAAATCATAAGAAACGTATTAACTTTATAAACAATAAAAAATGTAAAAATACATGGCCAACTCCGCAATAAATCATTAATAATGAGCAACTGTAAATAATAGATTGGAATAATAAATTAGTTATCATTGAAAAAAAAGTGAATATAAATCAAGAAGAAAATCGAATGGAAAATTAGCAGATAATGGAATCTGCGAAATAAATTCAACAACTCTTTCACTTTCCGACAGTTTATTGTTTGCTGGTCGAGTTGATAAACGCAATAAAAGTTTGGCGTTTGACTTAATTCGCTTTCAGTCTTCTTCTTCTTCTTCGTCTGCAGTTGAGTGTATGAATTTTACATGAGAATGTGCGTAGGCCGCAAGAAAACGACAAGTCTGCGGGCAGTCGAAGATGAATGCGGCCGGCTAGGATTTCGAAGGAGTAGAATGCTAGAGCACAAACTCGTCGTCCTGTTTCCGCAGTCGATGCCCAAGGGGTTTGCGGCTACAAGATATTAAAGAGGACATTAGACGGTGAGGAAGGACGCGCATCAATCTCCACCCAAGAAGGTATTGTGGAACGACGGTGCGCGTGTGTGACGCATTTTGAGCAGGTGAAATTCATCTATTGTCGTTATCGTTGTGAAAAATACGCATTCAGAAGGTGAAAACTTTTTTCAATATGTCAATAATACGTGCTCCATTAGGGATGAGTGCGGGATTGATGAAAATTCAAGAAATTTCATTTTACTTTATATAAAAAGGAAACCAAAAAAATTGAAAAGGGATGTTGTGTAACGCATATTAACTTTATAAAATAGATGAAGTACTTAATGTACTTATCCTTCAGTTTTGTCAAAATTGACAATATTTTTTGAAACGTTTGCACTTAAGAGTATGTCAATTTTCTTTAAATGTAAGTAAAGTCTTAAAAACAACTTTACGATTGATAAATTGAAAAAACATTTATGTTTTATTTGCATGTAATTTATGGGATTGCCAGTTGACATTTTAAAAACCTTATTTTTGAAAGTATGAAGCAACTTTTGGCCTAGTTAGAGGGGTAGTGAATGAAGACAGGCCCCGAAGAATAAATACGCATTATCACCTTCGTTCGTCGCCTAATCATGGAACATAAATAAAGCGGCGAGTAAATACCTTGAAAAGTTGTATGCGAACGCTCGCGTCATCATCGTGTTCAGCGATAACTTTTCACGAAAACTCCATCAGTGAGCACACATACTCTCTATACTTGCTTCGCTTCGTACTTACTTTTGAGCATTAGCACGTACGCGTCGAGCGTCCTCCTTGTCTCCTTTTCTATAGCGCGTTTCGTCTTCAAGGAGAAGCGGAGCGTTCGTAATTCATTGTTCGATCCTCGAAACGAGTGAATCCTTCAAGGCACCAAACGAACAGCAAAACGCCACCAGAATGATTCTGTTCATCGTACAGGTTGTTGGCGAAAATTTCGCGTGTTGAGTTTTACGAACTGTGGCACTCGGTATTCACACGCTTGAATAATTCATTATCGCATACACCCTATATCTAAAAAGCATCCAATATTATTACGGGGTTAGGAGAACCTCGAGAACGTTGTTGCTTCTTGTTCGCGGCCGATGCGCACTCCAAGAGCGAAGCTGTGTGCTATTTTTAGTTCCCGTGCGTCCCGCGGGAACACATCGCATTATCAACTCGCACGCAATTCTATATGCAACCCAGCCACATGCATTGAACGCTAAATAAACGAGCACTTTGTGTTGTCTCGTGCGATGCGCCGCCTCGGATTACAAACGGCGGCGGCGCGCGGCAGACGTAGAAACGATGTATTAATAGCGAATGTATGCGAATCGAAATGGAAATGCAGCTTCTTGGCGCCCGCTTAGCGGCGGCTACATGAATCTTTTGTGCGTATGACGTCACATCCTAGCTCATTCAAGGTCGGCAATGCTGCCTCCCGTAACCCGCCGCTGCTGTTGCCCGCCGCAATTCAAGCGCCCCTCAAAAGCAGGATAGTGTAAGCTACACCTATCTCTACACGACATTCGATGCAAATACAATTAGCGAGGTAGATAACCAGATAACCTCATTATTTGTTCCCAGGATAAGATGATGAATTTGCTCTAATTTTACACAATAAGGGATGATATAGAGTTATACCTATATTAAACAATCTGATTTAATGACCGTTGTTTCCAAAGCTTTTTATGCAAAAATGAAAAGTGTATTGAGCAAATATTATAGGGTATTAGCGATAAATTTTATGTTATTAAAGTGTTTACTCTTTTTCGTACTCTTTAGTGGTTAATTAAATTTGATACGAATCGAGCAGTTATTTTGTGGTATTTTCATAAAGTAGCAGCGCTACAGGTGCTATTCTTATAAAGGCGCAAATTGCAGCTGTAGGGAGGGTGTGCTAAGGGTGCGATATTATTCAATATTTACCTCATTGCGCATACTAAATGTATTTGTTTGTAGAGAGATTGCAAAGCAGCCGGTAGCGGTATTATTGTTGTTGTTGCAAGTAGTTTTGCACGGCGTTGGTGGTGGTGGTGGTGGTGACTGCGAAACCGCTCCCACCTTGCTGCCGCCGTGCGTGTGGATCGATCGGCGCGCACTGTCTCGTCGCCCACACACTGCGGCCGGAGCCGCCGCCGCCGCCGTGTCATGCACACGCGCCCTGGGTCCATTACCTATTGACAACGAGAGACAAACGCATGCATTTGTTGCGGCCTCCGACTTGATAGTTCAGTGTGTACTTGATATGCGGCATTATTCTCTAACGTTGTACAAAGCCATTACATCCACCTGCACGTAAATTTCGCTCGCCAACTAACTAACCAACTAACTAACTAAATCGCTTCACGCTCTGTGATACCCACAATCGAAGCATCTGATAATTATAATTGGAGTGCGCGCATCACATTATCCTCGCAAATGTCAAGTGTCACATGCACATTGGAGCATTAGCAGTTGTTTAAGCAATTGTTGCTCGCATGCATTTCACCTATGAATTTATCTCCTGCATTCTCTATTATCGTATTAGAAGCACATAACTTGAAAAGTCAAGGTTGAGAGCAAATTATCCTGCCATATAACCCATAAAATATATATCAAAAGGATAATAGAATTGCCATTTTTATGGTGCTCACCCTTCCGGATAAAATCTCTTGAAACGATGGAAAATCCTATAACAAAATAAGCCATTAATTAATTATTTTATATTACATTTTTATAACAACATTTTGATAGAAAAGGCCGAGAGTCACCTCAACTCGGCCCAAACCAAAAAGCAACATGCCACGGAATTTCGAAATTGAATTTTAAATAAACGCTCGTCATCTGCAACAGCGTAAACAGAATGGCAAAGGGAATATCTAATCAAAACCAAATGAAATTTGCAAACAATGCGCGTTGGTAACAGACGTTCAAACGCAAAATGACGTTGCGAGACACGTAATATTCATTAAGTAATTTCCGCCCTATATTAACAGCGCCATTGTTGGTTTCAAGGATGATAGAACCCCTCAACAGAAAAGAATGAACGTATTAAATAACATCATAAATATTTAATGATATTGGCATATTATCGATTAGAATGATTATTCATCTAATATGTGCTAATGGTTCTTTCTTTTTTTTTGAAAGTTTTTTAGGTCTTTATTGTCATTCTAAAATGGATAACATGAATATTTGGTTATTGTTACTTGTGTTGTTCAATTGTATACCTTAAGTTCACAATGAATATTACAAGGGTTGTATGTCGTGGATAACACGTAAAATGCAAATGTGATAACTACGAGCTCAACCGAGATGTGCGCGTATGAATGCTAATAAACAGGAGCATTAATCATTTCGTTCACGGGGGTTGTCAACACATATAGAGGTGGATCGCAGATGGTTTTAGCCCTTTTGTAATCAACTTGTGGTTGTCGTTATTACCATGAACATTTTTTTCAGCTCTCTACTTTATTAAGATTATTAACAAAATTGTATTTACTTTCTACCAAGTTTTTTTAAAAATTGCTTGCATTTAGTTTCACTATAAAATTTACAAAAATATGAGCATGAAAATGGAAGTGCACTGAATAGAAATAAAATTGTGATTTAAATTTCAAAGTACAATCACGTTGCTTTTGTGACGCATGCTACATTTATGTAATGGAAATTTAATAATGCGAATTTTTCGTTTCATATTTATTTAAAATTGCAGCAGGAAAAATTTATATCTGCTTTGTCATACTTGTAAACTACGAGTAACAAAAAATAAATATTATAAATTGATGATGGAAAAAACTAAGCTGAAGTAAATATATATTTACTCAAGTATAAAATCAATGACATAAAACAACTTGGAAAGTAATGTAGAAAAAAGGGTGGAATTTAAATAAAAAAGTAGGGTTTTTATTGCACTACGACAAGAAACGTGTGAGTTACCTTTGATTTTATTTGAGATGCCTAACAAGATTCCCTCCGCTTCATTCACTCTTCGGAACTGCGAGAACTTGAACGAGATGATTAAATATTGAATCAACCGCCACCAGATGCGCGCATTGAAACGTTTTGATCCCGCTTTTTAGCGTGAAAGGTCAGCTTGAAATGTGGTACTTGCTCCTATTTTATTAGATTTCTTTCAACAATTTTTTATCAAGCGTGGACAGCATACATTTTTCCAAGAAGTAATCAGAGGTGTGGAAGGCCTTTAACAAATAAAGGATTTTCTTACGGATGATTTCATTTCCTCTTTGTTGCTTCTAACGGCAGAGTGACATCCCAATATCCGGAAGTCGTTATATGTAAATTGATGGAAACGTAGGTGTCAATGAAATAAGCATTGCAAATGACATTGTTATGCACATAGTTTTGAACTTTAAAATATAATTATAAAATTTACTCATTTTCATTACACGTACATCTTGAAAGTTTAAAAGTTAAACTTCGTGGGCGCGCTTGATTTGGTGGTGATTTAATGCAGAGCATAATCAAGCTGGCAGTCGAGCTGCTTCAGTTATCATTCAGTATCTCATTCGTAGTTATACTTGGCCTGCGAAGGGGTTGCCATTCTACATATTGCGAAGTTCGCCTTAGAGGGCGTTGTTGCGCGTTTGCCAAAAAGATTTCCTTCAACTTTTCCTACGTAATAATCGTCTTTATCACGAAACCAAATCGTAAAATCGCCTACATAAATATCATTTTCATGAAATTACGTTACATTTATGTGCGCTTTTTTCCAACGCAGTTTCAAATTTCCATATTGCTTCTGATGCAAAAACTATGTTTGCTGACTACCACATGTATATGATTTTTATATAGTGAATGTCAATTTTTGTTTATGTCGTTTTTTGTGCCTAAATTTTCTAGCTTTAAACGTGCATAAAAGCGTAAAATATTATGCCCATTCTAACGTATTATTTTAATTGAAATAAACTATTTTTGCGCATGCATTAAAAGCATGAAAATTATTTAAACTTCAATTAAAACAAACAAAGAAGAATGTTTAACATTTACACAAGAATTGCGCATAAAGTTTGCCAGCGCACGTAGGCGAAAACGTGACACTAAAAAATGATCGTCATGAATTTACTAGGAAAAAATATAAATGTCATTCGCAATTGTTGCTTGTTGTGTTTTGCGTGTGTGTTCGGCGAAAGGGCGCAACAGAACGTAACTTGATCACGGTTTGGACATGTTGCCTCGCACATAAATGTCCGCTTTTGTGGAAATGTGGTTCGGAAAACCGCGATTGATTGGCGACAACAACTGAACAACAACAATGTAATGACAACTACGATGTGCACAAACTGTATAGACTCTTTTATTGATGAATTTTTATTGTATTTATCTAATGCTTAGCACAATTGCAACTCGCACATTAATCAACATTTTCATAGTCAACATTTTCATCCCGTTGAGTTTATAATGTGAAATTTGTTTAATTTATTTGGAATTTAGTTTTCTCGCGATAAGAACGAAAACGAGGAAGTAGTTAAAGTAAGTCGTGAATTGAATAAGAAAACAAAAAGTGTATAATGTCAAAGCACTGGAATAAAGTCCGAAAATAACTTCATTTGTGCCTAGGGCAAGAAGGGACCCGCTTCATTGGTCAACTATCCCGACGAAATAGTCGCATTATTCAAGAATGGGACACTTAAATGCGTCAAACAGCGTCGTGCGCGTTGCGCTTCGTCACTTTGCTTCAACTCGCAGCGCATAAAAATAACTCGGGAGAGAGATGAGATAAAAAGAGGAGCAAACGAAGAAAGACATGCATCAGGACGAGAGAGCGTCGGGCAAGGGATGACACTTGGGTTCACTAAAAATGAGAAGTATACTACCCCCGTAAAGCACGAGTTAAATGCATTCGCAGGAGCATCTTTCACAGCACTGATAGTAAAAGCATTCTTCATTTTCGACGCCGTCATTCGTCATTTTCTACGTCAATGATGCGCACTCGCTCACTCAATGCGTCATCGCAAAATCATAAATAAATCAAATATATATATCAATAAATATTATCCAAAATGAAAATACGAGGAACTGTTTTTTCTTTCTTCCAAATATTCTAAATTTAATATCACCTTGATTTTCTGCAAGTAAATATATTTTCCAAGAAATATTTTTGCAGTCAGTGTTTCAAATAAAATAATAACAAGTTAACTTTACAAAGCGGAAAAAGCAAGCCGGCAGCAATGGATGCGATGAATGAATGAGGAGGAAAACAACTAAAGGGTTTGAGTGCGGTAGTAAATAGTGGTGCAAGAAGTAAATGGACACTTAGTGCGCATCCCACGCGCCCTCGCGATGACTAAAGCTTTTCCAATACGCAGTCAAGCGTGGGCGACTTCAATGTTTTAATCTACATGTGCATCTCTGTATTTTCATTATGCGGCAAAAATTATGCAATATTTTACGTGCTGTTCAATGACTAGCTATAACTTGGAAAGTTTATGCACCAACTTTTGTTGTTCAACATTTTAAAGGTTAATGGCTAAACATATTAAACTTAAGAATTATAACTTATTAACTTCTCAATAAAATCTTTCTATTTCTTCCTGCTTTATTAACTATAACAAAATAATCTTGAGAGACTCGAGGCATAGATTGCGGACGCATGAAAAGTTGATAAAAGGACGAAGGATAAAGACTTGAATGAGAATGAAGATGGACGAAGAGTAAGGTGGATATCGCGTTCATTCAACGCTACGAAAAAGAAGCAATAAATTCTTAACCTTCCAGCGATGATATTGCATGGACATGTGCCTGGGCAAGAACGTAAATCATTCTCAACCTACCCCCCCGAAACGCAACTGGGTATGTTAAGTATACGTGTTTCTTCTACATACTTCTTGGGCGAACTACCAAGAACAATGCCATCTGGGGCTACTTTCTTTTAGGTGGTGCTTTTCCAAAATGTACGTGCGTCTTGCGTTTATTTCTAATTACACGTGGCGAACAATTATTTAGAACTAGACAACTTCTATGTTATGTTGAGTGAAGACTACTAAATCAAAATTTGTTTATGTTGTAACATTTAAACGAAAATAAGAGAAATATACTAAGATAAATTTTATTTCTGTATAAATATGTGAAAGGAAATAAATGAGTTGAATATTATAATAGCATTTGATAAAATTGTGGTCTCGATAAAGCAATGCTTCATCGTAATGTGCAAGAAATCAAGAAAAAAGCATGCTGCATAAGTATAGAGAAATATAAATATTTTCAGGTGTGCGAGGGAAAACATGGGGTAGCGTTAGAGTTCGCTTCCCATAAAAATCGCTTTTATTTATGCGAGTTTCATACTGTTTTAATGCGTTTTCGCATATTTCGTTCTGCCGACTCGTTTTTATATCCGGCTCCCCGTATAAAATCATAAATATTTATCAACTTGGTGTTGCGGAATGTTGCGCTGTAAATGCGTGATTATCAGCGTCAAAAATCTTGAGGAAATTTTCGTTGCACGCTATCAAAAATTTACTTGTTATTATTTACCTGTTTCAATAATTACTTATATTTAAATACGCGATTTAAATAATCACATTTGTCATTTGTAATGAAAATTTGGTTGTAATAATTATGATGATAATTACGGTTTGTTATCACTTGGTGTATTTGCTGTATGCGCAATAAATAATAATTAACACCAACGTGCGGGTTGAACGCGAGGTAGAGGAACAAAAATGAGCACGCAAAACACCCCTGAGCGTCGGAGCCTACGTCACATGTCGTCCTTTCATACACACGCAATGAGACCCCAAGCGTCTTAACGGGGGCGGCTACTGTATATGACGCTATGCAAGCAGCATGATGCTAAGTACGCCGCAAGACTCGTTGAGATGAGCGCACACGCAAAAGGGAAGGTAAATATCTTCATTTTACATTTTACGTCATGAGTTTACTTAGTGCTGGAATCATTAAGGGTGGCGTCCAACAAATTTGCGATAGATCAATTTACTTCTTTGTAAGACTTGTGAAAAATTCAGGAATTTTTATGATATCTTCAGTACTTTTCGAGATATTGATGAAATTAGATCACATTTGTTATGAAACAAATGGAATTTTTAAATGAGTGATACAGAGTTTTAAATTTCATTACCTTCCCATATTCTAATGGATAGAAATGTAAGTTTTTATGTAATACTTAAACATGCAACAAACTAAAAGTTGAAGAATCTGCATGATCACATCAAGTTAGGAATGCGTCCAACAAATTTGCGATGGACCAATTTACTTCTTTGTAAGACTTGTGAAAAATGCAGGAATTTTGATGATATCTTTAGTACTTTTCGAGATATTGATGAAATTAGATCGTATTTCTTATGAAAAAAATTGTATTTTTCAATTAGTGATACAGAGCTCCAGATTTTATTGCCTTTCTATATTCCAATGGAGAGAGATTTAACTTTTTATGTAATACTTGTACTAAAAGTTGAAAAATTAACATATTCCCTTCATGTCTCTTTAAAAAATCGAAAAACTTTTAAAATTTCAAATATTCCTAGACTACCCTTTAAACTAAAACTTGTCGTAGTTATCCAAGTTAATTGTGAGGTGGAATAAAATGTTTATAATTGTTTAAATCAACTTTAAATAAATAAAACTTTTATCATCGTCTTCAGAAAACAGCAAAACGAATCGTCGAAGAGAAATAATATTTTTGTAATTTGCAATTGAGACAGAAATTCACCATAATTCAAAACACTCTACCTGGCAAGAAATAAATTTCATCATGACTTTAACGAGGAGCTTTCAACATTTCGGTGTAAAATTAATCAGGGCTCTTAATTATATTTGCATTCGCGCATGAAGATTGCGTACAGCACGTTATTTATGTGCAGCTCGTTCATACAATTGTATCAAGTGTATGAACAGCAAAGCAACAAGCAGCCAGCCACGTCGCGTCGCCCTGGAAAGCGAGCAACAAATTTAATAATTATAAAATTTGCCCTCTATAACATGACATTTAGCTCGAGTGGTTTGATGTATGAGGGTGTTCGCACAACAACGCAACAGTTATTTGCATATGTGCTGTTCAAATAAAAGTCTCGTAATATATGCATGCGTAGTAAGCTTGCTTTGCTTTTAATTAGATTTGCAAATTTAGATTTCAACGCCAATTGTCAGTCAGTGATAACATGCTCAATGATTTTTCACAGAACTTTCGGTAGCCGTAGATTTCCGGTATAATAAATAAAATGCGCCGGTCATAAAATGCATTCTTGGGGAATTCCAGGATTTGCACAAATAATCGCACGAATGAAAATAATGAGGAGATATTAGTTTTTGCGCAATAATAACGTGGATGATTCGTCCTGTGTTGCGCATAGGTGGAAATGTAGATTGGAAATGAGAGATACGCTTGCCGTCCCTCCACGGAGTGGGAAAAAGAGCGAGCAGCAGGACGCGTGGGCGGCGGTGGCGGTGCCGCCGCCAACAACGTACAGCATCGCTGTGCGGCGCACAGTGGTGGCAGTCGCGAGCCGTCTCCAGCGTCGTTCACACACGGCCGCCCCGCACGCACGCAACATTCGAGCGCGTTCAAGCCACTTGTGCACGAACTGCGGACAACGAGGCCTGAAGAAAAACGCAGAGTGCGTGTGTGTGTTGTTTGTCTAGCGAATTCAAAGTGATAACACGAAACACAAAAAGTCGTAAGTACGCGAAGAGACGAACAACTCCATATATATTCTTAGACGTAACAAAGCAAAACGCAACTTAAAGGAAATTGACGGCTATTCATATCAACTTTTAATCTTTATTGTATATTATTAATAAGTAATTATTAATTAACGCTCTCTCTCTCTCCGAACGAAACACTGCGCCGAGTGCGAAGAGCGCCTAGTGGAAAACTTGCTGCTAAATAAAGGATTACCTAATTGGTGGAACTTTCAACACGAACAGGCAACAAGTGGGAACTCTTCGTTTAAGGTTAACAAGTTACTTAACAATAGTGCGCATAATTGAAAAAGAACGCGGGCAAGAACACGAAAGAAACGAACTAAGAGAAGAGCGGTGCGCAGCTCGCACGCAAGAGAAACCAACCACCGATGGTGCGATGGTCGCGATGATCACCTGAAGACGTTCGCAACGCGCTCTCCACCTTTCTCCGGTAGTGTGATAGTAATGTGGGCTGTCCTGACGGCAACGGTGTGGGTGTGCGCGCTCGCCACCCCACAGCCGCTCCACGAAACGCCGCCGGCGGGCAGCAAAACGGCCGTTGCACCCCAACCCTCAACAATAGCGCAAGAACCGCACATGCAAAAGCGCCAGCTGCAGCTGAATAATAATGAGCTGGATGATGAACTCGCTCGTCCACTGAGCGAGTTCGATTATCGCGATACCAACCTCAACCTACAAGGGTTGGACGGGGATGAAGGCAAGCTGCAAATGCATCAGTACCAGTACCAACGCCATCCGCAATTTCCAAGTCATCATTATCCTTACAATGGCGTCCAGATCAAGCAGCAGCTCGAGAAGACGTTGGCGCCGGTTGCAGCCGCCGCCTTCTTCGGGGACTGGCAGAAACGCGACGCAGGTACGAGATCTGGGGGCAGCGGCATTCAGGCGCCGCAATTGATGTTGCGGTCACCCCGTGCCGGCCGGCAGTATGATGTTCCACTAATTGGTAAGTTATTTATTTATTGTCTTAGAATAATTACGCTGATTTAATCATTAGAACGAGGACAAGCCTCTTCGTCCTTAGACGTCCTTTGATTGAAACGCTATAAGAACAAAATGAAGAGTTACGATAAAAGCTTTGTTCCTTAATTGCTCCAAATTTATAATAAAGGTCTTACAAAAGCAATAAGGAAGAGAATGTGTTCTCTTGTTAAATTTTAAACATAAATATTAAATGAAGTTCAACTTTCCACAAGGCAAAAGTATGGAAAGCTTGTTGATCTAAATTGAATGGAACATTCCTAAAGCTGCCTGCTGTTTTATTGCCTTTAAAAATTTTCATTTTATTTCTGCGAAATTCAACTATAAATAGCAGCACAAAGTAACAAATTTTAACGTTGTGTTTTCTACTAAAAGGTTTTGATACTTTGTGAGTCACTGACATTCGTGATTGGACTTGATTTGAACTAACTAATTGAGTGTACCGTTTATACCGAACTCGTTTATGTCACGTGTAAGCATGCAAAGCGATATAAATTAACGCGTGTTATAAAAATAATAGCCGTAGAAAAATAAATGTGGTGAGTCACTCGTACTTAAAAAAGTTTCAAACACTCTAGATTTTGGCATAATTTTAATCCTATCATAACTTTTTGGTTTATTTGGTAAAAGTTAATTACCAATCAAAAGATAAATTATTCATTGTTGGTTTAGGAAATAGAATTTAGAGCTATGAAAATGATCCTTGAACTTTATAATTCGAAATCAAAATAACGCTCAAAGTTGTGATAGCCTTATTTGAATAACATAATTATCCAAAACATTAATTCCATGCTGAACAAATAGCTGAAAATGCGGAACAGAATTTCTCTTCCCCTCCTCAACGTTGAGTGTGCAACGCTGCGTGTTCAATTGAACATATCCGGAAAGTGCGCGCTTTTCCGGTTGCTCACAAGCGCACGCATCAATTACAGCTTTCGGCGAGCAAAGAGCGTTTAACAAATGTCATTCGCAGTATTTCAAATTTGATTTAGAATGAGTCATGTTCGTGTGCAAATCATGGAATTTGCAACTAAATTAATTACAGACCTGTTTAGCTTTCATATTTATTAAGTGATGAGCAGTTGGGTTCCGCGAATGCTCATAATTTATGTGGAAATAGTAATTTAAACCTTACGTATAATGAAGAATAATTAAATGGCTGGAATATTTTATGAAAATATTGACAAGTTTTCGCTGACTATTCTGTGCCTATAATTGGAAATTATAATTGAAGTACTTAGTCCCTGTAATGATGTTTGGAATCGTATTACAGCGACCTTTGGAAAATGAAATTTAGCGAAATTTGAATTTGTTGCTGAGTTATTATCATATTCATTTAGTAATTAATATGCTGAAATTGTAGATATAACGTTTCTATTCCACCATAAATATTCTTTAATTATTATGATACACTTCTGTTTATTTCATTTAAATTATATTAAATGAATTCTACAAAATGTCGAATTATTCTTGCATTAAATTTCTTTATGGTACAGTAACGTAACGTGACGTTACAAATCCGATAGAGAATTTCCATATACGTAGGTAATGCTATTATCAGTAAACAAATACAATAAACTCAATCAACATGAAGGGTAACGCATTCAAATAAAATATCAATTAATAATGCAATATATGCTCCGGTGCAATTTTAATCAATGTGTGTTTAATTCGTTTTTATGCGCATTTGATCAAGGTAATATTATTTATTGAATCAGAATAATTCTAACTGAAGCCTACGAATTTCACGTATTTGTGATAAATCACTGACTGGGCACTATAAACAAAATCGGTATTACTGCTAAGGCACTATGAGAAGACGATTAAGATTAGGTCACGTAATGTTACCATGTTATCCAAAAAGTAATCTTACCAGAGATCATTAAAAACGGAATGCACGAACTACCGTCGCATAAAACTCGATTGCGAATAAAATGAGATGTTACCAAAGAATACACCAAACCACTCTGAAAATGTAAACACAGATCAGCTGTTCCCACTTGGTTTTGTGCTAATTCCACTGGTTTAGCAAGCTACTTAAACGAATTTGCTTTGTCGTCAAGGGAGGAATAAGAGCGACTTGAAACAAACTTGTATGCAGCACAGTATTTTGCTGCTGTGTACCAAATTGAAGATTCATGTGCTACCTCTGTTCTACCTATGTTTAACTAGTTCATTTCTACAAACAAAGAATGAACAACACGTAGGGGCTCTATAGAATTCATCGATGAATATGTGTTTTAGATCTGCACACACATTGATTGATTCAATCAAGTATTTCGCTATTTCCTTGCAATAAATTGGCGTATTCCACTTGAAGTACTATGAACGTATTGTTACAATCGAATGACTTAATGTTACCATCGGTTACCATAGGTTACCACCGGTTATCACCTTACCAACCAAACTGTTATCAGCCTATTATCACTATACAAGAAATCCTCGTATCACGAACGCATAATCGGCGCTTACACGTAATAAAATCAGATGAAATATAAAATGCACTAACCTGTATTGAAATTGTTGATCACGTTCGACTTTTCGGCACTAGCACTCACACTCACTCTACTGCCCGACCTGCTACTACCTTGCTGAAACCAGCTGAGACCTGGCTGTGACGTATTGTGACGTAGCAGGTGAAATAACATTGCTAGCAAAATTTTGCCTATGCAATCTAACCTCGCGGATACATGTAGTTCAGTGTCAGTTTTCCACGTGGTAGCATAGTGTTTTTAGTCTAGAGAATAGTGAATAGTGCATCAGGTGAATTAAGAATTACCCATGGAAATTCAAGGATATTGATAATAGCAGCGCATCAATAACAAGGTATGAAAAATAGTTACTATCTTAACCATTTGCGGTATAAAATTGTATTCTATTTGACTAACAACGTAGCATAAGAATATACCATTTATTAAACTACGCACAATGAAGCACATAACTCAAGCATCCAATGAAAACAGCTCTTATTGTAATCTAAACACTCGAAGCGTTTCGTATTATACGTATTTATGTAGCGTAAAATACACTTATGGAGGGCATGCCATAACATTGAGAGTCGGCACGTGCTGAACATCCACAAAATCCTCAATTCTCAATGCTACGCTCGACCGCAAAATACAGAAAGCCAGCAAGCAGAGCGGTCTCTTCCGCATCGCATTGATACCACGCAAACAACAAACAGAACAGAGAGATCCACATTCAATTTGCTTACTGAAACTGCAAATTCCACAACACAAACATACTCGACCCAGAGTTGTCAATAATGGTGATAACTTAATGGCTGCACAAAGAGACCCGCAGCAAAGTGTATTTTGCTCAAAATAACCAGGGCGTGCCCTTTAGATGCGCGAACGAATTAATTAATTAGTTAATAAGTTCGAATTAATCATAATTATTTATCAGCACTATACGTATTCCCCTGACGGCTATGCGGAACGCCATAAACAATCGCCAAACAATGAAATGAGCAACTCATTCGCCACTAATCCACCCTTCCCTAATTGGTGAACCACCATTTGGAAGATGGGCGCAAGGATGTGTATGCAAGGCCATGGCAATAACAAATTGTCAATTTTTGCTTACGCGCGCGTGTGTGATACGCACAATGGGAATTAATTAAACTAATGACTTTTCCGGCACGAGCCAACCAGCGAGTAATTTGCATGTGGTAGAAATAACTTCGATTATATCCTGGTGCTCTATTCCACGCATTCCAAGAAGTGATAAATGGTAAAAAATGTACGTCAACGTCACCGTCATCAGGGTGAGTTATGCACGCATCAGGAACGCACAAAAAGAAAGCGCAGCTACCGTGCAAAAACTCGTTAACCTTAAGGGATAATACGATATCCATTTGTCATACGAACAGAGAGGGATTGGAATGTTGCGTTTACGCGTAAAAACGTACTCGTTCCGTGCGGAAAAAGCAGTGGCAGGAAAAGCAAATGGAAAAGGGCAGCTTTATTTCCATTCGTTATCAGACCCGAATTATTCGTGAACCAAGTGGAATATTCACTGCAATTCAATGAATCAAATTGCCATTTCTCTTTCGATTTGCATTCCTTTCAGGGGTCGAGTAGAAAAACTACTCTGAAAGAGAATATTTAAATCATTTTACAATATCATTTATACCTACTTAGTTAGCTTCTTTATCTTTTTCTGACGTGGTGAATGTACGAGAAGTGATCTTTTTCTATCTTTTAAGTAAGATGAACAAGCAGTGTTTACTTGCAACATATCGCTGGTCGCTTCTTTGCTGTTGACTAGTTGCTTGCTTTTTGCTTTTTCCAATGCATTGTCCTAGGATATCGTATGTTCACTTCGTGCCGGTTGGCGGCTGGTGGTTGTGTGTTGCGGTTGGTAACGTAATTAATCTCCGCTTCGCACACGCTATCACACGCTATCTCACGGGGCGCAACAAGTCGTCCGTGCAAAACGCACCAACACCCTCGAAATATTCTACTAAACGTCTTTCAGCGCCTTTGGCATGTCTTCCCTCCCGTCTTTGGGGAATGAAACTTGCTACTATTTTGGTTTCGATCAGTTACTGATCCAAACTTTCTTCTTGCTGATAAGAAATTTTGCGGAAATAAATTTTGCATTGAGTAATTAAGCAAGTTGTGGAGCAATCCATTGAGAGTACGGCCGATGTACGCTTAAGCCAGGTAATTAATTAATGCAAAAGCAAATGGCAAGCGGGCATCCTAGGCTATCAGACTAAATTGCGGGTGCCTATCTTTAGATATGCAGATTTACATTGCAAATAAGTGTGCGTTTGGCTGCCAACCAAGCGACGGCGGCAAGTTTTACCCGCCACCCCCACGGGTTTGCGCGCACGCGGTCTAAGGTGTGTGTGATGGCATAGTATCTCACAAAACCACATTGTGCCGTCTTCCTTCCTTCCGGATAGATTGTAACTAGCGATCAATAAGCAACTAAACTCGACTGTCCTATTAATTACGACGCTGGATATTGCAGAATATTTACATCTAAATGATTCGCCCCATTGTTTAATACGGCGTTCAATAGATTATTAGCTAAGTCGGATTACGTGTTTTTGGATAATTAATGCTATAAACTAAACGCGCACTAATGGTGCTAATTTTCATTAAGCTCAAAATCTAATAAATTAAACTTGGAAATACTGCCTCGTGGTTTGCAACTAAAACAAAGTACATGCTCTATTTTTAGAATACTCTGTTGAAGTATAATTTAAAATGCCAATGTTCGACGTGAAAGAACTTTGTGGGCCCTTGGGAGAGGCATCGATCGAAATCAATAACTAATTAGAATGGCGCATGCATAATTCAGTAGCATTAATGTAAATTCTGACGCAGTTCTATGTCATGGAATGATGATGTGTGGATATTATGCTGATCGAGCTTTTGTCCATTTAGATTGTGGGCCCCCAAATACCACAATTGGGCTGAAGTAAGCTATTCCACCTGTTTGATATTCTATGTACACTCACTGATAACCTAGGCTTCTATCATTTGATTTCCATTTAAATTTCTCTTTATGGGAGATTGCATTTCCTGTGTTTGTTAAAATGGGAAAATATTTAAAACAAGTAAGGCTAAATTACATTTGAAACCATTAAAATTGATCCATTATATTAATTGGGAAGGGAAATTGAATACGTTTTATGGTAGCGAATTTGCAATGCGGAAGAGAATATATTCAACTATAACAAAATAATATAAAATATCAATTTGCACACTCAACTAAAATCCGGCCTCGTTTTTGTTACAGGTAAGTCGACCATAAATTCGGAATGAAAACACACGGAAGCATAAATCGGCGCCAAAAGTGCCAACGTAAGTGGGTCGCCGAACAGTGCGCAATTGAGAAACAATAAATAAAACGTTTTAAGAGTTTCAAACGTGCTGAAACACACAAATTTCAAACGAGCACCCTTCGCACGTAAAATGTCTTCTTAGCTACGTTCAGTGGTGCTCCACAAACACCCTTCTCGCGTTTCACATACGGTCAGCAAACTCAATTATTTAGCGACACACAGTTGTTTGCTTGTTTGCGCAAAATGTCTCGATGTGTCGTCAATAACACACAATCTTAGCGTTTACGCGCGGCGGTGGAAAAGCAGGACGAAAAACGGGACAGTAGTTAAGTGAGGTTGCGTTAGGTTAGGACAATTCCTGTGAGTGAGTGAGGTCGTTTCAAGTGCGTTGCCCTCGAAAATAACAAAACTGATGGCCCCACTCGGCGTTCGCCAGCGACGAGGGTGGCTCATCGAGTGATTCGATGAGTGCTCCCCCATTCAATACCCCAAACGTTATGCAAGCGCATCGAGATTTTCCACCATAGTTTTCCAATTTTCCGATGTGTTTTTCTCACGCTGTTTGTGGAATTACATCATCCAATAAATTATTTCATATTTTCTCTTTATTTTTTATCAAGGCTGCCAAAAAACTACATAGATACTTTCAAAAAGGATAATTGACCCATAAAAAACTCAGCTAACCATCAGTTACAAGTGCTAAAATATTCAAAAGGAAATTTACTTAGTTCTAGTTGAGTCTGACTGAACCTTGAGAAGATATTAATTAAATTATAGCCGAGAAAATTGTATTCAGAAATGGTCGAAGAGGAGTGAAGGAAAAGCAAGTGAAGAAAAAGTAGTTGCTGTTTGGTGTTCGACGGCATGAAAAGTAGTTAGGACCTACTTGAGCGCCTAATTTTATCAAAGAAAACAACGAGAAAAAACGAACCCCAAGAATAGTCAATTGTGGTCTAAAAATATACGGGCTTTGCGGGCGCGCGTTTAATGGCTTGTAATCTATAAACATTTTTCTCCCCGCTCAATTACAGCAAAACCCTTGCAACTGCTTGCGTTTTGCGTTTCAAGCGCGCTTTCGTTGGTTGAATACACCCTTTTTGTCCTTCTCTACGTGTTTTTTCGCGTTTTATTGTTGCTCGTTCGCGTTTCTCTATTGTATTGTATTTGGCTACCAATTCTCGGGTTTCGTGTGTATCGGGGGTGAGTGGCGTTTGCATGACTAAAAATAGAGCATGAGAAACTAGCGAATGCGTTCGCTGGCTTTCACTTAACCTTAATAAGTGTTTCCATACTCTAATCCTTTCTCCTTCAATTCACACACGCTCTATGATTAACGAATCCGCCATTGGCAATTCGAATATTTAGGCTAGTTGTACAAAATTCGGAAATTGTTAGCTTTACAAGCCATCCATCTTCATCAAAATATAACCCATAAAAAGAAAGAAAGAAAAAACACTGTGGCAATTAATTGGTTAAATGTTTGATACAAATTTGTATGCAAACTAAATATAGCGTAAAAGTAACCATGTTTAGCGCTCATTATAAATTAATAGAAAATGTACGCTCGATGCGCAATACAGTATTCCACTAATAGATTTCCACTCGGAACAACAAGCTCAACGAATGGAAAACAAACAATACAAGACACAATTCTCAGTGAAAGGGTTGAATGTCGGCGCGGAAAAACTCAATACGCGAACAACAAGTATATAAAACTCTGTCCTGAAATATCGCGTTCGATGAACGTCATTACGACTGGCGCTTGACGTATGAAATCGTATGAAATGATGAAATCAAACAACGTACGCGAATTTACCGTAGCGCACATGCAATATTTGTACTTCTTTCTCCATGACATGCATCAAGAAACATGGAAAACAAATATTTCTTTAGTAAATACACAAGAATTCTTTAAAGCAAGTATTCTTTATTAAAAACTCGGAAAAACTAAAAATAGAAACTACGGGTAGTGAGAGAGATATTATTATTATTTTTTCTTATTCTTTTAATTTTTTTGTCCAAGTTTTCCATTAAAAAAGCAAGAATTATCGTTATTTTATTCAACAATAGTTGTTATAGTACTCGAACATGTATGTACTTATCTAATACGTATATGGATTCAGTCACCATTATGAACCCATTTCCAAACTTAGTATAATATCATTAATGTAAGTAAAGTAATTTCCATGACAATCAAGTAAATTGAATGCCACTTACGAATAGAATGATATACATGCGAAATAACAAAATTTAGTTTATGCGTTGCTCCTCGTAATACTTAAATCCTTATTGCCCACGAACCATGAAACTTGCGCACTGAATTTATTTCTATTTAAATGTAATAAACTCATTATTGACATTTATCGCATAAAATACTCCCGAGCGTGTATTCAAATTTTATTTAAAACTTGATGCACGTTCAAATAAACTTGATAAAAACCTATTTTAGAGTTGAATATGTTAAAATTCAATAGCATTTTACTACCATGCATTTTATATTCGCAATCGCTATTTTAATTAAATTATAAATCAAATAACTCACTCGCTATTAATGAATTTAATATAAAATATCATCAATAATAATAGTTTGAAATTCAAAGATAGATATGAGAACCTTTGATCATAGAATCAATGATATCTGTCTATCCTTTGATACCTCTATGTTAAGAGACCGTTATAAATCTCATTGAAATTGCTTGGATTGAACGAAATCTCGTTCATAGATTGTATGAGCTTAGTTAGCATTTATACGAAGGTGGTAAGAGTCACCAAATTGATTGCTTCTTGTCAAACGCTCTGACGCAAGAGCAATCAAACGCGCATTCATTAATAATTGACTTTATGACGTCCCTGCTACCAATCGTGGACATCAAACGTATTGTTAATAAGTGCCTTAAGCAAACGAATTAAATGCCAATCAAATAAACGTGTGCACTTTGCTTTTGTTGTATTAATTCAATTCAATTTTAATTTCAAATAAAAGTTTCAGCTAACATTTATTTTCACAACATTTACATAAATATTAAACCATGCCATTAAACGAAACAAAAACAATAGACGCAATCTTGAGCGAATGCGCAAAGCGAGCGAACATTTGAATCGGAGATATTGAAAAACAAAAGAAAGAATGAAAGAAAGAAGCAACGAATAACAACAACATCAACAAGAAGTGCGCTGTTCAAAGATGTAAAGCAAAACGAGCCTCAATTCGATCCACTGGGAAAACGCGAAGTCTAAATGCGAAAACATTTCGTAAAGTTGTGCGCCAACGGGCTTGCATCCTGTCAGGATAATGATTGCATGACGTCACTTGCAAAAAGCAATTATGTCAATTGCTCTGAAAAATGAGGCAACACGACTACAAAATTAAAAATTGATTAAAAACATTAAAGAGGAATTAGGAAAATTGAAAAAAAATTTACATGCATAATTAAACAATTAATATGAAGCGCTGAAATCCGTCCGTCGTGTTCGCATAGCTACTCGAAATAAAGTCCGCTATGAAAAGGTATGAATTGAATTTTAAATGTTTTTACTCCGGGGAAATCGCATTACGACATCCGGTGCTCGGACAACGCTTGAGGATTACGTCCATCCTGCATACATTAGCATGAGATTTTTCCGCGAGCGCAACAACAAGTTCGGGCAGTGCGCAGAATTTATTAGCCCGGGATGCATAACACATACACGCACCGTAGAGATCAATATTTTCGGTGCGCGTTTTCGGCGGGCCGCGCTGGCGACACATTCAATGAGCGTCGCGACGTCGCTTGTCGAACAAACAAGACGCACTTCGACTCCCGTTACCAACAAGTAACAATAACATCATTCCGTCCTCCTTTTCGTTTATTATTCAGCTCGTTTTACTACATATTCAAGTATGTAGGTACATTTTCATTTTAATGACTTTTGCTACCCCTTTTTTTTTCAAAGCATAAGTCTCAAGAAGAAAATAAGTTATTGGAATTAATCATCTAGTTAAGTGACGAATTTGTCCATAAGTGGATAATAATTTTGTTTTGTGCTACTTCCTAAGATATTTTTATTATCCTTCTTCAAAAGGATAATTTTCGTAAAGAAATGTTATGATTATTAGCAACTTCCTCAAGTTCTTTTCAATTTAGCGATTTTTATTCGACGTTTTTTCCGTTTTTTCCAAGGATAATTTCCGGAAAGAAATGAAGTTCTCTTTCTAGCGTTATTGCAAAGAAGAAATCAAAATTAATTACACAACTAATAGAATTAGGAAATTTTCTTTGCAGGCAATGAAATATTAGAACAATGGGAAAATTTGTTCATACTTGAAGCGCGTTGATTAAATACGAATGGTGCGCAAAAAGTTCTATTCGAGCGGCACTTGCTGAAGTTGCTGTTAGTGCTTTGATTACAAACTCCAAGTGGAACAATAGCGCGCGCAGAAGGTGATTTAGGTGCAAACACACACACACTTCGTCTTCGCTTTGGATTCTTTTTTCGCTCGCTTCGGTTGTTGTAGGTTTTTGCAATCAAACTCAAGATGTACACGAGCAATTTCTATTGGCGGCGTGCGGCGGAAAAAATTATTAGCTGCGATGATTAAACGTTGGAGCGAAGCGCGCAAAAAGCGCGAGCATATGTCTTTCTGGCCGGATGGGATCGGCACACGCCGGATGCGAGCACGATTTCAATGTTTAAGGTCGCCGTGCGTAAATTCAATTTCGCGCGACGCCTGACTCGTCCTGCAAAATGCAATTTTCTCGCCTACGCTCACTCTCGACTGATGCATGTACTCTTTTTGTAAATAGAGAAAATAAATTCAATTCAATCAATGTTTACACGAGAGCAATCGGAAGTTGAACTTTTTTGTTACGCGTCTGCAAAGCGTTTTAGTTGCTTTTTAAAACTAATCTGCAAAAAATAAATTGAAACATTCTAAATTGAATTATTTCAATTATAATATTGATGACAGAACACAACAAAAATAATTATATTTTTAGTTATTAAAAAAAGGTAATTACTCGAGATAGCAATCATATAATAACATACTTAGTAGGTAATATTTATTTAAGTATTATAACATATTAATTACTATATTTACTTCAAGTTTTCTTATAAAACTTTTTAGGTTACGAAAGAAAACTTAATTACACGAAATTCCACACGAATAAATACACGCACGGGTGCGGACTAAATATAGAAAGCAACCTGTAATGAAATCTATTATTAATATTTAATTTGTTGTTGAAACATGCTTGAAGAAATTAGATGAAAAGCACGCCGCGAGCGGCAAAAACATTTAAGTTTACATTAATTATCAACTTGACGTTTTGTTATCGTTTCATCTCGAATTCTGAAGTATAAATAGCGCATTAAGTATGCACGAGAATTATGCTCAACTTAAAAGAGAGAAAGATAATTTGCGTGCTTTTTATCGCGCGTAATAAATTATAAGCGGACGACATGTTGAGCAAACACACTTGCTGGCGAAAGAGATGATGGAAAAAGATAAAGAAATGGAATATACAATGCGGGGTGACAAGCAATTGTCCTCGTTGTGTCCACCGTGGGGGCGGCGTTTCGCGTTGCATTTATTTTATTAGTTTTGTTATTTCCGCGCACCGAGCAAGGCAAGCATTCCTTTACTGTCTGTTGTTGCAAGTTGCATTATTTTGCATTTTGTGCAGCATGTTAATTAAAAGCGCTCTTTGCAAAGGCAGATTCATAAAGTGGAACAAATTTATTACACGCATTACGTTACCATTCATTAGTATATCATAAATAACTGACGAGTTTATCATTTACCAAAAGGGTAAGTGAATATTTCGGAGATGTTACACGTTTTATGATATTTTAATGAGACAGTAATACGAATAACGGGTGTAAAATTAACAAAATTTCAGTAGAATAGACTTGTAGGTACATTATTATGAATTTTAATGAACTATCATATGCAAAAGATCAATGGATGGGGGTGTAGTGTATAAATAAATATGCATCATGCATAATTTTTGACGTAATCAGATTGACGCGCGGGCGCGCACTTTAATTGTGGAAAGTTTCATTCGAATTACTCGCATGTTCCTGAAGAATTCACTACAATCAGACTATCAGCTCAAAATATACATAATCGTTAATAAATAAGCACATTAACAGCGTTTAATTATAGACATTACTATGATGCCTTGCCGCGATAATTTCGATATATTTTTAAGCATGGTGCTAATGCTATTTTAAACTTTGTACGCGCGCAAATTTCGTTCAAATGAGTTTTATCAAACGAATTCATCATCCTGGATTCTTTTCGTGTTCGCAATTTTTTCTGCCGCCTCACTGCGTAAAATTTTGTTTGCAAAGTACTTCAAAGTACCGACTTCATGCGCAAGTTGATTACTTATGGGATTTTTATAAAACACTCGTGAAAATTTAAATTTGCAGACTAGAAAACTAATTTATAATTTGACGATCTAAATATTTCTAATTACTTTCTCAGTTTATTAATTAAGCTTTTTGGCCAGAACAGTAACAGCAACGCCAATAAATAATTCGGGGACAAAGTTCTTTGAGTGCTGAAACATAAAGTTAATTAATTTCATGTTGAAAGTGACAATGCATGTCCAATTCAAATATCATCCTGGCTATTACATGGTTCGTGAACATTTATGAATACATGTATCGAGTAACTGATTGATGAAATTACATTAATAGACAAATTGGTAATTGAAATCGATACGTGACGTTCATATCGTTGCTCGTCACATACAACTACATACATAAAACATGTAGTCCGGACGAAGGATACTCCACCCCTCCTTGACTACTTTCTATCCTGGTCATTTTATCGTAATTTATTGGGGGAGATTTACAAATGTTTAGCTCTAGTTTAGTTGACGTCAACTCATCCATCATCCGCCAAAGAAATAAGGACGAAATGACATCAATAATAGAAAAACAAGGAAAGGGAACAGTACTCAAAATACTGTAATCATATGATCAATAGCTATTTTTATTAAATAATTATTTTCCAAGGAAGATTTTTGAATATCAAGTGACACTCAACGCCAAGGTTTCCACATTGTTCATTATTGATAAATGACACTTTTGACGTCATCGAACGGCGCTTAACATGTTGCGTTTTTGTTTGGATACAATAATCGACTCTAATTTCTAAAGGGTTGTTAATTAATTTATAATTAATTAAAATTACCCAACGCTGATTTTAGCAGTAGGTAGTGTTTAAATTTTCAACAAATATTTAACCTCTCAATATTCAACAAGTAAATCAGAAAATCCGAATTTTACACTTTTTGCCTAATCCCGCATTCTACGAATAATAACAATAAACAATGGAAAATTCCACGGGAAAAGGAAAAGTCAATTTGCATTTATTTCACATTAAAATTCTTCTTGCGTATGCTAACAGCGCTTTTGAATTTAGCCATGGCGAGAAAATTGCAGGCGGAAGACTGCTATTTAAATTCGCTGAAAAAACAGAATTGAAAATGAAATTTAACGGTAAGCGTGCACACTCTGCTTTGCGCATTTGCCAGCGATTTAACTCCTGATCACAATAATAATGATGTGACATTTGCAGAAATTGCGGCAATGCTGATTTCAGCAGCTTCATATTATGCATACGCGCCAAATCTTTTCAACAATTCGAAATCACGTTCGCATTGCGTAATTTCCAAATTACTCGCATGTTATGCAGTGGATTCCGTTGTGCATAATTAATTAATTCATTGATGTTCCCTCTGGTGCTATTCCATTATATTAATTTCACGCTTTTGATTGATATTTGGTATTAGTTTTGAAAACTATTTACGAACTTTTGGTGCGCGAATTAATTTCGAACAAAATTTAAAGCTTTTAGTAGAAATATGAAATTTCAATTTATAATTTGATTTATTATTTGCAATTTGCATGAAATAATATAATAAATAATCGTAGAATACAAAATATTGTCTAGATAAAAAGGATATTCAAGTGGGATTTGAGGATATTTGAAGCATACACGCAACCGGTTCGTTTATTCTTATCCTGATTATTATTATGATGAGTACTCCACTTGTTCATTTGCTCCTAATTATTATTATATTCCCGGTACATAATGCCCCATAGCATTCGCTTGCACTACTCGGAATCCAAGGGGAAATCGAGCGCGAGTCTTGAACAAGAGCGGGCGACTGCGACTGCCGTTTATCGTTAGTTCTATCTAAAAATACTTTTCGAAACTCAAATCTAATTTAACTTTACCTGTACTGTACAAACTTAGAATAGGCAATAAAAATAAAGAAAAACACAATAGCAAATACGATATGAAATTGCTCCATGTTCCTCGGGTATTAAAATAACTGACAAGTGGTCAGTAGTTTAATTACTTTTTGATAGAACTTTAGATAATAGGTGGCTAACCAAAAATGCAAAATCTGAATACGTATCTTTGTCACAGGAAATTTAAAAAATAAAAAATTAATATAACGTGTACAAGATATAAATTAGAATGCGATATTAATGGGCGCTCAGCATGGGTTGCGGGTAATCCTTGGTGGTGCGCGCTTTTTCGTCCCTTATTTGTGGCATTGGCAAGGATGCGCACTGTACGGAGTGGTGCCGGGGGCAGAGCAAGCCAGAACAAGCAGAGTGGTCGCGTTGAGCGTATTATTGATCTGTCGAGCGCGTGGGCGGCCCACCTCACACGTCGCGGCGCCGCTGACGTAAGACCAGTCCTTCGAGTCCTTCGGCGCGCCAGAGTCCTTCGCTTAGTTGCACCGTCGTTGTCGCCATGCGCGCACCGCTCATTCGTATATTTTTACATATTTTCAATTTTCAAATAATATGTACATCCAAAACACCTATCTATTTTTGTTACATCATTTTCTTTTCCTGTGATTTTCTTTACTTGATACCTGTATTATTTATAACTCGAATTTTGCCGGCTTTTAATCTTTTATATTTGGAAATCTGTTATAAGGAAATCAAAAAATTATTTCAGTATGTAGGTACATGAAAAGGTAGATGATAATTACATTGATTGCTCGCTAATTTTATCGATGAAATGAATAGCGGCCGTCAGCAACACGCACCGCGATGCGGCATCATGAATGAAAGCTTAATGCGCGACCTGATTTGCCGCTCAAACACACTTTGATGAATGAATCCCCTTATAATCGCGTACTATTACAACCCCTCAACGGCGCCGATCTATTTTCGGCAAGTGCGCATTAATCTCGGCGCGCCACGATCGAGAAAACAATGTGCAGTCTGAAAAGCAATTTGCGCTTTTTTATTTTTAACCCATATCACTTTTAAATCAGCGTCGCCTTTAATCCTTTACAAAATTAATGCCTAAATCATAGGTATATATCAGTCGATGCTTTGGATAAACTGCTTATAATCCGGTGTATTAAAGTGCCATAATCAGCTGTTCGTTGTCTAGTTGTCTAGCAAACTGCGGCAGCAAAGAGGAGAAAAAAATCTTGACGAAAAGTTTGAAAGCTTAAATGGTGGTACGAAACGAGGGAATGCTAAAAATAGGGATGGAATACGTGCTGGCACGTTTCGCAAGTTGGCAAAGCCATGAATGACGAGCGCGGCGCAAGAGGAATTAAACATTTCGGTCACGCGTCGGCGCCGAGAGGGTGGTTTGTGCATGGCAATATTAGCGAAACTATAAGGGCGGGCATTGCCGAAAGAACTTTAGGACTTTGCAACAATGCCTCGCGCATATAAACCGCGCCCGTACCTACATATCCCACATGCGCATCGCTGTGCCGAAAGAAAGGTGAACGGGAAATACGTGTGCGGCAAATAATTGGATGGACGAGTCAACTGGCGCTCAATCACGTATTGGGAATCCGTGGGATGTCCGCAATTTTCTCTCGCATTCCCGAGTACCTGTAACACGATACGTTCGCCATTTTACTCGCCTATGAAAATTGTTCAATGAGCATTACTTTGATGACTCAATTACTGGTAACATGTACCAGAATTTCAACGTAAATTGGCCAATTATGACAAGTTAGCTCGGGTTAAAGTGTTTTATTTCTTTTCGAAGTTGTATTGATTAAGTCCACCTACCACGTAAAACATTTCTACAATTCTAATCCTCTTTCAGGATGACTTTTAATTCCAGGATAAATTTAGGCGAAAGATTATCTTTTCTTACTCAAATAATCCGCGGTCTAAATCCTCAGCATATTTCACATTTTCTTCTTTTGAGGAAAAATGGTACGCAAAAGAGTTTCTCACAATGTTGCATTCAAGGATGTACTTTAGAATACTTCAAAGGACGAGAGGTTGCAGAGGAGCGATTACAGAAATTACAAACAGTTGAAAAATGCACTTTCTTGAATTGTTGACCAGGCATAAAATAGAAAATTACAGGCAGGCGACTACTAGCTGTACCTGAACGCGGTGGAAAACTGAAAAAGGAAACAAATTGAATCGGTTCTTTATCGTTCAGCGTCGTCGTATTTCCGGTTTGGAAAACGCAAACCGCGAGAGTTGGGTGTGCAGCCCCGTTATTCTTCATTCCGACGACGCTGACGTGCGATTCATGCGCGTGTTTACGTTTTATAAATCTTTTCCGGCCACGGGAATAACGCAAACTTGGCGGCAAGGAATGGGAAGGAAGGAATTGTTAAATCCGCAGCGTTTAGGGATAATCTTCGATTTGCACCTGGGGAAAGGCGGTAAACCTTTAGGTCTGTCAAATTAAATTGTTCCACAATCAATAATATTGCGGCAAATAGATAACTGATAATATTTATTCGACTTTAAAATAGTTTTTATCGATTCGTAAGAATGGTAAATATAACCGCAAATATATTTTGGCACCTCTCGTTAAGTTGGCTGCCGAAAATAAAATTTTCACTGCTCCCGACGAAATGAACGAGCTGAAGGAATGCATAAAGAAAGCTGCGGAGCGCGAAGCAATATATCTTCGGCGGTTCTGGTTTGCCGGCTGGCGCTGAATAAGCGACGTCCTTCTTCGACTACCGTCTGATTCGCGAGTTCGTCCTGAAACTCTGCAAATCCTTGTCGTTCCGCATCTCTAAAAATAGACGTTAGCCGAACATTTCATTCCAGTTCAGTTCGATTCGTACGCGCAGAATTCGAACGAACGAACGCTCTCCAAACTTATTTACAGATATTTCAATTTATTACCTATCGAAAATCTGTTTATCTCACTTTCGACTAATGGTATTTAAAGTTTAAGGATTAAAATAGAAATTGGATACCTACAACAATGAGAAACGCGTAAAAATTATCACAAAAATAAATTCGTTTACCTACATTCAAATAACTCGTGTTAACTCGTTTAAACAACAAAAAGTCAGGAGAGTTACGGTGTGCGGTGTGTTTTCTTAAGCGCAGAGGGATAAAATCGAAAAGAATAAAGCAAGGAACCGAAGCGAGGAACGCGCGTGCATGCCAAGGGAACATACACATAGAGAAACGTGAATTGATCCTGGCAGGAGATAGTAGCACAGGTTGGCATTCCACACTGATTGCGCGCGCGCTGCTGAACCCTGTGACTTCTCCGTTCGTCGTCCTCGCCGCCGGCGCGCGCATAACCTGCACACTGCTACTATGTTGCTCTAGCTAGTTCAGCTCGCTGGGGGCGGCAAAGGCAAGGAGTACGGGGGGTGGTAGCACTAGAGCAAGCAAACAGACCGAGGAGTGCGTTGCCCTCGTGCATCATTTTATACCTTTATCTACAAAGTGATCTTAAACTTATCACTAATACTTTGTTTTTACTCGATGCTTATGCAGAATTAAAACTTATATTCTACAATTTCCACTAATATCCAGAGAGTTCATTATGTGTTATCAAGGATTATGGAAGATTAAAAGTTGTATTGCTAAGCAGCCCTTACGAACCCTTTGTAAGAAAGCAGCTAGTTTACGAGTGTTTCAAAGAATTCCACGAACACGTAGTCTATAGATAGACGTAGTTAGTTATTATATTCATGCTCCTGTATGTTTTCAAATGCAAAACTCGTTCTTTTCCAACTTTGAACAAAACGAGGTGGATATTCAACTTGGCTTTACTTTGGCGATAGTTTAGTTGGATATTTGGTTGTTGTTTGCACCACCCACGCAGAGAAAACGTAAAGTTGAGATTTAAAATTTAAACTTTTCGCTTTATGCGTCTTCTTCGTTTATCCTCGAACATTAACCGCTCTATGGTCCTCGTTAATGCGCATCGGCCATCCAAGCACCGTTCCAAGTACATTTAAGTAAGTGGTGCGCTGTGTTTTGCTATCCGTGCGCATATATTTTCCACACTCGTTTCGCTGTTAATAAATTATTTTTTCAAGGCACGTTCATTAATTACACCCCACCGAAGCGCAGATGCTACTTTCGGTACTTTTTCGTACTGCCTGCCGCAACGTAAAATCCATTGTGATTTAGATGCTTTTACGCGTGAAAAATTTATTTAAGAATTTCCCCTGTTTAAAGCTGAAAGGAGTAAACACTTGGAGGGTATGTGTGATAATTACGAAAAGTAATTACAGCATGAATTAGAATTATTTCACTACACCAGGGTAAAATGTAATTAGTTTCTTCTTATCTACTATCGCATTCATTCAATCTTCAACCTGCCATGTCCTCCTCTTGTCTTGTTCGTTTTACTGAAGCGGTTACTGCCTCACTGCCGCCCTTCTGCATTGTTATCAGCGGAAACATCACGCGTTTATCGTGCTTAACGATATGTGATAATGCATTAGTGCGTCATCACGTTTTCCTGCCTGTCGTCTTTGATCGAATGTTACTTTTCAACTAAACGCGTTAATTTTAATTCACAGCCAGTGAAATGTGTTTTCGTATGCACATGCGGTTTAAAGTTATTTTAAGTAAATTAAAAGCATTAGGAATTCACGTACGATTGAGTAATTAAATAAATAACGCATAAAAATTACATCCATATTGAAGAATATTGGATATTAAGAAATCGATTGGAAATTTAATAATTTAATTAAATTTAATTAAAGCCATAATTTTTACAACTTTCGAAAAGCAATAACAATGAAATTAAAACTAAAAGCGCTTCTTAGTGCTTGTTTTGATTAAAACGAATGGGTTTTATGTTAATCCACATTAATTAAAATGCATTGATTTAGGAGGGAGTTAAAGTCGTAGCGTAAAACGTTTTTCTGGAATAATTACGGGCATTTCCATTTCCGCTTCACCAATTGAGTTTATTGGCAATATTCGCGAGCAATAGTCGTAATCGTAACGAGTTCCTCGTACAGTGCCTCGGCGATTTATCACCGTTTCGCTTGTTTTGCAATATTAATTCATGCTCGACGAGTTTATGTTCGGCGGCGCGCTCGATTATTAGCCGCATCGCTTCATTGATTTAAGCAAGCCAAGCGATGCGCTTGCATCCCTAGAAAAACTACGATGAAAGTTGACGCATTGTTTACGCGCAGCTTTTAAGCCATTTCAGCAGCGGCGGTGGCGGAGGGTAAACGTGTATTTCGTTCGCATCTCGCAACTTTTTAATGAGTTCCTCCAAGGATTCGTCAAGAGTGTTTACCGCCAACTTTTGATTAAATTTCCCCATCCGCCCTTAATAATGCAACAAACTTGTATCAGCATCTCGGTTTCAATGCCACCCCGAAAATGACACTTTGCGGGGAATCGCTCCGATATTCATTCGGTAATTATTTATTAAGTGATTTAGTTGGTTGAAAGGTTTCATAGCACTGCTCGAGCATGCGCAAATGTTTCAGACAACTTTGTTTAATTTGTTTCGTCGAGTCATGAATTATTGACGATAACCTTTTTGCGGCGGCAACGTGGATGACTTGAACAAATTACAAATGTTCATACATTGTGCATATTGAGTTGGCCGGATGCGCGGAAATGATCAACTGAGTGAATCGGAAATGATTGATCCGCTCGCATGCACGAGCATTCCGCCGTCTATTATTTCGATTGCAACGCACCGATCAGTTTTGATTTATTTGCGTGCGCATCAGTCGACATTGTTATTCTCATCTCTGCCTCCTCATTCTTTCGCATTGGTTTCCGCCGCTTCCTCCGCAATTTCCTTGTCTCTTTTAATATTCTAATTTGCCTTCCGCGGAGCGCATTGTGCGCGCGCCGGATGACGAAGCACGCAAAACACTGAAGCCTTGCGGAATTGCCATCGTTGCCACCCCCCCGAAAAATGTACGACTAGACTATTTTTAGCCATTTCGTATTTTTCCTTGTTTTTATCCGTGGCTTGAATTTTTGATGATTTCGCAAGTCTTCGACTAAAGATATTACACATATATTTCACTCTTTATTGGCTTATCCATGTTTTGTGATTGAATCGCATTCGCGTTGCAGAATTATTTATTTTTACCACTAGACAAACAAACTATTCGTTAACGACGTAAACAAATTGTTTATGAGTAAGAAGAACGTTTGAATGAAATTGTGAGCGGAATCAATAAAGCTTCTAAATAGCTACATTCGTCCGTGAATTGCGCACGGCGACTGCACACTAAAAGTAAAACAGACGTAAACTTTATGTGTGGGCGAATTACTCTCGTGTGCAGGTAGGAAAGCAATCAGGAAATGCGCGTGCACACACAGCACAATGGCACTGATTGAACAGGTGAATGAGACTGAGAAATTGCATTGGCAAGCCGAATTGCCAGATTAGACGCTGTCGACGCTGAATGAACGATGTTTGTACGGACGAAATGTGCGCTGAGAATGACATTGCGATACGCAACAATGTTTGAGACATAAAGTCACCTCGCCAAATGCTGATGGGTAGCCACAATCAGACGCCAAATAGTTTCGTCCTTTGATGCGGCGTCTAACTTTATCGTACGCGAGTGATCATCCGAATTTCGTGCATAATAATTAAACACAAGTTTATCGCTTCAACTTTACCTCGTAAAATAAGGAGCGTAATTGAATCAAGCAATATTTGAAGGGATGACAAACAAAATAAATTTATAGCTCACTGTAATAAATAACAAATGCAAAATAAGCTATAAAAAGTAACAATGCTAGAAGAAGAAAAAATAATAACAGCACAGAAACTTGGATTGTTACGCGAGGAAGGCTTTTCTACGAAGAAAAGATAAAAATACGAGCACTTGAAATTGAATTGAAAACGTAATAATACAAAAGTTTGGCAATCGATACAAAACGTTTTTTCTTCGCAGGATAAACGCAAACCTAGGAAAGGAAAGTGAACATTTCCGCACACGTAGCGCCTACTTTTTCTCCATTCGCTCTTTTATTACGCGATTTGTCGCTTTTGCCCGCTTCGTGCGCACATCTTTTATTCTGTTAGTGACAAAGATAATACATAAATATAACCGAATATAAGCGTGTAGTGTTAACGAAACGATAAGGGATGGCAGAACGAATGAATTTCGTCACACTCGTTACCATCGTAAAACTTGCTAACAATGCACACAAAAAGCAGCGAATGTTTGGAAGGATAAAGGGAAGGAAGCGAAACTTCTCAAAGTAAATTACAACAAGGCATAATATAACCGTTTACAAGACAATAATAATAATGCATATAAGGAAACATAATGGGCAAAAGTTGAATAAACACTAATAAAATCCTTAAGGATAAAGTGTGTTTACGTGTATTCTAATTTCTTATTTGTAGCAAAATGCGTCAAAATCACTTCTAAGCATGTGATTTTAAATGACAGGATGTAGGCAGTCCTTGAATGTGGAAGGAAAACGAAGAATTAGAAAAATTTTGTTAAATATTAAACAACTGGAGTTACCACTAAGTACCAACAACTTTTTTAGCTTTCTTAGGTGGGCAGTAGGACTTATAGGATATAGGTGTATAGAATATAAAATAATTTGGGTGCTATAATTTATAACTATTTGGTAAAGTGCACTTTAGTCATCATCCCTCTGAATATTTATTGCACTAGCGGCTGAAAGCAAACTCCACAAAGTTTGATATGGTCACGATCTGAGATGGCGGCGATGCAGCCGGAAAAGTTTTTCTTGGCTCTGTGCTATTTTCGCGTGCACGTCCTCTTCCTTATTTTGCCATCAATTTCATATCGCATTCATAACTCACTCAGTCATCATTCATTTTTACTACTATCGCAGTTATCGTAGTTTTACTTCTATGAATACTACACTTGCACAACAGTTTACTACCGAGTAGCCTGACGCATTTTGTCCGCTCGTAATTTTGATGCTTTATCAAGAAATGATAACGTCCTCTTCTACATGCTTCTCTATAAACTTTATATATATATTTAACTGCAGATAAACTATTTGCAACTTTTAATATTATTTTTCAAGCATCCATCTGAATCTTTAAAAACCGTACTTTCCTTAAAACTTAAATAAGCTTAAATAAATTATGTTGAATGACTAATTAAAATACAAGTTTAGTTAAGACATTAATATCAAGTATGATTTAAATGCCATACTAATTTTGAACTTAATTATCAGTCATGTTATTTAATTAACCATCAAACTTGTTTAAGTAATAAACACACGCGTTAGAATTAATAATTATTTGAACATATACTGACTTTATATTCCATTTTGCACATCATTTTTTGCCACGTGTAATGGAATTAAAGCGAAGGAACGTACAGTAAACGAGGGGAAAATGTAATTATTTTCGAAATGTTAAAAGTTATTGTCACAATTTTGAAGTTGTAAAATGAACGTTAGCGGATTGTATAATCGCGAAAAGTTTTATGCATAATGTTTTATAATTATTACAGTATCATAAAACGTAATATTCAAGAGGTGGTATTTTAAGGTTGATTTTTGAAAGGTTAAAGTTTAATTAACGTAGCCATCATCTTAATGAAGAGTTTAATTAACAAAAAATGAAATTCATTTAATCAGCTTAACGCACAGGGAGTGAATTGAAATATTTAATTAAGTTTTATATTAAGCGTTAAACTAAAAAATAAAATTCTGTTTAATTGTGTCTAGTTTGAATGTTATTAAAAGTTTTTCTCGATCTTTACAGAATGTCCACAAGCGCAGGATGGTATGGAACGTTTTGCGTGCCCAACGCCTGATCGACAAGGACGATATCACTGCATTGACGATCACGTCCTTTGCGATGGCTTCCTTGATTGCCCTTCCGCCGAAGACGAAGATCGTCAGGCGTGTATGTTCTACAAAACGGTGAGTGAGTTTATTCAATTTACATATCATTTCAGAGATCTAATTACGCAAATTGCTCTCTATATTTGCGCATAGTATGCGCACTTTATTACGAATTTTCGTACACATCAATCAAGTTAATAATTAACTCAACTTCCTATCGCGTTATACCGAGTTGTCTAACCCAGTTTCACGGCTATAATTATTCGGTAGCTATGATGTCATAATCATTTCAATAATATTTAAAACTCTTAAACTCGCAAAGTTGCAATGGGGAGAAACGAACGCGTTCTTAACGTCGATGGGGAGCATTTTTCGAAAAGACATTCATTGTTGAAAGTTTGGCCATTGCAATAAAAATAACGTAAACATTAATTTCGGCGCATAATTGAAACTTTTTGAGAATCCGGGCGCACATGCACATCGATTCAGGCGCGCTTCGACGCTTCCTTGAGCGTCGCCGACTGCCGCCGCCGCCGCCTCCGGGAGTGATGCACACGGGATGTGCACGCAATAATGAATGGTGCGCCCACGCGGATAGACAACTCGTCGCCGTTTCGTACGTCGTTTGGCGGCATCGTCTTTTTTCGTGGGTGGGTGGAATTTCGATGTGTTATTGTGTGTTGCCTTCATCTCTGGAGCACGTATTCTGCTCCAGAGTGCTCCACACGCTGTTCGCCCAGTTAACTACTACGACTCATTCATACGCCCACGCGTCTCAAATGCGCGCGCGTTTTTGGCAAAGCCGCCGTGATTCGTATTCATAAATCTCACTCACTCACGAGCTAAAAACTTGCAAAATTGTTTTTAATGATCTCGCCATTTCATGTAAATTCATATTTAAAACAAACCAAATCCACTTAACGCAAATTATTCGGCAAAACTTTAGAGGCAACAAATGCATTTGACTGTTTAATACAAGAACTTGTTATTACTAGTGGCGTCAGGTTTGGCACTAGTAATAACAGGCTCTTAATGATACTCCTGAGTAGGACTCTAATTAAGGATCCACCAAATTACTATCCCTCCAAGTTAATTACCATCCCCCTTTAAACGTTTCAATCATCTCACACATTCATGGCAATAAATCGAACATTGCTTTTATTAAGTATTAAAGTAATAATCTCTATATTTTTTGCAATTTTCCGCAGACAAAAGCCCATTTGGACGTCTTGGCCGATGCGCTGCTGCGTTGGGCGAGAGGACGCTAGTTTATTCGTCCCTCCCCAGAGACTTCAAATCATTCAAGCAAGAAATTCCTCGCCCTCCCACTCAATCTATAATAACTAGAACAATCTTCTTACCCCGATACTTTAATGTCCACCATTTTCCCCCCAAGAAGCCTCAACACCAAGCCAACTTGGTTGTCCATCTACGAATACAAGAGAAGACCCACCACCCTGTCTGCACTCTGGAACATCGCGGCGCAGACAACCCTTGTTGTTATTCATATTAAGTATAGTATTTATTAATCATACAATGCGTCTTTTGGACCTACGAGGCGAAGTGCGGCAAATTGCGCGCAAGTAAACCCCATCTATTATAGAAGAAAGAAGAAAAAACGCATACAATCTCTAAAACATTCAAGTTACGTTAGCATTTACCCTCCAACAGTCAAAAACCAGCGAGCAAGGGGAAAATCAAATCTGAAATTCCAAAATTCCAAGTATAAAGTACAAGCGAACACATTCTTCATCTTTAAACTACTTGAACGTAATGTTAAACACAAATGAACAAGTGTGAGCAACAAACACATTCCATAAAAGTTCGATGAAAATTATTTTACGACAACCTGAACAAATTGAGTATGAAACCAATAACAAACTAGTGGATTTGATGTTTTTGTTAAATAATTCTTAATATAACGTACATGCATAATATATAGAATATAAATATAATTTTTTAATCTCTCAATGTTTTATGATAATCACAAATTATTAGCGTCATAATAAACGTGACGCATAAATAATTGCTCCGTAACGAACAAAGAATACAAGAATGATACAAATTATTACAAAAGAAAACAGAGAAAAAACATACAAAACACATGCGTAGCAAATTAGTTTATCGCAACTAATTTATGACCACGTGTCACACGTGTCGTTCTTGACTGATAGCCTTGAAACTAGCTTAGATTTGTTAGCTTTTCGTTCGAGACCATTATGATCAATCAGCTGGTTGAAGAGACGGCAAAAATGGCCGGCCGTTGTCAGCATGGTTCCTCCAACACGCATTTCGGTTCTTTGGTAAATTTCAGACAACGGAAGTACGCGAAAATCAACCCCAATTTTGTTGACAAGCACATGAGTTGCATCATTTGCAGAGGCATCTCACGTTTTTGGCATAGTTGTCAGTGTCAGGTCCGAATATGTCAAAAACTAATGATGCCGTCTGCCAAACTTTTATTCCACGCAAAATTTAAAGGGAAAAATGAAACCGAACCCTTAACGTCATTTTAAAGGTCGGTTTCTGGCATGCAATTCAATTCGAGACATACATTTAAAATCATTTGAAAATTTTTTCGGAAGCCGAGCATATCTTAACAAAAAACACAACACACACACACACACACAAAGTTGATTAGATTCACATTCCATATTGAGAACAAAGACTAAACTTTAAGGTGAAAAAGAAGCAAACGGAAAAAGTAATTTGAAAGGGTTCCAACCTGTTAAGCAACCAAATAAGGCCGTGTGTTGCGCTCTGACAGTTCGATGCGTCGCGACGCCTCAAATTGAATTACGCACGCTGGAAAAAGCAAATAAAGAAAGCGAACAGACAGATGGAAAAGAAGTAAAACTAGAGAACGAACTCAAACTCGCGCACAAAAAATTATAGATGCGCAAAAATGCTGTGAAATAAAGAAATAACGAATGTCGAAATGTATCTCGAATGACAACAAAGAGCGCTAATCAAATTCGAGTGAAATGTTGAGTGCAAAATGATTTAATTAAAAATGCGAGCACCGTTTAATGTCATGAACAATCCATTGCATTCCATCGCATAGAACATAATACTACAGCTTGATGCCAACTTGAAAAGTAAAGAGTTAATACGAATGTGCGCTAATGAAGAGTAGAGTTTCACGTGGAAGCGCAAATTACACACCTAATTTAAGAGAGAGAAAAAAGGCGCAGCATTATTAGATTTTCCATTGGGGTTCGTTTTCTTCATTTCTTTCCGTTCGCAGCAAGTGCCCGACTCATCAAACGTGAGACGAACAGAACGCGAAACACGGAAAATGCGGAAATAGCGCGCGCGCGTGAACAATGGAGATTTCAATTTAAATTCGTTTCTTCGTTTCCGCTTGCGTTTTATTACTCTGCGCGTAGGCAGGATCTAAAACACCCAATAAAAATGCCATACGCAGGAGCAAGAATCTTTTGACCTTTGTCATATTTTATATTCATTCGTAAATTCGTGGTGATTTATCCATAAAAAATATATATTAGTTTCGTTATTAAGTGCATATTTTGCATATTTGATATTGCTTTTAAAGGACAAACGTTATATGAAAAAAGAAGATTTATGGCAACTTTATTTTTAGACGTAATCATTCCAAAAACAAAATTTGTAGTTTACTGCGTTAGGAGACAAGTGAAATATATTTTTATATTTTTCTCGTGAAAATTTAACAACAACATTTTTCGTGGAAAGCGTAATAATCAGATTGACGAATTATAAATGTTTTATTATTAATTATTTTCGCCTCAAGCAAAAAGCATGACAATTATTTGAAGCAAAAATTTATATGAACGTAATGCATAAAATTAAATAACACATCCAAATGTTTCACAAATTAATTACTAAAAATAATTATGATATATTCATATTTTAAACATCTAAATGTTTCTAGTTATAAACATATTAATATGTAGATGATAATTACAGTTATTACACTATAGTTCAAATATTCGCAGAGAGAAAAATTAAATAATGAAATAAAAACACACAAAAAAAAGAGAGAACTAAATGTGCTTTTGATGTTGATAAAGAATAAAATAACATTTACAAAATAAAAGAAAATCCTAGATACGTAAGGATGTCAAACATGAAGTATTTCGTGCGTAGTTTTTTCGTCGACAAAGGGACGTCGAAAGCATTTGGATGCGGTTGCAATTAATTATCCTTTTGGGCGGTTTTCCAAGCTTGGAATTTTGCGTAGGTTAGTGAATTAATTATCTATGTGTATACAAATATATGATAAAAAATCTAAGCAAAACACAAAAAGGTTTTATCGTCCTGGAGGCTGGACCTTCGTATTTACAGTGCGTAATAAATTCGTATATCTAAATACACCGCCGTTATCCTTTGAAATTGTTTGTGGAATTTTCAAATCAAGTTCATTCGGTTTAGGGAATTCCCGCACAATTGACTTACTTATTAGTAATATTGCAAAATATCCCTTGTTGATTCTGGGCGATGATCTCCGCCCAATTGTAAAAGTCAACAGGACAATGCGTTGACGTTTAGGACGATTCATCATGAGCCACCCAGAATTCATCAATGTATATTTTATCAAGTACTTTATTTAATTATGAATGCATTTAGCATTTCTCCGATGACAGAAGTAAAATTTAAACTTTGTTCAATTCAAGCGCTGTCAAATATGAAGGTTTTTAAAGACATAAAACCAATTTAAATCTAATCGCTCACAAGGAAAATTGCTATTGAAATTATCAAAATCAATAATGTGTCATGTCTTAAAGCTTGCGTTTTAAACTCTCTGCCAAAGCAGAAATAATGTGCAAAGTTAAATGAAATGAAAATTTTAATTTTATTAATTTACGCAAAACAACTCCGATAATTACCAGCGCTAGAAGCCAAAGTTAATTTGATTAGCGTGCATTGTGGTTCGGTTCGTAATTGAGGTTGCGCTTCGAGAAAATTACCGCCAAACGAACGGACAATTTGACGCTGAAAATGGACGGGAAAATCTATTTTGAGAACGCGATATTGTTACGCTTGAAAAACGGTTTCCACGAATGGAAAAGATGAGCGATTTATCGATTCGGAAATAGCGTAGCGTGCGAATAGTAAAATGCATCGACCGAATTAGATGTGCTGCATCGACAACGTAAATCTAATTGAATTGAAATCAAAAAGCATGGCACGATTCGTTCATTATTTTAGTCCTAAAATAGCGCCAAAGCCATCTTGATATATTTATGCAGAAATTGCAATTTTGTTTGGCAGAGTTAGGGGGGTTAATTGAAAAATGCGATTGCACGACAAACATTGCGACAAGAAGCGTGGGTGAGTGGGTGAAAAATGTTTGTTACGTTGCGAGAGGTGTGCTCTGCCATGATTTACCTGTTTGCCCGTTACACACAAATCGTATTTGTTTATGTCCCGAATAAGTTTGCTACCAGCGCAAATAATTCCGCGTTGAACGGACACGACGACGACGACATATGAAGAAGAAAAAAACAAATGAAGCAACAGCGCGCGTTCGAAGACTTTGAGAGAAGCAACGCGCAAACTTTGAGCGTTTAGTCAGCCGATTCAAAATGTGTGTGGATGTGAATGTCGCGCAAGTAAATACGGCACGCATACAGCGACGAATCGCGAAAACATTGTGCAAAAATATAATAATAAAGCATCGCGGGTTGAACGGCATCGAACGCGCCGAAAAAGGTGGCCATCAATGTTGTTTTGCGCGTTTTGTAATGCACACACATGCAACGCGCGTGCACGGCGAACAAACATCAGTCTTGTGCCGCCACCGCCACCGACGTCGTCGTCGTCGTCGCCAGCGGCTGCTCTGGATGCGAATGTGCATTCAGCCGCCCCTCTTTAGATATATCGGTCAGAGTCAATAACCTGCTTTTCTCCTTACGTTCGCCCGATTTCTTTTTGCGTGTTTTCACCAAACACGTTTTATCCTTCCTTTTTTCGTCCTTTGATTCCCGGACGGTTCCTCCGGCAGGAGAGGTGCTCGATTTTACGCTCGCTCCGTGCGCGATAATATATTGCAGAATATTGGAAAGTTTCGCAGGAATCGCTTATTTACTTCTTGTTCTTATCAATTTTGCATTTAAACTTTTCTACTTACTTCGTTTATTTAAATTATTATTTATGTGCAGACAAATTAGAATTTACGACTGAAACTTTTCATGATAAAAATTTAAAAATATTATTTACTTGTCTCCAAATAATATCCAAGGGATAATCATTGCGTTTCTTAAAATTTATGAATCTGGGGATAGAAAAACAAACAAAATTTCGACAATTAGTGAATATTAACAACTCTAAAAATCAGACAAACTTCAAGGCCATTTTCAACCATCATCATTCAATTACATTCTTGCACTTTTGCATACTTTTATCTGTTTAAATTTCAAGCAAAACCTACCAACAAACCAACCAACCAAAAAAAAAACAAAGAAAATGATTGTGAAAAATTACCATGTACTAATGCACCAATTGCACGGACTGCACCATAATTTTATATTACTATAAGACACAAACAAAATGTCTTAGAAGTTAGAAATTTATTGACTAAATATTTACTAACTACACGATTAAACAAATAAGTGTAAATTCAAGCAAATAACAATTGAACGAAGGTATTTACTGATGAGAAAACGGAATGATAGCTAGCAAATTATACGAAGCGCGGGCATGGTGAACGTATGAATGCGGAATACCTATCATAGAGAAGGAATATAAATATATTTACTATTAACAATTATTTAAGCGTCTGAGTAGCTAATAAAATCGAATGAGTGGGGAAAACATTTTGAATGCATTTAAATAAATTAAAGAAATGAAATACTAAGTGTAAATTTTCTCAATATAAATGTATAAATGTGAAGAAATTCCATAAATCTATATATATATATATATGAAAAATCTATACATGTATAAATATATTGATAAGATATTGATCGATATACACAATTTATATACAAATTATAAAAAGTTACACGACTATAATTTATAGGTAATTTGTTTATCTATTATTCACATTACTATTCAGCTAAACGTATATCTTTTCATTCATTTGTTATTAACGTTGAATCGTTTCTCTTATGAGTTAAAAATTAAAAGGAAATTTAGGCAAACGAGCAGACGTTTATGAGAAACCGTAACGCAACCTAAGATTAAAAAAAATAAATGTGATATAAAGTATAAACATTTAAATTTTGTGTTAACTATATATATAATCTATATACATATATCTATTATATACATGCAAGGAAAGTATATATACAAATATAATTATGGAATTTAATTAATTTTTAAATTACGGCGAAAACTGATTAAGTTTTCAAGTATGAATGTTTTGTTCGACTGCTATTTCAGGTGATTTACTAAGTTTAACAATTTAATTGGATAAACTATGGGTTGTGATACTTGCTAATGAACATTTCTTGCCTTTTTAATACAAATGCCTAAAATGTTGCGAATGTTATTAATTTCTTGCGCGGTGCACAAATTGAACAAAACTGGGCAGAACATGAACGAGACTCATTCAATCATAATACAACTTAGACGTAGTTCTCTATACAAACTAACTAACTAAATATAGTCATACAAGTCTAATCAGCTAAATATACCTCTAGCACTAATTAATTCTCTAGCATTCGATTCCAATTGTATTTAGCTAGCCAAATAATTAGTTTATTAATTAATTAGTACTAAAACTAATCACTAGTTCTCACTGTGGTAGTCAGGTTGTAAGTGAAACGAAAATACCTAGCACGACAAACGCCTTAGAAAACCTAAATATTGTAGAAATATTTATTTTTTTCAAACAGAGAAAAGAGCAACAAAAAATCTATTTTCAACAAAAATGACGGGGAAAATGTTTAAAATTAAAGACGACGAATAATACATTAAATATTTAGTACACGTGCAAACAATAACAAGCAAACAAATTTGCGAGAAATATGAAAGTCAATTGCTTATTTTTCTACTTGAAGACGCGAACTAAGGAGTACTATTAGACTATTAGATAAATGCGAAACGTTATTATTTATTACTTAGAAGTATGAAAGGAAATTGAATTGAACGACGTTAAAAAGGCAAGAAAATAACATGTTATTGAAAAATATTTCGTTTTCGATTATGTTGCAGCAAAACAACTATAATGGCAAAATGATATACAAATTATAAAAATATTTACCATAGCTGTTAGATGAATATATTTTTCGACAGTAGGCTAGACACTAAAATTAATATTTATAAATAAATAAGCATATTCTATACACACCACCACCACCACCACGAGAACACACTTGCACTTCCACGCATGCAAGGCACAAGCAATTTAAACATGAATAATAAATAAATAGTTAATGTTACTGAAGATGAACGTAACAGCAAGATATTCACTTATGTCAGACAAATTTATTTCGTGCGTTTCATAACTTTCCACTTGTTTTACATTCGTTAGTTTATTGGATAACAGTAAAACAATGAGTAAAGAGAGCAGTGAACAAAGGAGATCTGGAGAAATTAAACTATAATTGATACGAGGAGTAATAATTTGAAACGTAAAGTAATAACGATGAAAATATCACTTTTCTATATTCTACCAATTAACAATAATTAAACTAATGTTTAATCTAAACAGAAGGCATCAGTATCAATTAGTTCGTGCAATAATTTACGAAAATGTCGAGTGTATCAATGTTTTATCTACGTATATCGTATAAATGTGAAATCATTTTGCAAATTCATCAATTATTTTTCAAGTACGCTAAAATATTACCCATATAAATAATAATCACTGAATGTCAGCTTGAACTAAACCACCATGAAGAAAAAAGTAAAAAGTCAAAATTTCTAAAGCAAAAACATCATCAAATTTAGGTACAACGCACAATCTATCTCCCATTTTCGAGAAAACTGGAAAAACACTTTGCTGCGAATCATACACTGACGAAACAATCTCATTAATGTCAAGTTTAACATTCATTAATTAATTAAGTTTCCTTCAAACATAATTCGACATAAAACACAACAATTAAAACATCTATGATAATGTAGATTTTAATGTAAGTAATTTAACTTAAGATTATAATGTAATGCACAATAACGCACCAATTTTTCACATGAGCCAAAAAAAAAATTAAATAAATTGTTTCTCAACATCTTCATAACATGCAATTTATTATTGTGTGAGTTCGAACGTTGAAACGTTTTCATACGGCCTAAGAATTGACTCATAACTTAAACATTAAAACCATTTCAAGTTTTAATGAAGAATGCAACTCACAACATTTTATTATGTGTGCTATATTCGTATCGCAACCAGTTGAACACAAGTTGACTACACAAATGAAAGAAATGAAACTATTTTTATATGTATAATTCTTGTAATTATCTATGCGAGCGCACTTTACCAACTGCATCAGTTCGATACTACCCACTTCTGAACTCTACGCATTTTTTGGGGGACTAATTGGTGCAGTTGGTAAAGAACACTCAAACTCGACTTGTTTAAGACTTGCATCTCATCTATGTATTTATTATAAGTGAGAGAAAGACGTCGAAGAAGTTGAAGATGATTATTGCACACTGATACAAAAAGAAACTCTAGTAATGAAAAAAAAGACAAATTAGTTGAACTTCAAGTATTGCTAAATTTATTATACAAGATGATAGATTTTTAAACTTAACATTAATGGACAAAATATAGAGAAACTACAAATAGCGAAGAAACAATTAAATGAACTGAAACTATTATAGCAAATATAGATGATGGTTGTTTATTATTATTATTATTAATTGATTGATTCTTACTATTATTAACTGTTATATGCATACGTAATCAGACTGATGATATCTTAGTTTTCTAATTAACAAAGCGTAAACTACTTAATTGCAGAACTGTCTCAGCAATGAGAAAATGAAACTAAAAGCGAGGTGATTAATTAATGAAGAAAAAATGACAGACAAGTGAATGACTTGAGGAACGTAAACAATGTATGAAAAATTAAATAATTCAGGTGGTTATCCAAATATCTGTCATTACATTAAAAGCGTAATCATTTTTAGATATGAATTGATAGATTATTGAGCGATGGTTTTTGTTATGAAAATCAACATTGTATAAAAGACATTAATTAGTCATTCCATTCTCAATTTGATAAACAAACTTCATGTCTCATTGAAGTCAATGCTTCCATATTTGGCTTCACTGAAATGTGTGATCATTATGTCTAGTTTTTACTATTATTCTAATAATTCTAATTACAACAACAACAACAACATAAATGAATTCTAATGACATAAACTCGACAAGAGCAAAACCCAATGAAAAGACGATGAAAACTAGAAGAGTTCTAAGAGTATGGGGTTACTTATTCATCACCAAAGTGTTGATCAAGTAAAACGTGTGTGCATTGTAAACGATAAAAGCAAACTGAAGATCAAATGGGAGAATTACATTGCAAAACATAATTTTAAATGGGAAAAAAGCAACAATTACTATGCAGAAATAGATTGGATGCTGATGATAATGACAATGATCATGATCATGAAATTGTAGATAGAAAAATATAAATATATATAAAGAAACAAACCTATGATTTGCTGACTATATTATAATTAAATAAATATAAATATATATAGAAAATAATGATGAAATGGTGGAAAATGAACGAGAGTACTAAATTAAACCTGCATTGTAAAGATATAAAAAAGAAACACACAACACACTGAAAGAAAAACCCAAAACTATATTATTATTAAACAGTAAATGATAATAAATGTACAATTAATGCCTCAGCCAATAAAGTGGTATAAAAAATGTTTGTTACTCAACTAATTCATTTCAATACCAACTTTTTAATGTTAGATGCTGTAATTTAACTACAATTAAAACTTTTTACAGGGAAAGTTGTTAATGTGCGTATAAATTAGTTAAATAATAGGTAAACAGGTTAAAGTTTAAAACTTTACTTCATAAATACGAATTATTTTCATTAAGTAAGTACATGAATAAATAAATAAATAAATAAATAAATAAATACAGTGCTTACAGCACTGGACTTCAATAAGAATATGAACTCTCATCACACTCTTCATTACAACTGGTGTAACCGTCTCCAAGACAACCAGCATACCGAATAAAATCAGCAATCCATCTGTTTTCAATTCGGCCATTAAATAAATGAGCGTGAGGACCATTTGCATAAACAGCAGGATATTCAACAAAGTTGCGCACTCGCGCAGTGCAACCGCAAGATTGACAAGTGGATGAATCTTCATCTGTTGAAAGATCGCTGCTATCAAATACGATTTCTTCATTTACTTCTTTTTGCGCTGTCGTAATTACAATCAACGTTTCTTTATCGTTTGTCATACGATATGCAGTTTTTATAGCTCTGGCCATTTCGTCAATATTATATTTAATGTTTTCACTGTCTTCAATTGGGTCGTCTGATAAAATATGCTCTGATTGCACAAAGAGCATGTATCCTAAACCATCGTTATCATTTTCCAATATTCTGATAGCAGCTGCAGTCATGTCAGTAAGAGATGGGTTACAATCGTCCACCACTTCCTGCTTATTGAAGATGCCCAACAGGTAATCAATATGTGAGCTTGTATCCTGCAAATCATCAAGGGTCTCAACAAAAGCATATTTGCATGAGCGTGTACGTTTTGAGTCTAGCCACTCTTTGATAAGATTACGCTTGTCACGGCGTTCACCACCTTGTCCCTTGGGCAGGAATTTCTTGCCGCCACCGCCGAGGATTACGTTGAGCCCCTGGCCGGTTTTGTGCGCCACTAGCTGCGCGGCTAAATCGCAATTTTTGCATGCACGTATCCTGAATTTATCCACGTCACAATCAGATTCCCAATCTGAGTGTGTAGTATGTCCATAAACTGGGGAAACTCCCGGAGCGGTAAGTCTGGATGTTGTAACTAATCCAGTACGTTTACCTGCATCTTGCGCATCGGCTATCAGAGATCCTAATGTACGATTACAGGATTTCGACCATTTGTCACAACAGTCGGCATCATCAATTGAAACTGTGCCTCTTCTGACATTAACACCTGTGAGAATTGATGTGGTCATGCTTGCAGTATCAGCGTATTCATCACCAACGCACTTTGGCTGCGAAAGCAATGAATCAATTAACATCAAAGTCGTACATTTACATTAGGTTTGTGGTACTTACATCAAAATATCCACTATGCCTAAAAGCATTTTCTAAAGTATTCTCAGCTTGGTAATCATCATCATACATATTAAAAGTTTTTAAACAAATTTGCGAAGTATGTTCCGTGATTCGCACTGACGCAGTTGGTAAGTTATCACCCACGAATATTATTATGTTTTTCGCTTCATCTGTTTATATAAATTTAACATTAAACAAGTTAATTTAATTAAAGTAATACACAACTTACTAAGATTTTGTTGTACAACTAATCGTTTTATTATTTCGCGTCTGGTAGTGTAAGTAACAACTTCTTCCTTATAATCTTCACTGGTTGAAGGAATAAAATGATCGAGGATGTGTAATCCTGTAACTTTAGTCCCATCAATTTCCGGATGAACAATTCGTGTAATTTCATGGATTTCTTCGACATTTACTCCTATATTTAATTATTTATATATCAAGTCAAGTTTTATCATATTTTTAGTTTAATTTTAGTTTACCTTTACCGACAGGGTGACTTTGATGTACAACATTTACATGCGATCTTATAATGCTTATTTGAAGAAGCAAAAATATGACTTTAAATATGGAATTCATTTTAATTGCTCAATCTCTTCACTGCAACAAGTTTCAACTGCACTGATGAAAAGTGGAAAGGCCATTTATATACTTTCTAGTATTCCATTAATTATGAAAAATATTTACCTAAAAAATAACCAGTTCCGAATAACAAAACCATGCTATAAATATGTACTTTTCGGTGACAACATTATTTCAAAAGCATTTCTTAAAATGCAAAACAATAATGTTATATCTTAATTTAAAATAACTTAACTTGAAGCGATCATATTAATTCTTCTACTTTTAGTTCAAGTATTACATGAAAACTTAAATCTAATTTAAAAATACAATTTCGTTGATAAGAAATGTGATCTAATTACATCAATATCTCGAAAAGTACTAAAGATATCATCAAAATTCCTGAATTTTTCACAAGTCTTACAAAGAAGTAAATTGGTCTATTGCAAATTTGTTGGACGCATTCTTAACTTGAAGCGATCACGTTAATTCTTCAACTTTTAGTTTTAGTTGAAAACGGCGGAAATTTGGGTCTAGACTAGAATACCCCCATAATGTATATTCAGGTTAATATAAATAATTACTGACTTCTTTATTTAAGTCTTTATATAACAATTTCTATCACAGCTTTAGCAACACAAAATTCGATTGACATTTTCCAATTCTACATCAATTTAATAATTTTCCACAGGAATTAAACTACGTATGTTTTCATCCCAAGCAATACATATTTTCACTATTCTAATTACTCTCATACAAATTACAAATAGATAGTAACTTTACTTTTCATTAATGGCAACTAAATTTTATGGTAAGTATTTCATCACGATGTATTTTAAATCTTTGCTGCAATTGTAGATCAATTTATTGACTAGCTGCCACTCTGCATTTATTGCCCATTACAGCTGTAAGAACAAAAAAATAATTACTTAACAAACTCATGTCAATTGAAAAAGTAGTTATTTCGATAAATTATTTGCAATGGCAAATTAGTGAAAAACTGCAACAGCGAAAATGATGTGCAAACAAGTTTCATGGCTGTATGCTAATTTTCAACAAGTTTTAATGAAACAGGCCACGTGGAATCTAATGAAATAGATACTTACAGAAAAATGTCGCAAGTCACTTGGATCGAATTCATCATTAACTAACATTTCTCTATTTCCATATCGCTTTCTAAAAAGTTATTGTGGTTTAGTAAATGCACTTTTAACACTTATAGAAACTTACTCTAAAAATCGTCGCCAAGTTAACATGGCTGTATATCCAATTACGCACATAATGACAAATATTCCAGCAACAATTGCAGGTATTTGACTATGCGAAACTGTATTTTGAGTGTTGGTTTCCATATTATCTAAGATAATTTGCTGTTTGAGTAGTGGATCAACAAATGGCTCACTTTCTGTATTGTTTTCATTGACAAGACGTGCATCTTCATTTCCATTGGTTTGAATATATGCGACGTCGGTTTCTTTATTAACGGAATTAATATTCTTGTTAAATGTAGCATTTGTGAATATCATTTTAGCTAGATCGTCATCTGTGTGTTTGGTTTCGCCAAGAGATGATGCTTCAGTGACCATTGGTTTCTTTAAATCTTCAACTTCAGTATCAGTAACTGCGCTCGCATTCACAGTCATTGATGGAGTCACCTTGCTCTCATTTGAGTTGATTAATGTCTTGTTTATTGCATTCATAAGATTTGTAATATGTTCTTTGAGTTGCTGCGTCCCTTCATGGGCTGATGATGTCACCATCGTCTCCGGCACCTTTGCAAGTGTTGCATTTGAATTGGAATTCGCGACGAGAGGAGTGCTGTCCTTATTTCCATTTGGTAAGGTTCGATTTGCTGCTTTAACTAGTTCTGTTGCTGCAGCAAGTAACTCTTCGGTGGTTTGCTGGCCAGGTTGTGGTAAGCCAGCAACCTGATGACCTGTATAACCATATGTGAAAATTAATATATATGGTAAGACATCAAGAAACTTTAATGTAGCTTTTGTTGCTATATTCATCATGATGACACGTGAATTATCGAAGTATACTAAATCAATTTTAACCTGTTCATGGTTTCGCGAATGATGATAATAAATTTTTAATTTAATTCGTTAAAAAAAATTGCAAAATAATAAATCAACCTTGTATGTTGGCATTGCAAAATAATACAATTTAACCATATACCCAAGAGTTACAATCAAGGGCAATGACAGTTAATAAATTAGTATTTAAAAAAGATTCAAGGTAGGATTGTTCAATCAATCCATGTGATTAAACCATGAGAAAATCCAGACTTATTCGAATGATTAAAAGAATTATGAATAATATAAGATGCGCAATTTCGTGATTTTCGTGAGTCATTTCTGGTAATTAGAACGTCTAAAATAAATGATTTCTTGTTTAACATACCTTAGTCATAGTGACTTATAATAATTACTAATACATTCTGGTAACTAGTAATACTAAAAAATTACAATGACAACGTGAAACTCAATGCAAAAAGAAATGAATAAAATATTAACTACGCCCATTGTTTTTATTTGGGAATCACATTAAAAAACTTTTTACCAACGCAACAAGTTTTTACAAGTTTCAATTAAAGCGCAATTAATTTATATTTAGAATACATGCGCCAAACTTATTTATATTCGTCAATAAAAAGTCTGGTTTCAGTAAACATTCAGGTAATACATCATGTTTTACGATCTTGATGTGTAATAAAAATTAATTTTGATATTCACTGCTGCAAATTAAATGTTTATGGACTTGGCCATCTAATGTGAGATGTAAAGAAAATTACGCAATTTTAATTCGACGTTAGCTATTAACAGATCGAATTTCCTCATTTGTTAAGCAGATTAAATCGAAATAATGAGTACGTGGTTATTGTATAAATCTTCCATATAAATGGAAATAATTTGCATGAATCTGCATGACTTGTTTTTAATAATGCATAACTCTCGATTTCTGACAGATTTTAATTAGTTTGCTTCATAATCGCGTTCAATTTGACTGCACATATTGCCAATGTGTGTAGAAGTTGAATTAAGTAACAGACAACTAGCATTATTTAAATTCCTAGTTTCGTTTTCAAAATAGCTAATGGTGATAATAAAAAACAAAAGCATCTATGACGCTCGCAAACAAATGCCACTTAAGTAGTTTTGGTGTAATTAAAATTTAATAGTACTAATAAATTTATTTAAGTTTTTGCAATTTTAGTTAACCATAAATTCTTTATTTATAATTAGCAGTTTAGTAATTATTTAAAATTTTAACAAATATATAGACTATAAAAAACTTGAAAAATGTTTCAAGTATTAATTAATAGAACCAGTTACAGAAAATTCCATAATTATTGTTTATGTTTTTCGTCCATTCAAGCTGCATTATTAATGATACATCGCAAAATCACAACATAAGAAAAGATATTGAATGAACAAAACATGTTTTCATATTTTATGCCTGTTGATTTGAAAGCTAACTTAATGATTGGGCAAAGAACTGAATTTGTTTCAGTTTTTTGCAAATCTTTTAGAAACTATGCAAGATATTAAAATAGTTTTTAAAGTGTATGTGATATATTAAATTTTTGATAATGACTAAAAGAATTATCCATTTTTATTGCATTATTTAAGATATTAATTTAAAAGTCCACGATAGTATACCGGCGCTGCCTAGCGAATAAACTTGGAACTCGCATAAGCGAAAGACTCGCCTACCAACTTCTTAGTACGTCGCGTAATCAAGTAGACTATCGTATCCAGCAGAGATATTTGGAGGTGCCGCAGCTGCGCTTCTCTTAATGAAATGCTTGGTGTTTACCAAGAGCGCGTCTGGCGCTCCAACACTCTCCGTATTTCGCAAATATGTAACGTATTACAAACTAGAATGTAATGATTCTTTCACTAGCATAAATATTATTAAATACTTTATAATCAGTAAGTGCGCAAAGTTATTTTCGAATATTAACAACTTTTATCACCGAATAAGTACGGTACAAGAAGGAAATAGATTGTACGATTCTTTTCGCTTAAACTAGAAGGGCATTGAAAAATTTAACTAGCTTTGCATTGTATGAAATAAATCTGTCATTGAAATAACCGTTTATTCTAATAAACATTTAAGCTCTGAGGATAATAAATTAAATAATAGAATACCGTCGACCACAAATATGCGAGCATAATTATAATTCTAATAACTGTAAATAATTATTTCTCTTCAACTACAAATGTCAATGTAATAATGTGTTTCAATGATAAGCCGGTAAACTGATTATGATATCTTTTCAAATGTGTTGGATATGGTAATTCATAACTACTTGTACGTATGCGTAATCAATGTAAATATCGGCAATTTGCATTAGACTGTCATTAGAATTAATGATAATTTAGAAGCACGCACGGTTTTTGCCTGCTCCATGCACTTATTACAATTTAGATGTAATTATGCGAAATGTTTGCGTATTAAAGCTCGCAAATGGTATTTCGCAAATTGTACGTGGTTTTCAACTCAAAGTGACGTCGCATTCACCTTGCGAGTATTTATTATTGCTAGAATGAACAAGTGCGCACACTTGCTATAAGTACTTTACATTACTACTGCGAGTAAGATAAAGTTACCTGAAGCGCAAAACACTTAGTCTGGTTGATAAACTTTACCTTGATCTATGAATGTCTGTTCTTCACATTCAAATTAGTCTCGCTCTTCTTATGACTAGTTTATGTTTATTTTAAGTTGTTTCAATCGCTTTGAGAATTTGTTGCGTTTAAGTTTACGATAAACTCGAAATAGTTTACTATCAGCAATATTATCTACTTATTATTGAAAATAAATAAATAAAATACCAACCTGAATTAAGGTAAGCTAATATAATAAAAATAGGAACCAAATTGATGGAAATCCGACACATGTTTAATAGTTTATGAACTACGCACTTGTTCACAAAACTTCTGTAGTCGTGCTTTCAAAATATCACAATAGCACGAAGAAAGTTTCCAAAAAAACACGTGAGATGAAAGCGCGTTTTATCTCCAGCTGGATTATAAAACACAAATAAATTATCAAGCGATTGCTGCGTTTATTGTCGTTGCTGTCGACAAGCTGCTATCTTATCAAGCTGTATCTTTCCAGTTTTATTTTAATTCTGAACACGAATGTAATAATAGCGCGATATGAATCCGCCGATATTAATTTATATTTCACCTGTTTGGTGGTGCGTTTGCGTCACGAGAGCGCAAACAACAATTATTTGAAATGTTGCAACGATTTCTGGTCCGTACGCGCGCACTGTTTTCGGGTATTTAACTTGTCACAGGTATATTGATTGCATATGATTCATTAAAGTATACAATAGAAATAAACGCGAGTGCGCGCTCCAAAAACAAGTTCCTAACTGATAGTCGTATACGCATTTAGCGCTCATAATTTGTTCACGATCGGTAGTCAACTGAATGGCCACTCGATTCAATTCAAGGCTTACATGCGATGAACTTGAAATCGCTTCTGCGGTGTTTGTGATGACAGGTTGCGTCTTCTTTATTGGTGAGGAGCGCAAATGTTGAAGCGTAGCGATATTTATGTGAACAAAAGATTTATCAATGTATAATGTATTTTAAGAACAAAAGTAAATTAGACAGAAAGAAATATATTATATGATTAAATATTGTCAAATATTTGTATTTGATAGGAAAACCATTCCAAGTAATAATGTAGTCTCATTAGATGCGGCTATAGTTGCGGTGCGCGCATTTGATGTTCATAATCCGGTGTCGAAAATTTGAATTATTGAAACATTGTATCTACATTTAACACAGTTTAAAATTTGTGTCAATACAAAGGGAATTAAGAAAAACAATAATCTAATTAACATATATAACATATATATTATTTACATATATCAAAAATACAAATAATAGGAATTACTTGATGTATGTGCACCCTAAGATAGGTTTCGTAATTGGTAAATGAAGCAGTTGCATCACCACATATAAAAGATAAAGCAAACCCAAAATAACATTAAAAACGCTTATTAACAATCCCACTAAAGTAACAAATTATTCATCTTCATCATTACAATTGGCCAAATTTGGTTCTGACTCTGCGCGCTTTTTAAGCGTCACTTCATGACTATTTGCAATCTCCAATTTGACTTCTACATTCTCAATTTTAATATTCGGATCACTCTTTGAAAAATTGTCATCAATGTTTTCAACTTTAATATCGTCTCCTTCGACTTTTAGCAGCTCTTCGTTAAGCGTAACATTTTTCAAATCAACCGTGCTATTTGAAAATATCGCTGGTCCCAATTCTCCAGTCAGCGGTTTGCCGAGAGCAATACCATTGCTAATGGGCTCTGATTGAATCGGTGAAACATCTACTAGAGGCTTGGTAGGACTCGTAGCCGTATCCCGGAACCAACTAGGTTTATTGTTCGGTAGCGGACTATTCGAGCGCTGCGTATATGGTGAGTTTGACGACGCCTTTTCCTGTTTGTGCTGGGCTATTAGGTAGCATGCCAAACCCAAGATAAGAACACTGTTACAAACGCGCGTCGCACTCATGCAAAGGAATGCGACACTACTTATAACAATTGATGCTAAATCATTTAAATGAAATGCGTGTCCCAGCACACGCATCATGACAACACCTAATGGCAAAGGGATGAAACCCATTCGACGTGCCACTAAATCCGAATGATCGGAGAATGCATGTTTCTGTCGGGTTTGTGCCATATCGTAAGCCAAACTCGTCGTATAATCGCGGTACACATCCACTTGCAACTCATTGAAGCGTGTGATAAAAGCGTGCTTTATCCAATCAACGAAAATCTCAGCAGTCAGCACGATTATGCAATCAGGCAGCAGTACCCAAAACCGATCACACTTCCATGAGTATTCCTTCATAGTTTGTAGAACCACTATGAACAGAAGTGTTACAAGATGAAAACGCTCTCGAACATCACTGCACGATACCTGAAAAAGATTGTTTTTGTCGAATTTTTTAAAGACGCTGCCTTTTAATTCCACAAACTGAAACAATTCCAATAAAATCCATTCAATAATTATGTTACTGATCTTACATTATTAGACATCATAATTGTCAATAAGGCCTTGTTATTTGAATTGATAGCAACATTTAATGTCGTTGCTTGACACAACACCAGAAGTCCATGTAAAACTGAAATTTTGTTAAGACATATACGATTCCTAATATGTTTCTGAAAATTAACTATTTTGAAAGGATACAGACATAGACAATAGCAAATATCAGATGAGGAATAACTCCTAAGTGTTCTCTTCGTCGATCACGCGGTTCAGTTGCCGTCCAAAAAAGCGCATCAATTGTGTCTTGACCAAATGCTGAAAACAGCCGATCACCCACTTCCAGCATATTATAAAATATATATAATTTAATAACTGATTGGCTCTTAATGAGATGATACATCATATTTGTATCAATGTAGAACATCAAAATCGTACATGTTACTAATATTACAGCTTTCAAAAGATCACAGATTTCAGATGGTGTTAAGAGCGTTTTGTTTGAATTTCTTTGCCTAAAACTTATAATTTTTATTTATTATACACCCAATCATCTAAATAAAAGTATTGCTTACCCAAAGCATGTACTAACTGGTCTAACAATCAATGCCCATAGTGCTAACAACACTCTGAGTGGCAGAAATGTATAAACAAACAAGAAAGAATCAGCACATTGCATGAAGCCATATATCATAAATTTCTCCACTTCACGTGGTATTTTCATAAATGAATAGACCTTCTCCCGGCGTGCAGAATAACGCTCCTCATCATGTTCTAAAGCATATCCTCTGGTGAGTTCAACTTGTAAGAATGAAAACAGTGAGGGGCATTTATCTAAAAATACAAATATTGATTAAACTAGATGCAGACGTTAGTAATTTGGGGAAAGAACCTCTTTTAGGTGAATCCACCTCATCAGTCTTGAGCTCCTGTTTTTCACTTTTGTACAATTCTTCCACCTGATTGTCACTGCTGAATAACACTTTAGTCTGTGGCCGAAATCTGATTTTCTTTTCATTCACTGATGGAGGCAGAAAAGTTGACGCTGATTCCGTCATATTTGGATTTATTTACACACTGTTACACACGATAGCATAAAGTACGTGTCATTATCAATTCGTTGCACTAGTTTATAGAATTTGTTTGAAAATTGATTCACTGCAAATGGTTGTTGCTCAACAGTGCATCAGCTGTCAGTGTACATAACCTGGTTGAACAAGTTTCCCAGCCTGATAAATAAATATTTACCGACGATGATGCACGAACCACCTTCTTACGAATCAAATATGCTAAACAAAGATATATATATTCTCTCTCTTTGTCTAATATATTAGGCCTTATGGCTCTTTTAGCTCTTTAAATTTTTAAACATTCCACTGCGTAAGGAATTCCCTATGGGAATTCCTCACGCGTTAGTAGCGCCGCTACCGAGTTGTAGAGGAAATGTTGACGGATAACATATGATTTCGGTCAATGCCGAACTCATGTAATCAAAATATTCAAGTGAGCAGTTGCAAATATGAGCAGTTGCAACAATGAGCCGGATTGCAGTGAAAATAAAACCGAGAGTGAGGTTGAAAAGCAATGTAAAGTGATTATTATTGGTGGCGGCATGGCTGGTCTTTCAGCGGCATATCATCTGACCAAGAATGGCTTCACCGACTTCAAACTTTTGGAAGCTCGCAGCCGCCTAGGTGGGCGCATTGTGCAAATTCCCGTGGGCACAGAAAGAGTTGAGCTGGGAGCAAATTGGATTCATGGTATTCTGGGAAATCCTGTTTATGAGCTTGCCATGGAACATGGACTTGTGGACATCATGCACCAGCCGAAGCCACACAAAGTGGTTGCTGCCACAGAAAATGGAAAGCAAGTTCCATTTAGCATTCTTAATGAAATCTATGAAGCATATTTGTGCTTCCTACGACGATGTGAAGAGTATTTTGTGACCCAGTATTTACCTCCAGATGGTATTGACAGTGTAGGTGATCATATTCGCCTAGAAATGCAGCTGTATTTAGATACTATTAATGATATAAGTGATAGGCATTTGAGGCAATTGATATTTGAATGCCTACTCAAGCGTGAGACATGTATATCTGGTTGTGATAACATGTCTGAGATTGATATACTGGAAATAGGAAGTTACACTGAGCTCCAAGGTGGAAACATTATACTGCCTCAAGGATACAGTTCTATATTAGAACCAGTTAGCAAAGATATCAGCAAGAGTAGTATTTATCTTGGCCATCCAGTGACGTTAATTCATTGGAATAAGAATGGGGCTCCAGAATCAAATGGTGAAGAATCCGACGATTCTGATCGTACGGTTATTGAAGAAGGTAATGAGGAAAGCTCACAGACTGCCAGTGACAAGAAGTCAATGCATCAAGTCGAAGTTACCTGCGCGAACGGTAAAAAATTTGTTGCTGATCATGTGATATGTACAATACCTTTAGGAGTATTAAAACACAAAGCTGAGGAGTTGTTTCAGCCACGGTTACCAGATTATAAGCTTGACGCAATCGACCGACTATTGTTTGGCACTGTGGACAAGATTATTTTAGAGTATGAGCGCCCATTTTTGAATCCTAGTATTACTGAAGTATTGTTACTGTGGGACAACGACGATAGCGCGAGCCAGAAAGGAAATTATGAAAAGACATGGTTCAAAAAGATTTATTCATTCACGAAAATATCGGATACTCTAATAATGGGCTGGATATCAGGCAAGGAAGCTGAATACATGGAGACTTTAAGTGATGATCTGGTCGCGGAAACTTGTACGAATATTTTGAGGAAGTTCTTAAATGATCCCTTTATTCCCAAGCCCAAGCGATGTGTTTGGTATGTTGGCTACTTTTTGTCGTATCTTAATTCTGATATATCTTATTTCAGTACAAGTTGGTATAGTCAGCCATATACTAAAGGGTCTTATACAGCAATTGCAGTCGGCGCATCACAAATAGACATAGAATGCATTGCGCAGCCACTGTATACCAAAGAAAATCAAACAAAAGTAATAAATTCTTCAATCATTTGCTCTTGAATTAATGTAACTAATTTTTAGCCAACTTTATTATTTGCTGGTGAACATACACACAGCAATTTTTACTCCACTGTCCACGGTGCTTTACTTACGGGGCGCACAGCAGCAAAATTACTCATGCAAACAGACAGCGAAGCACAAGAAATTGTTGTAGATTGTGTGGATACAACCGACTTGAGTTCCTGGATTCAGGGAATTACAATACAATGATCCGACATGGCCATTAAATAAAGGCCTACAGAAATACAATCCATTTTTATTGGTTTTGTGCAATTAATTAAAATGAAAGAATGAGATATCATGAGGATGTATTTAAGGCGTTGAAAACGTGTATATATTTTAAACTATTTATGGTTCAAGTTTAAGGCCAGACAACACTTAAATTATGTACTTCTGCATTAAGTAGTACACATTACATAATTGTGAAAACGTGACTTTAAATGCTTCAGTAAAAATATTGTTTAATTGTAAATATGACACTAGTTTTGCACAAAATATTAGCCGAACTATTACGTTATGAGGAACTTTATCGTAATTTAAAAATGGGTTATTTATTTCTTTTTATTCTTATACAAAATGTTTTTGCTGAAGCTTATAAACATGCATTGTTACATGTCATTGCTCTGACCTAGTCATTTTATAATTACATTTAAATATAATGTTCAATAACAGTTCTAATAGGTTTCATGCATAGATTAAATTGATGATTTATCCTAAGCCTGGAACGCGATATAGGAATTCGCCATCATCATCATAGTAACAATCGTTTAATTTATAGGTATATCCACGTTTCAATTTATCTTTAGGTATTATTATTTTTTCAGGATACAATAAATTTGAGTAATCCCTTTTAGGTTTATAGAAATCCATATCAGTTGATTTCGCTTTTACTTCATTAACAGGAAATTTGATATCTTCTGCTTTTAGTACAATTTCATTCATTGTTGATTCATTACCAGCAATAGCAAGTTGTTGATTGGTTATATCAGGCAGTTTTACTTCAGAATGAAGCAAGAGCTTGCTTTTGGAATTCTTGGAAAGTTTATCAAACTCAGTGACAAAATGTTTATTCATATTTGAGTCTGTTATTGTGACCTGTGAGGGTGATGGTGCTTGAATGGCCTTTTGACTATCTGAATTTTTCTTTAACTTTTGATAACTTAGTATGATTTGAGAAAATTCACCACCCTCTTTAACTAGCTTCTTATTCAAAATATCAGCTTGTGTAACTACTTTAAAATCACTTTTGCTGTTTAGCTCCCTTGATGTAAACCGATTTAAGTGATTTTTAAGGTCTTCTGGTATATCAACAAGCTGCCCCTTTTTAAAATCAGTCCAGTTTTGCTGAACTGCTTCATCATGATGTTTTACTCTATTTGTGTTTTTTGGCAGCCAATTATTTTTGATAATTTTCTATAATTGTCATACAGTTAATAATAGCTAAATGTAAAAAGATGTACTTACTGCTATAGTCTCTGGCAAAGCAGGAAAACCTTCAGATAGCTTTTCAACACTCCATTCTTCAGGATCAGCACTATTTAGATGTTTTATTTGCTGTTTATCAGCCCATGTTAAAAAGTTAGGATATTTTTCTTTAAAATACTTATGTTTTACAATGAAGTATTTGGACTGCTCTTTATGAGCTTCCACTTCTTGTAAATGCTGTTTATGTGATTTTTCTATACCATGGAAATCTGTTTCATAGTCATCATAATCAATGTCAGCTAAATTGCCTTCTTCAGCAATTAATTTTGCTCTATGCTTAATTCCAATATCTTTGAACCCAGCATTTCTTATAAATCTTCGTATAAGAACATTCACATTATTAACGTTATTTAGAACTGTTACTTTATTCATTTTAATTGACTCTGAGTCAGAGACACACTGCAGAGCCTGCAGAGTTAATCTTATAGGTTAGCCACAGAACATACTGCAAAGGACATTTGAAACTGGGTACCCCAAAAAGCGCATAATTAAAGAGTTATAATTTCAAATTAAATATGTTTTATTTTCTTTATATCAGTATGTATTCCAGTCAGTGACAGATGAAAAAAACGCCTGATCTAAATATTACACAGATTTATTAACTAGATTGATTCACTATGTTCACATTTGCAGGGTACTTATTATTATGCAAAATTAACAATTTAATATTCATTCTTTGCGGCTGGCTGTGCTGGTGGATTGTAGTTGAAGTACAAGCAGCCTGTAGACTTTGCAAACACAAGAGTGCCTAGAGTGAAAGCAATTCCAAAGAGAAGATGGCCATTGTATTTGCGATTTTGAGCTTCATAGTGAGTCTGCCAGCTTCCTTGAGGCGACGGGAGATCATTATAGGTGGTAACTTTATGTTCTCCCACATGATAGTTCCTCTTTACTACTATGATAAAATCAATAAATAATACAAGTATTAACAGAAAATTAGCCAATGGACAGGTTAGGTAATTTTCAATATAAAGTAAAGAGTTTCTTACGAGAACGACCCAGAATGGAGGAGACAAGACGTTGAGCCTTTTGTGCCTGCATATCGAAGTGTAATCACTCGTTAATTAATTTGTTTTGATGCAATTCAGCAGCCGACTCGCCTCGATTGTTGTTACATAAATCGGAATAAATATGGCCGTAGTCTAGGTACTTTCGTTGCCAACCCAAAAGCCACTAGATACCAACTTCGAACTAATATTACTTTTAAATCTTTTAGAGCTAAATGAATGTGTAATGAATTCTGCGGATTTTTGTTAGATATTCTATTTATTATATCTATAACAGTCTCAATATTAATGTAAATCTAACGTAATCAGATTCATTAGTAGAACACAGCAGTTATATTAAAATTTCAATTGCTTCAGTTGGAATTGCAGCTTATATGAAAAAGTTAGCAGTACATATATGGAAATTAAATCACACACCTAACAATAATATCCTCAAATAAAGAAGAAATGCAATCACTAACTAAACGGATAATATAATAATGCCTTTTAGTCGCAAATTAATTAATCATAAATACATTTTAGTACCAGCTATAGTACGAACAAAATCACGCATGCTTATAATCGCACTTTTAATTCTTCCATCCGTATCTTAATTCGCCTCTTTAGTTCCATGTGCTTTTCACGTATCCGTGCAATTTCGCGTTCCTCTTGTGCATTGTACTGATTTAAAATACCTCTGCACTCAGCAAGCGTTAAATTGAGAAATTGAGCCACTTCACTGCTGACTTCTGGCGTGCTTTGACTGTCCATTAAGAACAGACGAACCACATCTTCATGTGGACCCAGCAAAACGCGTGCTAATAATGGATAATCTTCAGTTTTAAGCCGTTTCTGTTCTGTAATGAAACAAACATAAAGTAATTGACACATTCAAATATAATTATTTACCTCCATTGTCGCGTACAGCAAACAACGCAAAATTATTACTGTGACTTTCAACCTTATACTTTTCCAAAAGCAAGTTGATAACTTCCTGAGTATTTACCAATGATGTGACCCAAACGCTCATTTGACTGCCATGCGGCGGAGTAAAAAAGCTCGTTTCGCGATCATAGAAATGACCATTAATTGAACAACGTCGTTTAATTTTCGAGCGAGAGAGCCGTTTGCCAGGACGTCGTTTAATCGCTGTGGATCCCGTTTTCGCTGCCCTACGAAGTACAACGTCACTTTCTTGGCTCTGGCTACTCGTATCACAGCTAGTTATCGAAGATCTATCGAACTCAGGAGAGTGATTGCGAACTCGTTCTAAGCAATCTGGACCAGACATGGAGCGATTCAATTGGCTCTCGCTCCAAGAACTCTCCATAGTTGCCTTGGTATTGCTCGTTGAAATCGTTGCATCGTCGTCGTGATTGCCATTAATTGTCAATGTGGATTGCTCTGTGATGATGCTAACTTCCTGGTCAGCTTTCTCAGTGGAACTGGAATCAGTGGATGTTGAATTATCAATACTTGATTGTGATGGTAATGTGGTTGGCATTGTTTGATATGGTTTTTCAGTCTCATCCAATTTGCGTTCAACCTGCAGCAAATCATCAAGCTCATCCCACTCAACCGATTTAATATCCAACTTGACAGGCAACGTCTGGCTTCTACTATCATTCTCAATTGTATGTGAAGTACAATCAACTGAATCCACAGTGCTCAAAGGAACTACACAATCTTCTAGTTTATCATCAGGGCTCAAAGTGTCTGTGGAAGACATCATTACATCTGAGGAAAGAGACAAGTCATAGCAGGATGTGTCTGTCAGAATATCCTGGATATCTTCATCTGAGTCATACTCAGAGCTCATCCTAGAGTTCCTCTTTCTCACTGTAACTACTGTTCTCTGGTCATCATTTTCCTTGAGGTGAATGACCCCCTGAACACCCCAAAATATTCTCAGTGAGCCTTCAAGCACTAATCTGCCATTCACTTCTCTACTACGAATCTCACCACTCCTGCCATCAAAGAACTGGTTGTAGGCCTTTAATTTAGACTCAAGATGAGCTCTTGGGAGTGTTGGACCATTACCAATTTTAGGCGAGTCCTTTTGCTGGCCAAAGCTCTTATGTGATTCAACTCTGGTACCATGGCCAAAGAGTTGTGGACCAAAAAGGGCTCCATAACAAGGCACATGACAGTAGGGCACACCTTTGTGTTCAGCATGCTGACCAGGATTTAATCGCTTACCGCATTCTTCACAACGTAGACATTCCGGATGCCAGTCGTAGCCCAAAGACTGCTTCCTTTCAGCTATAAATAACACCGGGTGGTAATGAATAAATGGCAAGTTCATTGTAATTCTTTGGATGTTTACAATTAATTAAGCACTGAAATAACACTTATACGTACCAAAGTAAACTGGTTTACCGCACTTGTGACATTTCCACATTCTTATCGATTAAAACCTCACCGTTTAATTGATTTCGTACCGGAACTAAACAGAAAAACATGCAGAATCAAAATAATTAAGGAAGATATGCGAAAAAGACACCATTGTTAGGAGTGGGATTTGACATTGTTGACTTGTAAACATAGTACGGACATCAAACACATGAGCGGTGCAATCGGTACTCTTACAATTTTGGGAGAGGAGGCTTTCCTGGCGTTGCCCAAAAGGTACTATGATTATATAAATATGTTGTGTTTACGCCTCATTTTCGGCTTATAAATTACTCGGTTGAATAAAAATAACTTTTAAAAACACCCAAAATAACTGGACACGTGTTCCAACACACGAGATCTAATATATTCTATACTTATAATGCGAGCAACAACAATGGGTGATTTAAAAACTTGGTGCTTCTTTTTATTATTAAGAATCGTCTCAGTGTTTGTGGTGAGTACCTGGTTTGTCCCTGATGAGTATTGGCAGAGCTTGGAAGTGGCCCACAAGTTAATATTTGGGTATGGTTACTTAACATGGGAATGGACCAAAGGCATTCGAAGCTATATTCATCCAGGCTTGATAGCAATTCTTTACAAAGTATTTCAAATGCTTGGACTTGATGACCCCATTACCTTGGTGAGTAAATCTAGCAATTTCTAATACATTTGAAACACATTTTCATTCAACATTTCATTAGACTTATGTACCAAGACTCTTGCAAGCAGTACTAAGTGCATATGCTGATGTATCATTTTGGAAGTGGTCTGGAAAGACCAAATGGTCCTTATTTTGTATTGCATCATCCTGGTTTTGGTTCTACATGGCATCTAGGACATTGATAAATACTGTGGAGACATGTCTGACAACTATAGCTTTATCAAAATTCCCCTTTCAGAAGATTGCTAGTAAACTTTAAAAACTAATTTCATCTTTGACTTTGTTAACATAACTACATTATAGGACATCAAAGAAATCCAGAAGATGAATTATTCCTGCTATTTGTTGGATTAACAGTTGCAATCAGACCAACTGCTGCAATTTTGTGGTTGCCACTATGTGCATATCATGTGTTTACATCTAGAACTACAATTAGGAAGACTCTCACAAATTTATATATTCCTGCAATGTAAGACAATTTTTTTGTATTTAAAATCATTGCTGCATTAAGATTTTCCATAGATTTATAATCTTCGTAGTCACGACTGCATTTGATAGCCTGATGCATGGAAGTTTTATAATCACATGGTGGGAATTTTTGAAACTGAACCTACTTGAAGGTGTCGGTGAATGGTATGGTTCACAACCATGGCATTGGTATCTCTCTCAAGGAATGCTAGTCGTTCTGGGAGTACATTTATTCCCATTTTTAATTGCCACTTTAAGAGTATTAAAATATCGACATGATTATGTTGATGAATTGGCGTTATTAGCCAGTATTACTTTTACTGTGTTTGTCTACAGGTATTGAAATAGTAATGTAGTTTAACTAGTTTGTATAAATATTCAATTTCAGTTGTTTGGGTCACAAGGAATTCCGTTTTCTTTTACCAATCGTTCCAATTGCACTATATATTTCTGCTCAGTTTTTGAGCAATTGGAGCCGCAAAGCACCTGAGTAAGTTTATACTAATAGTTCAGGTCATTCAATTTTTAATACGATGTTTTAAATTTTAGTGTACTTGTTTGGATTGTGGCAATTTTTCTCTTTGTGGGAAATGCAGTGCCTGGGTTTTATTTCAGCGTTATGCATCAAAAAGGCAATTTGCAAGTTATGAAACCCCTACATGAAATTGCCAAGCAAAACCCGCATAATGTTAACTTTTTATTCTTGATGCCCTGCCATTCAACACCGTTATACAGTCATTTACATCAAAACGTGACAACTCGTTTTCTTACGTGTAATCCAAACTTATCAAGAGTTGATAACTATGTCGATGAGGCCGATTATTTTTACGACGTACCGAGTGTTTGGATACGCAATAATTATCCATCAAATAAACCCTTGCCAACACATATAATATCGTTTGACGTACTCGTTCCACAATTATCAGATATTTTAAGCAGGTAATATGACTAATTATTTGGATAATGTTATGACACTATCATACCTTATGATTTATTTTCATCAAGTACGTACTAGCAGAACTTATCGCATTTCCGATTTTAATTTTTTTGTAGGTACAAACCAGTGCATCGTATTCATAATACAGATTTTGTATCAGATGCTCGTGTGGGGCGTTATATAATCATTCATGAACTCATCGACAACAAGACATCTGAAAATCGTGAAGATGTATTAGAAGACTAACAACATGACAAATAATTATTTTTTCAGATTTATTATATTTTAAGTTGAATTGTGCAATTGGCAAAATTAATTATCATATACTTGAAGACATTTTACTATAATCAGGGATTTGTTGAGCCAAAACACTTATAAGAGAGAACGCAATTTTAAAATGTGTATATTTATTAGTTTGATAAAGCATTTCATAAAACGACATAAAATATTAGCAATAATGTATAATTGAAATGTATAGTACAAACTTGAGGCTCAAAAGGTAAACCAAAACGTGTTCAAAGGTATTTCTAAATACATTTTTATAAAGCAATTTCCATGATGACAATATTGCATAATATGGTATTTTAACATATAATATTTGTTTGTATTTTTCTTGATCTCTAAGATGTTATTTTATGATTTGATAATTTATGTATTGTTTTCGGGATTGTATTGAGGTCTTTATTTATTTGCCGTTGAATTCTAATGTTTAAACATTTCTAAATCAAGCAACTATATGCTGACTTATTTTAATGGTGTGGTGGTTTTCATGTCAATTAGTATAATAAAAGTTTTGCTTAGCAGGATAAGCGCTTTTTTCCCAGCTAGCGTATAGAAAATACGAGAAGGTTTTTCATTTTTATAGTATCATTTAATTGTTTCCTTGCGATTATTGATGGCTAACATATTTCCACGAGGATTCACTCGTGGTGGGATAGAAAACCGGACGATACGATGAGCATTGCTGAACCGACGAGCAAGGTCAACTTTAACATAAGCGCGTATTAATGTATTCAAACAGCGATTGGCGTTCAATCCGGTTTCATGAGAAGATTTGTTGCTTGCTTTACACAATAGTGGAACGAACAAATATATATTTACGCGTGCATCAATAGAGCTTTTGTAGTAACCATGAATAAACTCAAGTGCGTCGAAAGTTGGCAAGTGCTACTGCTTCTTGCAGTAGGAACTTGGGCAAGAAATATTGGTGCAGATGCAAATGCAAGTGAAGCACATGACAACGAAGTGGATTATTTCGATTTCTCCGAGAGCAATCGTCAGTTTTCTGCTGCAGTTTATCAGGTAATTAAATAATATAATTAGAGCACGTGAGCGCGTAGGAAAGGAGGAAAAGATTCATTTTGGTGACTTTTGACCTCTTACAAATTGATAAATTATTTATTCTCAAAAATATAGCTTTGTTAAATAAATCATAATTACTTTACAAACTTTCAACAAATTATAATACAATGAAACCACTAAGCTGAAAAGAATTCATAATAATAAGGAAGCCATAAATGGAATAAATTACATACACTAGAAGTGCGCCTTTTTGTTTTAAATTAACATTGAATTAACATCAATCTCGACGATTCATGATGTTTACTAATAATAAAAACGACGAGTTGGTTTGCTAGAATAATATTGAAGCTCGAATGGATTGAATGGTTGCAAGTAATTAAACTGTTCAACTGCCTTGACTTCGCAAATTGTGTCTTTGATGAGTACTTCCATTGGCGCAAAATAGATGCGGAAGTTATAATCCTTGTAGTCTAACTTTGCGAGTAAAAAGTTTGGCATGCGATCAGAGATGACCCAAACATTCTTTTCTTTGTCAATTTTTACATCTGCTGGGAAAATTAATCCAATATCATCTCTATCAACCATTCCCATATTTTCCGGTGCATACGGCTTTTCCGAATTCCAGCAGCCGATACCGTTGCGGTCAATCAGATTGAAAAATTGAACGCCGTTCTCATCCATCACTCTGGAAGTCGTATGTGACAATGGGCCTCGTTCTTTTAATGCGGTAAAATCGTGGTAGCTGTTCTCAACTTTTTTACTATCACGTAAAATGCGAGTAGACACCTGAAACTCGCGATTGCTCGCCAATGGCGAGAAATGGAGCAAGCGGAAACCATCCGGTTGGAATGCAGTAAGCGACATGCCAAAAATACCTTCTTCACCCCATTGGAAATTCAAACCGCCAATATTAAAATCGCCAGCTAGTGGATCAGGCATGAAAAAGCTATGTTGAAAGCGCCAAGATTTATTTTGTTCCCAACTATACGCGATCAATCCATAGCCAAGTTCATCGCTCATGTATGCAAAAGTATCTTCACAAGTTTTGCCAATGTCTATTGCAATATTGGCAATGAACGTGTTTGCGTTTGTGTCTTCTTTGCGGAGTTCATAACTGTAAACCAAAATTAGTCATTTCAAGTTTTGGAATAAATTATCCATACCGTCTGAGCCTTGTATCGGTGCGCAAATCAAATACGTTGATGGCATAAGGACATGGATTTGTTGTTGTGTTTCCAATACCAAAAGTACCGGTATCCAACACCCACAGACGGTCACACTCGTCAGCTTTAATACGATATGCTGTTGTTAAACCGTTTTCACAATTTGCAATTTCATTATTCTCCCAGCTTGGATATGGAATCAGTGGTGGCGATTGTGGTACTCCATCATACAGTGGAATGTAGTTCAATGTTGCAGGAATACCTTACATAAAAAAATTAAAATATTATTATAGAAATTCAATTGATATAGCCAGCTTTCGATGCTTTAAGAAGAGCATATGGTCCTAAGAATAATTTAAAAACGCAATCGAGAAAAGCAAAGAATTGATAAAGGCATTAAATACATGCTGCTTTACAAGTGAAATGAGGAAATCTTTGAGTTTCATGTTTGTTTTCTGCTGGTTGCTAATTGCATTGCTATCATTTCCATCAAGCGCAATGCAAAGAAATAATCGAATTAACATTGCAAAATTTCTTAAAACCTGTTCACCATTTGGCAGAATTGATAAATTAATACATTTGCATTGAATTTGAAAGTTTTCAATCGTGTCATGAAATGTATTCAAACTGCACCTTTCCATCTCCAAAAAATTGCGCACTTTGCGCAAGAGATAATATTTTATCACCTATCCAATATCGCAATCAATGTAAAAGTTGTTTAGTTGTAAATAATTATGATTACGATTTGTTTACTTCACTACCTGATGGGAAAATCGTCAACTACTTCCAGATCAATTGATCTTTATTGCATTTTGCTTCCATTGTGAAAATTACGTAAACCGCAATGTAGATACATTATAGTTGCAGACAACAATAAATAATAAAACACAACTTTAATGCGGATTTAACTCTTCTCGTATTGGATTGAACAAGTTAATTGATCTATTTTCTGAACTATTTGCACACCAAATGAATGTGCTAAGCACTTAATCGTTAGAAAAATGCATTTCATGACATGCATGAAGTAATTTCATGTCGCGAGTGATATAATTAGGAAAATATTTCCGATTTTGTTTGTTGAATCATAGTAATTTTTTCCACCACAAAAATATGAACACATTATACAATACAATTATTAATTGGTCGCGCAATGGAACTAGAAACTTCTCACATCAATCAGTTGTTCCCCGTGGCAAAATTAATTACGACAATAATATTGTTACTTGGTTACTATTATTTTAATTGCAATGAAACGCAATAGTCCGTTGTCATCAATGTAAACCATGAAAAAATGCGGACGTTTCTCAAAATTGCTTTTCTGCTATCTGCTCTCAGTAGTTGTACTTTGCATGCAAGTAAAACCAGTAAGCTGCATGCATATAACGTAAAAATTTCTTGCACGCAACGCAACTGTAACTGTATCGTTAGTATACAAGTGTTTAATCACAATATTATGCGTTTATTTATATCACGAATGCAATTTCTATATTACTGGGTGATTTCTACGATATCTACGCATTGAAATAGTTAATTAATTTAATCAATAGATGAGTTTGATTAAAACTTGAAATGCGAAATAACTTTAAACGTGACTTGTTTATCAACCACAACCCATAAAATATGATTGGCTTATTAATTATGTATTATTTATACACGAAACAAGTTTGATGAACATTTTATAAATGAATGTTATTCATAGGTATTATGCGCAGCCAATTACATCACGGATCTCGCATGTACCGACATTTGCATGCAAATATGCACAAAATAGACAAAATAAGTTTATTTTTGTTGTAATTTCCTTTTTCCAGTTCTTTCAACAGCTTTCAACGTTTGACATGGTGTCATTCATTCGTATGTGGCGCACTGGCGCAGACGATACTATTGTACAAATATGGAAAATAGATTAACACAAGCTACTTCTTTTTTTAGCCAGTTTTACATACGCACCTATACCTAAAACTGCGATGTTTTGTTGTTCACGTACGATACGTTTTATTTAATTGAATAGGAAGTTGAGAAAACTGCTCTTACAAATCATTTATACTAATACGACGTGGATTATTTATTTACTTATACAATTCGGATTTCACTTTTTACATATAAGTGTTTTCTTACGGCAATTAGCATAATTAGAGAACAATTAGTATACACGCACGTGTGTAAATTTTGTTATTTATATAAATACGCGTTGATTTTAAAACTGAAAAAATTTAATATGCTAGTTAAGCATGGTATTCAAAAGGAATGCTTTATTTTCTTATATTTTATACCCATTTTAGTGGAAAAAAGTTTTGCGTTATGCATTAATACTAAACTGCAAACTTCATTCGATATTTGCATTTCAGTAAACAGTAGATAAGTATTAATTAATTTTGCATACATAAGTGCATAAATTATTCCGCATTAATTAAACGCAATGACTTAATAAATCGTTAAATCCAAAGGCTATGAGCGAGCTTGTTACGATCTAACTTATTCCTTTAAAATTTTTCAATTTATGACAGCTCGTAAATCAGTTAATTAGTCTATAAGTAAATGACTTTAGCGCCAAATAATCTGAATAATTACCTTTTAAATTCTATATAATTTTCATAGACAAATTTAACAAGAAGTTGACGTAAATGTCAATCATCAAGAACATAAAATACAAAGTTGAACTATAAAAATACCAAAACAACTAACTACAATTCAAACAAGAACGAGCAATTCAATTAAATGAAGCAAAAAACTGTTAAGAAGATTTCTCCACGAACATGCAAACAGTTGTTACTTTTTTTCTGCACATTTTTAATTGCTAGCAAATATAGAGACTTGACTTACCAGCTTTCCACCTGGGAACAGTGACGAACAGCTTATTATTCCAAATCTCAATGCCAACAGGCAGATTGTTTTCGGGAATGAATCTTCCATTCATTATCGCCTGCTGGCGCGCTTCCTCGCTGGGAAACGTGAAATCAAGCGATTTCCATTTGAATTGCTCCTGCAGTTTGTACGCACCTTGTGCAAAGGAAACGCAGGCGACAAGCAGGCTCATCCATAGCCGAAGCATTTTCTTTCGAGTACTTATTGGCTTTGTAATACTTCAGTTAACTAAACTATAAAACGATTATAGTTGCACTGCAAGTGTTGGATGAACGATGGCGTCTTCAGTAAACATGAGTTTTTAATGAGTTCATATGGGCAATGTCAGTGAATTTTATTATGTTCTGTTACCCCCTAATTAGCAAAGATTTTACCCACTCTACAGGCCGGTGTACAGTAGAATTGTATTGGTGTGGCTTGTAGAAAACTTAAGCCTTTCGAGCAACTTCAAGTAATTGGAAACATATATAATTATATCAATGTAAAGCAAAGATACGCCTATTTAAGAGGGGCTTAACATAAAAATTATAATGTAATTGATATATCCTTTTACTTGATGATTTTAACATAAAGAAGTAAACGAATTTTCATTATTCAATTTTCAGAATTCAGGTAACAATAAAAAGTTAAATCAGGTCAAAGTAATATGGTAACCTTTCTTATTGACTAATTAGAATATTCATAATTAATTATCGCATTCTAATTAATTAACAGCGTCAGCAAATTTCATTTGCAATTGTTCCCTGTGTTACATTGCATTTCTGGAGTGTTTAATTATATTCCTGCCAGGCTTAATTAAATTAAACTATGTGCTATTAAATCGTTGATTTGCAACAATAGCGCGTGATACAATCGGCTAGTAGCAGTTCAGTGCGCTATCGATTGATCTCATCGCCAAATGCAACCGCATAACAGCACTTAAAGCCGGGGCGTTTTGAATAATTAATTGTGAAAAGTGAGTTCATAGCACGTGTGCATGTTATGCACATTAGGCTTCCATAGAAATTCGCACTTCATCATAATATGAACTCATTGATTTGTGATAGACACGATGGATTTGACTGGCAAGGACGTTGCAAGTAAATTCATTTAACACTTTTGCAATTTAATTCGCAAATTAACGCTGCATAGAATTTTTCCACGTAAGAAAATATCATGAAACGCGAGTTTTATTGCCGGAGTTATTGTTGGTTTAAACACGAAAGCGTGGAATAAGTTTTTTTCTAATTGCTGATCAATGACTGAGTGGAAATGCTAGCGAATTGCTGAATGATAAACAATATGCTACTTAGTGATCAAGAAATGTTTTCAGCTTAATGCCAATTGAATTATTTTCATCTTAATTCATATGAGTGGGATTTATTAAAAACTTATCGTTTCCAAGTACCACTACTGGTGAACACGTTCACAGAAATCAGCAATAAGCATTTTAATTAATATCTCAAAAATAAACAGAGATATCAAAGTCATTTTTTGCTATCAGAAAGATTATTAAATTTCTGATAATTTTGCATTGTATCATTAAATTTTGTTATATAGATTATGCGTAATAACTTCCCAAAGTCAATGTACTTTTGCATGATTGAAGTAAAAAGTTGATAGTTTCAAATTACATCATATCAAAGTTAATTGCAATTGCTCTACAATGACCTAATTGGTAATGCCGCTGTCTGGACAGTGTTAATACTAATGAGGTGACTCTGATAAGTGCGTTGCCAACGTCAAACGTGAACGTTACACATTTTTCAAAAATATGCGCACACTCTATTAATCTTGTGCTACAGGAATATGGAACTGTTGTGCAACATTATCTAGCACACAAACTCACCTATCACTAAATGCAAAGCATTTGCTGAAATGACATCAAGAATAAAGCGCATTTCACTTCATTCCAAATTTTGCATGCTTATATGCGCTCGAATACCAACATCGCACTTTTATAGCTATTTGCCATTGTGTCATGTTCAGGCCTATTGATACATTTATTACTATGACAAATAATTCATGCATGGTCTTTGCTTTTTGTTGCAGAATTTGGCAAAGAATAACAGAGGTAACTTTATAACATGTCCGCTCTCCGTGCAAACAGTAATGGCACTTGCGTCTGCTGGAGCAAAAGGCGAAACTTCGAAACAAATCGCGCGTGGATTAAATCTGCCCACGTGTCCGAATCGCATTCGCGATATTTTTGAGCAAGTCACTCCGAGTTTGCGGGGTAATGAGTTTTATACGCTAAGTTCTGCGAATAAGATTTACGTTGACCAGCGCTTTAAACTCAACAAAGAATATCAGAAAGTCGCGCGTGATTCCTTTGATGCTGAAGTTGACTCTGTTGATTTCGCTGAAAATGATAAGGCTGCAGGAACAATTAATGATTGGGTATATGAAAGAACAAATGGCAAGATTCATCATCTCATCACTTCTGAAGGATTGAATGAGCAGACCAAGTTGGTGCTTGTGAATACTTTATATTTCAAAGGTAAATGGGTTTACCCGTTCGAAGAAGACAATACCGTGGAGAAACCATTTTACGTCTCTCCAACTGAATCCATACAAGTTTCAATGATGCAGCATGCTGACTTTTACGATTATTATGAACATGAAGGACTAGATGCCAAATTTTTGAAAATTCCATTCATGCTTAATGAAGTCTCAATGGTATTTGTTCTTCCTAATAAAATCGATGGCCTTTCCAAGTTGGAGAGTAACATGGGCGAAGTTTTGAAAGAACACAAGTATGTTAATCAACAAGTGAGAGTACAAATTCCCAAATTTTCAATGGAATCAACAACTCAATACGTACCAATACTTAAAGATGTTAGTAATCAATATATACTACATTGATTTGGTGTAACTAATTATTTATTATTTCCAGTTGGGCATTGAAAATGTTTTTACGCAAGGCGCTGATCTTTCGGGAATAAGCGCAAATGGCAATCAGTTGTCGATTAATTCTGTTATTCAAAAGACATTTATTAATGTAACAGAAACTGGAACTGAAGCAGCAGCCGCAACCGCAGGTATTTATGATATATATATATTATTTTTATGTTGCTTTGCTGCGCTCTTGATTCTTCCACGTAAATAATAATCTTTCAAGTTAACGCTTCTTGCTTATGCTACTTTGAAGGTGGTGTTAATGATACTGTATATAAACATAATTGTTCATATGTACATATTGTAGACTACATGTTTTACTGGGGATGGATAAATTTAAATTATGTTGATTGGAATATGGACCATCCTTCAATATTCTATGTGCAAAAGCAAACTTCTTCGGGTACTACGGTACTCTTTATAGGCAGACTTTATCTACCAAATTCTACTTAAAATGAATTTAAGTTACTCTTCTCGACCAGCCAAGGTCATTATTTGTTATTTTTTAATTTAAAATAAACAAATGGTAAACGTACTAAGTAACCATTTCAATATCCGCAGTTAATATCTTGGAACGTATCGGCGAAGAGGAAGTCTTCAATGCTGTGCCATTCATTGCTGAACATCCATTCATGTTTGTCCTGGTGCATCATCCTATTGATGGCATTATCGATAACGCCGATTTGAACGATTCAAAGGAAGAAAGTACGACGGAGGCAAAAGCAACAACAACAACAATTTCATCAATAACCAACTACCGTAGTATTGTTTTTGTGGGTCGCTTTTGCAAACCAATTGTTAAAGAAATGTAGTTGGTTTCATTCATTTTATAGATTAGTATTTAGTCAATATTTTACATCTAAATTATTAACGAATAAAGTTTCAAAGTAATTCAAACATAGTCCCGAAATCTGGTGGCAGTATTAAGCAACTCTAGTGTGCCAAACAGTGCCAAAGCGAGGTGGAAACAGCTGCTGTCAAAAGTAGAGGTTAGTACACCGGGGTATTGTTAAGTGAAGTGTAGTGCAGTGTTATTAGTGATTATTAGTGTTTCGTGATGAGTGAGAATTGGGGTAACAATATTCCTCCACCCAATTTTAGCCAGCCTCCTCCAAATATTCCTTACAACTATCCAAACTATGATCAATATACCGCAATGATGCTGGCTTACAACCAGGCAAACCCAAACTATCAGGTAGCCAATCTTCCAATGCCTTATCCACCACCTCCTGTAAATATCAATTTTCCTCCACCAAATTACTATCCACCAGGTGTTCCCTATTCACCAGGCGTAATCAACTATCCTACGACAGTGACTTCAACAGCAAATGTTGAAGCAACCAACAACAGTAATCATAGTCACAAGGATTTGAGGTTGGAAGTGAGCCATCATTCTAGGAAACGAGAACATAATTCTTCTCCGGATAGAAGGTCGGAATCTTCACGAAGGTAACCATTAATTTTGCAAACTCTTAAGGTAGGAGCTAAAGGTTTATCATTCAAGATATGACTCAAGAAATTATAACAGGGGGGACTCGCGTGATAGACATAGAGATACTCGGGGGTATAGGGATAGAGATAATAGGAGAAGGGAGCATCGTCGAGATGACAGCCCTAGGAAACGTTATAATTCAAGTGATAGAAACAGTTCTTCATCCACTGCCAAGTTTCCCAGATACTCTAGTGAGTCTGAAAGGAGGCACTATGATAGGAAAACTAGTCATTCCAAAGATGATAATAACATGTCTGAACGAGCTAAAATTTTATCCAAGTGGAGAAAAAATTATTGTGAAACTACAGAACAGGTAACTAAGAAAATCCAAGAATTAAGGGAGAGTGATCATGAGGCACTGCTGGCAAAAGAAAATCTTGTTTGGACACGAACAACACCATCAGATTTATACTATGAAAGGTGCAATGATAAACCTAATATAATGAGAGCTACTAAAAGATTGATAAAACTTTGTGACAAGTTTGATGACAATTTAGTTACAAGAGCAGCCAAAATCAATGAATCTAAACCAAAATACTCCCCGCCACCAAGAAAAAATCGTGCCCGGTTATGTAAACATAAATGTAAGTAAATTAAAGTCATCAAATAACTCTTTATAAATTGTACTTCTATAGCTGAGCAGTCCAGCAGCTCAGGAAGTTCTTCAGATGATCAATTGACTGATGAAGAAGACTGCACTATGGAAGAGTTGACTCGTAAGCAGCAACACCCTGATCGTCTACATCCTGAAATGTGGTATAATGATCCGGGTGAGATGAACGATGGTCCACTTTGTAGATGTTCAAATAAATCCCGTAAGTCTGGTATAAGACATGGGATATATCCAGGAGAACAGTTTTTAAATTCCTGTGATAAAAATACGAATAATGCAGATAAATTGTACCACTACCGGATAACCATTTCTCCAGCCACTAATTTTCTGATTAAGATACCTACCTTTATTCAACACGACCAACATGAGTTTATTTTTGAAGGCTTTTCCATGTTTTCCCATTCTCCGCTTGTTAAACTGCCTATCTGCAAAGTTATTCGTTTTAATATAGAGTATACTATCTTGTACATAGAAGAAAAAGTACCAGATTGTTTCACCATACGAGAATTGGATCTTTTTCGTAAGTTGAATGTTTATATCTCAGTGGATCATAATTTGTAAGTCATATTTGTAGACGATTACTTATTTCGGGAAATTCTTGAACTTGTCGACTTGGACTTTAAGGCTGCAGGTGATAAAACTGGCTGTGCTCAATTTCATTTTATGCCTAGATTTGTTCGCGATCTTCCTGATAACGGTAAAGAAATATTGTGCATGAAAGAAGTGCTACAATATCTTTATGATAATGCAGTTCCTTTGATTGAAAAGGATTCATTAAAAGACATGGTCAGAATGAGTCAGTCCGAATGGCAAAGTTATGCTGATGAAATCAAGGTATATTTATTCACTGGTGTGAGAATTGTGTTTTACAATTGTATGAATTTTTAGGGTATGGTTGTGACATATCCTGGAAAGAAGCCGTGTTCAGTACGTGTTGATCAACTTGATCGAAATATAGACTTACAGGAAGAAGGACATTATAAATTTCCAGAGATAGTACATTTTGGTATTCGTCCACCCCAATTGAGTTACGCAGGAAATCCAGAATACCAAAAAGCATGGCGAGATTATGTTAAGTTTAGACATTTGCTGGCAAATATGTCGAAACCTACTTACGATGATAAACGTAAATTGGAAGCCAAGGAAAATAAACTGCAGGAGATGAGGACTCAAAGTAAAATGAAACGTGATGTTACTGTTGCTGTATCAGCAGAAGGATTTTATAGGACTGGAATTATGTGCGATGTTATTCAAGTAAGTGTTAGTTAGTAATGTTTCATGTAAGTATATAAAGACAATTCAATTTTTTACAGCATGCAATGTTAATACCAGTATTGGTATGCCATTTACGTTTTCATAATTCGTTAAACGTACTTGAAGAAACAATTGGATATAAGTTCAAAAACCGTGCTCTTTTGCAATTAGCATTGACGCATCCCTCGTACCGAGAAAACTTTGGTACGAATCCAGATCATGCTAGAAATAGTTTAACTAATTGCGGAATACGTCAACCAGAGTATGGTGATCGTCGAATACATTACATGAATACAAGGAAACGAGGTATTAATACTTTAATCAATATCATGTCTCGCTTTGGCAAACAGCATGAAACTGAATCGAATATCACGCACAACGAACGATTGGAATTTTTGGGAGATGCGGTAGTTGAATTTCTGTCTTCTATTCATTTATTTTATACATTCCCTGATTTGGAAGAAGGAGGATTGGCCACGTATCGAGCAGCTATTGTACAAAATCAGCATTTAGCTGTTTTAGCCCGGACGTTAAATCTTGATCAGTTTATGCTATATGCTCATGGTTCTGACTTGTGCCATGATCTTGAATTACGTCATGCAATGGCTAATTGCTTTGAAGCTTTAATGGGAGCTCTATTTTTGGACGGGGCGATTGAGGTACTAATAATTTTACATTAATATACCATGTAATTAATGTTGGCCATAGATTGTAGACCGAGTCTTCTCGGAAACATTATTCAAGGAGCACGGTGACCTCTTGGATGTTTGGGTCAACTATCCGCCCCATCCTCTTCAGCAACAAGAGCCCATTGGTGATCGTGAATGGATTCCGAAATTTGACCTGCTGAAAAAGTTAACTAAATTTGAAGATAGCATTGGCGTAGAATTTCAGCATATTAGACTTCTTGCGCGTGCATTTACGGATAGAAGTGTGGGCTTTACGAATCTCACACTAGGTTCAAATCAACGATTAGAGTTTCTTGGGGATACAGTATTACAGTTAATAGCGTCTGAATATTTGTACAAGTTCTTTCCGGAGCATCATGAAGGCCATTTATCTGTACGTAAACCTCCTATTTACTTGGAACTCGGAATATTTATGATTATATTATAGCTGTTGCGCAGTTCGCTGGTCAATAATCGAACACAAGCTGTGGTATGCGACGACCTGGGTATGGCAAACTACGCTGTGTATAATAATCCAAAAGCTGATCTCAAAACAAAGGACCGCGCTGATTTGCTTGAGGCTTTTATTGGCGCTTTGTACGTCGATCAAGGTTTGGTGCATTGCGAAGTATTTTGTCAGGTGACGTTGTTCCCTCGTCTGCAAGACTTCATTATGAATCAAGATTGGAATGATCCGAAATCTAAACTGCAGCAATGTTGTTTAACGCTTCGCACAATGGATGGTGGCGAACCCGATATTCCTGTTTACAAGTACGTTATACTAGTTGAAGGCTAGAGGTGAAAATAACAAATCGTAATTTCAGAGTGATTGAATGTAAGGGGCCGACGAATACAAGAGTTTATACAGTGGCTGTTTATTTCCGAGGCAGGAGATTGGCGAGTGCAATGGGCCATAGCATTCAACAAGCCGAGATGAATGCAGCTAAAAACGCGCTGGAGATTTCTCACGGTAAACTTGCAATAAAACATGGTGAAAAGCTCATTCAATCCTTGTTTCTCCGCAGATTTGTTCCCACAATTAGACCACCAGAAACGCGTAATTGCCAAGAGCATGAAAAAACAAAAACCAAACAAAAACAATTCGCAATCTCGACATAAATCTCCAAAGAAGGATGCTAGAGAGTCAAAGTCTCCTACGAGTTATTCGAAGGATAGATTTAAGGAAGCGTCTGAGTCCGAATCGGATTCAAGTTCCTCAGATTCCGCAAGTGATACGAGCAGTACTGCTTCTTAGTTAGGTGCCAAATTGTTTTATACGCTTTCCGAGTGATCCGGAGTACAATAAAAAGAGTTTCAATTAGAACACATTGAATTGATCCAAGCGGATGATGTTAAATGGAGCGAATGATGGATGCGCGTTCGATTGCGGTGCATGTGCCTGCCAACAGGTGCAGGCCGTGTGTGCGTGATGCCCCCGTGCGCTTCGAAATAGATCGACCGAAATGGCGGGCCTGGGCGGCGCGCGCTCTCGTTAACCCGCCGCCGACGACGACAACGCCGCCGTATTGATTGCCGCAGCGGGGCAGGCAAAGCGCGCCAGCGACCGAATCTGCTCTGCGACCGAGCGCTAGTTTGTGCCGGTGTGCCGCAGTCCTCGCATCGCACGCGGACGCGTAGCGCGAGAGACCCGCTTCCGCCACTCACGGAGAGACCCTCTATATGCGCTGTGCGACGTGATCGGGGCCGCACTAGGTTGGATGCCTCGCGCGCGACGTCGGTAGCGCCTGGCGCCGCGGTATGACGAGCGAAGAGGCGGCGGTGGCCAGCGAGCCCCCGTCGCTGTCCGAGGCGGCCGCGTTCAACAGCACAGGCGATCCGTGCCTCGTCGTTCGCAAGTACTGGTGCTTTCTGCTCTCCAGCATCTGCACGTTCCTCGCCGGGCTGCTCATCGTGCTGATATGGCGCGCGTTTGCGTTCCTTTGCTGCGCCAAGGAGGCGGAGTACGGGCCCAACGACCCCAAGCAGAAGGAGCAGAAAGCCGCGCGCGGCAAGCAGGAGTTCGAAGGCACCTTCATGACGGAGGCCAAGGATTGGGCGGGCGAACTGATCTCGGGCCAGACGACGACTGGTCGCATCCTGGTAAAAAAGACCATCCTTATTTTCCCAACAGCCCACTATACATTCTCACACAAAACAATTTTGAAGCTTGGCTCTAAGGATAAAAATTTAATTGCATTAGCAACGCAACCTTTAAGTATTACGCGTCCCAATTAGTAGTTGTCCTGGAAAAATCAGCATACCGCGGGGGTGCTATGTGCATTCGAGAGGGCGTAACCTAAATACACAGTGCACACAGTTTGGGGGAGCAGATTAACCCCGCCAGGAGCGCAATCTAGGCAAGCAGGCAGCGCGCCAGTGCGTAGTCTTTTATGTGTGCCAACGTTGAGTCCCCTAACTCAAATATGTATCCTGTTCCTGTGCCACAGGAGGCATACCAGTGCGAATTGCCTTAAATACATACAAACACAGCAGCTGCCACTGGAAATATTTCACTCGCGTTTTCATTGCGGCAGGCAATGGCAGCTTCTTTGTTGCGACTTCCACCGCCGTCGAATTCCTTGAGGGTTGTATCAAATTAGAAGCGGCGTGCTCGAAATTCGGCGCACAAAACCCAATTCGTCTCGCATTTAGCAGATTGATACTTGAGATGCTTTATACGCCTTCGCGCTCATGTTCGCGACAAAGCCACCCGCACTTTGCATGCCTATATTTCGTGTCAATGCCGGGATGTACATAAAAACGCTCAGTTGGGGAGTAACTTTTATGAATACAAATACAAAACTCCCAATCTAATGTCCTCAGAGCGCATGTAAAAACATTGTACGCGTGCATTTTCATTCAGTTTGATGTCTGTTATCAGCTCGATAGTCATCAAACAAAGGAACAAAGAACGCCATGCGTGTATCCCCGAAGCGATGTTCAGCCGCATTCATGCTCCTGATATCCACGAAATGATATACGATTAAATGATGTTTCCAAATATGCGTAGGCTTTTTGGACTAATAATGTTTTAAGTTTCTCGCTTGCGTGGTTCCGAAGTAGGTTATCGTTTCCAAGACCGGATATGAGCATTACAAAGAAATACCCCGATACCAAAATACCAACGAAAGTTACCCCGCGATTGCCGTGATATTTCATCAAATAACTTTGTTGAAGCGAAAAGAAAAGCATTGAAACTAATGATACAAGCTTATAATTCATATGTAATAGTTTCTTTATGGCTCTGTTCACTTGTTGTGTTTATCCGGACATCCAACTATAAATAAGTTACGGTTGCGAATGCCTTCCACTGTGAGAGTCGAGTTGTCGCCTTCTACTATGTATTGCTCCTGAATAATACGTACAAAGTGACGACGTACATCACCACGTGAAAATTATTTTTGATCTTATTACGTCGCTATGCTTATTGCTTTTCGACTACAAATTGAACAGTAATTATACAATTGAAACTTGGCGATTGACGCTATAACCTTCGTCTTTGAACATGAAACCTTGTCGATTTATTCCAAGGTGTAAAATAATAGCACTGCAATGCAGTTCCTGGGGGTTGACTATTCTCTAGTTACTCAAAAAGAAATCGCATAAGTAAATAATGAAAGAAATATAATTTATTATTTGTTCATTCAAATAATATACAGAGAAGTATCAATTGTGCGAAGTCCACCCATTGTCCTTGCTGTTGGAATGGCGTGACAATGTCAAATTAGTGTAAGGAATACTGATATCTGTAATTTTTCCATGTCAACCCGGAAGTTTCAATTTCCCACACTGATTACTCCGTTTGAGCGCAACATGAAAAATGCGCATTGCGAGTTTCTTTAGAAAATTCCAACATGCCTGCTCCTGCTGCGGAGAGCATCAACACAGCTTGAAGTTGTCAAATATTACCGCACTCTAAGTGCCATTATCGTTCGCATGCGAGTCAGGAATCGTTTTAATTAAATATATTGCCGGCGTTGCGGTCGTTGGTGCCTGCATCAAGAATGCCTGTTTATTTTTAGTTCTTCAGCTAACGGTTTGTTGGTGCTTTCAGCAGCTTTCTGCCGCACATTGTAGTGCTTACCGCAGTGTGCTGAGACGTTTTGAATGGTGGATAAGGAGCAATCCAGTTGGAATGTCTTTGAACTTATTCCTTCTTGCGGCGCACATTCTTTGTTGCGCATTTTACTGTTTTATGACGTGTACAACTTTTACAGCTGCCCGTTATGCTCTAATCCTTCACGCAGGATCCGCCAGACAGTCCTAATATTTATTACAAAATAAACAAAACGCTTAAATGCGCCCGTACGCGTCGCTCGCCTAATGGATATTCCATTTTCATGATATTCCTTGCGTGAACGCAATGGAATCGATACGCGGTGGGCCGATAATTACAGAGCGAACCAATAAAATATTCATCAATATTGTACATGGCCGGTCGCCTGGTTACATTTTCAATGCATACATCTGCACTCACCGCCAGCCTGTTTTCTTTGTTGCTGTTTTACGAGTGATACTTTCAGTGGAATTTATAATTCATAGATATGTCCTGCCAACGTGGGATTTTGTTGCCTCTAACCAATTGGATATTAAATGAATAAGCCTCATAATATATTCATGCGCCAGTTGGACATATCATGTATTCTCTAAAAATTGCAATGTGTAAAGCGCGTAAATGTTTAAACAAGTGAAAAAAACTAGCAACATTTCAGGCTTTAATTGAAAGATGCAATGATGACAAATGCTACTGGAGCATAAACAGTATTTCACATTTTTTCTCATTAGCATCGAGATGAATAATAGTTGCACGCTCATTTGCAAGCATTGCGGACGCCGCTTGTGGATTGGTAACGAGCAATAAGCATAATGCTCGCGTTTGTTATATGTAAATGCTTGTTGTGTTTGAGCACAATTTGCAGCACGCTACATTTGCCTTGTACGTCATTTCGACGCTTTTTTTCTTGCGCGAGGGCGCGCTTTCTAAATTGCCAATTTCGCCAATTTGCACACTTATATCGCGCATTTGCATACCGAAGCAGGCGTAAAGCCGCACTAAGAACGAGAGCCAAGAAAACGGAAAAACGTCTTGGGCGACAGCAATTGAATGCGATTGAAACATCCGAAAACACTAGCGAAAAACATACACCGGACGCGAACAAATAGCCGGTTGGCGAAGGCACAATTAATATTCCGGAAGGAAATGTGGGTCGGCACAACTTAATGATGGGCAGTCACGCGCATCGAACGAATATAAACGGCAATAATATGTGCATTTTTCTTCCAGCCGCTGACGCGCTAGGAAATTCGCAATTCTGCGCGCGTGTCACTCGCTCAGATAAATTAACTTTCTAGGTGGTTATTACGCTTGCACGAGATGCGTCCGTCCGCGCGCGCGTTTCATTAAAGCATTAAATTCGCCATGAGTTGGCTCACTCACTATTTTCGTGCCCTTTTTAATTTACGTGTCTCACGACGTAATAGTGTCACGTAGTGTTACATCCTTGCTAGGAAATCGAAATGCAATTTGAAGGTCCTTAGCGGTGCTCATGACGTCAATTTGTCTTTCGATTAAGCTCCGGTGCGCGCATGTCGCCGATGGGTCGATGGTCGTCCGTAACGACTTCCACCTTTAACGCACGCGTGTGCGCCATTCGACGAATGCAATGTTGAAATTGTGCTTTCGAAAAAGGAACAAAAAACATAGAAACGTGAAAAACACACGGCGGACACACAAAGCGCAGAAAACAAATACGGGCATTGTGTACAAATGTCCCCTAGGACATTTTCACCAGGATAATGCTTTTTGTTTTCACAGTTTAATTACTAATTACTGTCAAACGCAGCCGAATTCGAAGAAACAGTATTCGCAGTTTTTTATTCACCTAGAATGGTGAAAATAATTGTTGATATGGAGCGCAAAAGAATAATCCTTGTGGGAAAACAAACAATATTATCACGTGTTAGGAAAATTCCTCGCAGTAACGAGCGACGCGTGATAGACAACTATAAAAAGAAGGAAAATGAACGCATATTTCTCTTCTAGGTGGGAAAATGTGGAAAACATCCCGGGGAAAATCAATTTTACACGTTTGGTATTGATAGCTATTTTATTTATGAATATTGTGCGTTTATGAAAATTTCGACGATCGTAAAATGCAGCACGTTGAATGTGGGTAATGAAATTGCATATGAAAATCGCTGCATTACTTTAAAATAATTTCACTGCATTGCATGAATAAAATATTAATATTGTTGTTATACGGCAGCGAAATTATTGCGATCGCGTGCGGTTTTCTCCGCATAGGAAACACGTCCCATTCTAGTTGATATGTTATTACTAAATTATCACTGATAATGTGAAATTAGTTTATTACTCCCATCGTATATTACTGTAACAATGCTCATTTAGTTTTTACGATGTATTTGTTATGCTTTTTGCGTATTTTATTACAGTGCGAAAGCAATAGCTACCTAAAATGCCAATAAAACAACTTGTTAGAGATGATGGCAACCGAAAAAAGAGCAAACTAGCTAATTTTGCGCAGCAATGCATTTGATTGCTTGATTTATTCACGCCACCGCTTAACAGGCCTTTTAGAGCTGAAAGCCTGCAGTGCGCCAATTAAGAGCAATTAATATCATGCGCGTGCTTTTTAAATTTGCGCGCGATGATTAAAAAGTGCGCGCTCATTTGGAGTGCAGCCAGCTCAATTGCATTTGCTTTGCGAGCGAGTGCGCGCGTCGTTATGTAAAAGCTCACCGCCGAAAACGCTATCACACGCGAATCGCTTCCTTCGATAATACGCCGCCCCCGTTTGCGCATTGGCAAAGAAGGAAACCGAGCATTTGCATATCGCGCCGCCGCCATCGACAAATCGTCGCTTAGTTATTCGCTCACTAAGAAAAAAGCGGGTGTTTTGTTTTTTTTCCTGCCGCAACAATGGCAATAAACAATTCTTAGATGGCATGCGGCATTTATGCGATGTTCGTGCGAATTGCTTAAAAAATGGGTTATAAACTACAACAAACACTCGACAAGTTATTAATTTATTCGTGCCCTGTTGTACCAGTCGAGTCCGACAAGCGCGAAATACAAATAGGAGAAAACGCTAAATTAGATGAGAAATCAGGGCACAAATAACTCTGATTTTCGATCGATTTAAATGCAAATGCTTTCAATTTGTGTATATTGATGGCGGAAATTTTTAAGATAAACCATTGAATTTTTAGTACGCCTGCACGAGTGGCTGGAATAAATGAATCAATTTGCAATGCAAACGCGATTATGTGCTCGTGATGATCGTCGTCGAGCGAGGGCGGCAGGAAGGAGATTTTTATGGTAATGCCAGAAGTGAACGCCACAGCCGCCGTCGTCGCCGCTCCTGCCACCGCTCTTCGTAATAAGTGCCCCCGTGTGCGAATGATGCGAATGCCTCGCGATATTAGATTCGTTTCGTCCGATCTCTGTTTTCGATCTGTCTCTCCTGTGCTTACTTTGCTTTCGGTGGCACATACGAAAATACGTTGCGCACGTCTAATTATAGCAGTTGTGCTATTTACAAAACGCATCGCATGTCACCGACACTCGTCCACGAAATTCAAATTTCACTCGGAACGTGCTCTGTCATTTTATAAGTCACAACTTTTTTTATGGTTTCTTTCGCATTGTTTGACGTGTGTCTTTAGAGACCATTTTCCTAATTGAAAACAAATTGCCTTCACGTAGAACTTTAGTCTCTAGTATGAGAATCGTAGTAATTGGCAAGATAGCATTTTTCAATTGATTAAATTCGCGAATATTGCAATCGACGATAAATCATCACCTATCTCCGGGTATGAATATGCGCCTGCTGCATATTTGTAGCAATTAAACTTGTTATCGTCGTTTCGTGTGCTATAAATTCGCGAATATTGCCAGGTCGCAGAATGGCGATGCGATATTTATGCAGCTGCAGCTGTTTCCTATTCTCACAATTCTACACACGTTTATCACTCTACAATCGAGTGTTAATTGCAATAAGCAAATGTCATATTTATTAAGAATTGCATGTTTTAATTGAACGTTCCGCTAATATGGCCATTCCTTTAATTAGAATCAATTTACCCATGAAACAACTCGAGTTCAATTAATTGTACGCAATATTTTGCAGTTGTCACAAGTTTCTTTAAATATGTAATCGTTTTATTGGTTTAGTTTATGTGAAACTGAAGAAGGATATTCATTACTCAACATTCTTGTGATTTATTTGGTAAAAACTTGCAGTAAAACACTTTGGCAAGCGCAAGCGCAAGTCTCATGCCAAAGAAGCATTTATTTGCGCGCAGAGGAAGTGGGATTAGTGCTCCTGAGGGAAGATGGCTGAAAAATGTAGACATGCGGGTGCCTTCATAACTTATCATTGCGTTGCAATTCCTCTGACAGGTTTCGCGAACGAGCCAAAGAAGGGCAATGATTAATAATATCTAGATGAGAATTACTTAAAAAACGAATCGTTATGCATCAACAAATTTTGGCAACTTACGCAATTTCCGTTGCCAATGATGTCAAATTGTGTTTGCCCTCCTGTTGGGCTTGGGGCAAATTTATTACAGATGCCGTCTTGTTTTTCACTTTCGTAAAAACTTCGATATCTACATAATAAACGTAAAACTCATCTGTATTATTTTGCTACGTCGCGTGGCGATAACTTCTGTGTTTTCATAGACAATTGAAAAGTTTCTTGACAGTAGCGCAGAAATTAAATGAATTAAAATCATAGCAGCAAAAAGCATCTCTCTCGCTGCTTCGTCGTATTCGTAAGATTTTTAGTCATTCAAATCTCCTCTTTGTTCCATTCAAGCTGCTCGTCGTTGTCGTGTTTATCTTGAAACTTGTTTGTGTTGTTTAGCAAATTTTTCCAACGCCAAGAAAGTTTTCTCAAGTTTGGCCGCGCTCTCACAGTGATGTTTTGACAATTTGACAATTGTAATTTAAGCTTCCAGCAGAATTCAGACATTAATTAACAAAAAGATTCTCAGAAATTTTTCAATTAAATTGGATACGTATTTATTCAGAATGTGAAAATGCTATTGCATTATTTAAGCATGAAATTAGTTTCCACAAGCGTGTGTTTAATATTCACATCACGTTTTATGGATGGTCTTCAGCACTCCAGCATCGTTGGACAGAATGTGCTCAAGGATGTCATTCCAAAATATGTCCCTTGTTTGCCAACTTTTAGTGGCAATACGGCGGATCTGCGCACAGTTGCCAGAATATCAAGAGGATATTTGCAGATAGTGCTGATTTGCAAATTGCGGTTGTTGACCTTTTGGGTGGGAGGCATAAGTTACAAGAAAAACAACTAGGGTTTTAATGCAATTACGCTAAGAAGATTTAAGACTTTAGGAGGGTTTAAATGCATCTTTAGAAGACTGAAACTTAATTTTTCACTTCATTTTATACAAAAGTTCAAGGTTATTAAAAGGACGCGTGCGTTAATAACAGACATTAACTTATCAGAAAGTTTCATGTTAATTAAATAACTTGCACATTTTTTCATTGTTGTAAATTTAAATTATAAAGTTACGCTGGTATGTTATCAACATAATTGCAGTAGTATTTCCCAGTAAAATCATAAATATGCATTATAAACTTATTTAAAAGTTATTTCAGGCTAAAGCTCTAGCATTAGATCCAATTTTTATTGGAGTAATATAGGATTAGGCGATTGAGGATTGCGATCATTCATTTTTTTTATACATAATGATGACATAAATCAATGGCGTAATTGTCAAATGGCTTCTGAGTATGAATGTGGGCAATATAAGTACTTTTTATCCTTCTTCCTCTTCGAATCCTCGTAAATGCCATTGTAATCTAGCAATTTACATATTCGGTATGCGCATATATACAGTCTCTGTGATCCTGCTCGTAGCGTTGTGGAGTTATCATCCGCCTTTTGTGAAGGGTGCGCGAAGAAGAAGCGCACAAGAAATGTTTATATACGCGCACGTACGAGTCGTGCGCGGAGCGTAAATTATGAATGGCTTGAAAACGGCAGTTACGTACATGGAGCAACAGCAGGAGCAGCAGTGGCGGCGGCAACCGTGGCAGGAGCACCACGAACAAGGGAGAAAGATATGGGTCGAGGATCAATACACTCCTGACCCAGTATCCTGCCTAGCGCTCCAGCGCGCGCTCGCTTCTAACCCTCTCTCGCATTCAAAACTCTCTCTTCTAATATCTTGCACAAGCAAACAAGCATCCAACTTTACTACCACTGGAGAATCGCATTGTCCTTCTAATCTAGATAAAAACTCGCCGCCGATTGTTTTCATTCAATTCGTATGGCGTTATTAAAATTGCGATTTGGCCGGAAACGTTTGGGGAAACATTTCGAATTAAATTAACGCACGCTGTTGGCGCCCTTAATGAAATACATGAAGCACGTTCAGACACATGCATACAGAAAAATTCAAATGATATGGAATGAAAAGCTAATGCTGTTATTTATTTCCAGGTCGTTCTCGTGTTTATTTTAAGCATCGCTTCGCTGATTATATACTTCATCGATGCTTCAAAGTGAGTATCACGTCGAATGTGTCTTGTTTATCCATGTGCATTAAGTTTACACGTATTTTGCTCATCGTTTATTTTTTTTTACAATTTAGCATTTATAAATAATTAAAAGTTTCGTATTTATTGGAATTTGATTGAATTAGCATTCAAATCAAGTAGAAGATTAAAATTCAAGCTTCAGTATTTCCAATTAAAAATATTATTAAGTATAGCAGAAAATAATTAATTAATATTTTCTGGATTTTAATCGAAAAATCAATGAACTCATAAAATACTTTTGTTTGAAACATATGAAATGCAAAAATAGATTTGACCATTATTCTCGTAATGTGAAAATTATTTATAAATTAGCAAAATATGTAAATAATGGGTAAACATCTCCAACTTTTATAAACATGCAATTTCTTGACCAACCATTCAACGCTATGATATAAACATTAAAAGTCATAAAATGTACATCAAGATGTGAGATTTTCAAATTAGTTGCATGGCTTTTTGAATAGGCATTCATGGTGATTTTGTGTTGTATAACAATGGCAGAAATCAGAAAAGTGCATACAAAATCCATGCACATTGTATTTATTCTTCTGTTGCAGTGAGGGCGTGGAACGCTGCCAGGAATGGAGCGACAATATCACGCAACAGATCGACCTTGCCTTCAACATATTTTTTATGGTCTATTTTTTTATACGAGTAAGTATGCTTTATTCCTCTACGACTTGATGAGCTTATAATTGCTCGCGCGGCCTGAAATCCTTCATTGGCTTCTGTGTCGTCTTGCGTCAGACTTCTGTTTCTTTTCATTTCGCTCCAACGAGGATAAAGAAAGGAAGGAAGGAATTTTCCGATTCATCCAAGCATGTAATATCCAGAAAGGAGGCACTAGTAATTGAAACGCAGAAACAATGAAAGGAGTTCTTGCAATAATCATAAAACTACAAGTCTTACTCAAGCAAATTTTTATGACAAGGTAATTACTAATACTTCTTCCTCTTTCTTGCAGTTTATAGCAGCTAGCGATAAGTTATGGTTCATGCTAGAAATGTATTCATTCGTAGACTACTTCACGATACCCCCGTCCTTCGTTTCGATTTATTTGGATCGCACGTGGATCGGTAAGTCAATTATCCTTTCAATTATCCTTTTACGCGTTAATGAATTTAGACAGATTATGAGATATTTACCTCATTTTAAATAGCGAGCAATAATATTAACATCGATAAAGTTATTGAATAACGAAAGTAAAATTGAATGAAAAAAAAACATGTAAGATATGTTTTTGATAGTCATTATTGATGCGAATGATGGATGATGATATTGTTTGGTTGTTGTGGTTTACTTTGCTACCTATAATGCGCGTATTACTCGAACGTTTCACGCATATGTAATTTGTCCTCTCAGTACGACGGCATCGATTAGTGGACTGCTGCCACCACCGCCCCCGGCGCTATAAACACGGCAAAATCATTTAACGTGACCTATAATTAAATTTTCAGATATTTATGAATACGGCTCATTTCGTTTAAATTCATCATTTTTAGACTGGCAGTGGCTAAAAGTGTATTAACGATGATTAAAATTAGGTTTCGGTGGCAAGCTCTGTTTTATTCATAAGTTTATGGCGTGAAAACGATAAAGGCATGAATAGAATTGATCTCATTTGAATTTTACAAAGAAACTAATCGTACTAAGTGCTTTCGCCCGAAGTCAACTTGAATGAAACTGCAAGTGAAAAGAGAAAATATTACTCCGCTTAATTATTCTCATAGCAATGTCGTCAGTTAATTAAATTGGAAATTCCTGTTCATATTCGTACTATAATTTAATATTGATATTTAATGACAAAAATTCATTTCACCGTCTTTCGTTATAACGTTACTGAATTTCGAAAATTAATTAAAAATGTAGGTCTTTTTTAAAATAAAAAGTCAACTCAAGATATGAATAAGAAAAAAAAAAAGAAAAAAAAAGAATGAAAAAATAAGAATTAAAAAATTAAAGAAAAAAAATGAATGAAAAACTATGAATGAAATAGTTTTTAAAATACTCAATACTATCATTGGCGCTGTCCATTTAACGCAAGTGCGTAAAATCACTACTCATACATGCACACTTATCTGTGTGGTACCATTGAGAACTTGCGAGCAGCAAAGAAAAGAGCGCGATATATCTCGCTCAGTCACGGTTGCTATGGCCGCGCTACTGCGTCCTTAGTTACCGTACATGTAAATGCCATAAGAGCGGCCATCATGGATTTGCAAGCAATTAGTACCTTATTACGCCGCCAGTGTCTTAAGGTGGCGCTGTGTGCAAACAGTACCAGGTGTGCGCGCACAGTAGTAGGTGTGAGTGCACAGTAGCAGGTGTGAGTGCACAGTAGCAGGTGTGAATGCACAGTAGCCCGGCTTGCGATAAAAGGTGTGAAATTTAAAAATGTATATCTTCCTTGTTTTAGCAGATATTTTTTTCAAACTTTCACAATCTATAAAAGAACTATCGCTTTATCTTATCGCATAAATTCTATAATTAAAAATAATTTATTTTCAAAGTTATGATGAGTTAAAAACAACTCAATTATTACGATATCCTCTCATTTCTTAATTACTAAATTGGAATTTTCGGTCTTGTAGGCCTACAATTAATTATTATATGAGCAATTAAAAAACGCAACGTGGCCTCAGCGTGAAAAAGCACAGCGCTATTGATTATATTAATTGTGTGTGTAATTAATTTCCAATTAGTCATGGCAAAAACACACGCTCCGTCGCTGCTGTCATCATAATGCAATTCGGTGGCGGGTAATCCATATAGGAAAATATAGAAATTATATTTGCGTTGCGGGCCACTATAAATAATGCAATTAGGGGCAGTTTGCCAATTGAATAGCACTTTATTTGTCAATGTGCGATGGGATTTATAACGCGCACGGCGTAATTAACTTCAATGACGAATGATTTATTCCATGTGCAGAACGGCAGGCGTTGATCAATATTGTCATTTGATGATTGATTTGATATGCAAGTAGTGCATGCACATGCTGGCGAAGTTATTATATTAAATTAAATAGCGTTTAATAAGGGTTGAAATTTACTAATAGCGCGGTACCATAAGTGTTGAATCAATCTATTATAAATTACTATTGATTGGTCAAGTATTTATCATATATGTGTTTCTTGTTTAGGTCTTCGATTTCTACGTGCGCTACGTTTAATGACAGTTCCGGATATCTTGCAGTATTTGAACATACTGAAAACTTCCAGCTCGATTCGACTTGCTCAGCTAGTATCCATATTCATATCGGTATGGCTTACAGCAGCTGGCATTATTCACTTGGTAAGTGAATCTATTTACTCGAGTATATTATTAAGATATTATTTATCTAGTTCAAGTTGTTAAAAAATGAAGAGCCATAAAGTGGCACTTAAAACTTGGACGACGTTTGCATGTTGATTGATTTATGATGAGCGCATTTAAGTTGAAGCAATTAGCATTGCAAATGAGTATTAATCTCGGCAAATCTCTGAAATTGACAGCTCGAGAACTCCGGCGACCCGCTTGACTTTCAAAACCCACAACCATTACCATATTGGACGTGCGTCTACTTTCTTATCGTCACAATGTCCACGGTCGGCTACGGCGACGTCTACTGTCATACGGTACTGGGACGTACGTTCCTCGTCTTCTTCCTGCTGGTTGGCTTGGTAAGTCCTGTTCAAAATTCTTTTATCTATATAAATCCAAAAGCTTTTCCCCTCAGACAGTAAACTTACGATAAAAAAATCTCTGTAACAGAAACAATGCGATATCATTTTCCATCAATCAGAAAATGATCTCTTTGTTATTGATTTCGACTGAGTCAAAATACGAAAATGAATATGAACGATTCTCCCATTCTGGCTATCTTTCTTTCGTTACGTTCTTGTCTACTAAGTTTTTTATTCAGTTTTTCTATATTTGCGAATGTAAGCTGCCGCTTGAAAGTCTAAACGCCTTAAGGACGACAGCGAAGCGAATTGAAGAGGCGCTTTGTTCGATTCAGTTCTATCATTGTTACTTGATATTCATAAGCTAAATGAAAGCCGAAAAAAAAACAGAGTTAAAACGCGCAGTCATTTGCAACCGAATGTGTTCTTCATGGATACAAACCGATCTTGAATCTGCCATGAAGGATCTGTCTCTCTATTATTTACTTGATGTTGCTGTAAAAATTATTGCTCATCTGAATCCATTCAATGCCGTCCATGACAAGAATTCTTTCTTTCCTCCTTTTACAAAATGTGATAAGTACTACAATACTCACTTAAAAATCTATCGCTCTCTTTTTCTACTAAGACTCTTCACTCTATCTCTTCTATCTGTCTAATAAATCTATCACCAAATTGTTTGTTTCTTTGCAAACAACAATGCAAAAATATTACACAACAAAAGAAACAATAATTAACTACGCGATATACGTGTAATGTTTCAATCCTCTTTGATTAAACGAGTTCGAATCCCATGATGAACGCAACCCATTTGTGATGGGTTTAGGTATTTTAATTTCATGTTTAGTTTAATTATTAAAAAAAAGGTATTTCTTCTCTTAAATCTCTTCCAAAACTATCGTAGTTAAATGTTTAGATTGAATGTGCTCTTTTTCACCTGATGAGTAGAGTTTCGTTTGTTCTTTGCAAGAAAAACAAGTGAAATTTAATGTTATCCTTGATGCATGCGCTTTGAATGCTTTTCACGCACAAAAGCACCGTTTGATCGTTTTGTTTTTGCAATAACTAAATGGAAGCACCTAATAATAGTAAAACAAAATAGAACTTTGCCCTTTTTAGAGTAATTTATTCCGTCAGTTTACGTCAATCCAACTAGTTTTGCGGCGTTGTACAAGAGACGAAGCAAGGACTATTTGGATTGAAATAACGTTGAACTAGAATAAGTATTTATATTATTTTAAAGTTATAAACAAGCGACACTCCACCGTATATTCAAAACTTTAATTATATATTTATGATACTACACATTTTCTTGGGAAAATACTATAAAGAATGTCATTTCAACATTTTAATGGCAATAAAACTAAAGGTTATACCTATAATAACAGCGTGGAGAAATAGGGTTTCAGAAGTAAGTCAATCTATGTGTTGCAATATGTTATGCTGCTGTCTGTTGTTGATGAACACATTTTTACATTTTTAATAGATGTAATGTAATTTCCAGGCTATTTTTGCTAGTAGCATACCAGAGATTATAGATCTTGTAGGCACACGCTCGAAGTACTGCGGCGAGTACAAGCGGGAACATGGAAAAAGGTATCACATTTCCTATAATAATTATTCTCTGCGTAATGAGTAAAGTTGCAAAGGTGACTTATTGTGATATTAAACAGAAATTGAACTTTGAAACAGTTTTAAGCTCATTCCTTTTAAAGGTAAAGTTTAATCTCAAACTACACGATACATTCACACACAGACACACACCACGTAAGAATTATAGGCACATACACATGAAAGGGATAACGAATTAAGGATAAAAGGATAAAGCGTAGTATATAAAAAACACGCACACACACACGTACCTTAATTAAATCTAACTGGTACACTAATTGTTATGTTCTCTATTGCCTGCACTAATTAATTAATTAGCTCATTGAAGTTGTTGTTCTATCTCTCTTTGTCTCTAACCCCTTCTTATTCTTGGTAATTTACTTCTTGGTAGCGCACATTAATTACCACCGCCGCCCCCTCTGTCTGAACCTCATTCTTTCTCTTTAAGCGTACTCAGCAGTCTCTAATTAAAACTATACGTAAAAAAGCACTTTGGGATCGTAAACATTTTTGAAAGTTTTATAATTTACAATTATTTACACCCTCAACAATCACGAAACCCCCTCTGTTTCTAAAATAATAGTTGTGCACTCTTTTTATGTGTTGTCCGCCCCCTGGTTTCTTCTTAAACTTTCTTTGGTGGTAGTTTTACTGAACTTTTTCAGTGATTTGAACAGACCCTTGTCCTGTGTTTATTCACAAAATTCAATAACTCAATGCCAAACGATGCAAGCCTCCCCGCCCGCCCCCCATCGATGCATTCAAATTGCAAATCTTTCAATCTTGTTGAAATGTGAAAATTTTTGATTATTGTAGCATTGAGGACACCATTAGCTATATGTTTATCTATATTGATTGATGATTGATTGATTGATTGTTTGTGGCCTTTTTCTATATTACATAAATCTAAATCTATTTATCGATATGGTGATGAAGGTATATATGTGGGTCCTAATTAAACGAGGAGCCTGATGGGTGGCCAGTTTCTTGTTCTGTGTGTGTCCCAATCAAAGTAGAGAGTAAATTAAGCAAGAGCATTTTACGAAGCTAATAAACTGATTACAAATTAAGAGCATACAAACAAGTAGACAATGGCTAAATATGGGTTGGGTTGTGTTAGGCGGTGTTTGCCAGCTGGATACCGGAGATCACTGAGCTCGCTGCAAATCGACCCAAGTATGCCGGAAAGTACAGCAAAGATGTGCGACGCAGGTACAGCCCCACGATATCATATTCTCAAATATAACCTGAACTATTTATATATATATACTTAAGGATTCATGCATATACGGACAAATATATCAGGCAGCCGAGAAAAGAACCGAAAGCGAATGATTTATTCGTATATGTGTGATGATAACACGAGGAATGTCGCTACCGTTTTCTTTATTATGAATACCATGTGTATCATTTACTTCAATATCATCAACAATCTCGAATACAGCCTGATAGAGCAATAAGCAGTAAGGATATTGAAGTATTTGATGGACATTTGTAGCACTTGGGTTATGCTTTGCGCTATTATCGCATATTATCATAAATATCTGCTAGGGAGGATGCGACAAGTGTTCTTGTAATTAGGATTACACATATAAATAAGCGTCTAACAAGATAGCGGACATAATAGACATGAAATGATAATATATCCTTTATTACAATGACATATTGTACGCTAAACTCATGATGATCACCAATTTAGCAAAGTCACATAACGTCTAGCGTTTTTTGATTACTTATGATTAGAAGTGAGTAATATCTCCACATTTTTATTATCCCGGAGATGGCATGCTTCTGGGTGCATACATAGAGCGCTCTGCAGGACTGCATTCTGTATGCTTAATCCACTAATCAATCAATAACAAGTCGGTACAACAAATCAGAACCAATGCAACGTGATTCCCTCGTGAATATCCTATATATATTTTTCTATTATTATTTGCCCTTTATAAAGGTGTCGTGTAAATTCAATTCATTCATTTTGATTCAAAACAAATGCGGAAAGAGCATACAGAATGGGATGATGAGTGGTTTAGAAACGTTTGAATTTAGCTGAGCCCGTTTTTATATTCAAGTAGCCTTAGTAAATGAAGAGACGAACATAGATATTTGCAGTAGTAGCACTATATTATTATCTATTATTATACATAGTTGCCCCCCCGAGTTTGACATTCCCGCCCTCTTTTCTATTTGAATTTGAATAATTGGATTCAATGATTATTCTATATGCATAAATATATGTTACGTGATTGAGTTGTTTATACAGATTATATCGTTGTTTTTTGCCCGCACAATATTTCTATATGAACAGCCTGCTAGGCGCCACGCAAGGCCGCGCTCCCAACTTGAAAATTTCGTTGTTGATGTTCAATTTTGATGATCGTGATGACATGATGATAATGATGATGAAGATGCGAATGTGCTGGGTGTTTGATTAATTTGTTTTTGCATTTTTACATGTCAAAAATTACCAAAGCATTTTGAGTACATAATAGCAAGCTCGTGAGAGACGCGAAAAAGCGAAGCAAGCAATGCAAGCGATGAAAGCAATAAAACATAAAGAGTAACAAAAAGGAAGAAGACCTATAAGGCTCCTCTAATTGGACTGTGCAATAATAATGTATTTGCTTCTGTGTTTTTACATAAGTAATTCACCTTCTTTTGAACGCATAATTAGATTTTGACGTTACCACCACGCATATTTCGAAAATCGAAACCCCCCGTCCATGAAAATCTCTTTTTTCAAACGTACGTTACACATTCACTATTGTCTTTCATGTTATCAATCTTTCAAACTGCCATATTTTTGTATCCTGTTGTCCAACCAGCCAGCCGAAAAAAGCCCATTATGTGAACCCCTAGTTGTTTTTCCACAGCCCCGATAAAACCCGTATACCCTTAGCTTACAGCAATTATTAATTAATATCGTTGCAATGAAAGCAATTCAAAATTGATAATGAAAATTCAAAATTGTTTTTTGAAATTCTTTTGTTTTATATTTTAGTTTGTATTATTTTTCCGGCCAAATTTAGATGAAACAAATGCTGAAAAGTATTTCAAGTACTTAATTGTTTTATTTTGACTCATGAGTTTAAATTAATTCACTGTTACGTTATGCATTCTTCTTAGTTGAAAAAATAGTTGTTTTCTAATTATTTTATGATCTCTATCACGTTCTCTCGTTATCTGAATTAATGTTTGTCCTCTCGCCATGGCTGTGACTTGCGCACACGAACACACAAAACCGTCTAGGCGATCTTTGCCAGTTGTATCCCCGAGATAATTGACTTGATCGGGACTAGGCCAAAATATGGTGGCACCTTGAAGAACGAAAGAGGCAGAAGGTGAGATGCAAATCCATAGCGATACATATACCGTATTTGTTTTTCACATTTGTTTCAATTAATTTAAAGTTTTCCTAATTTGTTGTTGCTATGGCAATTCTGACTTCATTTCAATTGCGTTCCATTGTTTTGTTCTTGTTCTTGTTATTACGTTGTCTAAGTGTTAACACTCGCTATTTCTTATTAGTACTTTACGTTTAGTTCATATATATATTATAAATATATTTGGACGAATCCTGCACGCTTTCTCTGTACTTCTGACTCTCCCATGTGACTCCCACTGAAATGAATTTCAAAGACTAAAGAAAAGAAGAAAAGCAACTGAAATAATCTCAAAGGAAATCCTCCTCTATCTAACATTTTGTTCTTCTCCAACTAAGTGTATTTTCATTCAGTCAACCGTTTACTTATTCTTTCATAAGTGTTAGATGAGTATGCATGTGAGCATGCAGAACAAATTTGATCGTGTTCTCCAAGTACAGTTTAAATGAACAGTTAATTAAAAATTAAATAAAAGCATTTAGATTAATTACTTACTCTATTCAAGTACCTGACACGAAAGTGGATAACGAATAAATCGGTGACAAAGATTTATACTCGACCTAAATGAACAATAATATGATGATTGATAATTGATTCTGTGATGCGCGGCCAGGCAGTGTGCACATCAGGCGTTACACCCTGTAAATATATTTAGCAAAAGCAGCCAAATTGAGCAATCTTTTTCCTCTTGTTATTATATTAAAGTAATTCGTTTGCGACAAATCAAATCCTGTGAATGTTAAATTCTTAGTACGAGTTTAGCTAGACACACCTCAAGTATTTATCTATTTGCAAGATTTTTTCCAAACTTTTAGCATCAATTTCCCTTTAGATATTCAACATTTTGATATTCATTTTTGACATTCACAGACACACACGTTGATGCAGTTGGTGCACTAAAACGCAGCTAACTCCGCTACATTCGCGTATTGGCAATTTGTATCTACTTGTACTTAATTGGATTTTGCGCTTTCGTAGACACTTAATCTTAAAACAGTATTTGTTTAATATCGAAGCCAATCAAGTAATACTATCCACTGCGTGTGTGTGCGTGCGTGTGACGATACGTTGTGTGTGTTATCCACACCCCTCTCACACAACCCCCTCAAGTTGCCATTAGGGTAGTGTGCAGCCCGCACTTCCGCCACCTAGGACCATTTGTTTTTCTCTACTACTAACAGACTGAAAACCAAGTACAACTTTTTTAGATTTGCACTAAAACTTTGCAATTAAACACGTTATGTAATTTGTTTAAACAGGTTAACACTTTGGTTTGTAGTGATACTTTTTCTCATCTTACCTCTTTTTAAACAGCAGCATGAGCATCATGGACGAATTAGAGATTTTGCATACAGTTTTTTCTTTGAATATTTACTGTATGACTTATATGACTAACCAAGATATTGTATTTTACTCCTCTCGTCTTTTAAACTATTGTATTTGACATCTTCGAGTTGCAAGTTGAACTTTACGATTGATTTAGTTTTCATCAGTCACAAATAGAAAGAATAATAGCAATAATATTCTAAAGCACTTGTTGCCTTGGCGACGACACGTACTAATGCCATTTTCTCCTGAGCCAGGCACATCGTCGTCTGTGGACATATCACTTACGAGTCGGTCTCACATTTCCTCAAAGATTTCCTGCACGAGGACCGCGAGGATGTCGACGTCGAAGTCGTTTTTCTCCATCGGTACGTATCTCACCTTAAGTAAAGTGCCGTCCCTCCCGCTCGCGTAAGATGAAGCAGGCGGCGAGGGATATGCATTTTATCTGTATGTGTTGTATGCAAATTGAGATCTATCTGCCATGGAAAATGGAAGAGAATATGGCAAACAATCTCAAAGTGCGTCACGTCAATGTCACACTTTTCTTGTCAGACAGCCATCCTTGGCATTCTGACTCATTAATTATGAACTTTAGTTTTTATATTTTACGAAAAAAACAACAATGTCTTTGCCATTCTCTGTGTTGTCTTTCTCTCTGATGTTGTGTATTATAGAAAGGAACCCGATTTGGAATTGGAGGGACTACTTAAGCGGCACTACACGACCGTGGAGTTTTTTCAGGGAACGATGATGAACGCTGTTGACCTTGAACGTGTCAAGGTATATGCCTCAAAACAACAACTCTCAAATAAAAATAAAACTGCAATAAAAAAATAATGCAAAGATTCTAAATCGACGCCAACGCATCTATTTTAGACGTTCTATATATATATATATATAAAATACTATAGCGAAATAGCAAAAGCGCAAATTCAGTATCATCGTTCGTTCGTTCGTTCGTTTCGTGTGTTTACATATTTGCTTCTTCTTATTTCCAAAATGTTTGATACAATTATCCTGGCAGAGCGCACTATTTATCTATAATTTTTGAACGTTTGCACATAACCCAGCGCACTCAAACATCGCGCCGAGCTTCAGCAAATTTCTCAACATAGTTTCTAACACGTTTTTGATTGATTTCGATTCGTTGCTGGGGCTGTATGATTGATTTCGCTGGTTATGTACAGATGTACTGTTGCAGAACTGTAGTTGGATTGGCTCTTTACATCATTTACAACATATTTTGTCTATAAATATCTTTAGATATCTGCATGCGATTATATTTTGTGACATAAAACCGACTTGTCTCTTTTGCTAAAGGCGAACTTATCTAATGGCGAATGCTCACACCTGGATGGGAAAGCGATGACTTTGTAGATGACTAGCGTTTTGTTCACTTGTGTTTCTGCGAATTGGTTTTTCTTATACTATAATCAAGCGTATACTATTTTATTATTATTACCTACATAGTTTGTTTATTTTGATTTCTTTTCTGTTCTTTTTATGTTGTGACGTTTGTTTGGTTTCTTTTGGTAACCGTATTGGCGATGTGCAGGAAACCACCTGACCTAGAACTGGAAGGTCTCTTCAAGAGACACTTCACAACCGTTGAATTCTTCCAGGGTACCATCATGAACCCTATTGACCTCCAGAGGGTCAAGGTAAGGCCACAGATTGATCTAAGCGCTATCTAGTCTTAACTACTTGGTGTGGTGCGTATGTGTGCGAATGTCCTGAGATAAGAACGTGCATTATACTTGATCGATCGACAGGATACACGCGTAAATCATTCGGACGAAAACTCTCGTTTTTTTTTTCATTTAATTTGGACTGATTGTCTGGTTCTGGTCGATGGGTATTTTCTCTATCAGTAATTGTCCTTTATGTTATTCGTCAACGTTAATTATGTTCATGCTCCTTCGTTTTTGTGTTTATACTAAATGTATGCGAAATGCAAGATATTAAGGTAAGGTTTTAGGTTTTGAATCGGTGTCTCCAGTGCAGTTTTTGAATGCCCAAAGACCAGGTGCAGAATGACGAACCTGGATGTGTTTGATTAGTTCCCTGAATCCCCAATTGTTGTTCATCGCTGTACTCTTGGAGTCGTGTTGAATTTGATCAGCATCCTTGTAGGAATTATCTTACCTTTAGGTGTTTATCCTGCTAACCCACTATCGTGAAAATTTAAGCTAGTAAACTAAATGTTCTTCTCGAACAATACTCGAAAAACTCTCCCCCTCGATGAGCCACAGAGCCCAAATGTCTGTCTGTAAAGTTCGGTGGTAAGTTGAAGTAAGGCCTCAATTTAGTGGCGTTTTCTTTCTTATATTTCTATGATTCAAATTCATTCGAAATAGTGAATTTAATTTTTGATGATTTGACGCAAAACTAATAAATATTTTTATCAATAGATTAAATTATTGCATTAGGCATGCGTTTCTAGTTGATATTTATCTAGTTTTTCTTTTTTGGTTCTTTAATTATTACAATTTAAATTTGATCTAGCCTCCAATCGTTTTCCTAATGAATAACACATACAACAAACATTTATTGCATTTGCAAATTGTAGTACAAACACACATTTCATTAACATTTTTTAATACATAATGCTTTCGTCATTATAACACGTCTTAGACACAATTTATTCAACTCTCAGAATCATTAATATTACCACGTTTCACTTTAATGTTAACAAACCAATCGATTAACACAAATTACTATGCATTTTACTCTTTTATTGATTGGGAGCAAAAAGGCTAGCTTACGCATTAAAACGCACAAATTTATTTCCTTAGAGATTGATTGATTCAATAACATAACATTTGTTCGAACGACTAAAACATAAGTAGACTTCCAAGAAGCAAACAACCCCTAAAAATAAGTTGCATGACGATGCGCAATGATGATGAACATGCTGAAAGTAATTTTACCATTAGCTATATTCGTACATATTGATCGTGTATATTTTTAGAGGATGCATTTTGTATTTGTTATATACTCTATTATTCATTTTATTGTTACATATTTACTATCGCATTTTTGTAAACTTTCTGCAAATTTCTCAAAAATTCATTCAACTAAGCTGTTGGTCAATCGAATAGTATAAAAGATGCTTTGTGCTAAATTTACACCAAGGCAAAATGATTACACTTTGCGAACGAGCATTAATCATGATTAGAAAAGATTGGAAATTTATAATTAATAGAAGATAATCATTTTGTCTTCATCTTAGAATAATTAATGATGAAGCTCCAAGGCCGGTTGAACAGCATTCTAATATTTTGTTTCTCTCGTCCTGGGTTCCATCTTGCGAACTCCTTCATACAGGTACACGAAGCCGATGCGTGCCTAGTACTAGCGAACAAATACTGCCAAGATCCTGACGCTGAGGATGCCGCCAACATAATGCGCGTTATTTCAATCAAGAATTATAGCGACGACATTAGGGTGATCATTCAACTCATGCAGTATCATAATAAGGTATGCATTTACAAATGGTTAAATAATATAGTAAATTAATGAATTAAAATCATCTTTGTGGAGCTGATTGATTGATTTTGTTAACAGGCATACCTATTGAACATTCCATCATGGGACTGGAAGCAGGGCGACGACGTGATCTGCCTAGCCGAATTGAAACTTGGTTTTATTGCTCAATCGTGTTTGGCGCCCGGATTCTCAACGATGATGGCCAATCTCTTCGCGATGCGGTCGTTCAAGACTGTAAGTTTGCCTTTGATTTCTTCATTCGTTATTTCTATCGCCAAACAGTTGAAATGATTATTTTAAATTATTGTTTGTAATTGTACGAATGCAGAGCCATATTGCCGGTGTAGTTTCGATTTCAGACGATGCCTAATGAGTTTGAGAGTGTCACGTATTGTTAAATATTTAAAAATGATTGCAGTCTCCAGACATGCAGATATGGACCAATGACTATTTAAGAGGCACGGGCATGGAGATGTACACTGAAACTTTGAGCCCATCGTTTATAGGGATGCCATTTGCTCAGGCCACCGAGTAAGTGCATCAACGGCTCGGGCAAACGCGAACGCTCGTTGTGCAACGTGTTTTTATCTGCCAAAAACTACTACTATTTTCTTTCTTATGTTCTATCCTGCAAGCAATTTGCGCCCAGGTTCCACATGTTGCCCCTGATGTGTGAGTGCACTTGATGGGCCCGAAACCACATTCCAAACCCCGTTGTCAATCAATACTCCCTCATCGCGAATGCACCCCCAAGAACGAAAATGACGTAGCCGCCTAACGACCGTAGAATTTATACCGTAGAACTACAATTTAATCAAATAATCAATATGCGAGCAAATTAACATCACCGTTTTGATATTGTGTTACGTTTTTGGTGTCACAGTACTTGATCTTTTATTAAATGTTCTCATGTTTCATTCATCATCCGATACGGTCGTCCTAAATTACAAAACCTAAGCGAATCTTTCAATCACGTTAATCAGTTGTAAATATTACGCGATCCCGACACTTGTAACAGCTTCTCTTTTACAATTTGCTAGTTGATGTAGTCGTCAGTGTTTCAGTTGAGCTTTACGTGATTCAACCTACAATATCAAGCCTCATTATCACCACTTTTTACGTTTATATTCATCTTCTCAATGTTACCAAAGTTTTTTAGTTCAATTACCATGTGTTTCAGTTGTATGTCTTCCAATTTTATTATCATTGGATTTTTGCAATTGGTGAATAGAAAATTGAAAACTTGAAGAAATAACCCATAAACAAAAAAACTGTAGATGAGATGTGTTGTGTCATTGTCCCGGTGTTTGTGTTTGTTTTTTGCAGTCCCCCGACACGCAAGTGTGGCAGAACGATTACCTGCAGGGCACGGGATGCGAGATGTATACCGAGACTCTATCCCCATCTTTCACGGGCATGTCATTCCCGCAGGCCAGCGAGTAAGCTCTTAAAAACTCATCTGCCAGAAATTTCACAACAAAAACCATTCAAAAACAAAAAACAACAACGTTAATTACAACTATTAGTAACAAACATTGGTGTACAGAATATTTTTAGCAAAAATACGATCGAGTTTGACGCGAATCAATCTTAAATCTAAATGAATTTCCTTGCAGTCCATTAAAGAAACATCATTGCTGAACTTTGATGAGTTACTAATTTGCGCGCGTTAATTATACTAACAACACTGCCAAGACACAGCACAATAACTTAACGACTTAATCTATTCGTATTTTTACTAATGCTAGTTTAACTTTGCTAAAAAACGAGTAGTTTTAATTGGTTTTACAAACTTTTGATATAGACGTTCAATTCTTAGAATTTTAGTTAGTACTTATTACTTTTTCATAGAAATTATGCTAAAAGTGTGCATAATTATTAAACTATTAGAAGTGTATAAATTTCAATTTAATTGGCACTTAATACTAATGCTATAAAAGAGTTAGATAACATTAAACAAATATTATCCTCTGTTTATTTTGATTGAACATTCCTAGAAGTATTAAATGTAAATTAAATGTTATAATTTTCAAGTGCATGATAAGACCTAGCATGTGTTTTAAAGTCGCTTGTGTAATCTGTGATGTTACGCTTCTTGTGATAGTTTGACTATGGCAAATCGAAGAAATCGATTACTTATTCACTTTTTCCAATAGGCTCTGCTTCACCAAACTGAAACTACTTCTTCTAGCCATTGAAGTGAAGGGCAGCGAAGGCGCCGACACGAAGATATCGATAAATCCACGCGGCGCAAAGATTGTCGCAAATACTCAGGGATTCTTTATTGCACAATCTGCCGATGAAGTAAAAAGGTACGTTCTTCGTCTCAAGTGCAAGCAAAAATTTATAGATATTTTCGTGGATTTCTTTCGCAGGGCTTGGTTCTATTGCAAAGCATGCCATGATGAAATCAAGGACGAAACGCTGATAAAGAAGTGTAAATGCAAAAACTGTAAGTCATTTTTACGTATTCTATCTAACCACAGAACAACAATAATTAGCAATAATCTAACAGGACCTTAATATTCTTCTGAATGAAACATTCTTAATCTCTGTACAACTTTTACGCTCGCAAGATAATTGACGAGTTGTCAGAGAATATGTCTTCCTAGGAGTCCTCGTAATAATGGTGCCAGCCTCTTTCTACTCACTCTCTCACTCTGAAATCCTACGAGCACCTCAATGTAATAATCCACTTAATAGCTCAGACGACGTGCAGCGAATTCGATAATTAATTCGATTGTGCCCCGCCGCATACGAGAAAAGTCAAGTCGGCCGCCGTACTGAAACCCTAATTTGATTGACTCCTCCTTTGACTATATAATACAACTCACTCAATCTCTCTTTCTCTCTGTACCAAAAAGTGATGCTGACTGAGCTGCTGCGAACGACCTGCGACTTCTATCTAGATCTGAATTCCTTCATATACTTAATTGATGATAATGAACTAAACATTTTCTTATATGTACTATTTTAACACTTGACTTGAAACCGCATAAGTATTAACCAACAATCACTTCTAGTGGCAGTTCAACAACGTAACTGGTTGTCCCATGATTTAGGTAATTTGCTCTCATTGACTATCACTTGTTATATATATGCCATAATATATATATTTAGAATCTTGTCTGAACTATAAGGACTATAGATCCCGATGCTTGAAAATATGGATCAGCTCGATTATCTTACATACATATATTGTATTTGCATATATTGATTTCTTCAACTTTCTATAAGCTCTTCTCTTCTCTCTTCTACTGATTAATTTCTCTTTCAATTTCTTCTTCTTTTGTTGTGCGAAATTATTCAAGCCTATTTTATTCAATTATTTAATACTTTCAAACCTTTTTCAACTTTTATTATTTTAATCCAATACGTACGACATAAAAATCATCACGATTGGTTTGTGTAGTTTATTTAATCAGAGCAGCATAAAAGCCAATATTACTGTAGGATATTGATTAAGTTAATCGACTTCAACTACTTTCTTGCGTTATTTACGTTGAGTTTTTAGTCAGTATTTCTGATTGGTTAAAGTACATCTAAATATGTATTATGGAAATATTCTGCCTGTTCGGAATGTCTTTTTTGGACACTCACCACACTCTCTGAATCTGACTCCTCTTTTATATATGCACAAATTTCTCTATTTTAATAATATTTAACTCTCTATTTCTGCATGCGGTTCTAGGCTTTTGTTATGGTATACGAACAAAACAAATAAGAAATTAATGATTGGTTATTAATTTAATTATATAAAATATATACGGGAAACTCGACGCAAAGCTATGTAAAAAACAAAGTCTGAATAACAAGTACCAAACATAAATTACACAAACCACACAATAGTACGTAACACATGCTACAACATCTACATCAACGCGCATACATCTTAATTAGAGTATAATAATTAATTAAAAGATTAATTAACATACATTGCGTATATTAGGCAAACGTTGCAAGTCTGTGCTGAAGCAGTGTTATTGATGATGGAAGTATGAACGGCTTGCTTCAACCACCACTCATCTATTTGACTAACATTTAACTTAATCATTCCAGCATTGCGAAACATGTCAGCTCAACACCTACCAAAACTAATAACAAAACAACAAAACAACATACATACCAACCACATTCCACATACTCATGTAGAGAACATGCGTTCAGTATCCACTCCAAAATCAACTATCAACTATCCAAAAAACCGCCTAAAAACCATCTCTATCTTCAGCATTATATTTTTGGGGCTGCTGTACATAAACTATGTATTTTTGTATGGTACACAGTGCAATGCATTGCATACGACGAGCAATCCAATCAAATGTTCAATGTTCAAACACAAAAACAAGTAAAGTGCCAGTACGAATGTGCAAATGCAGTGCAAGCGTGCCGCTGCGCTTTTTGCCCAGCCACAACTACTTTGGCGGCAGTGAGAAGTGTTTTTGTTCTTTTTTGGGTTCTTTGGCTTTATTTTTCAGATGTTGGTATGATGATGATGCAGTCAGGCATGGTGAAAACGGGCCTTAATTCCACCTATCACACATTGCTGGAGGGTAGGAACCAACAAACGTCTTACAAACGAGCAACCTTGTACCATTTTTTACCATGCGCAGCTGCTTTGTTTTTTTTCTTTTTTCCTGTGATACAACTAACTTTGATTCAAAGTTATTTTTTGTCTAATTAATTAGTTTTTCTCATGTTCCTATACATTCATTCAACAAGTTAGTCTATCGTAGATTCATCGCTGCAATTTCAAAATTTATCTACTGTAATAGTATACTTATTCAAATTCCCTTTATACTCTATCTCTGATTGCTTTTCTTAAAATGATTTCCATCTAAAATTACAAACGTTTAATAAGATGAATGCTTAAATTAAGCGATTAAACACTGAATATACACACATGATACACGAAAACAACATTGGCACACGTTGGATTTAAATTATCCTGGAATGTATCGGAACATTGCTGCTATAATGTCGCATTTGTTTATCAACTACTACTACATTTACTAATTAATCGTGCAGGCAATTTTTTGATAGCTTGAAGTAATAATTAAACCAGTTCGTTAAGCGCCTCTGTGTCTCGTCTTTTTGTGTCTCGTTTGTTATTTTACAATTACTGCCATGTTGCGTTGCGTTGCGTATCATCGCGGTGGACGCGCCACCGATGAAAATTACGATACATATGTTAGTTTTTATCAATGCTCTGCTTTCAAACATTAACGCTTTACGCATTTTACTAACAAATATGCCTCTCTACATTGGTCAAGTGCTACTAACGCTAAACCATTTGTTCGAAACTAATAAACAAATGTATTATACGTAGCAAACATCAAATACGAAGAGCGAAACAAATCGTATTATAATAATAATACATCATTGATTAATTGAAAATTTGCATTGAGATTACTGCATATCTCAGCCCCCTCAAATTCATCACGCAATCAACGGAAATGAAATTTGCATTATCAGGTGCTCAGTCAACTTTCTGCAAAATTTTGCTGCTCTCCCATACAAATACGTCCCACAAAGTTAACCGTGCAATCAATTGGATGCGATTATGAAGTTTAGTCTACTTGAACGTTGTGTTGTTTGACCACGACCAAATACTTTTTGACTAACCACATGATTTTTGTCTGATATCGCTTTATAGTGGCAACATTCAGGAAGGGTGTTCGTGCCATCCAAATGGTCGGCCGAGCAAGTACGTAACGTATACATATCCGTAATTTATCTTTCTCTTAAATACCTATCTTATATATAAACATTATCTATGACTTGATGAATCCCATGAAATACACACCACACCGATAATAATCTCATTTATCAAACGCTGTATCAACACATACCGTAAACTCTGTAAAAATTACATTCATTCAACTCATTTTATTTGTTGATTGACAAACTAACCAGCCAAAGTATGAATATTTTTCTTTTGGTGTGTTTGTAATATACGTATGTCTGTCGAATGAAAAAATGCAAAGTTGAAATCAGTCTAAACATTGATATACGAATATATGTTTAATGTTGTACGCGCGTGTATAAATCTGGCATGTCTGCTTATGGATAACTGTGATGAATCTGAAAGAAATTGTCATCTTTATGTTGTGTGATCATTTTTAATTCCACCGAAACATATTTTAGATTTTAGTACATTTTATATCTATATCACCACCACAGTGATAATAGTCAAGGTGTGTGTTTATCTAAGTGTTCTCTTAAGCGTGTTTGTACTAGAAGTGAAATTTAAATCTGGAGATGATTGCTGAAAAAGCATTTTAGAAAATCCTTGGATATTTAGATGTCAAACGTGTATTACATTTTTTATCCTAGAAGCAAGTTGGTGTGTATCCATAGGTGATGTTAGTTAGGATCAATGTGGTGTAAAGAAACTTGAACAACTTTATTTCAAAATTATTCAATCAGGCACACTCGCAACACACGTGCTCAAGAAACACAGCCCCCTCAAACATTTCTCACTTGTCGTAATTGTCTGTCAATCACACAAGATCTTATTACATTACTTTATTTCAAAACGTCGATGCCGATGGCGACGCAGGTGAGGACGTCACATTGCCAAGTAAGTGGTCGTTCTTCTTCTCTCTGGTGAGACGTAGCCGTGTGATATGCATCTATCTATATATACGTGTGATCCATGTATACATAAGAATCCAAAACAGATCAATATTATTAAACAATTACGGAATTCCACATAGACGTGTGTGTCAAAAACAAAACGACAAAGATCTTCCTTCCATCTATCACGATTCACGAGTGTTTCAAGACAATGAATCTCACACTTTACTCGATTTGTTTGATCACGAATTCGATCACTGAATAATTACAAATGATCACAAATCTCACCACCAAAGTAAAACCTTTTCTAAAACGCTATAAATTTAGCTGATTCAAAAAAGCGAAATTAAACGTTTCGACAACATACAGATTTTGTTTTATGTAACTTTTATCTTTACTGTATCTTCTCTCTAGCGTAACTTCTCTGTAACTGTCTGTAGCATCTTTCAGTGTCTTCTCTATATATCTCTCTGTGTCTCTATGCCAACATCTTCTAAGCTTCCCCTCTTTGTCCAATTTCCTACCATCGATAAGAAAACTGCAATTCTAGAGCAGCAATATGCAAATGAGTAGTGGTAATCTCAGAATGATTAAAATCAATGTGCAAATTGCAATGAAACTTAACCGTCTTAGAGGTGTATAATACATTTATCAGGAATATCTTTCATCGCCGTTGCAATGATGCAAGATATTCTCTCGCAAACCAAATGAATAATTATTTGAAATGCGCGCATGCTGCAGCTGCATGTTGAATGTGTCTCGATGCGATCTTTCTAAATGTTTGCTGTTTGTATCGTTTTTCTTAGAGGGCTATCAAATATTTTGGATTGTGGAATGTGCATTTTGTGTATGCATGTATCGGCCATTTTTGTAAATTTCCTATTCATTTCGCAATATCACGATCAAGTAGTAAATCAATTGAATTGACATGTAGTTGATGAGATTACATTGTATATGATATCGCATGTCGAGCTAGATATTTAAGCCTTATTGTGACTTGTTTACATCAATCACATGCATAATTTACATAAAATAATTCAATTTGCTATGTGAACAAGTCTCAATCAAATGCAAGTCAAATGCACGAACTCGCACGCGATGATGTCGTCAAGGATAACGTGACAGTTGAAATCATTTGACTCGCAACCGCATCCACAAGTACCTTGCATCTCAAGATTGTTCTTTAGTACATTTTTTGCACTTTTATCCACAAATGAATTTTATGATGATGATAATCATGTGTCATTCTTTGTGTTTTCTCTATATATAAATATCTTTTGAAATTTCTTGATCATCGACGTGTCGTACATTTGATAGATGTGCTAGAATAACAATGTGGTTACAGATGACCACCATCCTCCTCCCACCTTCACACCACCAGAGTTACCAAAGAAGGTTCACGTCAGAGGTATTCTTTTATTTCCATTTCGTACATCCGTTTTACCACCTTATTATGTACATTCAATTGTTTTCAATTTAGTTTCCATTATATTGATTTCAGTTTGTTGTAAGTCAACAACAGCACTTCCTATCTTGTACAAAAGAAACCGTATAACAAGGGCACCATAATGGATAATTGCTTTACCACGTTGTTTTTGAGTTGATAATTCTGAATTATTTTGAAATCATACAATTCGCTAGTGTAATCATAATTAGAGTATCATCTGAAGGATGCTTTGTTTTTACTCGTTTAGTTAGAACAATGTGCACCGTTCTAAATAATTTTGCAACCAAACTCATTCGATTTGTTTTGAGTTAATTACAATGTGAAAAGTGCTTCTTGATAACTCTGCAACAAAACAAACACAAATACATCATGTCCTCACGTTACGTTCCCGTCTTTAGCAGCTCTTAGAGTGACCATCCTTAGACGTAGATTTGTGTTCATAGGTCGTTATCGAATGAAACACCATTTCGTTTTGTGTCTATTGATTGTTTACTTGTGCGTATGCTTTCATGGTTTATTAATTGAGGGTTTCCTAATGAATTTTACAGGCGACATGAATCGACTGCCAGAGGAACAATACTGTAAGTGTTTGAAAATTCCACGTAGACCAGAACAGCTTTGCGTTGTTTGCATTAAGAATTAATACGGATTCTTGTGTAAAATTGAGCTGGCAGTAACCGCTTGTTATCTTTTAGTGAATCAGAGGAATCACACGCATCGGAACAGCACATCGATGCCCAACTCGACGATGATCAATTCGACGAAGCAGGTCAACAAGGTGAAGCCGAACGTAAATCGAGCGCCCGGCGACAATGTCGTCTCGCCCGGATACAATTCAAGGTACTTTACAGCTCCGCGTTTGCTCCTGCAGATCTCACCTTAACTAACACACTTGTCGCCAAGAAGCAGAAAGAATTAAACTAATAGGATCTATAATGCCTTCGAGAATTCACATGCACATATTGACATGTTTTTCGCTGTTTTTCTCTTTCTCTCGCTCACCGAACTTCGCACACTACAACTTTGCACACTGACAAAGCAAAAACCCGAAACAAAAAGAAACACACAAGCATTCAACATTCATGCCACATTCGTTTTTTTCGTTTATGAATTTTATAAATTCTGTTTTGTTTTCTTTCACTTCCGCTGGACGAACATCCAGAGCTTTTGTGACGTATGTTTATCGTATTTGTAGTTCATTGAAAATCCATCAAAAGTACAATGAACACACATTCAATTGAAAATGAAACACATCAGAAACTCTATACGCACAAAACCAATGCAAAAATACAAATTGTTATTGATGATCATTATGATAACGATAATGATAATGATGATGATGATGGTGTGCTATCAGCAGTGTGCTATTTTCAGAGCGCCGGAGCAGGAAACCACATCTTATGCCGGCTATCATCTTGCCTATGAAGTCAAAAAACTCATGTACGCTTAAAACGCTCTCTTACTAACTAACAGAACACTATCTTTATGGTTCCTTCGAAATGCTACCAAACCTTATTCTTCAACAAAACAAATTCTGCTTGCTGCTACCTGCCTGTTGTGTTTATCTTGTTAGATTGTCGTTTACCTTCAATATTGCCAATTTACTAATGCTATTTATGATCTATGAACAAATCCTTGACGTTACCATTTTATTTTACAGCATTTTCCTCCTGTTTTATTCTTTTCTCGTAGACGTAGTCCTTTGCTGTAAACACTTTTCTTCTCTCTAAACTATGTGTCTCTTAGCTCACTGTGTCTGCATACAAAACAGAACTAAATGTATTTTTGTATAGAGTCTGCTGATAGTCCAACCATTTTCTTGCCCCTTTTTGGTAAATCTTTTTAAATTTGATATTTTTTCAACCCGATAATTGGATTAATTTTCTTTTTGAAATTAGATCTTAGGTTGTTTTTGTTTTATAAATACTTCAATGGAAACTATTATTACATATATGTATAAATTGCACATTTACGTTATACAATGACAATGATGAGCTTTCAAAAGAAAAAGAAACGATAACCAAACAGATGTGATGAATGCCGAATGCCTGGTGAGACGCATGACTCTCAAACCACCCCCCAACGTGACAATAAAAATTTAAGTTCGATGTACTTGTTGCATGTTGCGTTCTACACGATCAGAATATTTGTACAACCATGATGATTAATGAATTTCATATATATTTGTTACAAATCAATGTGAATTCTTTTTGAGTTATGAAAACAAAATGATCTGAAATTTTTTTGAGAATGATGGTCATATGAATGGTGCTAGTTTATTTAAACAATGAATTTTTCTTAGAGCAAATTAGATGATTTGTAGTGAAATCTCCTCCAAAGTGCTAGAGCATTTTTATTCAGTGGTTAAGATGTTTGTTTCTAATTGTTACTCTATCTCTGTGTGTACACTAGAGATGTGTTAGCTGAACGATGAAATGTAATGCAAATTTTTGTTCTTGTCTTGGATGCGTTCTTGTAGGCCGACGAGTCGAACGAGCGGAGGCGGCAATCAGAACAGTAATGGCGTGGCGTTACCCGTCGGCCTTGCTGACGATCAGGCCAAGGACTTTGACTTTGAAAAGACTGAAATGAAATACGACAGCACTGGAATGTTCCATTGGGGACCGGCGAAGAATCTCGAAGATTGTATACTGGTACGTATCACCTGCTACCATTCTCCACTCTCTATGTTTCATCCCTCTTGACGTTTCGTACTTGGTAATTTTTCAAGGACCGTAATCAAGCCGCGATGACAGTGTTGAATGGTCATGTGGTTGTCTGCCTCTTCGCTGATCCAGATTCGCCTTTGATTGGGCTCCGCAATCTGGTAATGCCATTGCGGGCAAGCAATTTCCACTATCACGAATTGAAACACGTCGTCATCGTTGGCTCCGTGGATTATATCCGCAGGGAGTGGAAGATGTTGCAAAATTTACCCAAAATTTCCGTTCTGAATGTGAGTATGATGCAATTATTTAAATTATTCAGCATGAAATTTATATCGGCGGATGCATATTTAAAATTCCAAAATTAAAATATCGATCATTGAATGTATTTTAGGGCTCACCGCTGAGTCGTGCTGACCTACGTGCAGTCAATGTGAACCTGTGTGATATGTGCTGTATATTATCGGCGAAAGTACCTAGCAACGATGACCCGACATTGGCAGACAAGGAAGCGATCCTGGCGTCGCTCAATATTAAAGCAATGACCTTCGACGATACGATCGGCGTGCTCAGTCAGGCGAACGGCGAACAGGATGCGACTACTCCAGTGGGGAGTCCTATCGTCCTCCAGCGGCGAGGATCTGTTTATGGTGCCAATGTCCCAATGATCACAGGTACTTCTTTCGTGGCCTAAATTTTTGATTGCAATCTAAATTCATCAGAATCGCAAAATATTAATATGCTTGGGATTCACAGAATTAGTAAACGACAGCAACGTGCAGTTTTTGGACCAGGACGACGACGACGACCCGGATACGGAACTGTACCTCACACAGCCGTTCGCATGCGGTACCGCGTTCGCTGTCAGTGTCTTAGATTCACTTATGTCTACTGTAAGTTGTGCGACTTGATATTGCTCGCAAAGAAGGGCTGAAAATTTAATATCTTCTTTTTCCACGCGTTTTAGACATATTTCAACCAGAATGCCTTAACGCTAATCCGATCATTAATCACCGGAGGAGCGACGCCCGAATTAGAATTAATTCTGGCTGAAGGAGCAGGTTTAAGGGGCGGCTATAGGTAGGTTGCGTTCGCATGAAGCGTATCAGCACGGGCATTCAACGCACGCGTTCGTCTTTTCCAGTACGCCGGAGAGTTTAGCAAATCGTGATCGATGTCGAGTCGGACAGATTTCGCTATACGATGGACCGCTAGCTCAGTACGGTGAGACAGGAAAGTATGGCGATCTCTTTGTCGCCGCACTCAAGCAATTTGGTATGCTCTGCATCGGTCTGTATCGCTTCCGGGACACGAGCAACTCGGCGGATGCAAGCAGCAAACGCTACGTCATCACAAATCCGCCGGATGACTTTCAGTTGCTGCCCACAGATCAAGTGCTCATCCCCACCACATCCATCCTAGAGCCAATGACTAAAGTACGTGTTTCAGGTATTCGTTTTAATGCAATTCGATCCGGGATTGGAGTACAAACAGGTGCGTGGACGCACGGCAGCAGGTCAAGGTAGTGGCACCGGAGGTGGCGGAACGAATAAGGACGACAACTCCTGACTACTGCTGTGTAGCGCCCTCACAGACGGACCATACTCGTACATCTAAGCGACGTATTACCAACAAGAGCGGTATGGTCCGCGTACAAATATTACTACCATTCCAATACCCATTTAAATTCGGTTCTAACGATCTAATTATTATCTTGTATGTACGTTTTGGTGAGTTCAGTTTCAGACTTTGAGTTTCTATAATTGCGTGGAAAACTGTCAAACGAAAAACAAACAGGCAAACGGTAAATAACATAAAAATCAGAGAGGGTGAATCACAAAAATGCTGGGTGTTGAATAAAAATGGTCAGAGGGCGCTACAACTAAATGAATAAACACTAAACTAAAGAACAACTCATGCCGACATGAGCTAAAAATGATAACAAAGACGTAAGCAAACTAAATAATATCTCTTTAAAAGAAAAACGTTGCGACGTCCATTGCAGACGTTGGGAAAATATGAAAAACTAGGCGACATATTCGAATATTACCAACATTCAACAGACTGACGTGTAATGGCAAAACATAAGGAATATTAATTACGATAGGAGTACATAGAGTATATACAATCTGAGCTTTTTATATAGTGCGTACTTCAGTTTGATATTGATTAAACATAGATGAGAGAGACATTTATTATGTGTTTTACATAAAGTGCAATAACAACACAGTGAAATACACTCAAGTACATACATGGACACAAAGGATAATCGAAGGATAATCGAATAACACTACACTACACACATTCGATTGACGTGGTCAAACAATCAACTAATAGCAACTAAAAGGTAGAATTTACATTATGATACATCAATCGGACAAACAAATTAATAACGTCGTCGTCGTTATTACGTATTCTCTAAGATATCATAATTTTGTATTGATAAGGAGTCATTCTCGCATTGTCAGCATTACGCATTAGGCATCTTCTTAAAAGAATTGACAACTTTTTTAAAAACTCATTACACCAAGCTGTTGCCAGTGTATTTCTGTCAGATAGTAATTGCATCAGCTAAGAAATTATGATAAAACATTCGTTCGCATCTGAGATACATACACACTGTAAGATATGTAAATTGTAAAAATTGTGATATTGTACATACATAGAGAGGAATAATTTGCCCACTTTTCGTTAAGTACAGGGAGCAACAGCTTCACATCCCTGACAAACTACATGATCAAATGTTTCTGAGTTACAACGGTTTGTGTATAGATTCACGATTGCAAACATATTAAGAGGAAATTCACACTACAAATTCGGTATGTTAATACGACACATGATTATTACGTTTTAAGATTTTATCGAGTTGTTTATACTAAGTCCACCCCCCCAACCACAGATAGAGAGTATATAAGGATATTGAAATAATTTGTACATTTGTAGATGATAGCTGTAATATATTAGAAAGATTCAAAAATTGATTTAGCTTTACGTAAAATAATGCGAACTAAGCATTCATTTTGAATTGACTCATTAGGCATTAAAGCGATTTGAAAACTCTTGCAAATCTAATCTAATAAAAGCGGCAAAAATCCATTCATTATTCAAACCAAAAAAAATGCAAACAAATTATTCATTCAATCTCTACGTGCATAAGTTTACTAACTAATGATAGGACGATAAATAAGATGAATACACCAACTACGTCATAATTCGATAATATTAATATATTTACTTAAATTGTTAAGCCCACGTTAATCATTATGCATTTTAACACACCCCTTAACGTATGATAATTGTAAGAGATGTACAATCGATTGTTAAAGTTGACATTCAAAGAACACATCCAACAACAAACACACAAGGAGAAGTCAAAATGTCACGACGAACAAACGCTTACAGGGTTCTTCAGATATAGTTTATAAACGAAAATCGTCAGCAAAAAAAGTATCACATTAAGAAACATCCTAACAAATTGACACTCACATAATAACATGCACCTTTTAAACAATTATTTCACTAGGCAAGAAGAAGTTTTACTAGCAGTTTGATTTAAGATATTTTAAGATGGTTAAACGTACACAGTTTGTTGCACAAATAACAATAATGAGTCGTCGTGAAACTAGCGAATCACAAAACGAATAATAATACACATATTATTGCAGAATGCTATTGAAGAAATTAAACAATGATAGGGCGTGCTGTCAAAGCTAATAAAATCATATTCATGCAAGCTAAACATAATATACGAACGAGTGAAATAAATGTAAAACATACACACACTATAGCGGCACACAATTGGACTGATAATAATTTGCGCGCACGTTACTAAATGTTTTAGGTTGTCGAACTAATTAATCAATCACTGCTTTAACGAATATGTTTTCTAGTATCGTAATCGTTGCTTAGGTTTTTGCGTTGTCAAAACTGTTAAACTACTAGGTAGATTGATAAAATGTTATTTCACATGATGCAAGGCAATCGCCTTTTATAATGATGAAGCTTAGCAAGTGTTAATACGCATGAAGCGATAAATAACAACAACAACAACAACCACAAAAAAAGTGTCGTTGCAGCAAGGAATCAATCATTTTTATTATGAATATTATAAAATCATTAATACCTAAACTACTAACTACTAAGCGAGGATGCGAAGAATGGAAAGAGTTGCGAGAAAGGAGAACCCACTAAAAAAATGGAAAATTCACTTAAATGTTGTACACGCTTATTAATTATTATAGATAACATAATGATTATTATACGATAAAGAAAAAGAACATAGCATTATTATTCTAATGAATAATAAACACCGGGCAATGAGTGACGTCATCGCGTTAGAAGTGACTCAACTAATTAATAAACAAAGCTAAATAAATAAAACGAGTATATATGTATAAAATAATAAAATCAATCAATGTTTAAATAATGAAGAAGAAGAAGAAGAAAGAAAAACAATTTATAATAACGTACAATGCAATGAATTCGACGTCAAATGACTGCACTCATTGTTGCAAAAAAAAAACATATTAAAAATTGCGTGCTTTTTTTAGATATTTTAATAATATAATATTATATATAAATTTTCTACATACAAGTGATATACATTAAAATATATTATTATTGATTATTATTATTATTAATGAAAACAAAACAAAAAAATCATGATGATATTTTGCTCTGAGTGGATATTATCATTTGAAATCTAATTGCGCGCTTTCCTATCATTTGGGAGACGCGTGCAGTTAACAAAAAAAGTAACTAATGTTGTTGATGTTATATGATTGTTAAATACAGATGCAAATTGTACATATATAAAATTGTGCGATATTCGAAAATATAAAAAAAACAACAAATAATACCTAAACTTTTAATTACTTAGATGGTAGTTTAAAGTATTTGAAGTAATGAGGAACTGCGCAGGATGTAGCGAAGGATAATGATTTTAAATGGAAAGGCGACATCTAGACTTGTTTGGCATCACCATAGCAACCCTTAAAGTTTGGCAGGGGGTGAATTTAGTCGGTCTGGCGGTTCAGTACGAGGGTGCAGTATAATCATGCAGCAATGCGACAGAGGCCACTGGAGCAGTGTCAGTCGCCAGAATTCAATTTGTATCATGGATGTGATATCCGCCACTGATAACAGAGAAACTGAAGAGACTTTAATTCCCAGTGCCAAATCGGAAAGTGAGGAAGAGGACTATGAAAGTTTCTGTAAGTTTACACGTAGTTTTAATTGATAAAAGCTGGTCTAAAAGACATAAATGAGAAAGTTATTGATTAAACATATGTTGCTATCATAGATATATCATTAGTATGATATGTTATTCCATTTTAGTTCTACAACCGGCCTTGTTTCCTTATAATATTAAGGATAAACTAATCGAGGCCAATAAGGTGCTTCAGGAACAAATTGACCTCGCAATGGACAAAGAATCGAAAGTAAAATTTCGCGAAGTTTTAGTTGATTTTGAACCTGATTTGACCGATGATGATGTGCAAAGTATTGAGAGTTATACTGAAGAAGCCATCCATGAGGAACTTAAATATATTATCAAGGATCAAAAACTCAATTATATTATTGAAGAGGATATGATTGAGGAGTGCATAGTTGAAAGTATTATCGAATTAAATCACAACATAATCGCCAATCAGCAAAATGAAGATGATAACATTGAAGAAGTCCCAAATAAATTAATACTTAATATTTGCGATGAGGAAGTTGAAGAGATCGTAGATGAAGACACTGAGGATATTTGCGAGGACATTGAAGAACTTCAAGAGGATATTAACGATTCCGAAGAGTCTCAAATTATTGCGGATGAAGAACCAAGTTTTGAAATAAACTCGACTGAATCTGAAGTAATTAGTGAGCCTTCTCCTTCAAAGAAGCGCAAAAAGAAGTTTTCCAAGTCCACGAAAAAATTACCTCGCGAAATTGACTGTAAGAAACACTGCATTGAACATTTAGAGTCTCGACTTGACATTTGTATTAGTAAATTACAAATCAATGAAAAACCTCCAATGTGTCCGGCGCTGAAATTACATCAACGGAAGTGCTGTGAGAACCAGCAGAAAATACATCGGAAACTCCCACTGTACACAGGCGCACGTTCCGAATACGGCCTGTCATCGTCGCAAATCGAGCAGCGCGCTAAACGTAAAGACATCATCAAGGCGAAGGAGGAAAAAGAACGCGTCTTGAGTGAGGCGTACAGACGGCGAAAGGTGCAGCAGAATGAAATCATTTTCCGGCAGTGGCTGAAAGACATCTCGAACCGCCGACAGGCGCTGAGGGTGCGCGAACGGGAAATCATTAATGCTGGCAGGTCTCGGCGTATTGGCCTTGCGGAAAAACATGTCGAAAAAGCACGGCCGAAAACAGCTAATTGCATAACGAGTATTCAATTACCACGAACACAAGAAACGATGGATGCGTGTGCGCGAAAACGTCCGCACACTACTTCCTCCTCCACTGCACGGATTTTCATCGAGATTCCTAACCGTCTAGTGCAGAACGGTTTTCAGTTGGGTGATCTATTCACTTCCTATAAGGATAAAAGAATTCACATGATTGCAAATACATAATTCCAATTTTGTACACTTAGCCAATTGGTTTATTATTGATTGATTGATTTTTATTAACAGCATATTAATAATTTTTAGTTATATGAATGTTTCGTCTAAGTTACATTAATAATTACAATTCTTCAATTAAATACTCAAGATGTTAATTTCACATGTGATGACTAGAGATTGAACTTTATTTTATCGTTACTTATCGCTTAACAATGATAATAACATGTCTTAGAGGGTACGTTTTATAAATTAATGGATCACAGAAAATAATGTTAAGAAAAAACGACCTATAACAAGATATTACTTTATATTTTGCTTGTAGGTAGTACGTGTGCGAATTTTTGGTATTTAGTTCAGAGAAGATACAACTGTAAGAGATTAGCAAATTGAGTACGCTGAATTATTCCGGTGTTGTACTACATTTTTCCATGTAGTACATATCACCAAGAAGTTGAGTAATTGGTATTTCCCCGATTGTTTCTTTAAAAAACAATAGCTCTACGGTAAGCGAACGAATCGCGCGTAAACTTGGCACTAGAAGAAGCAAGCGGCCAAAGCGCGTCGGCTGTCGAGGATATCGCGTTCGAATATAATCGCCAAGGATGCACTGTGCTTGATCCTGTAGCATCTCAACTGGCTGAACGTCACATAAACCCGCTGTTTCTGTTTATATTATTAATATTTTATTATTGTAAAATAATGGAACAACTCTTAATTTACCTGGTGTGAATAATACGATTGCTTTCATACAGCCGCATTCACTGCCGTCTGGTGAAATTTGACGAAAGCGGCACATAATTTCCTAAATAGGATAATGAATGCAACAATACTTATTTTGGAAAGTAGAGAATACTCACTTGTATTGTTTTAATTTCTGTCGCTGTATGAATATCATTTGGCAATCTTTCAGTGGCTTGAGGACATCCTAAAAGCGCTGAAAGATCCCACGGAACCGACCACTGTGCCAAATGAAGAAGAAACAGTTCCTTCCAGGACTCTTGCAGGAGTAGCAACTGGTCATGTTTACTCAAGGTTTGAAATGGCGCTAAACATCGCACCCAACGCACTGCCATGAACAGGAGTCGAGCGGTTGTCTCCTGTCGGGAAAGTCAATGTATAGTTGGCTTGCGTTCATGAGGGAAAAGACTGCGTGGGCGTATCAGTAAGGGCGGCGGCAACCGCCAACCAACGGCAAAAGCCGTAAAGTCACTGCGCGAGGGTTGAAGTCAATTACACCGCCCCCAAAATGAAGGCAACATTTAAGGATTTTGGTGATTTGAATGCGCACATGCGACTTTTAAATTAATTGTAGAATTGAAGTGATAATTAATTACACGTGAAAACTACCTGCAACATTTCCCAAGTTGGCGTGATTAAGCTGAGACCCAATGGTGGACTTGACGGCGGCAAACTGGCCACTGATAATCCGGAGGAAGACTCCGTCGTTGATTCTGGCTTTAGAGGTGCGACCGGCGGTGGCGGTGGCGGAGCAGTTGGCTGCATCTTTGTAGTCCATAGAAATTCCTACTCATATTAGCGCGCGCGTCTTAAATTGATTAATTCGTGCACACTTACTTGGCATTTCTCGGCGGACATTAAGATGTTCAACAGCGGCGGCGGTGGGAATGCTTGTGGATGAAAGAGCGGCGGCGGAAGATCTAAATGCTGTGTGGGACTGGTGGGCAGCGATGTCGGCGGTAGTGTAAATGCTTGCAGCGGCCGAGGATGCGCCGGACCGAAGAGGCCCGACGGAAAGTGGAGCGTAGGATTCGTCATCTTTTCATGCAACGGTGGCATGCCCGCCGCACTTGTCGGAGGATGATGATGCATCGTTGGGCCGCCTCCGCTCGTATGCAATTTAGGTTTACGAGGTCCGCGCTCATGTTGCACAGCTAAGGAAGAAACACAAAGTTTCAAATATTTAAACATGCGCTATACCAGTTGTCTATATTGTTCACCGTTGACCAAAATTAACACGCAAGTAAACAAATTGTCACACCAGTGAGAACATGCTCGTCGCAAGTTAAGTCAGTCGCGTGATAAGTTTTGTTATTGTACGTCCACAGTCGTACTTTAGAGTTGCTTCTATTTCTACACAGTATTCGTGAAACAGTGCTATATAAATCGAGGATTATAGAAGATATATACTTATAATAAGGTAGGAATTTAATTATATTTCCATATAACAAGTTGTTAAATTGCTATTTTGAGGTCGTGCGCGTTGATGCTACATTAATTTGTTGTGTGTCAATATTTTTATTTATCGATGCATTGTATTCAAAAGGTGTTCATCTCTCACACACCCTCTCGCCACATGCATGTTGTTAGAGACTAGGGGTGCATTGGATGTGTAGTGATCTCTCTGGTTGAGTATGTGTCGTGTACGTGCTCCCTCTTGTACCCTATTAATTCCCGAAATCGCCGTGAGCACGTCACATGTCCGGACAATAGCCGCGTTCCCACACTATCATTCAGATGGCCTATTTATTCGAGTACACCGCTGATCTTTTGCTCCCTTTAAAACACACCGCCGGAATCGATAGATTAAATTGCTATCCGTAGTCCACTCGTCTAAAGCACGCTTTTTTCTCCCCCTGTTCGGATTCCATCATTGTCAACGGGGTGCGGAAACGCGAATCGAATGCGTCAGTGTGCAGGAAGCGCAAAAAGTGATTAAGATTTTAAGAGATAGCTCAAACATTTTTTGACACCCTTGCACGTCCTCATTGCTAATACAAAGGACATTACTGCGAATACGGACGAACACTTTTTCTAAATCGAGCACGCGAACAAGTTGGTCTTGAAGGAAAGCAGGAAGGAAGAGAGGGATGAAGACGGAAAAGATGCGGCGCCCGTATATTTGCTGCGCGAATTTCAAATTCGGTTCAGTGTTAAGTCCAAGTTAAACACATTCCATGCAGCGAGTCGCTTTTTTGCATTTTTAAAAGAGCTAAAAAGGATTTATTCTTTTCTGTTAGAAAGCGGTGCCGAAAGCCGGTCGTTAGGGCTTTTGTCCTGACAGATTTTCCTTTTGCTAAACGCCTCAACTTCAGCTACCAGTCGTCGCACAAGAAAGAAAGAAAGAAATAACAAATGTAGGGAAAACACGGTATATACGCGCGATGAAAAGAAAGCGCTTTGCTAGAATTGGAATGAGGCGGCGCGAAATAAAAGCGCACAACGGCACGCTTTAATTTAGATGCTTTTACTTGCTCGGAGACTAGTGTTAATGTTGGATTTCTTAATTTTGTTTGACAACGACTGCATTGCATTACATTACACCGTAAGCACTTGGCGGGTTTCCAAGTGAATTTTAATTTGTATTCATTCTGGAAACCTCATAAATATTTTTTAGAGTGCAAGAGCGTGACTGAAAAAAATATCGCAAGTTGATATCACTTTTGAAAAGTTACTTAATAAAAATACATTTCGAACACTTTCTTCGGCTATGCATGGATGCAACCTGATGTGAATGCGAATGTGTTTGGGATTCAAGGGTGGTTTCAGGGATGTTAGCGAGAAGTGAAGTAGTCTTGAGGCCGACGGTAGCACATCATCATTAATGAGCGGTGCGCTGATGCTCTCAGCTGGCAGGGTTCTCACAGTTTCAGCAGGAGCGCGTTCGTGGTTCGCCTCCCGGCTAGGTTGCCGCCGCTGCCGCCGCCGCCGCCGCCGCCGCCATGCTCACACCCACACACCCCAAACAGCACCACCTCGCAGATAAACCGCCATCGCGCGCGTACAGCAAATATCATCGTTGTCATCCACACGCGCGCGCTTCGCCTCGCAAGCCGAATAAATTCATAACGCGATGCGGTGACACACTCTTCGGCATTTGCAGCGCACTTGAGCGCAGAGAGACGCGGTATGCATTTCGCGACGACGTTAGTGCATTTATCACGCGCGCATCGCCAGACAAATGGACCCGAGATAATTTAATTTTGATGTATTTTGTATTTTAACTAAGTAGCTCTAGAGTGCGATCGGAGCGGAGTGCTTTTTGCGTTCGCGCGTTGATGCAAATGTGCCTTCAGGGCGCACGAACCATTCACCCCGCATCGATAGTGCAGCGGCAAATTGCGTATCGTTCGCCGGTCGTGTTTTGGCGGTTGCCACACACACCGCCATCGATCTCTCTTTTGATCAGTTCCCGATGGCAGCGCACGGAAGCCATCCGACGAATCGGACATGGATGGGCATGTTGGGTGTAGGCCGCGGATTACCCGGGTTAATCCTTTCCGATCCGATAGTGTCATGTCATTCTGTCAGGGTGCCCTCTAAACGCGAAAGTCTATCTATTCCGCAATTGTTTTGCATTTTCCGAGCGCGGATTTTATCATTTGCGAACGCGCTACCTAATGAGATTTAAATCAGTCGTTTGAGTTGTTGCCATTTACACGATTATCACACTCGACTAAATTTCACAAAGAGCGCGCGCACCCAAGTTTAATGCGGCAAAGAGAAAAGAGCACCGATTTCTTGCTCTTGATGCTTCTTACTGCTTCTTCCAATTCTGTATTTTACATTTTCTTGCCGCGTGCGCTCCCGCGATCGCAAAGAATAAAAATACCTTGTGCGCTCGAAACTCATGCACTTGTATAATATATTAGAGTGAAGGTTCAATACCAAAGACCGACACGACACGCAAAGCCCATTGATGTTGCTGCTTCTTACTTGCTTCCTTTTCACGTGCAGCGCCGTACAGATTCCCAGTATAGAAGCAAATCATAATATTCACATCTATTCGTTTCTAGTTGAAGTAACCGGCGCTTTAAATGATCAGCGTTCGCCGAATTAAACGCGTAATTAAGCGCGCAATACAGCGGAAAAATACAAGGACAACTTGTGGTGTGCGTGGGTTATGAAGACGTAGGCGCACCAACCATTAATCAAGTGCCGGCGCGTATTTTAAGGCCGAAAAGGTGAATGTGCATTCAACATCAAGAAGAAATAAAATATAATAAGCACAAAAGAAGAGATGGAAAAGAAAGTCTGTATATCGCAAGGCCATCAGGTTGAATTCTCATAATATTTTTAGCACACCTACCCAACGATAGCAGAAAGTGAAGAAAATTTCAAATGTTGCACTAAACAACTAGTAAAGAAGTTAGAGCAAGTTAATGAATTTATAATTAACTATAATGCGTGTGTAAGATTCCAGATGTGGAGGCATTAGGTGTCTGGAAGGATACAAATATAATAGTAGTGCACTTGGCACCCTTACGGTTGGGATGCAGGGTTTAGGTGATGATGGGATACGCGATAGTGGTGTGGTGGATGGCATGCGTGACGTCAGGCGGTAAATGTAAGGCGGCGAAGGCTACGAAGGGAAATGTGTTGGATCGCTTTCACGCGGATTTGCCCTCGCTTCTTCGAACATAAGCGCCGCCGCCGCCACGGCTGCCGCGCACGAATCGAGACGTTCGCTTCCCGAAGCATTTCGCCATTCCCTGGCGGTGATCCGCTTGATACTGCGCCGTTCGGAGAAGCGATCTGTTAATGGGGATTGGCGGCTCCGCAAATAGAGCGGCATTGAGCCGATCCCAGCGCGAACTACTTAGCGCCGATGAGCCGCACACGGGATGCGATGATAACTTTGCTGCGAAATCGATCAACGTCTCGGCGGCGGCAGCGCGGCTTAGCATGACATTAAACGATTCAATAGACGTGAAAATGTCGAATAACTTTCCAATTTGCACCAAAGCCAAAGAGCAACATCTATCATGCGTCCAACTCGAAGCGTTCTTATTTTCATCTCGACGGCGAACGGAGTTTACTCCTTGCGCTAGTTTTATTACACTTTGTGTTAGAGTACCCAAAAAAGATGGATATAAGTAATATATAATATGAGCTGTGACAATATCGAAAAAGCTGAAAGTTCGTACCACGACCGACGAGTCGAGTAAAGTGTTAAAGTTTGGGGCTTGCTGGTTGGTTGGCAACTTTGGGTCGGTTTCATTCTATTACTACATGACGAGCTGCAGCAAGGATGGGCTTGGATGGCAAGATATGTTTGTAGGTGAAAGTTTAGAGGGCGATGGCGCGTTCAACATGGAACGGTGTCATGTTTTGCGGCTGGCAACAAACTTGCTCGTTCCCGTTCACTACGCTGAAGGAACGTAGGAGATTTGCACTCTAGTCAAAAGTTCGCCTCATCACACAACAACTCTACCCATCCCATCCCCGTTTCATTCGCATCCTTTCTCGACGCCTGATCGCCCAAACCCGACCCGAGCGAAGTGTGCGTGGGAACAACGCGTATCCTTGCTTATAGCTTCACCACCTAACACCTGAACTTATAGTACCTTAGGTGGTTTTAACTTGAAGTGTTAGCGTAACTGATATTTTATCCTTGGGCGAAACAAAATTAATTAAAAATTCCGAATGTAAAGCAAAGTTGCAGTTGCTTATTTTGCATTTTCATAGCAAAAATATTGGTCGATCATATTTATAGTTACGATAAACCACGATTAAATATTTATTGATTGTCACATTTAAAATATAAAATAATCATTTCATATCGCGACATGAATACGCAATATTCCGTCAAACACGAGGCTATATTTCAACCTAATGCTAAACACCTGAACGATTCACATATAACAAAAGCGAACTGCACGCGGGAATAAATTTTATTGTGAGCGATAAATTTCATTCCAAATACATGCCGTATTGAAATAAGTGTCGCAATCAAACGTGAAATAATAATAAAAAAGCATTCAGGTGGATTGTGTCGATATAATCGGTCCATCGGTATGTACCTGTGATCTCGACGACGCACGCTGTTGAGGAGATCATAAACGCGACGGGATATTAATTACATTATTTCCGCACACAAAAGGATTCGATTTGGGTTCGATATGCGCACCCCCGACGGCACGGGACACACGTGCTTTATCCTGCCAAGGTTTATCCTGTACTTCATGCAAGGATTACGAGCACATGATCGCAAAGCGGAAGATGTGCGATGAGCAATGGACAATTGACGAACAAAGAATAAAGTGTACAAAAATGGAATAAATGGAATCAAACTCACCGTCCTTGTTCATGCTTGCCTGGAAGCATTTGTGTAGGCGACAAGCGCGACATTGGTTTCGATGGGTCTTGTCCACTGGGCAGCGACCTTTCATATCTCCAGTTGCTTTACAGGTGTAGACTCGATTGCGATGAATACTGCGCTTAAAAAATCCTGAACATCCTGTTAAAAAATAACACGTATTAGGATTGAGTTAATTTAAAAAATCATCAGCAGAATTTTTACCATCGCAACTGTAGATTCCATAATGTTTCCCAGAACTTCGGTCGCCACATACTTTACAAGGAATATCTAGTAAACGATCACCTGAAAATTAATGTAGAATATTTAATTTTTGATTGACACTTTGAAAATGTATGAAGGAACAAAGTTACCATCTATTTGAATACAAAATGAAGCTGATTAGTCCTGAAACTAACGCCAGAATTTGCACACATGTTACGCATCTAAAGCTAGAGCGATCGGCTTGCAAAGCAATGCATACAAACTTAATCCGCTTATTGGCTTCCTCTCTCAGGTTGTAGTGCATTAAAGCCATTTAATCATTCAATCACCTCTCAATTGCTTTTGCCAATATGTGATTACGAAATCAATTGCGAAATCAAATTACTAACTTTAGACTAAATTTAAAAGGATTTAAGGACTCACCAGTACCCATTCTGCGTCCTTGTCCGGATCGCACCTTGCTCCAGATGGACGAATCAATTTTGATTTAGTTGACGATAATTTGTATTCAATAAATTCACGCAAGAAACGTTGAGTTTCTTGGTTTGCGCGCACAAAGTTAACCAATACGTCACGAAATTGTGGATGTATTTAAGTCGTATGCAAATGCAAGTATCCGCGAGATGACCGAAGACGTCCTGCTGGCGTCAGGAGTGCGCTGCGGCGGACCCAATAGAGTTGGTGCGAAAACGCGACTATCCGACTGATCGGCATCCACCGGTCTTCGGTCTGCAGGCCATTTTGTCATCCCCTACTTGAGAGAGTAGTCATCCCCACCTTTCAGCGAAACCACCCTCGCTTTACATCTGCAGCATGAAGCTACGTGCTCGCGCTCTCTATTCACGTCCCACGTACCCGTGTAATGGCTCATAACAGGATCAAACTTCCATCCTGGAAGCAAAGAGCAAAGAATATATTTTTGATAAAAATATTGAATACGAAATACTTTTTCCACTTTTTAGATTTGCGCAGAATTTTTAGACATTTTCTAACTTTCGTCCTGCGGAAATTTCGGTTTACTTAATATCCTGCGTGGAGAGGAAGAAGGTTTATTGCATCTCGTAGTTATACCTTTTGAACCTTATTTTTGGCTGGTAGTAAATCGGACCGACGGTGGCTAGTGACCCGTAGGTTGTAAAGTGTGGGAACACAGCCAGGCCCTGCGTAATAACGACTTACACGGCACGGCTGGCAGGCTGCAAACACGGGAACAGGGAGCAGGCGGGAGGCTGACATCATCTGGCAACACATACGACGCAGCACGCCAGCAGGTCCTGCCTGCTCCTGTAATTGTGACTGAAAAGGGCGTTCCTGCAACCCCTAGCGTCGTCCAATCAGTGTACGCGCGCTGAAGGTGAACGTCAGCCACAGTCACATAGCTTCTCGCTTCAGCTGAAGCCTGAAATGTGCTCGGGTTAAATATTGCAGCATGTCGCTCGCTTGCGCACTCCTCTTTTTCGCACTCGCTAAGGGAGCGTGTAAGGTATTTTATTCCTGCGTCGTGCGCACCGCAGCAGGACTAACAACATCCACTCGCATCCGACACACATGTACCAGCCATCAAGCATGTTAACGCTGGTCGACGTTTCGATACTATTCTCGCAACACAATGCAGCTGAAGAAACGACAATGAGGATTACATTTTACGCCACTTTTCAAATTATTATATTTATTAATATCTTTAACACATTTCTGCCTTTTTCACAAAGTATTCTCCGCGTTTAAACAAGCATGAAGTTTTTCAAATTAATATTTTTTTTCCAGCAAAGTAATTAATTCAAAAATTTGAAATTTATCCAAATAATCTGGACACCAATTGAAAACGCATTAAATGCTTACTGACAACGTCTTCCCCTACAGCAAGGAGACGCGCAGCCATAAATGAGAAAATCTTATTGTAAACTGATACCAAACGGTCTTGCAACCCTTTCAAATACCGCACGCCATCAAACTTCGGATTACTAACTTATTGCTAGGGTTGAAAGTTATTTAAAGTGGTTGGTGCCGAGATGCCGCCGGCACCCTTAAGTACGCGAGGAAGGCAAGAAAGGCACGTCGATCGCCAAGAATCACACGCCTTCCTTCCAAGGACGAACGTCCTAATGCCATTTCACACTTGCGAAACAAACATTTAGCTGCTGTTCGTTTCCCAGCCGGCGCAAATTTACGCCACAAATTTCATATTCATATTGAATCAAATTCAGGGACATTGTTTGAAAGACATTTGCATAAAAACAGGAATAAACATCAAAAAAATAATTTGTTTCGTGTGATGTATTCATCAGCGTAAGATGCTGGGAGGAATGTCAATATGGGGATGAAATGTGATTTTCGTCGTTGGCACCTTTATCATTTGGATGCCTACGCTGAAAGCAGGATTTTCGCCGCAACGGATAAGGGGACAGGCAATAATTCTTGACATATCTATTTCGGGACATTACACTGGGTGCACAAAATACTAAAACATAAAAGTTCAATTGCATAAATTCATAGTTTATTATATAAAAAACATACAATAATTTCAGGTAAAGTATATATTTTAGATGGACATTTATTCGAAGAAAAAAGTAAGCGGAATAATGGAGAAAGCTAAGATTTTTAATGGTAGTATAAATATCGCTTGCCTATTGATAAGTTAGGCGGTTCATTTGTCATTCACATTCGTTCCGCGCTTGCAGAGTCGCACTCTAAAATGTGACAATGATGATGATGGCGGTGCTGATGCCGCGCGCTTCGCATAATGTCAGTGGGCGGCAGACAATGGCGCACCGCCGTTTTGAGGAAGCGCATCCACTCACACCTTGTGACAGTCGAGCCGTCTTCCATTAGCTCCCGCACGACATCATCATCATTTAAATGGAAGCACATCTACCTTCGAGAACACCAAACTCACGGTGAGAAATCCTGCAGGATAAGATATTGGATAAGGACAAAGAATTTCACATTCAAACAGCGCTTTTGCACCTGGGCAACATCAAGCAAATTTAAGGAACTATAAGGACATGATTCCACATTTCGCAGAATCTTATTATTATTTCCATCCGTCGTTTGTCAATGGATCAAATAGAGAAAAGCGTACTGGTGATTGGTAGTGTCGTGTTGGGTAAATATTCGAATTTTGATGTATCGTAGGTGTTGAACACCGGTGCGCGCCTCGGGCGAATGTGTGTATCGCACGCGCGCATTAGTGAATTTAAGCGTTACTGATCTGTGTGATACATGACATGATGGCGAGGGGCGCCGGCAATGTTGACATCAACAGGCCGCGGGTCAGGCTGGAAGACACGTCCGCAGGATTACACTGGACGTCCGCGTCGCGCCACGCACATCCCTCTTCGCCGAAGCCGGCGGTGCGTGCGCGCTTTCGAAACACACAAACACATCGCATATAATTACTTTCGCTACGTGAACGAAATGGAATCGCATTCGGATGGCGAGTCCTCCTTCCCGGGGTGTTTTCGTTGCCATCATCGCGCATCGGTCGCATGTCAACACACGCGCCAAAGACTATTCCAACTACAGCACTCCATGTGTGTGCTTTTCTTCAATTTACTGCCGGGCTTTACAGATGTGCAAATCAGCATTGGGCAATGGATTTAATATGAAAACCCTTCATATCCTCCCTCGCCGGTTGTGTATTTCGTGCCGTACACTTCTTCAGCTCGACCGCTATCGAACACTGCATTGCGTTGCGCATCCTGCTTCCGGGATTTCCTATTACCTTCGATAAATATTGCTGTTACACAAATTTCTCTCGTTTCATATTCGTCCTCAGTGCCGGATGCGCGCATTGGGAAAGTTTACCTAAATGAAGCGCGCGTACGCTTTGTTTGAGTGAGGAATTCATTGCATTCGTGTTTATGTCAACGAATGCGGTGCAGATGAAACGAAGAGTGAGGAGAAAACCTACGGAGTGCAAATTTCGTGTTGACAATCAATCGCCACATATGCAGATTTCGCATATACGCTCACGCTTCCAGATAACATCCCACCTCATCCTCTTTGGGTGTATTTTCAAATTATTATACGTGCCCTTAATCAAACACCAATTTCATTATTATCCGCCGTGTCTAATCCACAATTTGCAAACTAAATATGCACATATCTACTTCGTCCAATAGTGCATGAATTTACGGGTTGAATTAGAGCAACTACAAAATGATCATTTAATTACTTTGTTCAAATTTAAACTGTTATGTACTTCTTCAAATCGCCCCCGCACTGTTTACAATTGTTTCAAATACCAGCCCGCGAGGCATTCATGCAATTTATTGATTAATATTGCATGTGATTGTTTTGCCAGTTGCATTTTTCTCATATTCCTCGCAGGGTTGCGTGTGCACTTTTCACCGCACTCGCTAACTGAGATGAAATGAAGGCGCGCACTAGCGCTGAAAGAATAGCAGATATTTTCAGGTGGTTTCGACGCGCTACGTTTGCTCCCACGTTGGAGCTCTGAGATTTTTGTGATTTTTAGCGAACTCAATTACCGTTGCGCTGGTTTTTGCGCGAAATGCCTCACGGCACTCTTGCACTGTTACTGTTTTTGTAAGGTGCGATGCTCGTGCAGATGCCAGACAACCCTGCTTCTGGCTTAGAACTTACTGTTGCGGTTTGGCCTGGATAAAAAAACCGAAAAAACTTACAACCAGACATCGTAATGAAATGAGGTCTTCACTCATAAATAAAACTTTGCACGCTTTCATTCATTTAGGTAACTTAAACATATTGTTTATTATTGCGGTGCATGTATCTACATTTTGAAGCATGTTCTGTTTTGTTGAGGTTTGAATATTACTTTCAGGTGTTTTCAAAGCTTTTGACAAATTACAAACGCTACAGTCGAGGAGAAAAAGTAATCGTCATGCCAGAAGGCATCGGACTTGATCGTGCTCGAGCGCACTGTGTGAAAGTCCGGGTGGCATCAAAATCCCATGCACGTAAACGTGGCTGAAGCGCGCTGAACAGGAAGGATGAACAACATCAGAGGAGCCCCAAAAGCAACAGCAGCAGTGCTCCTTCTCGCATTAATCTATTACAAATTACGTCATTACGGGCAGTGATCAGAAAGCTATGTGTGGAGGGCTCCTTCTTCTCCCGACACTTGGTCTATGCGCCTTTGACACGTTCGCTGCTGACAAAACTACCCACTACGATCAACTGTACCTCGCAAGTCCTACAAGTGTGCGCGTTCCCATTGAGTCATACGCCATGCGTGGATGCTGAGTGGACGTTTTGATATATGGATTAAGTCAGCATTCAGCTCTATGCAGTTGAAGAAATATATTTGATCAAAAATCCTGTAATCTTTTTAAGTTGCAAAAACGTCAACCGCGTGTTGAAAATTGAAGGAAAGTTATTTTAAGTTTCAAGTTCAAAAGTTTAAGCTGCAACAAAAGGGGTTCAACTTCAAAGCGAGAAAGATTCCCCTTAGGTAAACAATTCGCACCCGGCAATTGCTTTACTAATCTCATTTTGCATCAGTTGTTTCAAGTGTTTTTCTTACTAACTTGTCGCAGTTAAAGCCAGCCGTGAAAAACCAGCTCAGCGCTAATCAGAATCATAATCCTTTTGTGCGTTGTAAGTCGTTACCCACCGCACGCGCCCTTCACACTTGGTACCAGTATATTTTTCGTTAATCGACAACACGTGCATCATTACAATGTTAACAGGACCAAAGTACGCAGAGCACCAGTTTGAAAAATGTGCGTAACTTAGATTCGTTTATCTTAAAAAGAATAAAATTCTAACTTTTAAATTACGTTGACTACTATAATTGACATAATCATCGTTAACTTGAACGAATTATTTTATATCTCTTCTAGTTCGCTAGTTATTAATTAAAATGTACAGTGCTGTTCCGACCAGCTTGAATAATTGATATTAAATAATAGCGTTAGAATACTTTCCAAATCGAAGCCATGCAAGTTTACATTGACTTGGCATCATTTTCGTAGAATAAATACAACAAATAAGTATAAGTTTTAATTTTACATATATATAGCAGTTAGTAGCTCAGTTGGGGCAATGCTTGCATACGACTTGGGAATCGGTGGATCGAATCCCAGGCCGGGCCAATTCTTTTTCTAATAATTGAGGAGAATAGTAACTGTACCTTCAAGAGGATGTATGGTCATTCAATTGTCCATAGTACTTGTATTCAATGCAAACACTTAGAAAATAATTCTAAGTGCCTACTTGACACAGGGCGGCGGTACATATTCAGTCGGACATGGCGTTTGAATTCAAATCAAGCTCTTAAGACATAGTTCTAAGTCTCCGCTTCTCATACGGTGGCGGCGTTCCAATCTCAGATGACGTCAGAAACCGCGGTCTGTTGGTAACGAAAATCGGGAATGGGGAGGCAGTTGCTAGTCGGACAGCGACCGAGCTGGTCGACAAGCAACCTGCCGGGGAGCGAAGCTGGGGTGGGTTTTCAGACAACGATCTTAAACGTACGGGCTTCAAAAATTAAAAATGGGGCTCTTGTTCGCGTCCGGGGGCCCCATCGGACATACAGTCAAGTCCATTGGGGCCACCGGAACGAACAAGTACTTGAAAACTTATAAATTCGAGTTGCCATTCTCAGGATTCGAACCTGAGATACACAGATCACATCCATAGCCGTAACCACTAGGCCATGGAGCGTTGTTGCTTCGGCTAAATTTGATCTTCCCCTTATAGACTCACATTGAGTTGAATTGAAATTTAAAAGTTACATTTGAGCCGTTTTTCTCAGGATTCGAACCTGAGACACTCGGATCACTTCCATAGCCTCAACCACTAGGCTACGAAGTGCTGTTCCTAAGGCCGAATTTGATCTTCCCCTTATAGACTCGACTTTAGTTGAATTTAAATTTAAAAGTTAAATTTGAACTGCCTACCCAAGGATTCGAACCTGCGACACTCGGATCACATCCGTAGCCTTAACCACTAGGCTAAGAAGTGCTGTTGCTTTAGCCGAATTTGATCTTCCCCTTATAGACTCGATTAGAGTTAAATTTAAATTTAAAAGGTCTTTCTCAGGATTCGAACCTGAGACACACGGATCACTTCCATAGCCTCAACCACTAGGCTACGAAGTGCTATTGCTATGGCCGTATTTGATCTTCTCCTTATATACTCGATATAAATTGAATTGAAATTAAAAATAGAACGCGCGACACTTGGATCACTTGGATCACATAGCACCAACCACTACTCTACAAAGTGCTGTTGCTGTAGCAGAATTTGATCTTCTTATATGCTCAAATTGGAATAAATTGAAAAGTTAAAACACGAGTCTATTCAATACAATTCCAATAAGTGTAGTTTTTCATTTCCGTAAAACGGGTGGATGTAACTGCTTACAACTTTCTGAATTGTTAATTAATTCCTGGAAAATTGGGGTACAACAACTCTTTAATTCCGTTACAAATGCCAACCCGTCTCCAATTTTATTTTATTTTAGTTGCAAACTTAACTCGGGGGATATCTTATTTAAAGGTCAATGAACTAGTTTTATTTTTTTCAAGAAAACTTACTTTTATTATAAAAGAAACCGCAAAGTATGCGTACATATTAATGTTATTTATTTGCTCATAACAATTGTCATAAAATTTCCTGAATTGTATAAATATCATATTTGTGAAGAGCGATAGATTTTTAACAAATGTTAAAAATTTCATCAAAATATCTTAAGAATTAAAAAAGTTATTAAAGTTTAAAATTCTACAAGAATTAAGCATAATCAGGCGCCTAAGTGAGGCGCGCACTGCAGCGCGCCTGAGTGACAGAGAACGCATACACTTATGACTTAACGCTGATTGGCTCAAAATTCATTATGGCCGCTCTTATGGTGTTTGCATACGTGGTAACTAAGGAGATTCCCTAGCAACCACGGCTGCGCGTATACCTGTCTCCTTTCATCGATACATTACGCGACTCATTATGCCTCAATTATGCTGCCATAAGAATTGCATCGGGGCAATTAAAAATTAATAACTTTTGAATTATTTGAGATATTGATATAATTTAAACGGATTCTGAAATTAGGTTTATTCCGTAAAATAAATAGCCCTGTCGTCTTTACAACGCTAACAGCTATTTACATTACCGAGGATATCAACAAAAGACTCTTCTATTTTATTTTAAAAGAATTGCATGTTGTTGCTATGTATTTCAGATTTGCACGTCATGAATAAAGTTCGGAAATTATTTAACTTTATCTTTGTTAAATCAAAAATATAAAATAGCTTAAATTTAACAGAATTTTTTGATGTAACATGAGTGATTTATAATATCACAAAATGGATTAATCAATTGTTTTCCTCATTTTGTTTTTAGGACTTGATAATGTAATCAAAGGCACACGACGAGATTGTTTTACAGGCATTATTGTATTCTTATCACTTGAATCAATTTTATGCGTACGATCGGCTTCTAAACTCTCTCGATTGATGGATTCGCTCGTATTTTCATCAGAATCACTTATCTGCAAAACAAAATCTTCAGGTGCTTCACATGTATCTTCAGTGTAACCATGTTTAATGTCATTCTTAGTAGTATTTTTGATTTTAAATAGATTTAGAGTCTTAATTTTATGTGCACCAACCATTTCCTCTTGGTCAGAAAAATTTAATTTTAATGGTTGAAGACATTGGTCAGTCCTTACCCCATTTTCTATGGGCTTATTGCTTTTTGTACCACTTATTGGCTTTAAATAATTCAACAAAGTGTTATGCGGTGGTGTTAATTTCTTAATTGATCCAATTTTTTTACCGCTAACTTTTACTTTAGGCGTAGTTACTATATTAGTCGATACCTCCTCATCCTCATCCTCCATTGTAAGATCAACCACTTTGTTCTCTTCGATATTTTCGGTTATTTCTGATTCCATTTTTTGCTTCTTAGAACATACAGCTGATACGGGTAATGTACTTTTCATCTCAGTACTTTGTGATTTCTTATCCTTGCAAACAGGTTTGCTAACTTCACCAATTTTAATTGGTTGTATTCGCTTTTTAGCTTTTTTTACCGGAGTTAGAACTTCTTTTGTTTCAACATCAACCACTTGTGGTTTATTTTCAAGTAATACTTCAAGTTTTGATAAATCTTTAACTTCTTTTGTGAGCAAGATGGGTGTAATCCTATTGGGAACTGGTTTTGTTAAACCAATCAATTTCTCGCTAGGTATTATTTCACTATTACCATTACATATTGTAGTCTCTATATCTTCATCAACTTTTTGCTTCTTAGGCTGCATTGCCCATTGTTTTAAAAATGAAGCAGGTTTTGAGACTTCAACAATTTCTTGTTGTTGTTCTTCAATGATACTATCCTGTAAAAGACTCTCTTCAATATCGCTTTCTTCCTTTATATAGGGAACTCCTAATTCGCCATCCTCAAATTTTATTAATGTCACAAAACCGTCTGTAGATGCTGCAGCTAACACTAAGCCATCTGATGACCATGTCAGGTCAGTTAACCTTGTGTAATGAATATTTTTTAAAAATGCACAAGGAGCAAGCTGCTGTGTATCGTACAAAACTAAATCACTATCTGTAGCAACTGCAATGATCATCCTATATGGCAGGTCAATAATAGGTGTTGGTCCATCAGAATGAAGCTCATACATTACTGGTGAACATTTTACTGCAATTGAGCACTGGTTTCCACACGGAAATACACAAGAAGGCCTAGGAGAAAATATGTTATAATAATAATACAGGTAGTGATTATAAATTTAAAGAGATTTTACCTTTCTAATGAGTTCATGGTAAAAGCAAATGTTCCATACATAGCATGTTTATTCTCATCAGTATCAACAGCACCAGAAGGAATGAGAAGTAAATTTCCATCAGGTGTGAATGTTAAGCGTCGAAAGTATGACTTAAATGTATCATCATGAAAGTAACGCACCTCTTTGTTATGCAACTCATGAGATTCAGGTAATGGGAGTAGACCTCTGTGAATTCTGTGTTTCACACGACAGTTGGTTTGATTAAATAGTCTGCAACAGCGATCTGATGCCATTGTAGCTAAGTATTGATTTTTGGGATCCCATGCAACACCCTAAATAGTTTGGTATTATTACATTATAAGTGTAAACAACATTATTAAAACATACCTGAACAAAGCCTTTATGATCAGTTATTATATGTTCACTTTTTCCCTTGACAACATTCCACACAATTGAAGTGTTATCCATTGATCCAGATAACAGCATTTCACTGTTTGGAGACCATGATAAATCATATACATCATCTTTATGACCTCTCAAGATTTTGTATACGCTCCACCTTTCCTCAAATTCATTCTCATGTTCATCCAATGATGGAATATTATCTGTCTTTAATTGCCAAATAATAATATGTGCATCATCATCACCAGATGCAAGTAACTCTCCATTTGTTGACCACTTTACAACATTTACTGTTCGCTGATGCCTTGTAAGCTCTGATAGGGGAGATATATCAATTTTTCCATCTTCTTGTACCGTAAGTTTCCATATCTATTATGTTAAAGAATTAGGCTACTATGCAATTTCTGACCGGATATTAATAAACATACCAAGACTAAATTATCGCTGCCACCAGAAGCCAATCTATAAAACCCAGATCCAGGGGCTGATATTTGAATATCAATGCTTAACACAGGTTCACGATTATGCCACGAAATTTCTGGTATTGAACACTTCATTTTAAATAATAAATAAACACTAATAATCTATTTAGTTGCGTTGTTTCTGTGGATAATTGTTTTGTATAACATAACCAAGCAACTAATGTTTACGCGCGGTATTCTGTGGTAATCCGCTTTACATGGCAGCACTTGTGTTACTAGATATATCTAGTGTAAAACTCAAATCACCAATACGAACGGCATTTAAAATATTTAAATGGGCGGCTCTTTACATTTTTTTTGATACAGGATTATTTAATAAATTCTTCTATTTTATTGACTGACATGTATATGTAACACCTTCTAATACATGTAACATGTACATTAATAGGTGATATGCCTATTTTGCTCACTGAATCATTATTTTACATTCACTCAATCAGTTCAGTCAATAATAATAATGAAATACTTAATCATAAGTTACAATTTAAATCAAAAATGTTTTAGAAGCATCGTTTCATTCATCTTGATTATATATACATAATTTTATATATTGCTAAAGCAAGACTAGTGGTCTTTTGAATTTAAAATAAATAATAACATAATACAACTTTATAATGTAAATGCATGAGATAGAAAATGTATATACATTAAAAATTGTTAATAAATTAGTAGATTAATATCGCTTATGTACAGAAATAATGTTATGTACACAATTAAATAATCTTTTTGATTAATAATTAATTCATAATATTTGTTTCTAATTAAAGATCCATTTTTGTATCACCACGATCGCTTCAAGTATTTACACTTTTATTAGTTAAACTTTGCAACGTTCTTAATCCATCTGTTCATTGTACAAACAATATTATTAATTACTATCTGTATTTTTAATTAATAATTAAACCATTTCTTTACGTAGAAAAAAGAAATAAAAACGTATAAATACATTTGTTACTTGATGTTAGTATAATTAATAATAAATAATTATTATAAAAATGGTTTAATTATAGCTTATTTAATAGGAGAGATTTATATAATACCTTATTATCGAACTATTTGCATTAATTGTTTAATCTTATTTAGCTTTAACAACGTTACCCATTGAAATATTCAGTGTAAACTAAATTGTATCCATACAATAATTCGATAATAAAGTGAATAGATTCCACATGCGATTTACTGAACTTGAGCCTCCTAAGAGTCCTTTCATATAAGATTGGATAATAAGTCAAAAACGCGTGTACAAAAAATGTAAAACGTGTGTTTATAAAATTAGTGCTTGGTACTTATAGGTATCATTGAGATATACGTTTATGTTATACGTAATTGTGTGTATGTCTTGCATTCATTGATATTTGAGTCGATTGTCTATAAGTACTCAACGATTTCACCCTATCGTTTAGTCAGTACGTTTTAAACGTGTGATGCGTTTGCATGTAAAGAAAAATTTAAGCGAGATTTTTATTGGCAGTATTGGACGTTGTTGCAGTACGATTATTGGCACAATTAGTAAAATTAAGAATTTGATGAGAGTGTGCAGGATTCTCAGTGATATTTTGCGAAAGGACGGCCGGTCTATTGCTAATATTTGCGCTTGACTGATCTTTGGGATTGGTAGAGGAGAGCGAACTACTGCTGACACCCGAATCGCTCGACTTCTCGCTGAGACAGCTGCGTCCCAAAAACGAGCCCGAGCCGGGTGCGGAATCGCTGGAGTCGCTTGCACCAACCACATACTTGACGGTGTGCAACTTTTGGTCGGCCTCACAACTCTCCTCGATGCTGGCGCCGTTACCGCCAGCAGTCCTCCTACCACTTGTGCGCGTTAACAGAGTTCGTCTACAAGGATCTGTGAGAGTCGTTTGGCCGTGCATACTCACGTACGAATCCTTCGTCTTCCGCATTCCCTCGTTACTCGACGAATTGGGAATGTTCGGCTGATAAATATCTTCTTTCAGATTGAGCGCATTCTTCTGGGCCTGGCGCACCCTGGCAAGAATCTCGTTGTTGCATTGCTCGACCACGGAGTCAAGATTATTGGTGGTATCGCAAAATGGGGTCGTATCACTTGCATCTGACTCGCCCTGCGGCGACTGAAGGTGCGCTTGTCTTGAAGATTTCAGCGGTGCGTCATAACATCCCGAGTCTCGGGGAAATTGCCGTCTGCCAAATGGTGAGCAATTGCCACCGGGTTCAAGTAAAATACCGCGTGCATGCTCATCACCCTCACTACTTGATCCAGCTATGTCCCCTTCACTACCTGCTGAAACACAATGATCAACAATGTGTTGCCACGATAACAATATTCTAGCACGTACAATCAAGATCGTGCAGCAGCTGCACAGCAGTAAGTATTTTGGCTCGATGATCATCGCTGATGATGCCGAGATAATCCAGATCAGATGGTTCAATTTCCCTAAACAGTTCCAAATCTTCATACCCATTCAGAACAAATACTGATATGTATTCCTGCAAACCCATCTTCACCAATAAATCTTCAACGCTTTTTGGCTTCCCCTTAATATTTCGATGCCACTTTATCTCTCGACGAGGTTTCAGATTCCTCTCCGATAATAATTCAACATTAATAAACTTAAAGGTCCCTTTACGAGCATGACAAATGCCCTTCCACTGTCCGCTTGCATTCATTGACAAAATTTCAATTATATCACCTTTCTAAAATCAGATATTTTTCAGTTCAGTTTATTTGAAGAAAATAACTCTTTTACCTTAAATCTTAAAGCTTCTTTATCATAAGGACTAGGTGTGCAGTCGACTAGGGCCTTTGCCCTCCCAATAATATGGGGTTCAGTGGGACTTGCCTCGGCATCCTCAGCAGAAATTGAACTGTGATTGCTACCAGCACGCACCAACGCTTGCGTACCTAAAATTTAATTTTGATTCGTTTTTAGTTCGTAAATTACATACTTTTAAAGTATGATTAACTTACTTGAGCCGGAACCACTTGGAAGACTTTCTACTGAACTTGCCGAGCATGGAAACGCTTGATCACGTCGTTGTTGTTCGACACTCTCTTGCTTCAAGCGAGAGATTTTCCTTTGAACATCCTCGCGCAAACCACGTACTTTACCTACGAGATTGGATACGCCAGCCGATCGACCATCACCCGACTTATGAAATCAAAATATAGAAGTATTAAATTTAATAATTTTCATATTTAAACATCCAAAAATTTACCATATGAACGGTAGCAACTTGTTGGCTACAAGTATTAAAATCTTCCTGATCCTCGTAGTCGGAACTTTGACTAGGAGACAAACCATCCTCACTGCGAGTGTATGGAGCACCAGTAGTTTTACGAAAGTGACGTATTTTTTCTTCAAGTGCCGTATAATACTGAGGCGAGACCATTTGAGATGCATCCTGTTGTTCTGATCGACTCGTATCAACGGATAAAGTCGATAAACGAGAGCTGACGCTCTGCACATCCGAACCCGCGTAATCTCCACTTTCCCTATCCCTATAACAGTAACAATAATTTGGTTATGGCGCTATTACACATAAGTAATGTTAAAAATCACCTCGAATGTGTAAGTGGAATGATAGTAGGAGGATAGCCAGCTTGCGGCAAAATTAGCCCGCGTCTAGGTGTCCCCCTAGGCGGTAGTCCAGTTGGCGTTTCGCGTGGTAAAGAAATATCTCCGGCGCTACGCAGGGAAATTACCCCCTCGCTGCGAGGTTCTTGACGCAGGTTGAGGGTGAAACATACGCGGCCGTTTTGAATGGTTGCCGTAGGCCCTCCGGGACTACTGCCCATCAGGAAATCCTCAGGGTCACTTTCGTAGGGTGGTTCATCATACCAATGGCCTCGGTCATGACCATGCGCTCCCGGTGCTAACATTCGCGCATCTTCATCGTACATATATGTGTCATCTAATATAAATTTTAATTATATAATATTTTAACTCCCGAAAAATAAAACAATCTAACAACCTGCACTTAGAGGACCTCTAATGCCTTCCTTTCCAAGTTGCAAGAGTCCTTGCTTTATGTCCCGTAAAATCTGAAAAGTTTTGAACTCGATTAAACTACGAATATATTAGTCAGAAAATCGTTTTAGCAGTTTTATATTAATGCTCATATTTCGAATCCAATTCTTTCAGAGAAACTAAAGGTAATTTACTGCGTTGCAACCACTTTGATTGTTGTTTCCAATAACCGCCAATTTTTTACAATTTTTCGTTCGCTTATTATTCCCGCACAGAACGATGTTTTTTCACTGTATACTGAAATTTGCGAAATAAATGCGGTTTGCCTTCCGGATTTTTGGATCATAATAGCTTGTACTGCCGCTCCTGCTGCTGCCACGGCCGTGCCACTCATTCGTTTGGGCTCTCCTATGAGTATTGAGATTTATTAGAGAGGTGGCGAATTGCAAATGAAAACAGATGGTTGTGACACGATGGTAATTGAATTTTCCTGCAGTACAATGCGTTGGGTGTACTTTTTTGTGTCACCACTCACGTACTGATGACACAGGAGCCCCGGCGGAAGAGAATGCTCAATATACGCATTACGTTAACGTATTTAAACTGATTGATTTCACGCTTTTGTTGCTTGGTTAAAAGCTAAATACCGACGAGAGAATATTACCCGAAACAAAGGCGTCGAGTTTGTTCAAGCACATCGGATAAAGGCTTTGATACCTTTGGATTCAATTCATAATACTGATTGATGACAAAATCAAATATACCGTTTCCTGAATTTCCAAATAAATATCACTGGTCCTTAGTAACTTACCTCTTCATGTTCCTTTGTAAACTTTTCGCGTTTTCTCAATGCCTCCTGAAGTTTCAGCTTGTAAATAGTTTCCTCAAACGTATTGGATGCACCGCCATTCATTTGCAAATGCCGTAGCCGATCGTAATCACGAGGATCCACCATTGATCTCAAAACTGCATGTTGGCCCAAATCTGTTAGACCCAAACCGCTTTGGAGGACGCTGTCAGGTGTGTCGACCTGTTAAAAGGAGTCATTGTTAATACCCCATCAGCACATCATCAAAGAAATATAACATGGTCAACAAGTATAATCTAGTTAAGCAATTCGTATAAATTCGCAATCATATTTTAATAATGCGCGACATGCGTTTATCAAAAAAATAAGTGGCATTTCTCATGGGAAATGTACGTCTATCTGTACTTGCAGAAGTACGCAAGTTAGGTGACTTGCAAAGACAAAAGACACTTAAACAAGCTGTCTGCTTGGCTGGCTGCTTATTACGCAGCATTAACGACAAGCTGGAAAATTCACAGACGTCGAATCCGCAGAAGACGTGAAAGGAAAAAATATGTCGCCGAGGATATGGGCGCAGTGGTGACAATGACAGCGATGACTGCAAATATGAAGCGCGCGCCTGCAGGACGACGCCGCTGAGGATGCGAAGAGCGAATACGACCGACGTGCAATGCGCGGATGAAACAAAAGTATCTGGCGCTTTAATCTTCGAAAACACTTTGTCTGTCACTAAGTCTTTGCTCGTCTTTTCCTGTATGCGTCTCAACAGTATTTCACATGCAAATAAACTGGGTGTTTATTTATAATTAATGGATTAGCTCCTTGAATATCTCGAAAGTTGCAAAACAAAACGCGCATCTCATTATTCACATGTAGGTAGCATATTTTCAGCTGCACATAATAATCAAACAAAATAATTAGAAAGGACGTGGCACGCTTCATGTCACGGGGAAAAAAGATGCAGAAGATTATAGAAAAACCTAGGACAGAGAACTATGTGTGCCGCTTCGTCTGGATGACGTCCCATGTCTGCGCATCAGTCTCGAACTTCAATTAAAGTCTAGTAGGTACATCAGCCAGCCACGTGAAGTAGCAGAGCCAGCGTTTCAAGTGTCTATGGCATTGTGGATAACGTAACTGACGAAGCGCGAGAGCACATGCATCATTCTTTCGCACGAATGAATATTGCTGAGCTTGCGTCGCACTCCTTCAACGTCCAAGCTGGTGCATTCATTATGTTGAAATCCAACTGCATCACTATTGGTTGAATACGGTGGCATCATCATTATTGATAACAATTCCGCGAAGTGCAGGCCAACATAATTTGCAAAGTTTGGTATATTATCTGGCATTGTTATTTTGTGTTTAAACTCGTCCCGAATAAATATTAAGAAATAGCTTTGAATTTAAACAGTGAGCAATTAATAAGAAAACTTCCGCAGGCATTATGAAATTCAACGCGAAGCCAAATGCATCAAAACCGCAACACTTTCAAGTGTATTCATTCTTTACCGCAGAATTGTAGCGCGCTTCAAATTCCTCTTCTTTGCGCCGGGCAAGTGGATGGATTCCACAGGGACGCAATATCTTTAGGCTTTTTTAGATACCCCACGGTTCGCTTCAGATTGCTTACCAAATAAATGCAAGCCATCCAAACTTGTCGAAACTTTTCGCGCTCGCGCGCGCGCTCCATAGTTATTGTAATTTCATAATTTTCTTGCCGCCGACAAAGTTGATCGTAAGGCCGCCTGGCGGAATGATTAAGTTTGCTTCAGTCTTCGCAAATTCCTACCGACGAAGAGTTCTCAGTGCGCTGCTTCTTGAAGTTTTCCACACGCTTTCCTCATTTATTTCCAAACTCTATCAGCCAGCGCGCCGTCATCAGAGCGAGCGCGTCTCGATAAATACACTGGGTCCTGATAAATCAGATGCAATATCGTTTCGACAGGGTGACGTATTAACCTTCGCTGCGAAGGGTTTGCCAGGGCGTTTGATACGTGGCACAGCACGCACAATGGGCCGACTTTGATCGAACGCCGGCGGATTAAGCGAGACAAAAGACTTCTCTCCCCCGACGAGAGTGTTCGATTCCACTTTATTACAAGTAATAACATATTATCCTTAAACTTGCTTTCCATTTCGATTCACTGACTTTTTCAGACAATATTTTGTCAAGTCAGATAAAACAATTACGATGAGATCATTTATTATTGCCCCCCATAGCCCTAAAAGTTGATTAGCCATTGCGAATATGATAAAATTGCTGCGATTTTTAGTGAAACATCATAGCACCGTTTTGGCATTGTACAGCGTGGTCGTTGTCGTCTCGAGAGGAGCACTTATTAGTCGCTTCGTACCCCAATTTCAAAGCGAATTTATACCCTGTCGGCACATCTACAAGCATGGGACCTCATGCACAAACTAGGTCCAAAGTATCCTGGCACGAACAATGCGTAGCCAGATTCCCGCATGCTTTGATAATCTAACGGTTTATGTGTGCGTGAATGACTGTTGAAAAAAGGGTGAATCATCCTCTTGTTCTATACCAGGGGTGTCAAACTGAATTGAGTCTTGGACTCAGTCATTTTGAGAAAACATTTGTGAACTTCATGCACGTAAATTATAAGTGTTTCCACAAACGTTGTCCACCTTACAGTGTTAATTACTAGTAATATTTCTAAAGAAAATTCTATTATCAGAGGGTGTCCGTTTTAAAACAGATATCGCGCTAAAGAAGTGTCATCACAACAAACAAATTTTATTGCTCAACTAAATTGAGATCCAACTTCAGTTAAAGTTTTAAATTGTGCCAATAAACAATATAGACGATTTAATGTTTTCGCTGAATTTCACTTCAGTGAAATCGTTGAATCGCTGCACAAACATTTTTCAATCCTATTAGTTTTATGCGAAGCGAAGAGTGTATTTCGGGCATGGATATTTTTATGACAGCGATATGAATCCATTAGACGCAATGAGTATTTTTTCAATCAAAGTAATAAAAGCGAATGCTTTGCTTGTTTGGGATTTTGTTTTTGGTTTGTTGCTTTTTACATTTTAGTTTATTAGCAAGTGGGCGCACTTTTATTTATCCACAAGTTGCACAAGCAATGGACGCGCCGCGCATTTGTGGAATGAGACTGAGGCTGAGCTGCTACTCTAGTAGTGGTTAAATGAAGCATTTTACGACAATGGGACCGTCAGGCCTTCCGCCTCCAAGCACACGTGCGACTCGTGTCCTACCACGCGCGCTCTGAACATCACGCATCCTCAAACCACCACCGCTGCCGCCGACAAAGTCCACCGCGGTATGGGTTTTGGGAAGCAACAAAAGTAATAGCAGCGCGACTATCTTCCTTCCATTCCTGCGAACGGCGGCGGCAAGAACGGGATAGTGCATGGAGATAAAAAAGTACGTGAACGCAATAGCGAGGATAGCAATATAAGCGCGGGTGCAATAGTTTCAGTTTCATTGCGGAACACGTAGTTTTCCCATTATGATCCCTCAGGTTGTTGCAAAACGCTACGTGTGTTCAGGTATCTCGCAAACAAGCATTGCTATCTGTATCATTTTATTTTCATAACCGTTGATCAACTATTTAAATTCTATTTGGAGAAACCCGAGAGAGACTTGCGAGTACATAACATAAATCTTCCGCTCCCCTCTAGCAAACGCTCCAAATCTTGCAATCAGCTAAATTACATTTGAAACTAAAAATATTTATCGATCAATTGTACGGTTACATTAGTTGGCGAAGCATTAGGCAATAATTGCAATGCACTAACTTGATGATGAAAGGATAAATGTTGACAGTTCAATTTACAAGCGAACGCAATTACCAAACATTTTGTCCACCATCTCACCACCACCATCAACCGCCTCTCCGAACAAAAGCACATTGCAACGGTTGTAATTCGAACATTTTCATTTTACATTTTATATCTGCACTGACCGAACAAAATGGTATGTGGACGTGCATTTTGAAAGATGTCATCGCTGTTTTTTGACGAATCAAATTGGCAATATCGTCGATGCAATATAAACGCAATTTTCCATACGCATTTTGAATTGAAAAATAAACAAGGCATTTGCATAAAATAAAACATGATGATGAATGTGCGCCCGAGCGCGTGAACCGAAACACTCCCAAGTCAATTATGGGTGACAAGTAGCCGCGAATCGACATTAATATTTAAATTTTAATTATTTTAATTAAAAGCACATTCATCACGCAGAGTTGCCGCGGATGAAACTACCATGTTGTAGTTTTATAGCGCTTAATATTGCACGCTTGTTGCGCGATGGGAATCAAAGTCTCGGCGTTCGCGTCCGCGTTGGCGTGTTGGCGGCGAATTAATGCAACAAGAAGTTTAAACATAAAAGGATACAGCAGGTAAAACAACACGCCGAGTCGTCTTGAATTAGATGTTGACCTACTGTACGAATAGTCAGTGGAGGCGCGCGCGCGTTGCAGTAGCATCAAATATTAAATGAAATTAAAAGTAAACTTAGCATGGCAAACGCGCTGCTCTTTTATGCATTTACCGACAGTGTTAGAGAGGCGGATGGCACTGAGCAATATCAAGTTTTTATTCTTCAATTTCGCACTAACATCGTTGGCAAACTCGTTTAACATTGGCTACAAAATGAGGAAAAGTTATTTCTGAGGTGAAATCACATTTTTAACTTATTATAGCTGCGCACATCCCGCAATCCCATTCACCGTACCAGCAGCAGTCGTGCTTGAATTTGTGTGTGTATATTAAAATACATTTTATTAAACAATATTCAACATTTTTTACGTTACGAGCGCATACGCGTCTCTTTCGCATGATGGGGGGTGGAGGCATGATGCGGGCTAAAGGTGCAAAATCTGCATAATTTTGTTCTGCGAGCGAGCGCTTCTTTATATTACACGCTGGAGAATTTTATTATTTCGCTTTTGTTATGATAACGCAGCAACGCCGTGTCGCACACTTCGGAGCGCGGAAGTAATTTTAAAAATGTGCAAGTGCTCCCCGGAAGAGCGCATGAACGAACTAAGTAAAAAGTGTTCAAGTAAAGTAAGGTCTACTTCTGCGGGCGCGTGCATGACGTGGAAAATGTGGCAATGAAGTAAAAGTAATTTCGGAAAACCAAAAATTATGGCGCGCTCCCGTTGAGAGGTAATTGCCCGGTTTGTTGGAATTTTACTTTTTTGGCCCTACTACTACTACTTTGCGAGCGCCGCTAAACTTATTAGCTCGTAAAAATCAATATACCGAAGATCTGGCCACTCTTTTTCTGGCGTGGCTTTTTTCGTTTTTATTTCCATAATCTGGAAATAAGCTCGCAAAATATAATAAAACGAAAACAATGGCCAACGATAAGAAGAAAAAGTGGTGGAAGCAATGAGGTTATCCAATTCAGTCGATTGCTTTTATGAGTATAGCATTTCTCATTGTTTTTTCTCTTGCTATTCGTGCGTTTATTTTATTTTTTTCTGTGCTATTGTGCCATTGGAATCGTCATGATGAACGAAGACATTAAGCGAATCTTTCAATCCTTTTCGATTACGCGCGACGGCAATTCTACCTTCGCGCGCGTACAGCGAAATTGCAACATTAACGTTTATTGCCGCGTCGCGATACTCCCGAACGCAATGCCGTCTCGCGGGCCCACCCCCCCGAAATCCGGCCATAGTTCTAAGCAGCAACAGCGCTCGTATGGAAGACGCGTTAAAGCAGACTAAGTAATGGCTGAACGCGCAGCGTATGCATGTATGCGCGCATGCCGCCTCCCGTAGGATGAGGCTTGGCACGCCAAGGCGTTCGAGGATAAATTATACGGAATGCGGCGTTAAGTGCAAATGTAGAGGAATTTACATCGGGGAATAAACTGCGTCGACTCGTGCGGGGAAGCATGCACTACCACCACCACCACCAGGATGGTGCACAACATTCTATGTAGTATACCTACTGCCATATGCAATTCGACAACAAATGCGGTTTGAATGGATGTTGCCGGTTTCTGTTTCCTTACGCGATGTAATAATGCCATTGGGGTAGCGCAGCGCGTGCGTTTTTCTTTTTGCGCCTCGACTATTTTGTACGTATTGCGGGTTATTGCTTCGTATTTGCGTGCTAACGCACTAAAACGAGTTGCTTTACATACGGAAGACAAGTGAGAAGTGGCCCGTCTGCAGGTTTCAATGCGCGCCTAAAAGTTCCTCAAGTGTTTTCTCGCTATTGAATCGCGGATTGCTTTCGTTGCAATAGGACAGCCGATTGTGTTCGGGCTATAAAAGCTAACAGTGCGGGGGAAGCTAAGACAAATGGCCGGGCCAATAAATTTCTTTAAGAATTCTCTACGATGCCGAAGGACGCGTTTGCATTTACGCGTGCTCTCTTGAATTCAAAAGTTATTGAAGTATCAATATGTTTCACAAAATCTTCCTTAAAAATAAATTGAATTTCTTATCATTATCGCTATCTTAACATGTATATTTTCCAAAGCGTGATAATCGCATGTCTCCAATATATTTCCCTAAAGCGTTTTTCATTTCCGCTACGTTTTTTGTTCAAGAGAGAAAATAAAAGAAAAAATACGCGTGCGTAACGCGACAAGTGGAATTTAATTTTTTCCCGAAAATAATTTATTTAAATTCTGAAAAAACCGAGGGCAGATTCTCACAAACCCACAGCATTCTCAAAAGTGCGTCCAGGTGCGGAGGCGGCTGATGGTGGTGTACTGTCGTACGGGCACTTCGATGCCGCCGCCAAGCTATTACGCAAGCGAATAAAGCGTGACAGGTTTGATTGATTTATGAACATTTTTCCAGCGCATCCTCACCGAGCTGAAGTACGACCAACGCTGCTTCTACTACCGTCGCCGACGCCATCGTCCTTGCAAACACCTCTTCCATATTTACCGCCCCCCCAAAATATGGCGCAAACACATACAAGGTGTGCAGTAAAATAATTGAAAAACCTTGCCTTTTAAGACTTCTCAGCTATTCGGTTCCCCTTGTTTATAAAGTAAAGTATCTCGACAATCGCAATTTTCCGCGCTAAAACCACGCTGCCGGAAGTCTGCCTTACATTTTGGCGCGGCGTGCAAATAGAGCGTGTTTATAATAAAATTGCTGTCGCTTTTTTTCCGCTTCTTCTTTGCACCTGTTTTGCAAATGCGCCATTGGCCTTTTATGCCGCCCGCGTTTTCAATGTATAGTGGAAAATTTATTTGCGGCGCTGATGTGTTTATCCTAGTTTTCCACCGGCACTTCGCTTATGACGTTGTGAAAGCGGCGCGCGTTCGCTAAACAACATTTCTATTGGTTTTCCGCCCAAGGGAGATGTTCAAACGTAGGCTCGCACATACAACGTGAAAATGTTGCGTTGGCTTAAAACGGCAACTTTGTCTCTGATACAGGTGGGAAATCACCGATGCTTATCGGAGATGAAAACAGGCGGTGCGCATTCATTGGAATTGCAAAATTGAATAAATGTTGTAAAGCGAAAAATCCACTCACCCTTTGTGGCACACCACGAGCGGCTGCCCTGCCATGCCTCGGTGAACTGTTGCCGTGCTTCTCCTTGCGATGTGACGTTTTGAGTCCGCGCAGAAATCGCGAGAATGTCGTCTTCTTCTTCGCCGTATTCGTGTAGTTTTGATCTGCAACATTAAACGAGCGCAAAAATCGCACTGAATCAACTGGTTATGAATAAAATGCATGAAGGCCGGCATTTAATGCCAGATAAGTTATGGATACCGTTCTTGGAGGCGGCAACACGCGCGGCCAACTTTTCTTATTTATGCGTTTTAGTTTATCTCGTTGTTGCGCGTATAAGTTAAAAAGGGTTTGCCTTTCGCAAACAGCATGCGCATTGGTAAATAAATCTTTGAAACTATCATACGATACGTAAGCATTGGTTGCGCAGCCCGCTTGCTTTCGAGCCGGCGATGATAAATGCCTTCGCGCATCGGGAAATTACATTCTTTAGTTTTTGCATGTGATTAATGTCGACGACGAAGCTTAAATTAAATTCCTAGGTAATTAAGGCAAATAATAACATTTGTATTTAATTCGAGCACTTAGCTGGCGCGCGCAAACAGGAAAGCAAACGGAGCGCCGCGCTGCAGTGCGCAAAGTAACAAGAGTCACGTGAAACGCTACTAATTGAAATTAAACACTCCTTTGACAAATATCGAGTACCTGTGCGCGGAGAAATGTACAATGCAATTGCAGCAATTGTAGATACATTGTGTACTTTCGAGTGTGCAGGGCATTTATTTGAGAAAACATTTGTGGAACGTGCTTTGCACGCGCGCACTCCAAGAAGCCACCATCCATTCCAATGAAATATCGTGCGCAATGACATAAACGCTCGCCTCGGCAATTCTTTAATTCGCGCTTGAATAAGATAATTTCGCTGTGCGTGTTTTAATTTATCACCGCACTACTACTGTTTCTTCCGCCGGAGGGGAAAAGAAAAATCTGCGACACGTTCGCGTCGCGGAAGAAGTCACAGCGGAATATTAATCGCTGCGATTATTCATGCGCATTATCTACGATGCACTGCGGAAGGCAATCACTGTATCGTCGTTATCAGCCGACCCCATGCGGCGCACTGCATAATATTATTCATTCCGCAAATAAATGCAAATAATTTATAAGCATGTGTCTTGAACTTGGCTGGAAATCAGAGCGAGACGAAGATAAATGATGAAATGTCTTCATTTAATTCAATTAAATTCAATGTTAATTACGCGAACTGGTCCTGCAGTGACAGACTTTGTTTTCACGCGAAATTTAATTAAACTTGAACGCACCTGTAGCACAACGAACTCAATAAAAGTCCAATCAATCAAACGCTAAAAAAAATTTAGAATTCAATTAGTGTACCCTATCAAATTTGGCAGTACCTGGCTGTTGTAGTAGGCACATCGGACGTGCTTTTGCGTAAGCATTCATCATCAAACGCGGTATGTAATATTATTTCGGCGGCGGTAGTGGTTCGATCGCGTTGCAGTAAAGTGTCAAATAATCGCGACGGGTTCGGAAGAGTGACAAATCGCATTCCCCAACCGCCATCGAATCGCGCGTTTGTGATTTACCTATACGTGGCGTGGTGATCCGTTATCAGGCGCCGCCGCTGCTGCTGCCGCCAACGACTGATAAGTGTGCGCGTAAAGTGCGCGTGAGATCGATGTGACACTGTGACATGTCGCAGACCTGTGCGAAAATACCGATTGCCAGGCGCGCATACCGGAAACCGGATGCGAAATCCGAACATGCCGTACACATACGGCGCGCGAGATGGCACATTAGCGTTGCCTGATCGGACGAGTAGCAGCGGGGGCAGCGGTGCTGGCGCTGTTGAGTTCGAAACTTGCGGGTACTAAATTTGCATTGCCACGAGTGGACGTTTAACACCAGCTCGTATGAATATTTCAAGGATTAAATTCTGGGTTAATTCCAATATTAATGGCACTTTACAACATCGTTCATATCAACTACTTAATAATCGAAAAGTGGGCCAAGCTAATATTTGGACGTTTTCCAATTTGGCATTTTTTCCCCACGTGCCTCGCGCCTCGTTCGATAACGACATCAAACTTAATTTTCGGATTATAATACAAAGGGGTGAAAAATAATGAAACTTGCTTGTTATGCAAGATGTTCGTTAATTACTTAGAACAAAATTTGCATAACTGCAACGCATCGTTGCGTCGGAGAACTTCAAAGTCGCTGTGCGCAAAATGGGAGAAGTACGCAAGGTGTGTAGCCTTCAATACTTGCTGCTCTCCATAGTTTTCCCCAAGAAACGGGTGACGCTCATAAATTTTCCCATTTTGCACGGCGGCATTGCGTGGCATGCCACGGCCATTGGGGTACGAGGGTAAAGTTTCATTTAGGTGGAATTTGAGCAACTCGCCGTACGCGTACGTAAAGCACCAAAAGCCGCCGCCGCCGCCGCCGCCTACGTAAAGCATTCGCACACGCGTTGTTGTTGTTAGTCATCCAGCAGCATCTCGACTGCTTGATGAAACTTCCAATGTGCACGCGCCGAATGCGGGGGCGCAGTTGGTCGAACATGCAAACCCAAACGCGCAAAAAGATGCGCGCCGCAATGAGGTGCAAGTTTCGTCTGTGTGACTTCAACGAGACGGCGAAGAATTACGCGAAACGTCATAGAGTTCTTCGTCTCGCGACTGAGGTGTTACAACAACCATAAATTTTAATTTAATGGGAGTGCTAAAACGTATAAATATTTATTATAGAAACTTTCCGGGGTTGAGCAGTTACGCCAAGGGGTTGGGTCACGTCAGTAACATTAATAAATGTACCTTTTTGCGCGCCGCCCGCAGTGAAAACGTAGGTGCTCAGCGCAGCTAGTTGAATGTCACTGCCGCCGGAAATAAAATCTAAAAATTTCGAATAAAAATCAAGTTCAAAGGGCAGGGTCACTGCCGGCACCACATGTATCCGGTCCGCGTATGGCACACTTGAATAATTCAGTAACTATTCATGAACTTTTATCAATTAACGTCGGGGGTGTGTAACTTGACTGAAGCAATTTTTCATTGATAACAAACATTAGCGACACGGGATATTTTTATGACTTTATCAGTGCGACCAACCCCATTGGCGCGTGTTTAATTATATTAATGGCAATTACAGATTAGGGAATCGTGTTTTTTTTTCCGGGTAGCTCTCTTTATTCGTGTGGTATTGCGTAATTCGGCTGAATTCACGAGGCGGCGGTTACCGCACAACACAAACCGCCGCTCTGGTAGTATGGCGGCGTGCATAACGACGTGCGGAGGTGAGCTGCACGTAGCACTCTCGGCCGCCTAACAAAAAGCTATCAATAACGCGCCCATCGGTTGTAAATTACGCCCTGAGTACGCGAATGCTGCTGCACGTTTTCGACAAGAGGAATTGACTCGGTGCGAATGCAACGTAGCGTATCGGTCTCGTCGGCGGCAGTGGCGATGCTGCCGGATGGTATTGGTGGCGGCGGCAAAAAGCGCATGGAATTACCCGACACGAGTTGCGATTACCAATACGAGCGTGCATGAAGAAATGGCAGAAATAAAAAGTCATGATCTTTAATCGCACTAATAGATCTCTCGTTTTCATTCCGGATTTTTTTTACTGGTTGGCGTTTCAATATACCGAGTGTGTTTGCTTGCGCTTGGCAACTGTTCAAGTAATAATAAAGTCATGAAAGTTTAATAAAACGATTTCAATTTCAAGTTCAGCAGCAGTGACAGAATTTACGATAATATTCGCTCGTTTAGATATCGACTTGACATCGCATTATTATGAGATGAAACAATTACGCCATGTAGCAAATGCAATCCCAACAGATGCAAAGGCGACGGCAGAGGGTGCATCCAGCCGGTGCAATTTTGGACCAAAAGGATGGCGCGGTTATCGTTCGGGGGGTGCGCTTGTGCTCCACATTTTCGCAGACGGTGTTCATTATCGAGGAGCGCAAGTGGCACTTGATGCCAACATCAACTACTCGTCTGCGGCGTGTGCAGTTGCCGCCACCGCCACCGCCGCGTTTTCGTGCATGCGTCTCCTCTCTTCACAGCTGAAGTTTGCCAATAAGTGGCAACTTACTTGTTAACCCACACTCTCGAAGCTCGCGCGCGCGCCACGACAAGAAGCATCAAGCTCCAAAACCGTTTAGTTATTGTCTTGGTTTAAAGCTCAGCCGCGAGGATTCGGTGTTATCTACATTTGTGCTGCGTTGAATCACAGATGCTGCACAGTTAATTAATACACGCAGTGTTTCATAATAATATACTCGCGAAATAATCCGCCCATTCTTATTGCTCCCCCAATCATTTCAACATCTTGTTGGTTGCTTTAATTAAATTGTAATTAAATTTTTTCTTCGCGCATAATGCCAGCCTTAAGTCGGTAGTTGTAACTTTGCAACGAAATGATCGAATGAAATTGTCTTTTAAATGGTATTAGTCATTGATTTGTGTGTGTACTCACCGTTCGGTGGGAACTCGTAAAAGTACGCCGAGCGTGGACTTAGACATCTGCAACAGAAAGCAAAAAGACATACAAATAACAGCAACCAGCCAGCCAATGTTGAATTCATTAATATTGCATGAAGTTGTTCGCTGCCAAACTCGCCAAGGAGAAAAAGTCGGGAGGCGAGCGAGCGAATAAAATAAAATAGGAATGAGTACAACAAGAGCACAACAACGGAATAAAATAACATTGCAACTTAAAGTTAAAGAAACAAGTTAACAGATAGTTGTTACAAAATGAGTAGTAATGTTGTCATGATGATGAAGAGTAAACTACACTTTAATATACTCTAAAAGAAACACAAATGCTACGTAAACGAAAAGATATGTCTATCTGCGCATAATTCTATGAATAAAATAGATTCGCGCGCACAACGAGTGTTGGATGACAATGCGTAATGCAGGCCATTCTCATTGTGGATCCGTCGTACGTTTCAAACACTTTATAGAAATATCCTGGAATAACATACAATGTAATATTCTTCAGTTACCAAACGTGGAAACGAAGACAACACTTGATATCGAAGTTGAAAGAGTTATATCAATGCAGCACTCGTTTCATATCAAGTTGAGTATACTACACTCGCATTCCAACTTGCTGCTTTTATTTCTCAACTGCAATATTATTTTAAATATTAAAAACCCGCCCTTTTTATACGCGCTCCATATAAAATTACATCTGTTACATTTCATGCTTTCACGACATTTCCTCTTTGGCGGAAATTCACTTTTAATGATAGTGATTTTAAAAACATCGATTGCAATGCGAACGAAAGTCGCACAGATAACGTATTTTCTTCAGACGTAGAAATATGGACTTCGTGAAGAAATAGATCAATCAGAGCGCAATAAATGCTTAGCGTTTCTAGTTTATGATTCCGCTTTCATGCCATCAATAAGAAAAGTATGAGGAACAATAAAACATCTATAAGACATAAATTTATGCGGTTGAAATTGTTGGATTACCTTGCATTGATGTTAAACTCTATTTACAAATACAAAAATAAATATAATGGAATTGCAACATTACTATCTGAAAAACTATAAAACATGTTCAAATAATTCTTTTGCTGAGTGAATAAATTCTTGATCGCTTATCCTACAAATGCAATTATAAAATAATCAATTAGAAAAGCAATGAGCGTTATTTATGAAAACAGCTATAGAATGAAAATTGATACCGTCAATAAATTGAAACAAATAGAAACGCACATTGCATATGCCGGAACTGGCAACGAGCTAGGTAATAATGCAAATAGTGCAACGAGCTAACGAGCAATGAAGAACAAGAACAAAAACCAGATTTGCAAAACTGAGGAAGAGTGTGGTAACGGTGGAACGAATGCCGGTAACATCCCGTCTGTTGTAATTCCACTTGTACTTAATCGTGGTAATGGCAGTAACAGTAAATTAATTATGCAAGATTTGCCGCCAAAGATATGAAATCGCTTTAACTATGTTGCCAATAGAATAACACAATACAAAGTGTTCATGATCTACCAACTACTTCAAAATAAACCAATCATTTGAACTAAATCTACGATGAATTTTACCAGCTGATAATTAAATTTAAAATGTCCAACGTACGACTAACAACACTTGGTACAAATTTAAATTGAATTGTAAATTATTCCCACCCAATCCGAGTTTTCCGACTCTTTTACATTAAGCTAACACAAACTGATCTCTAAGCTAAATGAAGAGTACTCCAAGTACCTTATTGCAATTGCAGTTACACTGCGAAACCAATTTTAAATGTACTTCGCCTTCAAGTAGAGTAAACTAATAATAAACTAAACGATATATTACAAACGTTCTGCGCGAGCGTGTATGCAAATCAGCATTTAGCGTCATTAATTCACGTCAATTTCGGAAAAATTAAATTTAATGTACTTGGTGCACTGTGACTTTAAACGTGCAACATTGTATTGTGTTTAAAATGAGTCCACTTTTTAGGTGTTGTCTCGAAGACGTGTCTGACTTGAAGTAAGTGCTTTCAGTTGGACATAAAGTAAAACAGCACTCATTGAAAGTATCTTCCATTCTGTTAGCATGTTACTCACTTAGCGCAGTCATTCACTCATTTGAATCGCAGTAAGCGCGAACAAAGGCGGCGTCGCGATATAAAATTAAATTAACTACCTACCCGCGTGTATGCTTAATGGCAAGAAAGGAAGGCGCACGAGCTTTTTAAGAGGGATGCTCATAAATCCCATTCGTATCATGGCAATTTTCGTTATTTCCCATTCGTATTATGCTCGGATTAAGCATTCGCCGATAGAAAGCAGGAGGACTGACTGCAGCGCACTCACTACGCAGGGGAAGTTTTTACTTTTTAATCACTTAGCGTAGCACCTCGGATAATTAAATTATCAGCGGGGAAACTGCAAGTTATATTTCAGATCAATTAATATCTCGGTACGATGTTGTTTTGCTCGTGTAGTTTTTTATTCAGCGGGAATGCGTATTGAAATCTATCAATTTCCGTGAAAGCTTTCGAATGCACTCGGGCAGGCGCGCAAATGTTTTAGAGAAAGTAATTAAACCGAAGAAGGCACCCTTGATTGGAATACGAAGCTGGTTAATGCATCTCGCATCGTCAGACACCTTTCTTAGGCGCACATTCGTGCTGCGAAGCAGCAAGCAAGTGGTTTGCTTCTCATTCGCTTCATTCCTTCACGTTCCTTACGCTTACATTTCAAACGTCGATTCATCCGCATTGCATTCAGCGGCGGCGCGCCGGCGAAAAATAATATTTCAACGTCTGCGCGATGCTGGAAATGGATAATTAGAAATTTTAATGAAAGACGTTTTTCTTCCCCCCCAACACAGCGCAACGACGCAATGAATATGTCTTAATTTAAGGGCATCCTTTTGTTTTATGCATTTGATGAAGAGAGATTTTTGCAGTTACCCGCCTCACAGCATCATTGAAAATGCAGAGTAGTGTACTATAATAAATAAATGTGCGAGAGCTGTAAAATGTAAAACGTTGTTGAAAATTGCATATTTCCCTTGAAGAATGACCGCGAGTGCGGAACCAAGAGTCGCAAAGAAGAAATATGTGCAAGTGCATTTCGCTCCATGTGCAAATATTTGCAGAAGGCAAATATGTCCCAGTTTTTCCCTATTTGCGTTCGCGTGTCCGGCGGGAACACGACTTGCGAATTGTCATGGTAGATTCGTGGCAATCGCATACGACGGCAGCGAACGTTATGAAATTTTTACGGACGATGATTTCGTTCCCTGGACAATATTTTCCTCGCGTGCTGTAATGTCTGGATTCCGACAATGGGATTCAAGCTCGTACGCGGACGAGTGCACTGCATGTCGAGAGTTTTGTACGCCGTGTTTGAAACGGAAAGACATAACAAAGGAAGAGAGTTCTTCCGGCCTTTCGGAACATGCATAAGCAGCTTCCAGGTGCGTTTCGCAATATCAAAATCAATCTGACAGACGTTGAAACGTACAAGTGTTGCGCAAACATGATATTTTCGTGGAGGGTATTAAATATTCAGAATAAAAAATTACTCACGATTCGTAATTTTGTTGCTGCTGTTGCATGAATACGGGTGCTTGATGACTGGTTGTTTGGGGTTGTTGTTGCTGCTGCTGTTGTTGTTGTTGTTGAAGATTCATTAGACGTTGTTGTTGACGTGCAATCTGTGCGCCATATACGCCATAGCCGAATCCGTAGATCTCGTCCTCCTCCTTATCGCTGAGGCAGCTAGACGGCTAATGAAACGAGAAATAAAAGGATTATTTAAAAGGGCCTGTTAATCCTCCTGCCGCGGCACGGGGTTCGCTGATAACTCGCCTTGGGACTTACCGAGTACTTGCCGGGCACGTAAATCGGTTGCGATTGCGACGACGTCAGGCCGGCCGAAACGACGGAAGGGGGCGGCGGACAGCCGGCGATCGGACTGTAATTGCCCGGCGGCGTGCCCGGCGTAGCCGTAATGCGGTCGCGTGGCGACATTTCGGCCCAGTCTCGCCGCCGCAAGTCCTCCAAGTAACTAAGAACATCACCGTAGTGCGTACTGAAGAGGTCCGCATAGCGAGATGCCAACCCTTCCAAGTATCCACGTTCCCCGTCCTTCAAACCCAAAAAGAAAAAAAAAATGATTAAAACGGTGTCATTAGTGCAAATGAGGATAAATGATACAGCACGAGATTTTGCGCGAGAGTGGGCGAAAGTTCAATTAGGCTGCGCAAACAATTTTAAGAAATTCCAGCGCGCAAAGTAAAGTATGAAAAAAAAAAAACGAAGAAAATGCCAATGTCGGAACAGTTTAATCTCTCATGGAACATTTGTTTTTCCCCGGAACGGAAGCGGGAAAAATCTCAAAGTTCGTCCGCAGTTAATCGCCTTACAAATGTTAATCCCTAATCCCGAAAATGCAGCATGTCCTCGAACATCCTCCTCCAGACTAAATAAACTTCTTTTTTACGCATTCACACTACTTCTAAATGCATTACACTTGCAAAGCAAACGAAGCGTAAAATGTGTGCGAAAATTCAAGTAAAATAATACGACTTATACCTAGCTGGCACACAGTTTGATTCAAATCAAGTTTCATGCGTGAAAACATCAAACAGATTTGCTGTTTGCATATTGTGCTGTTTAATAGTAAATTATTTGATACGCTATCATATAATCATTCTAACAGACACACTCGAGCACGATTTAAAGAGCCAAAGTCAAATACAAAGAGCAAAGAGTTCATCTGCTGCATCACTACCGCCGCCGCCGAGTGTGGCGGATGCACGCTCGTCATTTCCGTCTGGTTTACGATGCAAATCCGAACTAAATTCGTTTTTGTGCAACTGGCCGCCGCCATGCCTCAATCTAAACCACCAACACTAGCGGCGAAAGCCGCGCAGATATAGCATTACGGAATTGCGGTGGTTGCTCGCCGCCGCCCTCGGCCTTCATCATAACGTTTATATTTCAATTTTGAGCACTCACGCCCGCTTAGTTTCGCAGGATAATTCCGCCTTCGTCCAGCTGTTTGTATACGAATGAACAGACCTCGCTGCCCAAAGAGATTCACAGAAATTTATTTGCGATCCTTCAGCACTACTACCTCACAACCTCAATTGAATGGCCAAACATTCAAATTTATCTCTAGGCAATCTTCTCTTGCATTCGATAAATTCATACAGCAAAGCTCTTCGTTTATAATTTACAATGTTCAAGTGAGAAAAATCGTAGAATGTTACCGCATTTTAAACAATTAGTCTTGCTATGATTTTCATCCTCGAAGCAATCAGTAATTCATCAAAGCTCTCGCATCATGCAAGGGATGATAGAAGGGATGGCATGGATAAAAGGATGAGTGGACAACCACCCTCATGCTGCTACCGCTGCCGCCGTCGCCTGTTCGAATATGCGTTTTATAAATATTTATGAGCCGCATGTAAATGTAAAGCGAAAAAGAGCGACACACAACGAAAAATAAAAAGCGCGTATAACATAACAAATTTTCACTTTACTTTGAACAAACACGCTTTGGTTTTTATTTTCACCGGATCGCTCCGAGCTGCTGGCGTAAGTTGCAAAGTGCTAAAGTGAAACCCCGATAATTGTTAATTATTAACCGGGCAAACAGATGCACAAAACAAACAATCGCCGAACGCTTTGATATGTAAAACAATGTTTTCACGCACACCCCGTGTGAATGCGGCGCGCGCTATCCTGCAAGGAGCAAAAAAGGACATTCGTGTGTAACGCATTCGGAATGTATTTGCAATGCGGACGATTTTGTTTCAATTCTCACATTTTCAATGCGCGTTATCAACCGATTTCGATTTACATATTTATGCAATGTCGTTTGCGCGCATTTCGCAGTTTTTGCACGTTTTCCATTGAGTGCGCGCGCACGCAAATTTGTGCATTTCATTGATAACAGGAAAACCACCCCCGCTCAGAGCCGCACCACCACTCATAGTCGTGCTTTTTCAGCACACGGCCGCATGCGAATGCAAATTGATGAATGTTTATTATTGGAAGCGCGACTCGTACTGCTAATCAATTTCCAGTTCGTTCGCTCAATGCATTATTACTTGTTTTGCCTCGTCGTACTCTTCGTAGCGTTCTGTTCTCCTTTTTTTTGTATTCGTTTCTTTTAGTGGCTTTGATTGCCTCCTGCTTTGCTTGCTTCATCAGCACGCTCGACTAATTCGCATCGCAACCCGGAAAAAGGAGAAGAAAGCCGTAATGTCCTGAAACACTTCTGAATGCGCGAACAGATATCGATTGTGCTCGTCATAAGTAGAAAGCTGATGATTGGATTCGCGCAATCTGAATGCAAATTTAATTTTCCTATCGCATAGCCAATAATATTGATGATATTTAAAACATACACCGACACTGTCATCGCATGACGAGTAGAATGATGTGTGCGCACCCTCAGAGAGTTCGATTAATCAAGAGCGCAGCGCATCGCTTCAACCCCTTCGCGTTCGATTTATTATTAAAACATAATTTCCATTCGTCATGAAATATATATTTATATAACTGGACGACACGGGCGCAAAACGAGAATTCTCCAATGCGCGAGCACTCGACATGGACGAAATAATTAATTAATTTATAAATACGCCAGTTATTAATTATGTAAATTATTAGTTGAATTACCTCAAACGCGCATTAAGTTTTCAGCGCTGTTTACGGAAATGATTAATAATTTCACAACGTTTCAGATTCATCTATAATAATTTTAGCATTTAATTAATTTGTTCGTTTCTTGTTCTTGAAACAATAGCGCCCACGATTGCGATTTTAATTAGTAAACGGGTAAAAATAGCATGCAGATCTAATTTAAATGTAAAATCGAGATGCATTTGTAGATTAAACCAGTAGTTAAATGCACTTGGTAACGATCGCCGGCGATTGCAAGTTACGATCGTGTTTTAATTGCATCTTCGAGTCGAAGTAGCGTTGAGCACAACGCGTAACGTTGTATTGCTTTGAAACTTTCATCATGGCAATGCCATTTAAGTTCATGAGCGTTCCTGTGTGCGAACGCGTATTGCAAGATTTCGCACCCGAAGCACCACCAAACTGGCCATCCGTGCACTGGCAACTAGTTGGTTAATAGTCCATTTTGCAGGCGGGCCAAAATTCAATTTCGCGATTTATTGAATTTCATACAAGCAGCATGCACTCTTGCATCTTGGATACACTTAATTAGTCTGATTACATGAAAGCCTAACAAAATGTCTGTACAAATTGCAAACGAAAAAAGCAATGGCAATTTTACGTTGTGAACTCTTCCGGCTATTGTTTAACTATGCGTATGTTAGTTACTAGTTCGAGGGTAGTTTGTTGTTCCTACTCGTATTTCCGAAATGGATTTTTGTGAGCACTCTTGAATCTCTGATTCGCTTAATTAGCCCGAATACATAACAGAATCACTAAAATTCCAGAAATTATGAACTAAAAAAGTAATGGGATTTTTTTCTGTCGAGTTTCCCATTTTTTTTACAAAAATTTTAAAACCCTTCTGGTTATTGTTTCCCATTGCGTAGTGTGTTACTTGATCCAGGCTAGTTTATGATTCCCATTTCGAAATTGCGCGCACACCGCCCAAAAGTTCAGCCACTCGTTCCAGTTGGAGAGTAGTTGTTGTTTTTCTGGATGCATTTTGCAACGCGTAGCAAGTTATTCTCAATATGACCACAATTTGGCTCAATCTACGCTCGAATGCGATCGCGTAGCTTTTTTTACGATTGTGAATTAGTCGAGTCGCGTTTTTGCGCCACGAAAATATCAAAGGCACTCAACTGCGAACGCAAATGCCGTTTATTTCGAACGCGCAAGCCGATGGCATTGAATGCTTATGCACACTCGTCGAGTTGAATCGCAATGCAACGCATGAAAACTACAATTTTCAGTTTTTCCAATGAATTCGATTTCAATTCCCATTTTTTGCATTGCTATACCGAATTGTTATGTGTGCTTTATGCATGAAATAAAAACCAATTCGACTATATCCAAATGAAAGATTAGAGCGCAGGATAATAAATGTTAGTGTGACTTTCGGACGTTGGCGGTGGTGGTGGTGGCGGTTATCACATTTTGTCTTCTTGAATATGCTAAGACAAGCATCCGGATAAATTTGTGGCTGGGACATGAACATTTACCATGTGCCATTGTCTACGGATTGTCGCTGAGCGTTGAGCAACCTCAAGGAGGAAAGGATTTCAAGCGCCTCAACTCTCGAAGACAATTAGCGCGCGTTCAGTGCGCGATATGTAAAGTTGGCGTACGCTCGTTCGCTCGCTCGCGCGCTATCCTCTCAAGCGGTTTAAATGCGGTTATTTCCGGCGTCGCGCGGCGAGATTAAGCGTGTTCGGCTGGTCATGAAACAAATTTACTGTCGAGCGAGCGGCTCTTTGGACATTGTGTTTTATTTTTGCTTCGCTGACATCTGTTGCTGTCATAACAAGCATCGGCGATGTGTTACGCCTATAATAAATGTAATAAAGTCGCAAATTGCACGCGGAAATTGCGATTAAACACGATACGCACCGGCGAGAATAGCGCGACGCCAGCAACGCAAGTGCAACAATCAACGTTTACTCGCTGACCGCCGCCGCCGCCACACCGCAAACATGCGTCGGCTGCATGACCGCATCGTTTGTTGGTGAAATTGATTAGGGGACAGATGTTGTCAGATGTTGTCTCCGCGGTTAACAAGTGTCGCTCGTAAAGTTTATTATTTCATTAAGAGACCATTCATATTTTTGCATTTCATTTATGAGCGCAAAAGTGTATTATGAAAAGAATAAAAATAATAATAATACAGCAAGAGTTACGCGTAATATTTTTCATTAGCGCGCATTTGCAACCCGATGAGCAAATGAACATGTCATCCGCGAGTGATTAATTGACGCCGCGAAAAATTCATTACAAGCGAAAGTACGAACGAATGAGCGAACGCGAACGCGACTCGGCAAAAACCAGTTGAAATTCCAATTATTCATATTTTATCCGCACTGCCGCTAATTCCCGAGCCACTCGAAGCGGCTGCGGTGCGCGACGCCTTTTTTCCCGATTGCAATTTTCTTGCTGCACGCCCGAAATTCCAATTAATATTCAGCCATTTCGGTGGCGGCTGCGGCGGCGACGAATGCGTCTTGATGAATGCGTCGAGGTAATGAACGAGGTCGCGAAATAACTCCATTTAACTCCCTCGCGCCCCAAACATCATCAGTACTAGGCTCCCTCAATTTTTGCACTAGTTGCTCTACGGTAAAACTACCCTTCTTACATTTTGTACCTATTTACTGTATACGAACAACTTTTACGCGTAGAATCCTAAAACTTTGGAATCGTTTTGTAAATAGTTTTCCGTATATAACGTGTTTGAAATTTTCGAATGTCATTAGCGCATTTCCGGAAGTAATGCATACGCGACTAGCAGCGCATAATGTGCACATCCATAAATTGAAGATAAAGAACGAATAGGCATTAAATGCGGGAGAAATGCACGAAATGCACTCGCTGTTAATTTTAATAAAGCCGCATCGCGCTACCGCCGTCGCCGATAAGCCACCCAGCCGTCAAAGAGTGGTAAGTACGATGGAGGAATGAAGAAAAAGAAGGAAAACGAATAAACGGCGAAAAGCACGAGGACGTCATTAAGCCGTCTGCACACTTTTTCGCCATCCGCCGTATTATTTTATTTATGCTGCACACTTATTGTTTCGGGCACTCTGAAATTGCACGCCTGATCAAAAAAGCATTTTCTTCATCAGCCGAAGAGGTGGCAACTCGACGAACAATGGAAATCCGGCGCAGATTTTAGGCAAACGATTCACTCATCTTAAAAATGCGCTCACGCTGTTAGAAATTCCCTCTTCACTGTTGTGCAGCGTCCGGCAAAAAATGATGCAAATAGTGGCGCGGATTGTTAAACAGTCCTCTGGACTTAAACAGAATAAAAAATTTAGGCGCCTCGCAGAAAGAAGACGCGTACAAGGGTTGTGCACCGAAAAAGAAAAGAGGTGGCAGCGGCGAAACGTGGCTGAAGTAAGCTGGAGGCAATGTTCGGAAAGCTCGAGGAGTTAAAAAACTTGACTCATATTACAAGGCGTCGAGATGTACAAGTACAATGCACCGGGGAAAGGAACGAGATGAGCGCACTTATTTTTGCGATCCGCAAGCTGCTCTCCTCTTGGCGTCCGGAGAAAATAATCCAAAAAATTGCATTGCAAAGGAAAAGCCCTCCTCATGCAAGCCCATGTGCACTTCCATTTCGTGTAATGGCCGAAATATTTGCACGGCGCACATTTTCCGGATTAGTTCAACGTGCACGCGTGGCGCAGCGTGGAAATTGAAACCTTCATGAAAAGCCCGGGCCGAATTAAATTTTAAATAAATTTCTAACAAGTTCCACGTTTCCGCTTTTCATTCCGCTGGTTTTCCTCCTGTTCCTCTCTCTCTCTCTCTCTCTTGTCCCGAATTATTTATTCCGAAAGTACCAAGAATTCCAATCAGTGTCCACTCGCAGTTAAGATTTACGAAATTATAATCCAGGACGAAAATCCTCTTTGACTTCATACTCAAACATATTTTCTCTCTTAAAGCTCTCTGGCGCACTTTGTGTTTTTCAAGAGGGGGCAAACGAAGCAGAACGAAGAAACGACCAAGAAAATCCTTTTGCGTACATTTTCGGCTAAGGGTTAAGCGAAATCCCGCCCGCAAAACGTTAATAAATGCCGCATACGCATTAGTTGTAGCTTAAGAGAAGGGAGACGCGACAGAAGCCCACGACAATGAGTAAATGATTTGAGAAAAAGGGATAAAGTGATTCAACCCTTAGCGGCATCAAATTTTCCAAAATACCACACCACCACACTACATGCGCATGTCCTGCTTAATGTGGATGTTGTAAATCTCTTCAACAAAGATCTCAAATATTCGCATGGCACAGTTGGGATTTCCTGATTGGATTTTCCGGCGTCCATGTTGCGATTTCTTGCTGGTCTAAGCATTTCCGGATGTGATGCACGGTGTATTTATACAAATACGCTTACTCTTTGTACATGCATTCTAGCGAATGCAAGCGTTTGCTTCTTCCGGTTTGCGAACGAAACACACAAATAAAGTCGATTTCGCCAAATGTCCCCAGATCCATGACAAAGCCCCTGGTTATAGTGGTAGCGCTGCTAGTGCTGGTGGTGGTGCATGCACCATAGCAAAATATAGCTAACATACGAAGAGTAGAATCGAAGAAAAAGTTATTTTATTCGTTCTTATATTTCACGACCAATAAAATAAAATACAAAGCAGCAATACTAGAATGAAAATGTCGTTGCACCACCGAGAACGTCTCGCACAAGGAAAATTGCACAGCGATAGTAAAGTGGAAAATAAAATGAACGCAATATTACCAATCGAAAGCAATCAAATCGAATTGAGACGAAAATATACTAAATAATGTCACGCTACAACGTTTTATTTCCATTCAACTTAATTAAAACAAGCCATAAACGTTAAAGGGTTGTTGGGAAAGTGTTGAGCCAAATTTTAATTTCAATGTACCCACTTACAGTTTAAAAGTTACCAACTATGATTTCTTTTAAAGTTCTGCTTTTCAAGGACTTGATCTTGAATCATGAGGAGCAAGTAGTGCTTCGCTGAAAGTGCAAGTAAAGAAATGCTCCACTACGAGAAACGCGCCCTTCCTTTTTTCTCTTTCCATTTGAACTGCTCAAGTCTATGAAAGCAGCACTCGCGTAATGTGCGTAATACGCGAAGGGCTAATCAAGAAGTGCACTCGAGCACTCGCCCTATTTAGCATATTTGCCGACAGCAAGAACAAGGCGGCCAACAAGTACGCGGCGCAAGGAACCGAACCGAAAGCCTCCCCCCTTTTCATGAATGCGCATATACACACTCTTTGGCGAATGCATCCTCATCGCCGTCGCAGCATCATAATTAGTCTCGCCTGCAGTACGCGCCGCTGTTCATAATCGTAAATGATTACTGATGTAATTATGAATGCATGCGCGTCGCCGGAATGCAATTTCACAATAATCGCGCTGATTGTGCGTGCGCGCCGCGCGCAACAAAGAAGAGGAAATAATGGCCGATGAAAGGGAATCAAACCGAACGCACAACGTAAAGTGCTTCTTATTTGGTGAGCGCGCCCGGGCCGTGTTGTGCTGCTCTCGTTGTTCCAACTTGTTCAAATAAAGCAACAAAACAAAAACGGATCAAACAACAAACAACAAACGCGCGCGCGGCGGCGGCGGCGACGACGACGGTAGCAACAAGGGACGAGAATCTGCTCTACTGCACTTGGGGGAGCACGTTGTAAAAAATTTGCGCCGAACAAAAAATCCGATTGAATTCGGCGCAGATCAAAGACGTACGCTTTGTTGCCTAAAACGTTGTGTCCTCCTCCTCCGGTACGAACTGGAAAAAATTAAATTCCCATTTCGTTTATGTGCCCCGTGCCTTCTTTTTTAATCCTACTACTGCTGGTCTCCGCAATTAGACGCACGTGATTGAGGGCAGCGTAAATGAAGAAATAATTTTCGAGCGTGGAAATCGCCGCCCCGCAGTGTGCGACTTGGCGTGAAGAATTACGCGAAAATTGATTGAAAAACGATTTTGTGCGCTCCGTGGATTTGCACTTTCTTGCTACGTTGCGCGTGCAATTTCCGTGCAACGATTTGCGATTATCTCGTTCGCGTTGCGACAATTCACACAATAAATTTTGTACGCAACTTTTTGCTCGCGCCAAATCGCAGTAAATTCACCGCCACTTGCAAGAGAGTAAAATCAAGTAAAAGGAATCCTTCCGCAAATATTGTTCACCTTTGGTGCGAAACGCAATTAAATTTCAATCGCATTCGAGTTGCAAAATCCTTCGTCGCCTATCAGCGCGCCACTAAACGCTCGGAATTGAGGTTTAGAAAAGAGAGCCCCAGCGGGGCAGCGAGCGAAGCGGGGAGGAAAGCGGCGTAACGCAAACAGTGAGAACGTTTGCCCCGGAAAATAAATAAATATCAGTATTCCGGGCGGCGAGTTCCCAACTGGATCATTAAAAGCAACGTGTGCGTGACGTGCACGCCGGATGAAAGGCGGATAGTCAATTCAATCATATCGAAACTCTGCTATTGCCGAGACCGGAAAAGTTGCCTCGGCCTCCGACTCATTGGCGACGGCGATAGTTCTTCACACGCTTTCCTCCTTCCTTCAGCTTTTTTTCTGTGCCCAATTCTTATTGTCGCTCTTGATCATCCTTCGCTCGCGCGTTCTCATCAAAGTAGAAAAGAAACGTTCCCGAGATATCGCAATAAACACCAAACGAACGAGCAAGAAATAGTGAGTGAAACTAAAACTTTACTCAAGCGCGCCCGCAACTTACAAACTCGATTGCTACTACTTTTAAGCACTTCCGAATAACATTCGTGCGCTGTTTGCGTAAATATCCATTGGATTCGCGCGTCCGAAACAAACCACAACGAAAGCGAATTCTCAAGTGGAATTAACGCGCATTTATCGGATTCCTTTCGAATTAATTTTCTCGAATAATAAAAGTAACACGCTTGATGTATTTGCTGCTGGCGGTCGCTGTTCAATTGTATTGTAAAGTTGTTTTCACGCCGACGGAAAAACAACTTTAATCAATAAAAGTGCAAATGTAGTTAACGCTCGCGACCGCAAAAAGCGCGCAATCATGCTGGATTTGCTTGGCTAATGAACAAAGTTTCGCGGAAAGTAATAAAAACTGTTGCCGAACCAAAAGCAGCAGCAGCAGTAGCCGCATTGTGCATTGTTCTGTTGTGTTGTTAACTTTTTAAATTTGCTTCTACACGCGCACATCTTCCGCGCCAATTTTACAAATTTCCCACACTTTGAATCGGCTTCAGATTAACGCACGACTTATTAGAAAAGACATAAATGTTGTTTGCGCGCAGAAATTAAGTCGTTGCCAAGAGATTGCTTATTAAACTATGTCCATAAACTTATATTAGTACGAGTTTTATAGAAAATTTAATGCAATTCATTTGGCAGGCTCAGGGCAAATTGAAGGAAAATGAGTTTTCTTCTCGCCGCCAACGCCTCGTGATGTAAAATTTATAGCTGATGATATAGAGTCATGAAAATTATACTTAAATGAAATTAATTTTGCGCAAAGTTAGTTTTAATATAACGTGAAAATGGAAAAATAATCAACAGCAATTGAACGTTGAGCGCTTGTGTAAAAAACACTTATGCATTTCTGGATTTCAAATGCATGCAGCAAGAAACATAGAAATTAACCACCACCACCCACGGCTGCAGCAGTGATTTGACGATTGTTCGTAATAACTGTCGCTGTTATGCATCGCGTGCGCACCGCCGACGCCGCTGCCAACGTCAAGCGGGGGTGGATTCGACGCGCAAATTGATTCGACTCGAACGAAATGCACGCGCCGCTTGCGTGCCGCGGTTGAGCCGCATAAATTTAGCGTTGGCTTGTTTGATAGCAACCCGACTACTACGAAATGTCCCCAGCCCAACAACCCGTACGTATAAAGCTTTACGATATTTTCACGTTGCGCAAAAATGTCCACAAAAAATATTTCAATGCACAAAACTATAAAAAGCACAGCCATTCGTGCAAATACACAAAACGTTGTGCTAATGCCATTAAAACTTCGCGCGCCGCCGTCATCACCGCCACCGCCGCAGTCAGCAGACTTCTCTCATCAGGACACCGACGTGTGTGCGCGAGTGCGCGCTGTTTGCGGCATCAAAGTTTTAACGAAATTTCAACGTTACGCTCCGTCAACCCTGAGGAATACACCGCACGAGTAGCTGGAGCAGCAGGACATATCACGCACAAGAGCACGAAAAGTGGCTCGGACTCGAACAAACTGATAAACTAGTTTTAATTCTCCCGCGTCCAAAAGTGCGCAGACAGTGGGCGCAACGCTATGATATGTAATTATAAAGAAAAACTAACTCATCGCCTTCTCCCCCAGGCTTCGGGTGGTGGGTCAGGACGACTTCAATGAAGGGATCACTATTGGTCAAGTCCCAAGCCAGCTAGCGCGAGGTTATTTTCTTTTCGAGTTGCTAACTTCCAAGCAAATGCAATTGCGAGCGTCCTAACTCTTTCGCAAGTTACCACTTTAAGTATTAATTATAAGTTTGCGAGTTCGAGTTCGCAGTAACAAATAACAAAACAACAAATTCCCGCCTAGTGAAGAGACGCGCGAGGGTTGAAATTAATGTCTTAAGACGATATAAATATTTGTAAAGATTTCAGTCAGAACGTCCAATGACTAAGTGTGATCCGCTTTTGGCCCCTTTTAGCTTATGTGAATGGAAGCACTATAAGGGTGAAATGGCGCAAATACTCTGAGGATAATAGGTTAGAAGCATAGAGGCATTAAACAGTAGTACAGAGAAATATCGTTGGGAAATAATTGGCCGACGATGAAATGAAAAATGGGCGCAATTAATATAAACGAAATCTTTTATATCGCGCCCTCATGCGCATTGAACTCAAAAGGACGACGGGCGAAATGTATTATTATTTTTATTATCATGTGATTTTTCCTCGAAAAGTGAGCCGGCAAATTGATATTCAGCTCAAATATTTTTCGTTTTCGTTTCCCTGGCTGCATGCAGTCATTTGGCGCTTTCTCCCGTGAGTAATGCCCCAACGGCGGGCGGCAGTGCGCCTTTCGAGGGGTGTTGGATGATGATAATATATCCCATATAAGACTTGTCATCATCGCGTTCATCTTACGGGGTGAATTTAGATCAGACCGCGTCCTACGCAAGCTAGGATGATGTGTCTCGACGAGTCAACTCAACAAGCGCGCTTTGGAAGCATCCGAAGGAAGCAACCAAAAGGAGGAAGGGAACAACGTGTCTTCGATGGACATCAGACTACTCAATCTGTCTACCCCGAATGTCCATCCGCACGATGCACTTGAACGACCACGTGACATCCCTGAAATTGTAATAAACCCTTCGGCCTTTTTTTGTTTTGAGTGTGCAAATCCTGAAAGACCTTGAAAAACGCAAAATTCGTGATTTGAATGTATTTAGATGAATTACAAATGTTGTGTGTTTTCAACCAGGGTTGAAATTGTGAAAGTCGATCCGTAAAGGGTAACGACCATCAACAAAACGCAGCGTGCGTCCACCGCTTGCGGCCTTTCTAATTAAATAATACGTAACATGTCTCTTTGATCGTTTACATGAATGAAAAGCAGAATGTAAAACTTGTTAAGGGTGTATTGCACTCGTTGATTACTGGCTAGCCAGCTTCAATTTCCTGCACAATTAAACGAATACTTTGTACCGCTGTCTCATTACACCTTGAAATTATAAATACAACTTTACGGTAAGAGTGTTTGATCCCTTAAAAGGTTCAAGTATTCTTTTACTTGCCGCTTAAGTAATTTGAAAGTAAAAGCAAAAGGCAAAAGAACTTCGAGTAATAGGTTTTTGATTAAGAAATCCCTATGGATTAAATCGAAGGTAAAGTCTAATTCTTCAACTGGAGATTACTTGTTCGATTTCATCGTATTAGAATATTGATTTATCCCCAAGAGTTGTAAGGAGGAGAGAGAGAGATTTCGAATTGGAAAGGAAAATTCAAAATTTACATGGAAGGTTCATTCGTTCAGTCCTTCATCCGCGCACGAAATGATTATTCTTAAATTATTCAAATCCCGATGAATATGTATAAGGTGCGTCTCGTTCCCATCATCAACGAAATCCAGAGGAGCGCACTACTAATGCAAAATGTTAATCAAGTTTACTCTATACTTTCGATTACGGATTGTCGTTTCGATTGTGCGGCCGGGACACAACGTAAGTTGATCGCAAATGGTTGCTAACCTTTTTAAGGTCATGCATAACTAACCTATGCGAACACGTACGACGTAAATACAGAACTATAAAGGGTGCACTCATGCAATTCACATCCTGAGAGTGGCCGCCCACCGAGAGCAAGGACGAAGCGAACCACCGAAGCGGAGAACACACAGTGGAGGGCTATTCGAATCGATAATAGGATTATAATCCTTTTCCTTATTGGTTTCGGTTTTCGGTTGACGTCTGAATTCGAGTAATCCTTATCTATAAATCACGTTATCACAGGAGCGTATCGCAATTGGCTCGCGTGCCCGCCCGAAACGTAATGTTCATTCAGCCGTATGCTGCTGCTCGTCTCCTTCCTCGCGATAAGAACGATGACAATTTCGGCTATTTTACGGCAATATTATTTCGTAAATTGCCAAAATAATATTCACAATTCGGAAATCAGTTATCGAACAGAAAAAGGAATTGAGGGGCTTTGCCGAAAATCCAATATAAATGTATATTGGGGATAAATTAATGACCCTTTTGATTATTATTGAATTGGCGACTTGCGTCGTGATAAGAACGAGAACGCCGACTTTTGATTAATGAAGTGGAGCATTAGTGTCGAGAAGCGAAAAATGAACTTGTCTTTAGCGGTAATATTGATCCAGATTGATAGTAAAAACTTCCACGAAAAAGAAATATAAATCTCACAACTTTTAAGCTCCGCTATTAATAGTTTGGGCAATTAATTTCATTTACTTAACCCTGTTATACCACTTCAAATGTCACGATTTACGGAAATGCAAACGAAAATCGTAGGGGTGGCAAACTCAGCGTGTGGCGCATTCACCCTTCAAGCAAACACGACACACGAGTCGACGTCTGAGAAAACATTGCGTTTTCTTAGGTATTTTACCTGACCTGATGGTTCCAAGTCACGTCATCCAAAAACTTCTGATATATTTTAGTGTCTCGTCGACATAACAAGAAGCAAACATATTAATTTTCCCATAATTAAAATGTTACTTGGTATTTTTCCATATCCATCACAAAAAGGATTTCCTAGTTTAGTGAATGATTCGTGATATCGACATATGCAGTCTTGGAAAATTGTCATTTCCATATGAAAGGCGTGACGCGATGCGGAAAAAAACGTAGAGGAATGCATAAATCACAATCGGGAAATGTGCGCGCCGCCGCCGACGATGCATGACGGCGGCTGCAAATGCGAATATGTATCGGAAATAAATATTTATGTGTTTAAAAGGGCTTTTATCCGGGGCGTCTTTCAACAGGTTGCCACTTTTCTGTGTGCGCGCTGCTCCCGCTGCCAACTGACGATGAGGACGAGGACGTCGTTTTTCCTCTGCTGCACACAACCAGAAAATCGCCGGCCGTCATTTTTTCCTTTCCGCATTTCGCACAATAGTGTGCATTCCGGCGCGCCGGATAGAATGTAGTAGTAAAGCGCATTTCCAAGTCTACATCGTATGCAAATCGCCGTATAACAAAGCGAATCGTAAATAATATAAGCATCGATCTCGTCTCGCCTCGCCGTGCGCGCATATCAATTCATATTTATTCATTGCGATGCTTCCTCGATGCGCATAGCATTACGCCGTGTCGTCGAATCTTTTGTTTTCCGGCATCGGCTGAAGAAGAAGAAGAAGAAGACGACTACGCGAACGCTGCACACTTTGATTTCTCGTTTCTTTTTTCCTGCCAAATAGACAGGACGCCAAATGAAGAATAAGAGGTTAATGCGACCGGAGCGCGGGCGCAAGGCACATACAATGCCCGCGCGCCCGCCGCCTTTCGAAGGGAGCTGAAGCAAAAATAGGAGAAACGCGAAAGAAAAACGAATATTGAATTCAGTTATCTTGACGAGATTGAAAGGCATTGGCTGCGTCTGTCTACACCGCCCGGGATATTGAATTCATCCACCCGTAATGACACCCTCAACGAGTTTATTCCTCAGAGCGTTTATCATTAAGTTATCGCGCGAGCAGTTGCCGTTTCCGAAATGAAAATTTTTCTTCTTCGCCGTGTGTCTCAAAGGCAAGCAATGTTTTTTCCAAAATATATAAATATACAAGAAAAACATTCCGGATGAAACGAACGTTCTTTCAACCCTCTGATAATCCGAATAATTGATTCTTTAGTTTTTCCCCGAAACCTCCCCAAAACGTAAATGTTGATTTCCAGCCCGTGCGAACGATATTGAAACGGATATTACAGCCAATAATTGTAAACGACATCGCACGCAGTCGAATGATGGTCATTAGAGAACACAACCCCTCCCGACTTCTTTTCGCACTTGGACTTCACATCCTCGAGAAATTACGAACCCTGCCACAGTGAACGCGGCTAACCAGACGGCACGCTTCACCACATCTAATATGGCTGCTGTTCGCTTGCTTCGTGCTGTTCCTTTGGGGATTTCCAAAATGTTTCATTTTATCCTATTCCATTCCAATTCGCGAGCCTTGAGTGTTTCAAGTAGATCTTCGCACATCTTGGTTAACCACATTTTAACAGGGTGTTAGCCTCAGAATCCCTTTGATAATGTAGGTTCATAACGAACGCAAAAAATGATAGCAATGAGAAAACTATTTGAGAATGCGAAACAAATTTAGCGAAATTCCACTTTATACTGGAAATTGAATTGCATTATTTACAATATTCATGGACGCGAGAGTACCGGCGAATCCCAGCGCCTGTCGAACTCTTTATTTGTCCACTCACACCGTCATGCAGGAAGAGAGAAAGATCCAACGGGAACACAAGAGGTGGCTGCACGCTGTGAATTTCCCTTGTTACCAACATCTCTATTCTGGTGCACGCGAGAGAAGAATGGGTGGACAAGATGTTCCAATACGCATTTGCAAATACTGTCCCCCTTTTGGTCTGCTTTCCCCGCTTTCAGCATCGTTTTATTCATCCGGCAGCCGGCTTTTTGTTATGCGGCGTAGACGCAGTAAACCCTCAGGAGCGAGACGTAAAGCAGGCGAAATAAAATAAAACTACTGACGCAAAAGAAACCAAGCAACCAATACACACGAGTGTCGGCGTCCAAACCTCGTACGTCCGTCCAGCAGGACTAAAAGGATCGGTTAAGGTCGCCTGCTCCTTGCTACTTGCTCCTTGTGGTCCCAATTGACCTTTGTGCATTGTACGCGAGTGTGTTGATAGAGACAAGATACACTCCTCCACTCCTGTACGCTGGTATGGTGTGTGTGGGGTTTCTTCAACGCTAACCACCCCCCGAATCCTTCGAGACGATAAAAACACACATTGTAAGAGAGAACGCTCTGGACCGCCGACGCGTGGGGGCATCCTGGAGAATCGAGTTTGCCATCCAGTTAGCCTCGCGCATCCAACTTCTTTCCTACACGTGGCGCCCCTCTTCCTCGCTTCTTTTCTGGTAAATTTCCCAGGTGGTTTCGACGCGCCAACGACCGCGGTTAACGCGAGCCAACTTTTAACCGAAGACAAATATTCCGTCAGCACGCGGCATGTATTAATATCAAAGAATTTCATCAGCAAATTAGATTTTAGCGTTTTGTTCAGGGTCACAACGCGTGATTGCAAGTGGGTGCCGAGCGTGCGCACGCGGAAATTGAACTTCAAATTTACAAATTGAATTGCACAAAAGTTGTAATTAATTTCGGCAATGTTGATTTCCTTCAGCAACTTACTCCTCTCCTTCGAAGGAAGAGGGAAGTGAAGCATCTTTGAGCTGCTATCAAAAAAGCGACCTCTTCGCTTTGCTGTCAGTAGATTTTCAGAAAATTAATAGCTCTCTGACATCACTCAAGTGAACTTTTGCCCCGGCTGTATATTTCGCACAAACCAGATATGAATTTTAAATAAAACAAAAAGTCTACTACTGCCGCCGTCTTCAAACTCCTTCCTTTCCGGTCTGGTCCCTGTGATCTGCGTGTACGTTTCGATGCAGTTTCATCTTCAAGTTGTACATCATCATCATCTTCATCCACACACAGAGCAGCACCGGCAAGCAAGAGATCTTCCCCTATCCGCGTTGTAAGAAAATTCAAACTTGCGAGGGGAAATATTTACCAAACTGCGGGCGAATTCGCGTCACGTACAGAAGACAGGGGGGGGGAGGTGGCGCGGCAGCCAGGTACACGTACGCACCGTCGACGAACAACCCTGACAGAGGAGCCTGGTTACCACGACGAGACGCTCCTCACCACCACCAGCACCACCACCCTCATCCTGCAGAAGATTGCGCGTAACACGCGAAGCGGTGTTAGCACAAACGAATTCGCTTTGATGACTCCTTGTCAAAGTCGAACAAATATTGGAGAAACGAATACGTCGAATTGCGGACGAACGCTCCCTTTCACAATTCGGCGTGCGCGCGCGAGCTCCATATAGATATTCTTCTTCTTGCTTCTTCTCCTATCAAGGGATGTGATGTGATGGGGAAGGAGTACTCGCTCGTAATGTATGCGTAAGCACACCAATAGAATCAATTTCCCATGTTGAAATTTTCGATGAGTCGCTGCAATGCGCTCCATGTTTATTCAAATTTACGCTATTTATTCGACGACTATTTTCAATTACGTGTCAGCGACAAATCAGGAATTAAAGTAAGCGCGCAAAAAATGAAGAGAAGAAAAACCTCACTGAGCGTGAATTAAATCCTCACGGCAATGTTATATCAGCTCTTCGGGAATCTATATATATATATATTTTGTCGAAAGCGCGTTGCACGCCGACCATAAAGATTAAACTGTAACTGAAGACTTATGAAACGACAAGCGAGAGTGTCGGCCCGCCGATAAGGAACAAAACCCGCCAAGTGTCGCAAGCCATGCGCGAGCGCGCGTCCCGGAAAAATCGCTTTTCGTTTTCGTTTTTAAGCGCAGCTAGCGGCGAAGGCGGCAGCAGCGAACGGTGGCAAATGTCGTTGTCGATAAAAAGAATGCAATGTATTGCACAATGGAGGAATTCACTACAGCTTACCCGTTCCGACGAAACAGAATAAAAATGCAAAGAAAAATGGATAACCCCGTCGTAAATAACGAGTGTGAATTATCAATAAATTGAAATCGCATTTCCACCCATCCCAAGAGGCTCCTTCGAATATAAATGTCGCTTACCTGAAACAAAGAAAAGTAACATTAGCATGTGGTAGATAGATTATGCATACAAGGTATCAAATTAGTGATTAGCAGTCATTGGAACAGATGGTTGGTAATTTGTGGGAAATGGCAAACGAAAGTTGGCGGTGGGCAGTGAGTGACCGGTCGGTCCTGTTGCTGATAGTGGTTTTCGGTTAATTGGCAGTTAAAAACGGATCGCGCACTAATTGAACGATAAAATTATAACGAAGACATAAAATTGAAGAGAGCAGTAGCCGCTTAAACGCGGCATGCTGATGTACCGCAATGACCGGTACGCGAAGGCGCTTCTGTGTGCTGACGAAGGATCATAAAATAAATTTGCTGCCAAAGCCAAGAAGAGAGAAGAGATTTCACTCTTCTGCCGCCTGACCAATACGCACATAAACGTCACCATTATATGCCACCTCAATCAAAATACTTATCGAGCGCGCTTTTTATAAATTCGCAATAAACTACATTCTCTTGTTTTTCCAGTATTGATGTAAACTGACCAGGAAATTTATGGAGAAGTCGATCGCTTATTTTCTTTAATAGCTTTATCAGTCAAAAAACCTAGCTTAAAATCTCCATAGAATTTATTTCCTTATTATCCTTGTTAAATTTTTAAAAAAATTATGCATTCCAAACAATCCCACAGGAAGCTGAGAGTATCCAGTAAAGGCATTCCTCGTACGTGGACAGCTTAATTAAATCACAACACATGTGGTAACTGCATTATGATGACAAATACAGTTGCTTTGTGTATCTCATTCCAAATAGACACAAGCGGAATGAGACTCTAAGATAATAGTCATGTACTCCAAGCACGGCCAGGTAAATTCTCATGCACGTCGCCAAATTTTGCTCATCCGTTTGGATTAATAATCATTTCACACTCCGGCAATAATACAATCTAATTAAATTTGCTTGAATGGCGTACAACGTGCGCGTGAGCGATCGAGTATGTGCTCGCTCCCGCTAACTATATCCGGATTGCGCATCGGGGGCGGCGCACGCCGAACTAAGTCCCTATTAGACTCGTCCTTCACGTCTAACAACGCGAAGCAGCACTCTAAACACTAATATACTCTGGTTAACTGGCGAACAAGTACGTTCCGATGTACTCCAACTTATGATTTCCGCATATACAGCGTGTTGTTGTATCTCCTGCCCCAGCCGCACACCTCCCAAAAGTCCAACTTTCAGATTTGCAACTTTGACGAGCAAATTGGATACGGACTCGTCCGTCTGACCTCTCCAAACCAAATTTAAGGATGTGGTTGCTAAGGATCTAGCAATAATGCACTCACTTCCGTGGACTAATAATGGAATTCGGCGATAATAACTCCTTGGGAGCGTCAATGAACCATCAAGCCATAGCTTCACAACACCATCATGATTGGTTTGGAGGCGGTGCGGGCGGCGTAAGGGTAGAGTTCCTATGGGATTATTATGTGATCAGCACTCAATACCTCGACGAAGTGATGGGCGCCCGCTCATATTCATTAGTCGTGAGCCATCAGCGCTCCATCCACATGTGGCTGGAGGATGCGGTGAGCGATGCCGGAAGGAATCGTCTCCACGTACCGTAAACTCACTCCAGCGACTGAGTACAATCAGAATTTTCAAGTGGATTACCTGCGTATTTCCGCCACGACGCCCACGTGAATGAAAGTCGCGCAAGCCTCGTAAGCAACTCAACTTGCCAGCTAATTGCCGATGATATGTGCGTTAGTAATTAATCGTCTAATTTGCCGGCGGGATGAACTTCTTCATCGTCAAAGCGTACGCACAATTACACGTTTCAATAGACTTTACAGCAGTTATTGGTTCAATTAAGAGAGCCACGTCTAAATCGTATTGCGCCAATACCGAAAATTCGTTATGAAATTTCTTTACGTATGTGACGTGAATATTTATTCGAGTCATAATAAAACACGCACACGCCTCTGCCGTAATTTCATGCATTGCTTTCGCTTTGATTCATCACGACGAAGGATGTGAACGTGCATTGACAATGCGTGCGTTTTGTTGTGTTGCAGAAATCGTCTTCGTCGCCGCGTCTCGTCGCGTCGCGTACACGATGTACGTGCGACCGCGTATACTTTATTATCCAATTATGTCCCTTTTCATATGCCAGTTATGACACGAACGAATGCACCTTGGTGCAGCAAAGTGAGTCAAGCTCCTTTCCACTTGGCGCGCGCATTTCTCGATTTACGCTCGGCAGCACTCCTCTTCTTCTCTTCATATACTCGCCGAGTGCGCGCTGCGACAGGACTAATATGTACATGCTGAGTACGTGTCGTGAATGCGCGTGTGGCATGTGCACCGCCTGCAATTGTCGATGAGTAAGTACACGAGCTGCACGCAATAATATATGAATGCATTTTCTTTCCGTGCCGGATTTACTAACGAGTACACCGCGTCGTGAATGAATATGTCGTCGTCGTCCTCCTCCTCCTCATCCATGTCGCGTCGCGCAAAAAGACTTATCTGATTCGGATCAGAACTAACTTCATAAATATGATAATTCTCGCGTACGCATTGTCGAAAAGGGGAATGTGATATTTACGAGCACGACGACTTCATCAATAAGTTTTCCTCCGGCTCATCGCGCAAAAATGGCTTGTGACTTCTTACGGCTTCGTTCGCTATGAGCTTTTGTCTTCGGTGCGCTGGATAAAGTTCCGCGTATGAATTTTATTCGCGTAATTGCAGAGTTCATGAGCATTAACTTGTCAACGAAGGAGCCAAAGGCGTATGCAATTGAGAGCCGCAAATATTCAACCATGTGCGGTCATACTGCATTGCAGACAATCGCCAGACACCTGAGCTTAAATGAAGCCTCATGTATGCTCGTCGTGCAATCAACATTCAGCTCACTCACCAGCCCTGAACGTATTCTTCTGACACAATAGATGATTGTACGTAGATAAATTCAAAAACTTGCAATGCACAAGCAATGAACTCCTCAAGTGACTTACTACTTTCTAAACTTCAACTTACAACTTATTAATTAATTGTTTATGTCATTTTTCTATTTGTAAACGAAGAGCAAACATCAACATTACATCGCCTGTGTAAATAAGAACTAAGTGCAATTCGATATCCGACAAGCGAAGACAAAGTAAGGCAGTCGCGATCGTAAGAAATTAAGCAAGAAAGTTGGCAAACGCGACGAGACGAACGGGAGAATATCCTGGAGAGAAGAAACACATTGAAACACTTAAAATATCTTCTTACAACTTGCTATAATTGTCTGATTGACAGATTAATGTACGTTAGACTTAATAAAAACGATTATCGCAACCACAATCAAAAGTACACATAGCACCCAAGTGCAGCCAGTCAGAATTCTAAAAACTTGATTCGCAATTTAAATTGGCAATAAAAATATGAAATTTATATTCAGCATTGATCAGAAACCGTAAAGGTCGCTCATGAATGTTTGATTTAACGATAGGATTATGCGTTTGAAGTCCACTTCTCAAAGTTCCTCTTTAGCATATTTTCCTACGGCAAGGATTCTCCTGTGCGCAATGGAACAACATGCGTAATAATGAAACGTTTTCCACGTGACCGGTTTACATAAAGTGCTGTCATTGCCAGCACGTGGAGCACACGCGACGTATTTGTTTTTATGAATACGAATGCAAATGAGTCCAGCGCTACCACAGCCACCGCCAACCCCCCCATGAACGGCGGTTGTCGAATAAAATAGAAATGGCTTATTAAAGATTTTTGCTTCATGCCTTTATAATCAACGCAAAGCTCTCGACGCGCCCAAAATTTTTGAATTAAAAATTATTGATATTTGTTTCATCGGGGAATATTTCGAACCAAATATTTTCTACCTTCCAGCCCCGGCAAAGCGAATGCACAGTATGCACACGTTTTTTGCGCAATCCGAATGCGAATTTGTTGCTTCGCATTCGAAACACGTCGGACAAAATGAGCATTGCAACCAAATCGAATATGGTCGAATGGAAAACGCTCGTACATTGATGGCAATTGGTACACAATGTGTCTGCCAATCTTAAATTTTTTTAAATCTACTGAAACGCTATCAATCAACTTTATTAAGTTTCCCACTTTCATGACAGTGCGTTACGAAACTAGTGGTTTCGGCAAGAGGGGAGCAAAATTAGAAAGAAAACGGAACCTTTAATCAAGGCGACCGACCTTTTCCGCTTGAGAGCAACCGTCACCAACACTCGTCCCTAATTCAACTGAAATTATGACCCTTTAGGGACTCAGAAAAACTATCCTGCGCAAAGGAAGGCCGGAAGAGGAAAAAAACTTAAGAATTGCCTACGAATTCATACATCACACTGAACACCCTGAATAAGTACGTGCGCAGGTTGTGTTTTAATTGAAGGCGCGCGCGCGCGCGGCCTTTTCGGGGGCAGCGAACGGAGCCCCCTTAAAGAGCTCTGTATCAAAGTCAGCAGCAAGCGCAAAGAAGTGTCACGAACGTGTGTAAATGTCAAATGTGCGCGCATTTGTTAACAGCAGCGATAATAATCTCGGCGACAGTTTTAAACAGAGACGGAGAGCTGCCGCACAGCAAGTACCATTTCCATTCGTGCCAGCACCGAGCACTTTGTACTTGCCACATTTCTGCCAGGAAGTGCTAGCCTGCGCTGCGCTGCGTTGCGTTTGTGCGTGGAGGCGGCGGTGGCAGCAGCGGGCGAAAATGCAAAAAGGTCCAACCAAACACACTTCTCTAGTTTAACATGCATGAATTCATTCCGAAGAAATTATGCTCATTTATAACAGCTTTTTGTGCGTTTACCGGAGATGGATGGAACCTGAGCTCATGCGACGTGCAAACGCTCCGCTCGCTGGCTGCAAGACGAAGAATACGAAAGAGATGCATCAAGTCTCAAACAAAGTCAAGTACGAGATGATGATGTTGCTTCAGAGTAGATGAAGCAGAAGAAGCCAAGTAAGTAAAGGATGAAGAAGCAAGTAGTCCGCCGCACTTTACGCTCACATTTTCTGTTTTGTATAATGTTGCTGCTGATAGCGAGCTGATAAAATAAATTAAATTTGCGTTATAAATTAGACAACATAAATTTCCCTAGTGAACTGACCTATTTTACGAAAATGTGAGGAATTATTCTCCGCGCTCGCATTACAAACGAGAAGCGGACGAAAAATAAAAATCGCGAAATTTACTGCCAACTTTCCAGCATCGCCAAAATAAAATAATCAATCAGACATAAAGTGGTCTTTGACGTATTTTAAAAGTTGCAAGCGACGCACTCCAAAGATAAATATTAAAGTGCATTTCCCGTGGGTTTCGCTCGAACGAATATACAAATATTACTTGGATCATGATGATCATCATCCACTTCTGTCTCTCCAAAGGCAAATCTTAACCGGATTTCACTCATAACCGAAAGAAACGCCAAATACAAATCTTAAAACTCTTCAGCGCTCTGCAATTTCACAGGCGAAGATCTTGGAGATCTATCAACGAACGATGCAACGAATAATTTTCCCTCAGGGTTTTCCACTTTATATACTTTATCCATCTCAATCCGCGTCATCGACCTTCTCCTCGAGTGGAGAAGATTTCCTCGTTGGCGTCGAATGCACAATATAAACAAATTGTGCGCGCACCGATTTGGCCCGTGAGATAAAAGCGATTTGCAATCGAAATTAGAAATATTAAAAGTAATTTCCCTCGCGTTTATTTCGCCGTAATGCTTTCTTCCCGTCCGCTTGTTGTATGGCGTTCGAAGACAAAGAGGCCGATTGAGTGGTTTACGCTTTGGGGAGACAAAAGGAAAGTCATGGCAGATAAGAAGAAAGATAACTCTTAAGGGGGTGGGGTGGAGAGCGAGAAGACGACGACGCGTTTTCAATCTATACTGATTGACTTCCATATGCAATAGCAGTGGCGCGCGTTTCAATATCGGTGAAGAAGATCGAATATAGAATAAGGCGATGGGGGTGGCGAGCAAGCGGCTCGTAAAGAGACGCAACGGAAGCTGATGAAGCCAACACGACGAACAAGAAGTTCCTTCGACTCTGGGAGAAGCATTAGCATAATATGTATGTAGATTTTACTCATTTGCAATGTGTATACAGAGCATCCTTTTACTCTAGAGATATTAAGCGAGACTTTATGTTGCACCAAGTATTTCATTTTCGGCTTTCAAATGAACAAACTTTTACCAAAAATATTACACGATAAAATTTTATCCTTCAAGCAGCAGTCAGATCGTGATCGTGACCAATATAAAAATCCAAAATACACTCGAGGAAAACTCCAAGCAGCACAAATAATTTATCAGGAAACTTTTCAAATGGCATGAAAATTGACCCAAATAACGAGAAGAAGAACTACTACAAATAGTGAGGAAAATGCAAAATAGCTTTCGGAATAAGTTCCAAATGGACTTAAATTTGTGGGATTTGCTTTGAATGGCGGCGCAAGCGTGAAGGGGAAGTTGATTCATTCGATGGTCGGCAGCGTCTGGCAAGGTCCAAGTTTCGAATACCCTTTGCTTTGCATGTCGCGCAACGACCAGCGTACGGAGAAGAGAAGAGGACGACGCGACGTCGACGACGAGCTTAGGCAATAAATCCATATAAATAGTCCACAAAAGATGGATTATCTGGAACCTTTTGTGCGCACAACCCGTCCGATGGATGGCGGAAAAGCAGCGTGCACAACGCGCTCGCCGCCGTCCAACATTTGCAAGTAAAATCTTGGGGAATTCCCCTCTTTTGCTCAATTCATTCCAATCTATCGTCCGCCCGCACATTGCATGCACATTTAAACACGAAGAGCGACTTTTCATAAAGCTTCGGCGCGTTGGTGGTGCTGATTTAGCTGAAAATTCAAACGCGTTTTGCATCGCAACAATAACAACCCCGCCGGAACGAATCAAAGGAAGTAAGTGCGCTTCGCAAGGCGCGACAATAATTAAAAGTAAACTTTTCAATGAATGCCACCCCGGCCAAACGCGCGCATATTATTTTCGTTATTTATCAGGCGGCAAGCAAAGACAATTGTTGTTTTTTCATTAAGCGGATGATTAGAAAAAGAAGATTTGCGATTTTAATTATCATTAAGTACTCCACATTTTGCATGGCGCGAATCGTCCCCTTCATTCAATGGCAATAGAGAGCAAAAAACTCGAAGAAGATGGCGGAAAATATATATGAAATATTCGCAATATTCCGAATGCACGCTTCGGAGAGAGATTCGTCGCTTCATTGTTCCCGATTTCTTTTGTCGTTTTTAGCCCCGTTAAATACGGCATGTGCAGTGCGAAAACGAATTGTTCAACGATAGCCAACCCCCTCGTGGCGGAGGCGGCTGGTGGTGGCGAAGAAAGCCACCCACCTAAAACGGCAGATCCACAGCACTTGGCGCACTTAATTGCAGCCTTGAGGAACAAAACTGGATATTACTACTACACGAGAATGCGATACGAATGCGAAGACGTCGACGAACGACTGAAAAACAAAAGATTCTTTTATTTCCTCTCCCGATTTTTCCGCGTTATGTCCCAAAAAAAGAAATGAAAGAAAAAAGGACTAATACCGATTGCGAGTATGAAAAAGTAGGACGCGTCCGAAAAAACAAACGCAAATATGAGAATATTATTTTCTATAAAAATGCACTCAACTTGCTGCTGCCGCTCGCTGTTCGCGCTCAAGTCATCGGCGGCGGCGCTCTTCATTAAGCCTAAGGGCTTATACGCCGCACTTGAAACAACCCTCAAGTGCGCTCACTTCTTATTGTCTTCATATTCCGCATTCAACCGATCCACGCGCGCGCAGACCAAAGAAAGCAATTCGTTGTTCGCTGCTGTTCGGCAAACGAAATTCATAATTTTATTAAGTTTAAAATTACTTGCCGCGTAATAAACGCAAAATACAATCCAGCAAGCAAGCAAACAACCAACCACTAGCGGGCAAAATATGAATAAAGATATTTGAGAAGATTTGCTCATTATTTCCATTATTTTTCTTCCATTTCGTTCGCGAGCGCACGACATCATCATCGTCCGTCCATTTTTTATTATTCATTATTCGTTTCCGCGCTGTTTTTAATTAACAAGCGTTGCGTTAAACAGAAGATAAAAACTTCATTATTACTTTTCTTCCATGCCTCCTTTTTTTCTATTAGTCGTCCGCCTAATTTTTCCGCTTGGAAACAAGCGTCAAGTGGACGAACAACTGTGTGCGCGGAGGAGCAGGGGAAAAACTGGATTGTTTTTCTTTCAAAAGCTTGTTTCATGCACGTTCGCGTGGAAAATCGCAAAAAATTTGACTTTTATTCCATAACTGACCTCGTTACGTGCGTTCAGCGTTGAAATCACGAACGAATATCTTGCGTACGGCCGAAGAAGGGGTTGAAACTGGCGTCGTACATAATAATGACCCTCAGTTGGTGGCTGCCGCGCGCTCCATTGTTATTCAGGCGAGTGAGTTATCAACGCGGGGCGGCATTGGCGGCGAATGCCATCAAAAAGTAAGTAGTCGGTACGATTGTGTGTACGAGCGCATATGCGAGAAGCAAAAGACACGCAAAGAGATGAGAAGAAGAAATAAAGCAAACGAGACGGGGGGATAAGATGCTTGAGGGAAATCGTGCGAAATTTCATGGGACATCCACCATTCTACCGTCGCCGCCGCTGCCGCAATAGCAGAAGAAGACACAAGTGGGTTAAATAAAAATGCAAAACACTTGGCTGCTCAAGCAGCAGCAAATCTGTTTTGCGCTGATATTATATTTATATGTTTGCCAAGAAGACGCCGTTGCCTCGCTGCTGCCGCTCGAACCAAACGAAGTGAATAATTTTATTTCGAGTAAATATCTCTCATATTTGCTGAGAGAAGAGATGCAAATAAATTTTTGACTTTGTTCGGCGGTGAATTCCAACAATTTCAATAAAATACCTACTGAAAATTATTGTGTAAAAAATGAAATCAATGTATGTCGTCTTCGTGCTTCCTGGTACCTTTTGCTCTTGTGCCCCCTTCGTTCTGATATTGAATGTAAAACTTGTGTTTGCCATTATTCAACCTGCCTGGCCATCCCCGACTAGACCTCACTCCAGCGCGGCGCAAGAGGACATGTTATAGGTGGCATATAGATATATGGCCGCCTTCGCACAGCCGCCCCTCGCGTGCTGTAGAGGTGCAGCGATAGATCCTCGACCGAAAGGGGGCAAGCGGTTGGGTTTGTTGATGGAAACCAAAGGCGCAAGGGATAAGGATAAGAATAGAGCGCGGGGGCCGGCAAGCATGTTGTGTGTGCGGTCGCGTCCCTTGATGCCATTCTTGGTACCAAATAAAATTCTACCCGGTTTATTATTATTATTATCATTTCGTTCATGCCGTCCACGCGGACGAAGAAAATTTATGGCTTTTCGATGGCAAAGCGCTCGTAAATTATCCACGAGTCTAACCACCGCATTTCTATATGCCAGTTTTTTGCTCGTGGCGGCGGCGCAGACCAGTGATAGTATTAATACATCCACGAGAAATATAAAAATCCTTCAGAGTTGATTACAAATTTAACACTTGAGTGGCGCACCGCGAGCGCAGATGGCGTATTCATTAAATTATTATGTCATCGCCATCACGCGGTAAAAGGGGGTTGGTTAGAAAAACGTTCGCATTGTTTTCTACCGCCAGCGTCACAGCCGCCCCCAGCCAGTGAAATATGCATGCGTTATATGTATAGTAATGATGCACATCGTGCAGAAATGCCATGTGATGCGTTCTCGCGCGCGCGCCTCAGTGGTCCTTACGGATTAATAAATATTTTCAGGGGTTGCACGCGTGCTTGCCGCCATCGCCGGCGTCGCGGTCGGCGTTTCATAAACATGCATAGCGCATTAGAGCGTCGCGACGCACGCTGACACGAACCGAACACACCGCAGTGACATTTGAGTTGCATATGGCTCTCACTCTCATACCGCCGCTGCCGCCAACCCCTCAGGCACTCGAACTGCGTGCGCGTATGAATAAAACGTTTGTCTCGTGCATTAGTTGCATTGCGCGAATAAAAAAATGTATAAAAATGTGCAGCTAAAAGAACAGACACAAAAAGTCTACGTGCGGTAAATTAACTCCGGGGGATGCATAACGCTGCGCTTCCCAGAATGCAACTTTTGCGCGACGGCCGGAAAACTTTACGTGTAATTGAAACAAATTACGCTACCCACCATAACATAATTTAAATAAATTAACTTAAAATGAATATTTTAAAACTTTGCCGCATTTTCTAATTCCATTTAATAATATTAAACAAAAAATAATAATAAAGGACTATTAGTCGTGTTTAAAACTTCTGAAAAATCCGCCCTTAAATGCAGTGTATAATTACTGAAAACAACATTTACGCGGAAGGAAAGAACGAATGAAAAACTCGTTTAAATATTAAATAAAAAAATCGGACGTGGTCAGTTGCAGACTGCACTAGGATAATGTGCATCATGCTCTGTGGTGCGGCTGACCATTTCCAACCCAATTCGTGCAATTTCCCGCGGTTTTTCACGCACCTAGCTGCACACATTATTACACGAGATTGCTGTAATAGTTTCGCTTCACCACAATTCACCATTTTCCGGCATCAGCCTCGCGTTCGCAAACAAAACACACGAGCGGGATAAAGAAGAACGCATAAAAATACATTTCTTACGTGGCGAATTTATTTCCGCGCACGGCATTGTCTATGTGCGTTTTCATATGAAAAGCCTCACCGGGTGATTGACCAAATTGCGTAAAGGATCCCGAGGGAATCTTAGATCTTCCACACGCACACGTCAAGCGTATATTTCCTCCCACGTCCTGTATAAATTCGTAGACGTCGGAACGGATAAAAATATGAGAATGTGGACCGCTGGCACCGGGCTATAACCGGAATGGAATTCGTTTATTTCGAATATTTCTTTTCGCCGCCGACACGACGCTCCTGCTCCCGCTCCCGCTCCTGCCGCCGCCTGTTAATATTCCTTCTCCTTTCGCACACAATAATGTTTTTGTTTTGTTTGGCGCGATTTTGGCGGCTACGTGCGAGCACTTCGTGTGTTTGATATGTTTGCTAAAGAAAAAGAGGGCGCGCGCACAATGTGGCAAGGATAATAAAATACAATTTCCAAGATGGGCGGCGGAAGCGCGTGTTTAGTCGAAAATTGGTTGTTGCGAGGAATTACATTCGCATATAAATACCAAACGCAATAAATAGAAAGCATCCCTTCTCCCCTTGCTCACCCAGAAAAGCGTAAAAATGCCGACATGTTATCAAATTCAGCTGAAAGTGTACGACACTTTTTCAAACAACTTAAACCATATGTAAATAAAATTTAAGTGCGGTTCGCAAGTAAACTTTGGTGTCTTTCACAAGAGTAGTTGCTCGTGGTTTCTTCAGCGAACGAACAAACTTTACGATCCGTGTATGTTGTCCAAGTCTCTGTCGTCGTACGAAAGGAAGAAGTGCGGTGCGAACGTCACGCCATCACACACAAGTCGTCTTCCCACAAAGTCGAAACTTTTGCATGTTCTATGGACACGAGCGCTGGGTTGGCGAGGAGAGATGTATCCAGAAGTGGATATACACACAACTAGTAAAAGACGCATTTGGAACGCGTGCCGTAGCAAGTGTACTGTAGTCTCTACTTCAGTGCATGCGCGACCGATATAAAATTTTACGCTTTGTTTATGTTAAATATAAAATGGTTAGCTTTACGACTGTCCAACATCCCGCTCGAAATTTATATCATCAACATGTGCGTTGACAAAATGAGTGCAATCCTCCGCGAACCCTAGCACCTCATAAACACTCGTCAATCGCATAATTGAAAATGATCAAACACCATGTGTTGTATAGCTGGTTCTGTTGCGAATGAATGCAGAATCTGCATATCCAAAAATTGAATTTGACAAACGTCAGCACTCTTGTCACTTATATCCATATCGCTTTACTGTCGAGGATTTTCATCGCATGTCAGCGCTACACTTTGTGTGCAAATTTGCTTGCATCGTCATAGCTTTACATTGCAAATTTTGCAACGATGCATCACGAAATTGATTCACGTCCTCCATAAAATAAACTGCGCCAAATCGTCGCATTAAATTCGTCCGTATTATCGCATTCTTCGCTTTTAAATACCACCGCAAGAATCGTTAATGTTTAAACACAGTGATGATAATCATCGCAAGGTTCGCACAGCACGTTCATGCACATGCGTCATCAACGCGTAGCGAGCTGCTTCGTCCGGTCGTACAATGAGAGATAATGCGTTATGTCGTTAACAGGCGCAAAAAAAAATGAAGGCGCTTACTGGCGGATTGAAAAAGACCGACGGACAGCTAACGAGGGCGAGACGACGATGATGTGAGCTTGATAGAGATAGAGATCAGCAAGAAAGCAATGTCCGCGCATCATGCACAGCACTACTACTCTCCTTTCCTCATCTCTTTCACCATCGCATTCCGCCGGCAAACATACGATACACGTGAGACTCGTAAAGGGAGTGATGAGCTGTGTTCGCAAATAAAACGAAATGTAAATATGGCTTGCTAAATATATGGTGGCGACAGGACTTTTACACTAATAAGTTTTATACCTCATCTATAATTTTGCAATTTGTTCTACTATGGCTCATTCAATTATCCTTATACATTCTAACGCATTAATTCCCCTCCGCATAAAGCTACGATACGTTACATTTTGAAATTTATGAACACCGAGAGGCAATAAATAAATTGTAAATTCTTACAAGCAATAAAATTGAGAAAATCATAAAAACCACTGAAACAGAAAGCTAGATGAAAAAATGACACCATGCGTTCTCAGCACGTGTCTCCTTTCTCCGCGAGATCTAAGACTGAAAGGCAGTTAAATAGTTGAATGGACGTGGACCACCTTAGTGCGCGACTAACAATGAACATCCGCGGCAAGTCGCGCACAAATTACTTTGAAGCGACAAGAAAATAAAAAATTACAACCATTATATTACCAACCGCGCACCATTTAAAGGCTTTTGATAAAAATACCAAATATTTATTTCCTGGCAAGCGCCATTAAACTCGCCAGCCGAAACAAAAAATGATGATTGTAAAAAGATGTGACAGTGCAATTGTAAGTTAATTAACAAACTCAAACTCGGGCAAATTTCTCGAAAGTCGCTGATGCTGCTGTGTTCGTTCGTCGCCTCATTCTCATTGCCATTCAACGTTTTTATTTATCGCTTGCTTAGTGAAAAAGTCGTCGAGACATCCAGCACGCAAAGTGCAAGAGGAAGGCAATGGACTTGGTGCTTATGTTTGTGTGCAATTCCCAGGCGCAGAAAATGCCGCGAGCAATAAAAATCGGTCACGGATCACGAATGACAAATGATGGAACAGTCGCAACACGCTTCTTGGTGCTCTATAAAGTGTGCTAGCAGCGTACGCGAGAGATGCTTTGAAAAATCTTAATGAAAACGCAAGAAGACATTCAACGTCTGTCTAAGTGACTTTTATTTCTTTGCCTGAAATAAAATGACGAGGAAGAAAACAAATTTAATCACTTAATCAAAGAGTCAAAAAAATATATTCGCAATGTTTAGAGAGGTAAGCAGGAAACAAAGATCCACGAAAATACTAGAAACTACCTTACTCCTGCCGCCGAAGTAAACATTTGGTACTTTCAAGTACTACAAATAATACGTACGTAGAACTAGTGAATAAGTGCGCGTCAATAAATTTTAATTAAAACATTCGATTCGCAATTGCATTAAACTCGAATCCTGCTTTGCGTGCGTACGCGATGTAAATGAATCAAACGTCAATTAGTCGTCCATTATCAGGCGCGTGAATAGCAAGCTGGGGCGTGCACAATTTGCTTCATTTGCAAATGAAGAAATTTATAATCATTACACTTGCCGCTCTTGAATTCATCCAAACAAGCACACCCGACCGAGCCATTCCGTCGTTCGAGTGCAGTAAATTCTCGTACAAATTCAATAAATTCATTTGTAAAGCGCTGTCGGCGCTCAAAAGAAGACATTTGCAAAGCAATTGTTTGTAAAATTTATAAGTTAGTAAGTTACGACAAGCGCAAACAAAGAGGACACGGCGATTATGAAGAACAGGAGAGAATTTCAATCACGCCTTCGTGATGTTCGAGCCAAACAACTCCCGCAAGCAAAGACTTGTCGTTCGCTGTTACTTAAGAGTTTATTGTTATTTACCTTTGGAATTGTTACTGCGTTTTAACCGGTTCTTATTGCCGCCTCCTACAAATCCGCGCGCGCGTCGCCTTAGCCTTCAATGAGACAATAAATAAACGTCGCTTAAATGGGAAGTTTATTTAATTACGCAACGTACAATGCATAATTAAAATGTAAAATGTAATTTATTTACTTGCTACCAACAACAAAAAAGTTTATTGCTTCCCAGTCCGGAGCACTCGTGGTACACAATCGACATTCCTTAATTAATTAATTAATTTCTTCAGCGTGCGAATTAATATTACAAAGCCAATAACTATATAAGTACACCTTACTGTAATATAATATTTCCGTCTTCCTATTTCAAGTGCGCGATAAATATTTAACTAGTCATTGCTTATTCACGCGCAATTTAACTGTCAAATGCATACAAATTTCAGCGTACGCTCGATAATAATATCCCATATCAAAAGCAAATTAAACCAAATTTAAATGCATCCCCGAGCCAGCGAGCTAGATACATTTGCTTCTTCATTTTGCAGCTGATAACAGCATGCTTCCGAAATTTATATTATAGTTAATTAAATCCGGCGCGTACGATGAGTTTTCATACGGTGCGTATATATTTTAATAGCTTTTATTAATTGCTTAATTACAAGTTCGTTCGCGATGTTCAAGGCACGAATATTATAGGTGAATTATATGCCTATTTAGCGCATGTCTGTACATTTTTATCCCTATAATTTTCACCAGACTGGAAAATTCAATTTAAACAATTCCCATCTCGCGAAAAAACGATCTCTCTCTCTAAATTGCACCATAATTTATTTAGTGATCACATTAAATGTGAGATTGTTAATATTCTCGCGATATTAATTTATTTAATGAACACAATTTATGGAATAATTAATACGAAAACGTTGTTGAATTGTGGCACTAACTAAAATTAACAAGGCATTTTAATTACAACTGCTTCAGCGAATAATTTATATAATAATTAAACTTTCTAATTGTTGCGACCCGACAAATAAAATGAGATAAAGGGCAATTCGACAAAATGTTTGAAACAAATGCACGTGCCATTAGGAAGCATTACAAAAATCGTCGAAAAATAAAAAGATGACTCGGAAGACGATAGAGTATTATAGAAAAGTGCCCTGCAGTGCAAAAATAAGAGAATACCAAGGATAGCATGGTAAAGCTGGCAAATGAAAGAAAAGAATGCGACGAAGAAGAAGAAGAAAGGATACTTGGCGCGCTAAGGATACGACTACTGCCGTGAAGAGAGGTCGCGTCTTCGTGTTCTTCTTCGAGTCCAAAGTTGCATTGCAACGCTCTGAAACAATGCATTCGTAAGCACACCCTCGAGACGGTGTGAAAGCGCTCTTCAGAGACGAACGCGGGCCCCGAGTGCCGCGCGAGTCACGCGAATCTCCTAGAATGATAGCAGCGCGCTGCGCTCGAACACTTGCAATTCCAGAGACTTCCGCCAACTTTTGCGTGCCTTCACACACATGGCGTGCATTTTTGTGTGCTGTTATTCACTTCCGGGATGCATCGTTGCACTGCCCAGCAAATAGAGACGTCCAATTTCAGCGTAATTACTTTTCATTTTAAAGATTTAACCAAAAGGAAATCTCCGAGAATTATCCTTAAATAAGCCGCGCTTTGGGGATGCGAAAAAGGTCAATCGATCAGTTCGCTTGTAATAAACCTGAACCTTCGCATGTTGTCAACGTTGACCGGCGGCGCTTTGGCTATTACAGCGACAATATATTACAACTCGGGGTTGCCGGCCCCAGTGTTGGAGGTGATGGCAAACGTGAGGGGCGGCGGCCGTATGGCAATTAGTAACCTGCCATTAGCGCGAGCGAGTCGAGAACGCAATCGAATCCGTTCGAATATCGCAAATCGTCATTGGGCGCGCACGGCAGCAATTTATGAAATGGCCGTATGTGTTTGCGTTGTTGTTGTTGTATTTTGCGGAAAATGAGAGTCCGGGAAGGGTACGCAATGCGTTCCACGAAATGAACGCGACGAATGAATGGGTTATGGCAGTTACAGATGAGATTTTCGGGCGGGCGGCGGCAAGCCCGGAATGAATTGCAGATAACGACGAACGTGCTCGAAATTAATAAACGATTCGGCGGCATCGACGTGTGCGGTGCGTTGGCGGCAAGGGAACGGCTGTCTGCCGTCCACGTGGCTTGATTAGTTGATCGTCGTACGTGCGCACACCGTTCAATTGTCATCGTGCGCTTTGTTAATACGTTACAGCAATTGTTGCAAATGTTTCGTTGGTGGCGAATGTTTTTTTGTTCATGAATTTTAAACAGGCGCCCAAAATTGTCGACAAACATGCAGTTGAAACAATTAAATTAATGAATTGCCCCATGTCGAATGATAAATTCGACCTTTATTAATCCGAGGAAAGTATCATTCATTTATATCACTCACGGTGAAATTCCGGGAGAAATGAGCAGAATAAATGTGCAGATTAATTAACTGGTCAGTTGGCAGCCCCCGAGCCGTGGTCTTTTTTGCCGCCCCCTCTTGCATTATTAGTGACGAACTGTATACGGGACAATGGACACCCATGCATACATATGTATGGAGGAAGCGACCATACATTATGGACCACGAACACGGCTCTCTCAGTCGGAGAGCGCGAGCGCGGGTCACCAATTACTCGGTCAGCTTGCAGAAGGTCGTTACTTCTGCGCTCGTAAATCTTCCCATGGTTACCTAACCCCCGCGCGCATACTCGCTACTGCCGCTCTCGGTTTGTGTGGATATAACCAACCGAACAGTGAACCCGTTCCCGCATAGCATTAGATTCCATCGAGGATCGAGGAGCGCGTTGCCCGAAATGCCAAATCCGAATGTCCTCCGAATACCGCCCGCCGTTGCCGCTGCCATCGTAGTCGTCTACATTGCGTTGGCCACCAAAGCCAGATCAATGTTAGATCCTCGGGGAACGGACGCGAAAGCCCACCGAACTCTCAAAGCCGAGTGGCTTCAAGAGTTTAATGATTTCCCGTTGATATGTTTGGCCCAATTTAGCCCTCCACGACGAATAACTTTTTCCAATTCTCCGCTCACAACTTAAATTTACAATTTTTTAGTGTTCCGTAAAGTTTCACACAAAAAAAAACGCAGCTCCGAGCTACAATTACCATAAAAATCTTGCCAATGAAACGGAGGGGAGGTAGCTAAAATTCCGAAAAACAAATCCCCTTGTGAAAATTTCGGCAATTAAACGCATGTAGATCACTTTTTTTACTCGTTTAATGTTACTGTTGCGTGTGGCATGAATGCGAATCGCGAGTGTTTGAACATGTTTGATCAATTTGCCCGACTCGTCCGCGAGTGATGAACATATGCGAATTGCATTTTAATTCAAAACGCATCAATATCCTCGTAATCGCAAACCGGCAGAAGAGACGATGACACGCATTAAGCGTACAAACAAAATGCTGAAACGCGATTGTGATTTGAATAACTCAAATTATCAGTGCGTACGCGAATGCACAATATCGCTGCTGCCACCGCCCACCAACATTTCAAATGTCAATTATGATTTCTCTCCCTTTTTTTTTGCATATTTTCCCCGTGCAATGGGAAACGCGGCGAAAAACCTGTAAATTTCCATCGGAACACGAGTGCTAACAAACGAATATTCATAAATATACGGCAATATGGTCGCGCCGGAAAAAGCAGTGATAGTCCACGAAAACTCGGAAAAACCATTCACGCGCATAAATAAATTCCCATTTTGTTTTCGACGTTTATTATGATGGGTATCACATTCCGAAAAATTATTCACCAACAATGTACCTTCAGTAAAATGCAAATAATCTTGCCAGTTTTAACAAGCACCCTGTACGTCCTGGAAATGGAGTGGAAATTTCGAGCAAGAGAGTAGTTGAATTTCGCAGATACGAATGTCGCATAATTCTTGTAAAAACATGCGCAAAACGAGGAGGAAATGTGCGACGACAAACAAAATAAATATAAAACACAGCGAATTAATGCGTGTTACGTATGCATATGGATAAAGTGCAGTGGAGCACTCGAAAAAGTGCACCGAATAAATATGCAAATAAATGTGCGCAGGAAGGCAATTATTTTCTACGGAAATAATTTTCAAGAGAGTTCTCTAAACTAACATCATGCGCACGTTGCCATACTAATTGAACTCGACGAAACGCATCTCTGATAAAAACAAAACTATCACTTTAAATTGAGCCACATACGGCAAAAATAATTAACTTCCACCCCGCGCAATGACAATTTTTATTTCCGCATTCGACCACCGCGGTGGTGCGGTGTCGAGTGTAAGAGAAAGAGAAAAACTGAGATGATATGAAAAGCATAATCCTTTTTAGTGCGCAATTGTATTACGCTATTTCGGGCGCTGGAGGCGGCAAGACTAATGACACTACAAGCGATGTCACATAAGTGGTTTGCCCCACACAAAGCGCCGCGGCGCTCGCTGGAGATGTGGTGGACGCGATGCAGTCAAACCGCATATGCCGAGCACTCGCTCATAATAGTGCAAATATAGCCGCATCGCTATAGCCGCCCCCGTGCACTACGTAGGTACGCACTGGCATACGTGCGCGCTTATAGCGAGGAGCGCACCGGAAAGATGTTTAATTAGCAACGTCATCAAGCCTTCCACTACTACTCTTGACATTACGGCCACGACCGCGAAGTGAATAATTGGGACATCGTTTGAGGCGTCTTCACATGCGGAGCGCAACCGGTTCGCGCAATTACGCTCATTACTCAAATGCGCGCGCGAGCTGGGCTCGTTCATTGTGCATATATAACCGAAGGGAAATTGTGAAATTAAAGCTGCGCCAATTGCGTCCGCCGCCCAAAAGAACCGACAAATTGCGGCTGTCATCGCAGTGGGCATTTGTACCATGTTTTTGGTAAAGGGTGAGATACATAAATTGTATTCACATAAATTGCTTTTGTTTACCGCATTCATATTCATAAATAAATATACGCTGATTACATTGTGCAAAAAGTCAGTTAACCAAAAATCCCTTTTTCTCTTTTGTGAAATTATCCTAGTCACTTAAAACCTCCAAATGAATTTTTGTGTAAATTTTTCAAATTGCTCATAATTTAAATTTCAACATTAACAAGTCAGGAATTCATTATTCGAATTTTGCGCATTTTTGGTGCCTACCCAGAATTTGAAAATATAAATTGTGATATTTTTTTTAAGAGAATTCAATTGTGATAATTCTTGGAAAACATGGTTTGTTTTGTTTTATAATAAATACTCTTTAGGGAGGATATTATATAGACAGCTTGAGAATATTTTACTTTTCAGCAGTCGAATTTGAGAGAATTGCTTGAGTTAACAATACAAAACGCATCAAAACAGACAAGCGTTGTGTGGTACTTAGCACCAGTAGCAGCAATAGCAACTGTGATGCTGAGTGAATGTATTCGCAACAGTTGCGTGCGTGCAAATTCTGCGAGCGCAGGATGCAATCCGACAAGAGATTTGTTCGCGTATGAAGAAACGCCAACACGTTCGCACACGCGAATGCCGCTCAGCGCTATTCTATTATCTTAATAGGATTAAGAGCGAATGCTGCGCGCGGCTGGATATTGTTGTTGCCGGCTGGTGTGCGCGTTCGCTGACAACATCAAACCAGTCGGTGAGAGTGGAGGAGATCCGATCAGTATTGCGACAACACCAGGGACAGAAGCGTGTCGAAGAGACGCAGAAACAAATGCGTAAAGGGATGAGCGCCACGAAATACATGATGCGATTACTCATTTGTTACACCTTTTTAGCTGGAAATCTCGTTTGCCACAATTTATCAAGCGCACGCCAGTTGTTACACGGAAAACTAGAAATACGTACGCATTCAAGTGAATGCGAGCAACAACGGTGGCTGTAAATAAATTCAAGTGAAAAATCCGATAATTTCGTATTCAAAGCAGAAGGCACTCGACGCGCACATCATCAATCTCAAAAACCTCATCTTGCCCGCAAAAGTCGAAGAGGTTGAAAAATTGGCAAAAGCAATCTGCAACACCTTAAGTTTTAGTTTACCGGAAAGAAAACCACTGCCAGTGTTTAGTATTCAGTTTTCAAGTACCAAAATTGCAACATTTCCTTTTTTCTCAGCTTACGTGCCTGTCATGAAAATTTCAAAAGCGAAAAGCATGTAATGAAAATAATTTTGTTTGCGACATTTTCACCTTTTCATCATAAATATTTAGTACCATAACGCATATGAAAATTGCTTTTAAATTACTGAAATTAATTATTAATACTTAATGCTCGCAGGGCGACAGCGTGAGCGCTAATCAATTTTCCATAAATTGTAACAAAAGCCAACGTCAAAAAATTATTATTGTGAGTGGTCATTAATTTTATAGATAAGAATATTAAAAGCTTCCTACAAAATGCCAAATTAGGTTAATGCATTTTAAATTATATCAATAGCTCTTCCATCTAATTCACGTGAATTATTAATTTCCACATTAAACTTTTTCCGATCCCAATGCGTTACTACCTCGAACCGTCTATGAAAAAGCACAATCATAATCCAAACAATAAACAAAGATTGAATTCAAGTCGAACGCGTATTTCGAATTCGATCAGACAGTCAAGCAGGCAGGCAGACAGACAGACAGCCGAACCGAACAAGAACCAAATCGATGCGCGAAAGGTGTGAGTCGGTCTGGGATCGGTTCAATAAGTCACGAAATCGGATTCCCGGCTCCCTTTCACAACCAAGAGGAGTAGCAGCCAGAGCTCGTACCCAACACCAAGAGGGGACCCGAGCAGCATTCCCACTTGGATATCTATCACACCATCACGAACGGGAATATTCAATCGGGATGCCAATGCGTCGTATGACATCATTGCATGCCATTGAGACATGATCAACAAACATGCATTTACAAGCAGGAAGAAAGGCCAGGGTAATCAATTTGCATTACCATTTACTGATTTAAAAACGAACAAAATTAACGCAATTTTCAATGCCCGTTTTAATCGCGTTCACATCTAATGGGGCGATTATAAAAGAAGGGAAGGAAACCCGCAAAACTTGAACGTTCAACTCGTCGAGATTTTAATTAGTTCTCAATCAATTTCGCCGCCGGATAATTTGGCAATTTCAACGTAACCGAAACGATAATCGCAATTACAATTAACTTCAACGACACTCTGGCAACATTTTCACGTGATATCAAACAGTCGTCAAACATGCGAGAATATTTCATTCAATTTAACGGCCAATTATTTTAAAACTTACAACTTATTTATGACATTCGGATGGCGCCTTAAAGTTTTCCGCAATCAAAGGCGCCCGAGTTATAAACCGCAAATATTATTACGCACCTTTTTTTAATGCTTGACGATAATTAAAACAAGTGCATTCCTTATTTTTCCTCAAAACGCCTCGTAAAATTTGAATTAATTTCGCATTAAATGGACCACTTTTATGTTCACGACGTGTTAATAATTCTTTTGTCCCCAGAGCGCTCACAACTTTAATCTGAGGCGCGTTGATTTACTCGCGCGTTCGAAATGATGTAATTAACAAGCAGGATTCGCCGGCATCAAGTCGAATAAATGCGGGGGTAAATGTTACCACAATTTCGCCATGGAAAGATTGGCGGTGCGGCGGCAATGGTGGTGGTATCGTCATAAAAACCAAAATACGAGACGATATCGCGCGTCAAGACGCGTCGCGACGCCTTCGGTGGTGACCTAGACGCACATAAAACGCCATTTATTACCCCCTTCAACATTCCATCCATCGCTCACTTCATGTGTACGCGCGCTCATTTCTACGTACATTTTTCTATTCATCACCCGCTTCGTAGTTACACGCAATGAAGTTTGCTTTTATTCTTTTTATTCCTCATTCGTCCTTTTTACGAAATGACGTCTTGACGCCATTTTATATCCTGTCCTAGTCCTAGGCGCCCGCTATGAAATTATTTTATTTATTTCGCATTTTTCACCAGGCTCTCCAAAAGGCGCGTGCCACTAGACAGGTGCAAATTCGCCATGCTCACCAGCAGACTGAACGAGAAAAGCACATCAGGTGAAAACGAAAACGTGAAAGACGATTCTTTGCATTTATTTTCTCGTCGTTGAGCCGTACGAAGAGCAGATGGACACGCACACGGTCACCATCAGGCCGTATGACAGCAGACAGCTGATGGCTCAATTGAATTGTGCTTAATTCACTTGCGCTTCAAGCGGTGCACAGTGCATTCGTGGTATTTGTCACCGAAAAAAAAAACGCAGCAGCAACGTAAGATTAATGGCAATTGCACTTCTATTATCCGCGTACAGCCCAGCCGCCGGAAATACGCGTTGCACACGTGGCAGATGTTTCTGAAGAATGCAAGCAATTCGGTTGAATACGTAATCTCACTGCTATTTGTTGTTGGTATTTGGTATTTCGTATTTTTATCGTAAACTGGTTGTTGCTGTGCTCTTTTGAATAAATTGATTCGAATGACGGAAAAATCCGCTCGACTTGACGAGGCAATCTCTCTGAGAAGAAGTTGCTCAGCGCATAAATCCAATGCGGCAATTTCAGTGATTATCACATGTCTTCACCTTAATAACTATTCAATCGTCGTCGCTGGATGCGCGCTCGTTGACCGTGCGCTCCTCGTCGCTGCCTTTCTCTTCTAATGCGCTCGCAGCGGTGAGGTGGACGAATAAATTTAATATCCGATAATTACACGTCGAGAACCCGTCCCTCGGCCCATTAACTCCCGGCGAGCACTTAGCGCGCGCGCGAGCATATGCGAGAGACCGCGAAGAACTTTTACTTTTGACTAATTTGCTGCTGCTGCTGCTGCCTGCGATTGTGTTTTGCTCTCGTTGCAATATGCACCTTCTTCGTCTGACCATTAATTTCCTATTTGCTTTTCCAAACGAAGAAATCACACACAAAGTGCACGTTTTCTCTCTGCATCTACGTGCGTGCTAAAACGTTTCATCTATATGCAAATTGAGCCTTCGTTTAATTCCCGCACTTAGCCGCATGAAACAAAGAAATAAATTCCGTTCGTCGAATGATAGGTACTTATGCAATAACGAAATGTAAACGAAGAACCAATATAAGGTTGCGAAAAAACTTGCTGGAAATTATTTCGTAATGATTTGAATAAACATTGAATATTTAATTGCTAATCAATGGTTAAACCGTATAATGAATGAATTACGCACTTTGTGAATACCGCTCGAAAACCGGAAACGAGTTGAGCAATGTATGCATATTGAATTACAATAGAAATTAATAAAGGTCTCGACTTATAAATATTCATCAAGTAAATAATGGCTGTTTGTAAATTTCATTCACTTGCCCGTCGTCGCTGCCTCCGCCCCGCTTGCGAAATATCTGAGCAAAAGTAAAATTACGTGCGCAAACAGACACGGCATAAATGCAAAGTAAATACGGTTTCGGTTAACTAAACGTGCTGAAAGCGCTGAAAATCTAAACACGCAAATTCCCAATACACCCGGTATACGCGTAATCCTTTTCACGAGCAGTTAAATTAGAACCGTTTCAGGACAAATGCATGCAATGTACGTATGTTTGCTCTCTCATTGTACACAGCAGAATGTCGCATCAGGATGTCGAGCAACAGCGGAAAAACACAAGTCGTACGCTGGGCTGGCGTCGAGGAAATAAATTGGGAAAATCCAAGTTTCCAGCCATCACCCAAAACGACACTTTAACAAACGAAACGTAACGAAACGCCAACCGCGGTGGCACTGCGCGCTTGTATGTATTTCGTTAGGAGAATGAAGCGACCGACAACAAAACGCGTGCAACATGTACACACGGTGTTGAACCCGGAACCGGGGATTACCACTGATTTAATTGAATTTTAGGTCATTGAGTTCTTCCTCCCCGCTAGCATACATTCACCGACCGCCGGCGGCGGCAAGTCAATGGCGAAACCAGTCAATAAGAAATGAGTCACTTTGAAAAGGTTGATGAGGTAATGCGCGGTGAACCGACCTTTCCTCCGATCAAGAAGAAACGTAATTTGAGAACATGTGATCAATTTTCTTGAATCTATATGCCTTGTGGTTGCTTGTAATTAATTTACCGAAAAGTTAAGCTAATAAATTGTATAACTCCCCAATATATCACCAAAGATGGCGGTTAAACCAATAAAATCCAACGACGGATAAGCAATATCGAAATGCAATTTGCACCCTGTATAATTGCATATTTAACTTGAGTAACTTTAGTTTATTACGCATTGTAATTTATTTAAGCTGAAATTAAAGATGCTATCTCACGGCGCGGACGAGATTTATGCACTCTTCGGTGCTCGCGCGCCGTTCATTGTTTGAGTAAATAAACCCGTTCGCTGTGGGTGCCCCGAACATAGACAAATAAGGGTTAAACAATTTCCGCACGCCGAATTCATTATATTCTAATGAATTATACACATATTCCGCAATTTACAATGTGCACACACGCGCGCGCAATCGCTCCATCGGATGGTGCACGAGGGTGGTTCGAAAATGATTCATAGTGCAGAGAGCACCCTTGCACTCCTGCCGCTACGGTAACTATGTAGGAGGAGATATATCCAAGAACGCATAAACTTCACATCGAGCCAAAGTGCGCGCAAGTTGTGCCTATCTTTTACTCTATTCTCCGATAGCACCACCTTCAAAGTCTGAATAGAATATCCCATCGAGAAACTCGCACTGGATATTGTATCGTATTACTACTATCCCGACTTTCCCCAAGATATATGTTTAGTGTTTTACTAAATGAACCGTTGTTAAACCAAAAATACTTAAAATCAATAAAATCCCCAGTGTTCCGAATAATACTAACCCCCTTTAAAAATTAAACCTACTCTTCATCAAAAATATTCTATCATAAACCGCAAAAAATAGTAAAAATAGTTCCTGGACTCAATAAAGACTGATAAGGGAAACTTTAACCCATTAGTCGACAGGAGACTCACACGTTACGTAGCGCTAGTAAGCCGAGAAAATCAAGTACCTTAATTAATACCCTAAATTATTCAACATCGCGGTGCGCAAATTGTCGACAGCGTTGCCATCTTCCAAGACCGAGGTTTCCTTACTTACATTTCACTTACAAGTCACTTCCTGCTCTCCCAGCAGAGGCATTACGAATTCAGCGAGGACCGACCGCAAGCAAATACTTGGCATGCCAATGAATATGGAATGGACACTCACCTGAAAAAGAAAAAGAAAAATTAATAACTACACTCAATAATACCATACCATCTCATCCGAGTGATGCTTAAAACTTGGACGCTTTTCCCGCTGAACTCAAAGCAAACGCTCGACGAACGCGATAAAAAGTTAATGAACAAACACAAAGTTTCGCTACAACCTACGCTTTGGATAACTTTTCGCCCATTACTAATTCAATATTCGCCGCTGTCTTACGACGTGTTAGTAATAACAGTTTTAGCACGTGCATAATTCACGAAACTATAGAGAACGCGAGTACTCCGCCGGCAAATGACACTCAACTACACAACAACAGCCTGCTAACATCTAATAAAGATTAATAGAAATCGATTCAAGTAAACTCCTCTCGTGTCTCTTCCTTGCTCGTCCTTCTCCATCGTCTTATCACGTTCTCGGAGCCTTCTCGAGCGTTAAATGTCGCACTTTAAGAAGCGGGCGCAATAACCGTAAGCGCATTAACAATAACAATTGCATTTCGGACATTTGCACAAGAAGCGAATTCCGCTAATGACCAAAACACCCTGTAGATTAGAAATCCGTACAGTGTGGTGCATCGTTTACTCTTAACGATTATGATTGTAGCCGAAGACGAAGAAGCACGCGGCGGCAGCGGCAAGTGGGAGGGAGGGTTGGTGTTTCTTCGGTGTTTTCGTTAAATGTCACCACCCCCTACGCTATCGTGCGCATCGTCTTTATTGTCAGTTGGTGGCTGTTTTGTTATTGCAAAGACGTCGCAGCGAAATTCATTTAATTTAAACGGCAAAGAAACTTTCCAGGCAAAATGCACGCGGCGGTTGGATGGGCGAATGAATGCAGTCAGTGGGTTGAGAGAATGAAATTACCAGCGAGCGATGTTGTTGTGCACTGTTGTGGTTGAGCAACAAGCCAACAAACAGGGCCTGAAACAACAACAACAACACAAGAGGAAAAGCAGCAAACGACTATGACGATGCGTCGTCGATCGCAGTAGAAAAACTCTCTGCGCTAATCTCAGCGGATGCTGGCGTACTTTGGGTTAATTGATAATTGCCGCCAACGAGAACGACGACAACGACGAAGGCAACGAAAACGTCGAGCATGCCCTGAAGAAATAAAAGACATAGCGGGGTTTAACGCCACCCCCCCCCCCCTAAAAAAACAATCATTGCTGTCGTCGTACTCGTGTTCGAGCAGGATGTCCAACATCCTGTCGTGTGGTCCCCGCAGCAAATAGACTTGAGCGTCGCCAGGACTGACGAAAATACTTGCACTTCGCTAAATTTACTTTCGAAACCAAAAAGCGCGAGAGTCGTCCTTCCGCAGCAGGTTAAATTGCCCTTTAAACTCTTCTTTTATTTGCGGTAATTGCTCATTACGAGATAATGTTGTAAGGCAAGAGATTGATATCAAAGAAGAAGCGCGCCCTTCTTCAATGAACACGGAAAGGCTGTCGTGATGGTGGTGGTGGCGACGACGGCGCATGGAAAATTCGAAATTCAAAGGAGAATACGCGCGACGTCCCCGCGCAATGACGAGAAAGCAGGAAATGGAAATTGCTCTTCACGAGCGCGTAAGAACCAACCAACCCTTGTTAGGCTAAATAGCTTATGAGGTTAACTTTCGTTAAAGCAGATTTTTTCATTTGGAACAGCAAATTTAAATAATTATCTGCTCATCAAACTATCACAATAAAACCGATGCGCATTTATGCATTTGCAACAAAATACAAAAGTTTTAATTAATAAAATAGGTAATTTAAATTTTTAATGAATCCACCACAAATTGTATTACAGTTTGATTAAAATTTCGGTTAATTATCAAATATATTTGAGTATAATAATTGACGCTCCCGGTCATATTTATTTTAATTACACGCAACGCACCGCCAAGATTCGTATCCGGAAACGCGAACGCGTTTCATCTTCGCGTTATTTACCCCTAGCAAAAAAGAACAAGGACGAAATCATCTCGGCGCTTTGCAGCAGTGCGAATAGGAACTACGCGTGGAAAATACACACGCACATCCTTTGCAGCTTTGGAATTGGTAGGAAAAGCGGAATTACACTAAATTACGTGCAAATAGCATAATCTTTTTGCGCGATAACTCAAAGTCGCCGAATACTTTATCTTTCTTAATTGCGCCTTGTAGCTCCTTAAAACATTCTATTCACTATACTAGCTGCGCAGCATCCCCTTCTTCCTACCGAGTGTTCACGCAACTATTTCGTATGTACAATGCACACGTAATTATCGTACCCCCAGCAAGATTGGAAAGCAATTAAAATTTTAAGTAATATGATTAAATTTAAGATTACTCCAAGTACAATTCAAAGAGAATCCCCAATTGTGCTCATTGTTTGCAAAAGGGTTAAACTTCATCTCGCGCAGCAAGAATAACAAGAAATGCACGAAACGCACAATGTCGTCGTCCCCTATTATCAACGGATATCAACGTGCCAAATCCACTCGATTCTGGCGCCCGTTCGTTTTCTTCTTATCCCGAAAACTCTTTCGCGCGTTTGATGCAGCCATGAGCGCGCGCGCGAGTTTAACTTTCCGCCTGCTTGCTGCTGTTTTCCTCAATATCTTCAATCTTTCGTCCTGGCGCACGCTTTCTCGCGTATAACTTTCACAGAGCGCAAAACTAAAGCTCGAATGTTTTCATCAACAACGTCATCATCATGAACAAGTTTAAAGTTCATTTCAACTTTCAATAGTCGCCTCCCGCTCCTTCATCCTTTGTGTACAAGCAATTATTGTTTGCTACGTTCAAGTTGAAATTGTCAACTTAATGAAATATAATGATAATGCCCAACTACCATAATGAAATATACGTTAGAATAGCCGAAAGATAATTTAAAAACATATTTGTAATTACTGATAACAAATATGATACGAAATTTAAACAAGCATAATGCATTATTCATTAATGAGATTCGCAAATAGCTAATGAATCTCAATAGTTGAAGGACCGTATACGTTTTTATGATTTATAATTCGATTGCGTTTTATTTAATGGAATAAACTGGTACACAGATGAATTATTCACACTCCGGAATTATACACAATGTCAATTAAATTTATGATTATTAGGTTTCCGCGCTCTCCGCATATTTAATACATACACACCGCGTGCGTACCGTACCGTACACAGCTTAGTGTTTATTTAATTCGAACGCAAATGTTTAATAGCAGTGATTTTGCAAGCTTCGAAATCCTAGTCGATGTACGCGCGCTACAATGACAATAATTCAGGCGCTATTAAAATTTACGAGTTGAAAACGCAAATAAAATAATAGAGCCGGAAAATCTATCATAATTCCAGGGAATGCACTTTACACGTGCCAAACCGAATGTTTCGATCTGTGTAAATCATTTTTACTATAAAAATATTTTATGCATACGATAAATGTAAATTTTTATGGTTTACGCCGACAAATTAAACAAAAATAATAGTAAATATTATTTCATGTTGAAATCGACTTTAAAATTTAAACAGGTGACAGTTTTAGAAAGTTTCAAATTAAACGACCCATAAATATATTATTTAACCAAAAATTACTAATTTCAACCCTTCCTGCAAATAAATAGCGGATTTAAAATTAAATAGCCACAATTAAATTATTGGTCGCATTGGAACTAATGATCTAAATATTTACACAATGCTCAGTGCGTACCAAGCGAATGTTAATTACCATCGCAATTGTGATTTTATTTGCGGGACATAATTAGAACACAACGCAATTGTTTTCAGCATCAGCTTTCCTAGAAACTTTCGAATAGCACTAATAAACCTAGTATATGCATTGAATTCAGCAGCGCGCGCGCGAGCGCATTTTACCGATTTACAATCCGCCACCGAAACGAGTCTTTTAATCTTGTTGAAACAACAAACGCATCACAATTGAATCAATTCGCTACGCATGCAGCCAGGCTCAATGATGCAACGTGTGCACCACCATAATAATACACAAATGCGAAGCAATAATAATGCGCGCGAGCACATTGAGCGCACAAGGTGCACGATTGCAATTGCCCATAATTGTTGCAATTTTAAGTGCGTACCGATGCGCGTTCAGCATTCGGAAATTGGTTCGATGAAGTTGTGCTCGCTACCGCCGCCACTATCCCGGCGCCCACCAACCCTCCCAGCCTTTCCAAATGTGATGCAATTATTATTATAATCAGATCGGCGCGTATTACAATCGTTATCGACTCCACTCCCGAGCACCATCCGTGCCATAATCGGATTTCAGCTTACGCGTTTGATTGTTGTGGCAATTGGATCACATCCGCCCTTTCGATTGCAATAATAATAATTATTATAATTAATATTGGCTTCGAACCTAATACCAACTAATTAATTCAAACTATCCTCAACTCCACTCATTTTACAATCCTGCTTTTTACGTTGTTATTGACCGTTAATAACATTATCCATTCTTTTGCACCTACTAAATTATGCAATTGTTAATTTTAGAGGAGTGAGATTAATTTTCCGTTTAAACTCGCTGGTTATGTTTCAGTTAATTCCCATCGAGAGTAGATGGATATGAGGGAGGCTGACGCGCCCTTCCGCACTCGCTCCCCTCGCTGCCTCAGTCGAATAGTGCAAAATGCGTTCCGCGGGAGTAAACATTAATTTAATGTTTGCGGCTGAACGAAAACACACAACTGTTCAATGCATGGCCGTCCGCGTCGTGCAGTCTCCACTCTCCGGCTCCGCAACATTTTCATTTCACTTTGCCGAATTGCGGCCGAATGCGTTTCGTGTGTGAATGAGCTTCCCAACGCTCGCCGTGTTTTCAATTCGCTATTCAATTTCCTCTCAAATATATACGAAACTAACAACTAGATGCATGCATAATACACTATAATTCTATCTCGCAGTTATATCTCTCTTAATTTGCCTGTGCGTTCAGCTCTCACTTAATTGTAATTCCAACTCTGATTTGCTCTAAAGTTTAGCATGACAAATTGTCCGACTTTAGTGACACGCTATTTTTTCTTTGGTAATTGAACAACTTCTAATTACAAAATTAAAATGGTAGGACTTTTCATTTTTTCTAGTGTGGTAAATTTTTAAATTCGCAATGTAAAGGATAATGATAATGCACAAATGAATTTATCCCTCATCCTTAAATTCATCCCAGTTTCACTATCCTGACCATGTCTGCAAACATGTTCACGAAGCGACAAGAAGGACGAGGACGATGTCGCGAACTCGGACACGAGGATTAACGCTTTAGTTTCGTAATTCGTCACGTAATCCCGCAGCGCGCGTTACACATTTCCAAATAGAAACTGAACCAACACGCGCCACTAGCAGAGCATTTTCCAAGTTATTCTTTTATTCCGCATGGTACCTACTAGGTGTTTCCTAAATAAATAAACATAAAACCGAATAAACACCCAACTCAACGTGCAAATACGTTTAATTTAACATTAGGGCAGTCCATGTGTTTATCCCTTTAATTCAACATCCTACCGTAAAACGACTCGTAAACTTTCAGTTTTATTTACTGCACCGAACCGCCGACCGAACGCAAACCGTATTTCTATTTGTGCGAGACGCTTGTTCGCCAAACAATAAATAGAATAAAAATATAAGTAAAGCGCTAATAAATAATGCTCGCACACCGTATAAATAATTTATTTGGCGACATCCAATGCTGCCTCGGGGAAGCCGTGTCCAAAACGCGCCAAGCGCCACCTCCATTGACGACGACGACGACGACGAGATGGGCTGTATATCAAAAATGACCGTTTTCCTCCTCGTGCCATTTAAGTTTCCGGGTCATAACGGCCAAACGCCGGTGTTTTATACGTGATAAGGACCACGATGGACTACGACGCCCGAGATCGAGGATATAATACGTATATATTTTTAGAGAGAATATTATTTTCAGCTCCTATGCTCTCTACTTGATGATTCTCTTGATCTAAAAGGTCATTCAGCGGCTAAAAAGATTTTCTCCGTAATCATACTGCACGAATTTATTAAATAAATTTAAAAAACATTAAATTAGCTCAAATATCAACCAAACGTGTTGTGCAATAACAGTTTACAAACTAATTTTGAGTTTGTGCACAATTCTATTCTATTACCTGTACAAAGTAGGCACTTTTGAACTATGTTTTGCGTTTTGAGGTTGTTGCATTTGCGAAATTAAAATTCAACACGCATTTCTCTTTAGAAATTTAAAGAATTTAATTAGCAAGAGAGTAAACGCTCCAAGTTGATTGTGATTTGGCAAATTAGAACATTATTTAGTAAAAATAATCATGCAACAGCTTTTTTCGACAAAGCGAATAACAAGCAGCCTCCCCCCGAGGTCTGCTGAGACTTTGGCGATGGTAGTCAAGTAATTAAGACAATTTGCATACTTCCGCAATTTTTCCCATCATTTTGCGATGCGCTGCACTCCCCAGTATTTATTATTAACTCGACTTGACTTGATGACTTGATAAGGTCGGAAAGCGCATCGGCGCGCGCGCGTAGATAATGTATTCACCCTTTTTCCTTTTTTTTTTCGAGTATTCCTTCATTTGCGTTTTCTTCATTCTCAACCCGGCGCCTTTTTTGTCGCGCGCGCGTATGAGATAGAGCGCACGCTGGGAAATTTGAGAAGTGAAACGCGCGTTTAATGCGTTTAAAAGTAAAACCATTTTTCATCCCACGTCAAATGTGCATTTTCTTAGGGAGTCATCCGTTTGCGTTTTCGCGCCGTCGCGATGTCACTCCTTCTATGAAAGGAATTTAATCTTCGCGTCCTCGTCCTTTTTCTCACTGTATGCGAAATACAAGAGCGAAAAAAAGGAGCGCCCTCAAAGTGCGAAAGAATGCGCCGGAAAATGCAAGCGAGGTGAATGCAAACTGAAATTACCAATGCAAATTTCCTTTTAATCAGTATTAATTATCGTCGCCTTTAATTAACAGGAAGAATTTAAGCTGTACAAACACCAAATTAAATTTTCATCGTGGCGTTGTCGACTTCTTGAAAAAATTTGCATATAAGACGATTACAATCCAGTAATTTTCAACTTATTTATATCTTGCCAAGTGTAAAATTTGTAAAATCAGAGGAAACATTAATAAAATCCTTTGCGACCCAAAATAATACGTAATGACATCCCCTATATCCTGTATTTTATACTTCACACGTGGGTAAAATGTTTTATCCTGTCTGTAACACATTGACACGTGTCAGTACAAGGATAATCAACCGCCCCTAAATTAAATACGTCACAACTTCAATACGTCACAAAAATTTTATAATATCTGCAGCATGTGCCATTAATTCAATTTTTAATTAACAAAAAAACCAGCAGACAGATAAAATATCAAAGAAAAATGCAATTTCCATATGATGTACACCCTGTATTCGCCATCAAATGTGCGTAAAGGTATTTTCGGCAATCACTCACATGCAGCGAAACGCACACCATTCGTAAATGAATGAACGCTGTTCATTGCTCACGCTCTCGCGCGCGCCATGGTGCTTTTCAAAAAGCTCGCAATAATTACGCAGCCGCCCCCCTAGCATTTGGTGTCGTCTACTCAGCCGCCAGCGCAATACGCCATTGAATACACGTATTAATGGATGGCTGTAATTGTCCTGCTTGTTGGAAACGAGCGCGCCGCACACAAACACACACCACCCACCCAACCCCCACACGTGCTATTTTTCCAAACTTTTCATCAATACGACTTTAATGAGGAACAAATAATTGCACTGCAATCGACGCCGTGTAATGACGCATTAATTTGATTGTAAATAGTTATTTATTGCTTTTCTCGTTTCGTTTTATTTCAATCCGAATTCGAATTAATTTAATTAAACGCAAAATATTCAACTCCGATCGTTAAAAATATGTTTGATTGAATAAAAATGTAAATTTAGTGATCAATATTGCAAAATAATAATACTTGATAGATTTATGCAAATCGAGGAGCAGTAAATGTGTATAAATATTAAACTCGTGTATCATATAGAACCATCCGACTATCATAGTTATATAACGTAACGTTACCACCCCGTTAGCCGCCGCCACAGCCTCCGCCATCACCCCCCCCGGAAAATGTCGTTTGGCTTGCTCGCATGGTCCGAGCATTAAACGAGTAATGTATGTAAATATTCGATTTTAATTTTCCGGCTTGCTGAGTTTCGTCGCGCGCAGAGGGATAAAGACACACAAGGATAACATCTGCACTCGCCGCACACTTTATGCATACCGCCGCCACCCGACCTCTTCATTTACTCGATGTCTATCTAAGTGCCGCATGCTTGTCTATCGCTGTTTCTAATACATTTCCCTCGCGCGCGGGCGCAAATATGAAGTGCATAACTTTACAGCTCGCTCGCTTGCGCGCAAATTCCCTATACTTATCAGCGCGTTATCGGGCAAGTTATTAAAATAAAGGAAAATCCTTAAAACACTTTGCGGTGCAACAGCAGCAGCAGCAGCAGCAGCAGCAGCAGCAGCAGCAGCGGTGGCATCAACGCGTAAGTGAATTTGTAATGAGTGCAAATCCTCACCGCTCACCGCCTCCCTCTGGCCCGAAAACGGAAGAATCTTAAGAAAACCCTCATCTTCGTTTTAATGCAAACGCATAAAATGCACTACATTAACTGATATGTGCTGTAATGAAGTGTTGCGAAGCAGCGTGCGCGATACTTGGGTTAAAGCGTTTTCGTACTTCACGAAGGAAGAGGTGGAGAAGGAAGCACACTACTAAGTGCACTTAATGCCTAACCCTTCGCTCCTTCCTCACATGCGCCGCTCATATCATAAGTACAGCACTCGCAAATGTAATTTCGGTTAAATGAAACGCGCTTCTTCCGTTCTCCTGCAATGCGCATGCAAATTGCAAACCCTGTTGCAGAGTGCACGCAATTCTTGTCTAGCACTATATTCTTTAACCGATATAAGTTTTCCGCATTTTCACGTTTTCTGTGCGAAAAGTTCAAATTAAAAAATGTAGAAATTGCATTTCGATTTACATGGTTTTGTATTCAAAAAATTACACGTTGAGCCGAGAAAAAAGAAATTCTTCCGCAACTTTTCCCAGATGCTCATATTTTCATAAATTTTCATCGCATTTGCAGGTCTCAAACAGGAATTATGACTTTTCGCCGTCTTATTTTTCTTTGTTTTCCACCCATTTACAGCCAGCGTGCGCGCACACGAGGTGCTAAAGGTGTATTTATTGCCATCGAACTCAACCAGGTACGCTACGCCACGCCATCCCACCCCCCAAACTGCCTCAAATGGAAAGCAAATATAAGCGAAAATATTCGCGCAAACTTTTACGCACACATATGGTAAATTTCGGGAGGGCGGCAAACGATGCAAAGCCGAAATCCAAATAGGAATAAAATGCCGCACACACGTGCTCCACTGTTGGCGAACGACTAACAACAAATGACGAGCAACAAGAGAAGAAAGCAGCACGTCGATGCGGTAAAGTGTAAACTTTTTACATTATTACGTTGGAACACGAAACAAAACAAAAAGTAACATCCGCATAAAATCCGTCGTTCGATAACCATAAACAAATACGTAGGTACGCCACGCAACTCTCTGATAAACAAATAGACAAAAATAATTATTATTGGCTGATTTGTGTGATTGCAAGTCAATATTGATGCAAATGCTGCAAGAAAACGAAGCAAAAAAATTAAGGCAAATTTGCTGAGGAAGAGCTTTCTGAATGCAACGCGGTGCAATGTTCACTGAAGAGGGCAAAGAAGGAGACGGGAAAAATTTCAAGCACGCTCAAGAGGCCAGAAGAGTGGGACACAGATAGTAAAGCCGCTCAGCTGTTTGGGTGCTGCTAGCTGGCTTGCTTGCTTGCTTGCTTGCCGCCTCCGCTTCCTTTGCCGCCTTCGTTCGCGTACGGCAGTGTTCAATTCGTGCGAAAAACACACGCTGTTGAGCTGAATATATGTATAGGGGAAGAGCGCGACGCCGCCGCCGGATCAATAGAGACGTCGTGCTGTGTATACCACACGCTCACACTACCACCGCCACCGCCGCCAGCCTATGCGATAGTATGCGTGCTTCGTACGTGCAATGACAGACAGTGCTAAAACACAAGCGGAAACTAACACTTTCACCGCACTGCGTTCGTTGTTCCATCCGCTTATTCTTTACTTTCGAACAAACTTATTAGTCAACAATGAATGGAATTATTAATGGAAATATTTTCCAATAAATGTCGCATACAATTTATTTATTATATTTTCCATTTCATGCATAATAATATTTTTATATGCGTTTATTTTCGATGTGATTCATTTTATTTACTTTTGTCTGTTTCAATAAAGAAATAATCTTTTTTCCGTGCTCGCATACCGGCTTTGAACACAAAATTTAAATAAATAAAAGAAACAAATAACCATTTATTTTAATTAATTACGCCGCGAAAGAAGAAACAACGCGAGCACGCAAATTACGAAACATCATCACAGAGTTGTGCTGTCTTGTTCCGCTATTCGCAACAACAACAAAAAGTTTACAACCGAAATTGGCATATTCCAGCTGGTGCGGCGACGGCGAAAAAGAGCCGATAGCGAATTGAATAGGATTGCAATGTAAACGAGCGATAAATGAATAAAACAGAACGACGAGGCATGACGGAATGAAAATGAAATAATTCCACTCTTTTTCCCGGGGGCGGGCGACTTTATTAAATCATTTGCTGATTGATTGAACTGCACAGTGTGTATGGATGCAGCAAATGCGCAATGAAAATGAATTTTAATAACATTAAATATCTTTCCGGTCGTCGAGCGGGCATGAAGCGACTTCGTATTGGGAGTCACTTGAAAGATTTACATATTGCTCAGTCTATGCGAATACCTAAAACTTAATATTTAACTTCCAACCGGTGCACTCAATCGGAATTGTTCGACTTGTACTTGAAGGAGGCCCACTTGCGGTGTATTTTCATTAAATGACATCTTGCATTGGCGCAGGACATATTGTAAAGGCATTTTTAGCATAAAATGAGCACATTTGTGTGCAATTTTGGGCACGTGGCGAAAAGACAAGACGCAGCCAGTTTAAATAGTCGTAGGACGACATACGTGTATGTTCATGCAACTAGGCGACAGCCGCCCCGCAAACGTGGCGAAAGCGTTGCGCAAAATAATGTGGAAAAGCAAGCAGAAAATTTCAATACGTGATGCGCATTTCAACGACGTCGTATATTATATGTGCACATGTAATTTGCTCGCTATCGATTCCTTTGGCAGCAGTTTCTTTTACACCAACAAATTCCAAAAATATTTTACAAGGTTAAAATAACAATTTCTTCTTGCGCGCCCCAACTTAAAATATTCAAAGCTGCATCTAATCGAGCATATTATGTTTTTTAGTGGCATACGCGAGAAGATTGAATATTGGTTGATCCTTGAGCCGAATAGAATAAGTTTAGCGTAAAAGTACCGCAGGATATAATAACCCAGAGGTTATGCTCACACGTAGCAAAGAAAGGTGCAATATGCAGGATGGCAAAATGTGATACTTGAAATTCGCTTGCATATCGTACCTACATCCAGCCAGTCAAGCGAAATGTTTGCGTTCCATTATTCAGCGTTGAAGGATTTCTTTAGTTCCAAGTGTCATGTGTGCTTGATACACACCACATGAACATACGACACAGGCAATTTTTGCCATATAGTTATAAAGTTTGCAATAGTATAATAAAGTGGCACGTACCTAGCTATATAATAAATAACTAGACGCAAGTAAATATTAAAAGATTGATGCGGTTAACTACTTTTTAAAGCTATTTGTAAAAGAAGAATACAACGAGCGAAAGAAGGTAGGAATAGTTAAACAACTAAAGTAAAGTGTAAGTAATCGATTGAAAGTAATGTGTACCAAGTCACAACAAATAATTAATCAATTAGCATCCATAATGGAAGGATATTTATCACCCTAAATGTCCTTATTATTATCCTTAATTGCCGTCATTAGTCTTGGCGTTAACTTTTGTCTATTAGCGTTTACTGTCGAGTAACGAAACGTTTT